>CM066912.1:29256929-29856929 GCA_033964015.1 Scolanthus callimorphus | reverse complement strand
AGCGAGGACACAGAAGAAGATTTCAAAACCCCCGCCTCAAACAGGAAGGTAATTGAAATTAGAATCTAGGTCATGAGTCTAATACTATATAATGTTATAAACGATGCATGACTGAAAAGCGTTCTTATATATTGTTTTTTTTTGCCCAACGGGAAACACAAAGTCGTAAATAGCCGTCTTATTACCGCGCATAAAGTACGGCATAAATATCAAACAGAGTAAGTGCAATCGATAGCAAATGTCGCCAAATTTCGGAAGAGCTTTCGTTCAGTTCTCAAAGCACTATCTGAAAGCTATTCTCTTCTATGACACTGTTTACGGTAAAGCTAAGATGGCAAAATAAACAAGGCTTTGCGATTCAGGGTTCCGATATGGAAAACAAAATGTGCGCGAATAGAAAAAAAATCGTAATTCCTTTTTGACCTCGCCTCTACAATTGAGAACACTAAATTAAAAACCTTGACGAGCATAAAAGCGCGTAAACAAACAATATCAGAATAACCATCGCCATACTACCACAATACAATGTTACAGGACGTTTTGCGCGAGTAGAGTTTGCAGTATAAATACATTGGTCGCGCAAAACCAAGCAACTCCGCCTCGTCTCTTCGGCAAAATAGAGTTGTCGCAAGATTAAATTCCACTTCGATACTTAACTTTGGATAACTATTGATAGTCAATTTAGTGTATTATTTTATTGTAGTCTTCACTTGTTTGCTCCTTATCGCCACAATTTACATCGAGCTGTCGAAATATGGATAAAGGGAGAGGAAAAATCGGGAAAATCTTCACATTTTGACTCTGTGCCAATTCATTGCATTTGCGCGCATTTCATTGGTTATCTTCTCGACAACTGATCGTCATCAAAAGTTAACCACCGAAAAGGGTTCTTGCAGCGAATTTTAGAAAATGAAGCGGGTATGAAAGTTATTTTTAGAACAACAACGGTTGAATAAACTTCTCTGAACAAAGCATATACTACCTGCATTCTAATTGGCTGAGCGAATATGTGGCGTAGGCTTTGCGTGAAAATTCGGAACTAAAATAACTTTATATTTAACAATACGCTATTTACACTGTAAACTATGGGAGATGAACGCTCCTAGGTATTGGGCTTCTAAACCATCAATAGGCGAAACAGGGTAAAGACATATGTTCCTACGGTTAACTGCCGGAACAGAAAAATGAACCTGCAATCAAACCATGTTTTGAAAATGCACAGCAAACCAGCGGTTTTTGCTCCTAACTTTAGTAACGAAAATTGGGTATCTGGCGGCGTTTCTTTGAAAATACAAACTTCACAAAATCATAGTTCCGCATAGAATGAATGCTTTGTACTTGAACTAGCGCAAGCTTCTAAGGGTCCAACTTTAAGACTGACTCGGTGTTTCTAAAGCCAATAAAATGCATGCGCTTGAGCGAAGCCTTTTTCCCGTTACTGCAACTTCAATAATTCTGGCGAACTTTACGTCAATCGACAAACCGCATCAGCATTTGATAGATTTTGTAAAATGATAGGGGTTAGCAAGGCCTTAAAAACAGAATCTAAAATACAAACAAAACTTATAGGAAACATCGAATGTTAGGTTTCATCGAAGGAGAGCTAAAACGCAGTTTGGCATCAAAATTATGAAAAACGACGGCAGTTAAGGTCTCTGTAAACCCGTGAGGGGTGTCTTCGGAAAAAAGTTGAAAGTCGCATGTTTACAGTTTGTGGCCGCAAAATTTATCATAAAATATTTTTCAAGTAAAAAAAATGAAAAGTCCCTCACACGGATTTTTAGTTGTGATCATTTTCTAACGACACAGAAAATTTGAGGCCGACATCTTAAATCCTGCGGGGACAGGAGCTTTGCGAAGGTGAAAATTTGACCTAAAATTAAAAGTGCTAGAAAAAGCGTGTAAAGTTAATTAAATTACAGAAAATGAGTGGCGGGCAATACAAAAAAAGGATGGGCAATGAAAGCCTAGGAAAACACTTGAGCGTCATTTGAGGTTTTAGAAATATACTTTAGGACCGTAACAAATGCATTTCGGGAAAAAAGTCATTTTATGAATGTTTACATTTTTACCTTTCACGAGACCTTAAGTGGAAACGTTTTCTAACACTTGATGAACACATCCAAGCCGAGCGAAAAAAGCGGATACTAAGCAATTTACCCTGCACCTGGGTGCAACAATACCGCTATTACGTCCATTGCTATTGGTCAATCCTCTATTTAATATAGGTATCTATATGTGACGTTAAAATATTGATAATTTTCAAGTGCACGTATTGACTTAAAGGTGGCCACAAAACCTCTCTATTATTTATTTTGAAAATTAATGTTTATACGAAAAACCTTCAGTATTACTTCCGATAATTTTTTATACATCCAGAGGCTAATTGTAGAGAGTTTCTTTCTAAAGGACTAAAAGCAATATGTTGATTTCAAGCGAGTCATTAAGCGCACTGGTTACGGTTTGGGTTAGTAATCGGATTTACGGTTAGGGTTAAGGTTCTATAAACAGGGTATAATTTATACGATTTTTAAAAAACCTTTATTGGGGCAACGAAACTAAACGTGAAAATAGTGAAGTCCAAAAGGCAACGACCGTTTACGAAAGGGACAACTGCCGCGGCGGCGCTGATCATTTCAGCCATTTTGCTTTGGACAGAGGGGACATAATTTATAACTTATTTATATGGAGACTCCTGTTGATGGGCTCCCTGTGCTTCCGACGCTCACAAATAGGTGATGGAGACTCCTGTTGATGGGCTCCCTGTGCTTCCGACGCCCACCAATAGGTGATGGAGATTCCTGTTGATGGGCTCCCTGTGCTTCGGACGCCCATCAATAGGTGATGGAGATTCCTGTTGATGGGCTCCCTGTGCTTCGGACGCCCATCAATAGGTGATGGAGACTCCTGTTGATGGGCTCCCTGTGCTTCGGACGCCCATCAATAGGTGATGGAGACTCCTGTTGATGGGCTCCCTGTGCTTCCGACGCTCACAAATAGGTGATGGAGACTCCTGTTGATGGGCTCCCTGTGCTTCCGACGCCCACCAATAGGTGATGGAGATTCCTGTTGATGGGCTCCCTGTGCTTCGGACGCCCATCAATAGGTGATGGAGATTCCTGTTGATGGGCTCCCTGTGCTTCGGACGCCCATCAATAGGTGATGGAGACTCCTGTTGATGGGCTCCCTGTGCTTCGGACGCCCATCAATAGGTGATGGAGACTCCTGTTGATGGGCTCCCTGTGCTTCCGACGCTCACAAATAGGTGATGGAGACTCCTGTTGATGGGCTCCCTGTGCTTCCGACGCCCACCAATAGGTGATGGAGATTCCTGTTGATGGGCTCCCTGTGCTTCGGACGCCCATCAATAGGTGATGGAGACTCCTGTTGATGGGCTCCCTGTGCTTCGGACGCCCATCAATAGGTGATGGAGACTCCTGTTGATGGGCTCCCTGTGCTTCGGACGCCCATCAATAGGTGATGGAGACTCCTGTTGATGGGCTCCCTGTGCTTCCGACGCTCACAAATAGGTGATGGAGACTCCTGTTCATGGGCTCCCTGTGCTTCCGACGCCCACCAATAGGTGATGGAGATTCCTGTTGATGGGCTCCCTGTGCTTCGGACGCCCATCAATAGGTGATGGAGACTCCTGTTGATGGGCTCCCTGTGCTTCCGACGCCCACCAATAGGTGATGGATACTCCTGTTGATGGGATCCCTGTGCTTCGGACGCTCATCAATAGGTGATGGAGACTCCTGTTGATGGGGCTCTGTTTGTGCTTAGCACTAGTATAATGGGTTTTCCAAAGTTGGTGTTATTCTTAATCGTCCTTTGGCCTTTTGTAGTTACAGTGGCGTGAAATAAATCTCGAAATCTTTGCTCAGGGAACACGTCTGTTCATAACAAACTAAGAGGAAATCCGCCAAGAAATCGAGTAATTTTGTCACAAAGTGGAAACAATTTTTAGATAGGGTATTACAAGACCAATTTCCTTATTTGTAGCATTTTTTAAAAGGTCTTGATAAACATATGATAAAGAATTGGCGATAACACCGAGAAGAAATTCCCAAGGAAACCTGAGAAATAATTTTTCAAAGTCGTGAAGGAATGGTGTTGGCTGATGATGTTCATTTCATGGTGCTATCATTCTATACAAATTGTATGGATTTCGACAAATTCGTTTTCGATGTTTGGTGTTGTAAGAAATTAGTTTTTTTTAGATCAGATATCAAAAACAGTAAAGACAGAAGTCTACACTATGATGTAAAATATTTGTTCCAGGATTTTTTTCAATCGTTACTCGATTTTCAAATGGATAAAACGATAGGTTTTGTCAGGGAAAAAAGTCGGATGCGTCCAGAAAGCTTTGACGTGCGTCGTTTCTAAATAAACGTTGGACAGTATAGTAACCAAATTTAATTTCATCTATCGATTCAGATACAAAGTGGGGTTGACAAATCGGATGTTTTGAAAAAGAAAAAAGAGAAAAAAGTCCTAAAAAAGAGAAGGAAATAAGATCAAATACGCGGATAAAGCAATCAAGTTTCTTTCAAACCCAATCTTAGAAATTGTTCATATAGCAATTTCTATAATGCGAGAATTTTACATAATGAAACATCGTTTAAACTATCCTCGACGGGTTGATTCAACCCCAATTAAAATGAAATCAAATGCATGAAATTCGTTTTTCATGACTTTATAGCGTTTGCAAATATCGAATGTGGAATAGCGAAGTCTTAATGAGCTTTAAGTCGGCTTCAGACAGCAAATCAAAGGGATACTTAATAAGGGCACTCTGTTCGTATCTCAAATTTTGAGTACAAAATCAAATAAAGTTGTGTTTTGGTTATTAAAAACAAAACCATAATTAGCATCCAGGATATTGCTTTCCAATTACATATGAATCAAATATAGAATCTTAACTTTAAGCGCAAGTGACTTCTGTGGTACAATTTCAAGTGCGCCCTTTTGGGAAGTCACTGGTGAGAACAATCAACTCTGGCGGGATACTCTTAAATTTTCAAAAAGTAAGTGCGATCAAGTGAATATCAAACAATAATTATCAGTGAATTTAATACGTTGAGAACACGAGTTTCATATTTTGGACTGCCGTTGAGAAGTGAATCATTTTCTGTGTTTTGTTGACGTTCCAACAATAACAAATACATGCTGATAAGCCATACAATCATCGTAGCGAAAAACATTTTTTGTTTCGAGTTCAGAGTCTATTTAAACGACAAAAAACCTGCTATCCAGCATGGTCAGTTAGCGGGTCAATTGGGATACCCTTAAATCAGCCTCATTCCATTCCTTTCCCAATTTTCCAATAATACCAGTGCTAGGAAAACGGAGTGTTGGATGGTATCCCAGAATTTTAGTAATACAACATATGAATAGCCTGAATTTGGACCCGCAACGAACATCGGAGCATTTATTTATTTATTTACTAAAAAAAACTTTATAAGTTTCTGTTTATAAGCAATATTTTATCAGCATCATCCAATTCAGCAAAGCTGGTTTAAATGGAGGACTGAGGGAAAAATACAAAAAATACTCTACAATACAAAGCAATACATTACAGAACAGGTCACAAAGGAAATTATACTACATGAGAACTATTTACACAGATACTGTTTTAGCATAGCATAGGGTGGAAAACACGGCCTGGAAATTCCAGCCTGCATATTGAAACTAAATTACGGCGTGTTCGAAAAGACGACCCTTTCTTTGTTACAACTTCGGTTTTATAAGAATATAAGAAAATTAGACTTAGATTTAGGGAGGAAAATGTTGGTTTAAAGTTGAAAATCGTAAGAACATAGCCAAGCCCCAAGTTAACAAGAACATTCATGTTTTTAATGCTCTTTCTCACTTTAAGCCATTTTCAAGTTTCAAAAGCAAACATTCAAACAACTGAGTACAAATTTGTACGCTTCTGTATGTATTAGTTTAGTCTTTGTCGTGGAAAGCGGTGTTCGCTACTAAATCCAGTAGCTCAATTTGTGTTATTCTCCCTTTAGTCCTCAAGTCAAGTAGTGAATTTAAGTTCAACTTGAGGCCAAAATTCCTATTAAAACAGCTGGTTTTGGCTCCGCTTCAAATGATTAGAAAATTAACATTCTTATAAAGAAAGAGTGCAAATCCACTACACAAGACAAAACACGACCAGTTTTGCTCTTGATTCAGTTTAATTAACGCGTTAACGCGATTTGTATCTTAACTTTCATCCTATTGAAATTGTTTCTAAATATATTAGAATCACAAGTCAGTGTATATTACATTTGAAAGGGCCATTGTATTGATGATGTAATTAGCTTTCCCTTTCCCCCGGCCCCTCGGGACTTGCAATTCTCGTCAAATACGTTATGAGTTCGCGTGGCGTGACGTACATTCACAGCACAGCATATAAAATACAGCCAATCATAAAGCAGAACCACCGTTGTATATTTGGCGGTAGACAACTCAACTTTCTCACAGTCTATTGTATTGGCTTTCGCTCCTCTATTTTTATATGGTATGGTATAAACTAGTTATACAGTCGAAGCTCTCGTAAGCGGCCACCTCGGGAACTGAAAATTGCGGTCGTTAACGGAGCTGGTGACCACCAAGCGGCTTCCTACTTGAACAATAGGTGTTGGTCGCTTACGAGAGCTTAGTACAATAAATCTAGAGAAAAACCATGTGATACTAATGCTTAAAAATAGTTTGATTTATTTCCCGACTTTAATTAAGAATAGATAACCGAAATATCATAGAAAATAGCATTTCACCGGTGCAGCTTGTATCAGTTTAGATATTTATGAGGTGATGAGAGATGTTTTAAAGACAAAAAGTACTATGGTCGCTTACAAGAGCTTAAAACAATAGAAAATCTCTGTTGGTGATTTGAACGGAGCTGGTCGCATCGATAATAAGGCGGTCGCTTACGAGAGCTTGAAATAACAGAGTTTATGTGACATTTCAAACGGGGTTTCGGGAAAATGGTCGTTATTGGAGCTGGTCGCTTACGAGAGTGGTCGCACAGAGAGCTTCGACTGTACATATATATTATAAGTAAAGTTTTCTTCTTTCTTTCCCTCCCTGTCACCTTTTCCTTCGATTTGTCATTTTGTCACCAAAATCCAATATGGCGACCATGCGAAGGAAACATTAGCTTTTCATAAACTGTCTGTGCTATTGCTAAGGTCATCACCATCACCTTAGATTCTGTTTAGATCCACATGAGGCTTTTTGTAAGCCATCATGCACAAAACAGACCGCTCCAACGACAGTTTTATTATAAGTCACAGCAAAAAGGCTTCGTTTCTGGCAGTGTTTTATAAATCTACATTTATATACTGTAACTTAAGGATTTATATATATTTTAATAGGTATCCATTAGGATTCGTACGCCTAGAAACTAGCTCGCTTAAGGCTTATGTGTATATCAATAAATGCTATTTATAATATTCATCCATTATTCATAGGATGCTCATCCAATCTCTGCACTGGATTCGGATCAGGTGACACTACTTGTAACCCCCGATACCACATGGCTAGGTGTCTGATACAGAATACTAATTGATCTAATTAGTATTCTGTATCTGATACAGAATACTAATTAGACCAATTAGTATTCTGTATAGGACACCTTCCAGTGCAGCCCTCAGTCTTTGAACAGTTGGATATTTGTTTCAAATAACAAATATCCCCTACTGTCCAAAGGCTGAATGAGACCACTCTAGTGAAGTTCAAGTATGGTCTTCGTCTCGTAGAGCAGTACCTAAAAAAAGTTTCACCTGAGAGACTATATGTTGTTTTAGTCCGGCTAGTTCCATGTGGGACAGGAATCATGCCTTCTGCGCATGCTTGCTACAAAACGATTGGCGTTTTTTGTGCATCCGAAAATTCTTTCATTTTCAATGCACATTGTTTCAAATATCCCCTACCGACTAAAAGCTGAAGGGGACCACTCTAGTGAAGTCCAAGCATGGTCTTCTCTGGTAGAGCAGTACCTAAAAAAGCTTCACCTGAGAGACTATATGTTGTTTTAGTCCGGCTAGTTCCATGTGGGACAGGAATCATGCCTTCTGTGCATGCTTTCTGCAAAATGATTGGCGTTTTTTGTAAACACACGAAAATTCTTTCATTTTCAATGCACATTCAATTTAATATAAGTACAAAAGTTAGAATATCATAAGTACTTTACAATATTCGTGTCTATGTTGTATCGGCAGATACAACATAGCCACTCATATTGTAAATAGTACATATTCCATGGTACGCCACCCAAAAGCATTTTATAAATGATTTGAACGTCTTTACTTTCTATCTACATCCCGCTCTGACAATAGTCGCTTAACATTTGAGACAAATATTTGTATAATCTTATCTTGTCTCTCAGGTCATGATGGAGAACATTTCAATAATATGGCTAAACACAACCGATATTCCAGTCAACAAATGCCCCTCAAACTCCGATTCACCGTCAGCTCATTGGTTTAAGGTGGCTGTATACATCGTTACCATGGTGATATCACTGGGCGGTAATATCCTCGTGCTGTGTGTAATATACCGAAACTGGCGCTTGAGGAACCAGACTAATTATTTGATAGCCAACCTGGCGACGAGTGACTTATTGATGACACTCTTCACCATGTGTCCGACCTTGGACGTGCTCATATCACGCGACCACTCATGGTATCATGGATGGTTTGCGGAGGTAAGCATTGCATTAGTCTCCTCGCAGCCGCACGGGACCGGTGTCACGCTACGCTCACCAGCGTGACACCGGTCCGGGCGGCTGCGAGAAGACTAGCCTTGCATGTTCTATTTAACAAATGTCCTCTGATTCTCCGTGGTATGTCCTCTGTAATACCACGGAATGACGTTATAAAGTGGTCAAATGTTTGTGGAATCATGAGACACGATAACAAGAAGGCAAAAATATAAACAGAAACGCGCGCGCTGCCAAACAGTGTTTTGCACTGATGGTGGCGTGTTCCGTGGTGTATTTAACAAATTTCCTCTGTGTTTGCGTGGTATGCCCTCTTTTATTATATAGACACGAGTGTTTTACTGGGAAATACGCCACTCGTAGATCTCATACAAAGCTACATCCGGGTCCTCAGTGACATATTTTCCATATCCTCACTAGTGAGGATATCGGTCAAAACAAAAGTGCTTGGAAATCAATTTGGAATATTTTTTCTGGTATGCCTATATAATAAAAAGAAAATTACACGGTGGCTTCAAGATATGAGTTTTATTTTCTCGTGTCAAAAACAATATTTTACTCATTCGCTGCGCTCATTCGTAAAATAATGTTCTTGCCACTCGAAAATAAAACTCATACCTTCGCACCACCGTGTAATCTCCTCTATATATACCACGGAATACCGTAATAAAGTGGTCAGCCAACGAGGTGCAGTCAACTTTATTCAAAGAAGCACTGTTAACTAATAAGCATCAAAACCATGTGTTAATTAAATTCCGGCTCCAAAGACCTGTTTCAGGCTTATGCAAATTTATGCTGTGTTGTCGCTCTTGGTTTCACTTTGCCATTTCCCTTTTCCTTGATACAGTAACGAAATATCGCAATAAATTCTACCCTTGCAATATTCTGCTCTTCTGAATATATGAAGCAATGCAATTTTTCGGATAAACGTTCCTGCTCTATTTGCTCGCGTTGACCGACGGTCAAGGATACTGTGTTCATTCAGCTTATCGCCGCATTTCTTATTTGCAGTTGGGCTGCAAGCTGATTGCTTTCATGCAAGGCACAACAATGGCGTGCTCAATCTTTACTCTGACCGCGATCGCTTGGGAACGATTCTTCGCTATCGTCTACCCTCTTCGTGTCACTAGCCGTGCAAGAAACTCCAAGGTAATTCATGAAGCACGCTGTTGCATACGAAAATAAATACATATCCTTGTTGAGAACCCAGGTTTCAGCTACCCCCTGGAAATGTTTAGTTTTTACTGCACAGTCCTGAATTATAGCTAATTTCTTTATGACCACCCTGGAATTAATTATTGAATTAATTAGGATGGGTGAATGATGCACTTCCAGGGCTGTCCACCCTCATGAGTCTATTACTAGGAGTATCGATCTTTCACCTTAGTACTGCAGGCCAACACTGTAGAATATATGCTATTTTTAGCTCACTTTTTGTGACTTCAAGTTCTCCACGAATGCCGCGATGGAAATGAATGCTTTCTTGTTACTCAAAATGACGATTTAGATTTAGGTCAACGAGTTAAGGTCCTTCCAAAAGCTGACGTAGTAATGATCTAAACGGCAACTTCTCAAGTCACTTAATTTTGTGGCGAAAAAGGGATGACTAGCTTGTGCCTCATCCTTATTTGTCAAGTGATTCGTTACAATTCACGAGAATCTATTACTGGCGTTTTTATCATTTTGCTTGGTTACTAACGTCATAGCAGGAGCACCGGATTTAGTAACATGATCAACTTTATTTTAACAGGATAGCCTATAACAGTAAAAACTGATATTCTAGCTGCCCTCATTTGGCTGTTCCAACAAATAACCCAATAGTTTTCAAAAATTGCTCTATCACTGCGGGAATTCCCGTTTACTGCACGACCACTGCGGAAATTTGAAGCACTCCCTGAGGAAATTCCACATTCTATTGTGACCCCTGTGGAAATTTCAAGCAAACGAATGCCCTGTGGAAACTCCAGGGTCAAAAACAACGACTCCTGTGGAAATTCTAGGTTCCTCGATAAAGGGCAGGGGTAACGGATGCTAACTGGAAAAATAACCCAATAGTGGATTCTTAAGCTGACTTCATAGACCATTTTAACTTTAGATTTCAACACTTCGAGCAAATTGCGAGAACTATCCCTTACAGAACTCAATTCCACCTTTCATATTTTATCTCACAGGTAATCATCACGGTTGCTTGGCTACTCGCAGCAATAGTGACGTCACCAAACCTCTATTCCATGCGAGTACAAATCTACCAAGAGGAACCATACTGCATAGAAGCCTGGATGCCTCCTCTGCACGCTGTCCAATCCCCATTCGTCTATACAATCGTCGGATTCCTCATCCTGTACATTTTGCCGCTACTGATCATCACAGCACTGTACTCAGTGATCGTGCACAAAATGTGGTTCAGAGAAATCCCTGGGAATATCACGAAAACGACCAAGAGAGTGGAGCAAAAAGTCAAGAAAAATGTCATCAAAATGTTAATCACAGTCGTCGCAGTTTTTACAGTTTTCTGGTTACCACTCCACTTGAATATGTTCCTGCAAGGGGCAACGGACATTTTTCTGAAGTGCGGGCCTCCTAATACATATTCTTTTCTTTCATATCTACTCTCGCATGCGACTGGGGCGATAAATGTCTCTATTTACGTTGCATTTAGTGAGGATTACCGGAAGGGATTTAAAGAGCTGTGTGTCACGTGTTTTTTTAGGAAAGGAATTGGTACGAGACGTAAGAGCATGCGCACTGAGCTCGCGTCTCTGAGCCGAAGAAGCACGAAGGTGAATGCCGCGCGGAATGGGCCGAGTCAAGAAAACGACGATGTACTTGCTTCTCCGAGATTGGAGAGAAGTAGCCTTGAAAGAGAAAGCCTTTTTACAGAATATTCTTCAACAGTATAAGAGACACTGGAGCGCACGTGCTGTTAGTGTAACTATCAAGGAGTTTAGATTTAGGAAGTTACACGTTTAACATCCATCAACGAGAAACGACACAAGGCGAAACACACGGGAAATAATCAAGGAAGCAATAAGTTCCAGGGTCCGTACAGAATCCTCTGTGAAAATTTCCAAAACATTTCCAAAGCCCATTGACCAAAATTTCCAAAACCACTTTAGCACGCGCCGTGAGACAACTTTTTCGCGCGCTTTTTGCATACACAGGAACCCCGCGCGCGTAATCAAAACCCCTCACGACAGTGTTCAGTTCCTCGCTTATTTATAACATATTTTTCAATGTTATTTTTTTCCCGGTAGATTATCAATAAAACAATAAAATGAATAGGCAGATATAATATATAACTATAATTTCAGAACATTGAGACGAAAACTAATAACGTTTACATAGCCCATTTGAAAAAGCCCCTTCGTCCAAAACTTTCCAGGTTCGGGAAAATGGCATTATCAATTTCCAAAACTTTCCAAAACCTGTACGGACCCTGAAACGTGATTCGTGTTTAGGAAATCCAAACCATTGAGTTAAGAAGGAAGATTGATGAACGACAAATGTATGTATGCCCTCGTCTTTTTTAAATGGTAGTTTACAAAAGGGTACAATAACAACATTGTAAAATAACACACACATTTGTATTGATACAAATCCTTATAACCATAGCCTGCTCGCATTATTGGAGAGTAGTTTTAGGTCCAGAAACGCGAGTTTGCTATCGCTTGGCCGCCTGCCCCCCCCGATTTGTCACATTTTGTCACAAATCCAAGATGGCGGCCAAGCGATAGCAAACTCGCGTTTCTCGACCTAAAACTACTCTCCAACAATACGAGCAGGCTATTAAGTATAACCACTGCATGAAACAAAGCACACACACTCTCTCTGTAAGATTTAGTGATGTAGCATAACGTAAACATGTTTCTGTCCAAATAACTCAGACCAGAAGAAGAGGAGTGTAGTGTTTTTAACATCACAGATATTAGTACCGCTTCAGAAACTACTCTCATTGTTTTTACTCAGTGTTTTTATTAAGGTTGTACCGGTGTATCGGTGTATTTAATCGTAAAGCATAACAAACGCTATAAAACATACGCATGCGTCTCCGAGAGAAGTACTACAAATAAAAACATTCTTGTACACAGAGCTCCCCGGCTCGTCACCTCGCGCCTCTGGTAACAGTCGTTTGAGGGCCTTGCTGATTGGCTAAAATGGCGAGCATGCGTAATTAAACCTGCTTTATCTCATGCATCAGTGACGGTGTTATCAGAGCCTCCATTGTCGGGTAAGAAGAGCGAGGAGGCTCTGGGGACAAGAATGGACGTGCTGTCTGCCACTGGTAATAGTCCGAAACTATATCAAAAATAAGCTGTCGTTTTTTCGTCGTTTTGCCAAATGCCTATAAAGGGACTGGAGCAAGCCGTGCGGGTTTCCTGTGGATGATCGAAATAGATCTGGCCGGGATACTAAGCAGTAGATCCAACACGGAGGATGCATCGAAAAACCGAGTCGCTAAAATTTCTGGAAGTTTTCGCTTAAAGTTCAGTGTATTGTGGCTAACGTCGCCGTGCTTAGATTGCTTGTTCTTATGGTGTGGTGTTCTTTTAATTTTCTTTTAATTTTGACCATGAAAACGGCGAATCCGTTGGTCCTATAATCTTCAAGAAATCGTATTCCTCCAGACCTTTGAGCTCATCGGCTCTGAGGGCGAGATTTTCATCACAACGACTGATCCAGCAAATCAAACTCCTCCAAATTATACAAAAACGTCAGTCATCACATTTATTCCAGCTCCTCGCTAAGTGGAAGACGTCATTATCACGTGTTAACACAAATGTCACGTGAAAGTAGCTCAGTGATCACGGTGAACACGTGCTAGTGGTTTACTATTTCATCTGATCCTGCGCTAAGTGGATAGACAGCATTATTATCACGTGATAACACACAAATGTCACGTGAAAGTAGCTCAGTGATCACGCGAACACGCACTAGTGGTTTACCATTGCATCCGATTATATACCGTTTCCGGGATACGTTGTCACTGGAAAAAGCAACAAAGCTTGGTGCGCTAGGGAGTATGGGTAAATATTAAATTGAATTTCCGTAAAATATTAGAAAAAAACATGCTTAGAAATGTGCTGAAATTTAATGATTTCACATGTGGTTGCGATAGCTGTCTGAATTCAGACCAAACAGTAGCAGTTTAGCTGCCCCCATTATCCTTTGCGCTTCAAGCGTATAGGCTTTTTGGGTGACAACGTTTCCCGGAAACGGCATATGCTTCTATTCCCGGTGTAATTATTGTTTGGACTTAACTTCTGCGAATGCTTGGGAGTCCAGGAAAACACTTGGTATATTGGGACCGAAGAACACTTTGGTGTTTGATGCAATAGCTTTGTATTTCTCCAACTCCAAGAATTCACGGCTCAGTTTGATCTAAATGAAAAGAAGCAAAGTATTACCTTTTGTAAATGCTCCGTTTAACAAGGCACGACTACTCGCATTGCTAATAATTTTGCCAAACTTGTATACATATTCTAATTAAAGTTCAAGTTTGTAGGGTACCATGCCATAGGTTTCAATGTCATGGCTAAAATGGCATGCTATCAACATTGCAAACTAGAGCAATATATCATTGCATTGAAAAAAAAATCTAGAATTGGGCTGGGTTCCCCTATCGAGGAACCTGGAAATTCCACAGGGGTCGCTGTGTTTGACCCTGGAATTTCCACAGGGTTTGTTGATTTTGACCCTGGAATTTCCACAGGGCCATTCATTTGACCCTGGAATTTCCACAGGGCCATTCATTTGACCCTGGAATTTCCACAGGGCCATTCATTTGACCCTAGGATTTCCACAGGGCCATTCAGTTGACCCTGGAATTTCCACAGGGTATTCATTTGCAACTGTGGAATTTCCACAGGCCCACAAGAGAATGAAGACTTTCCACAGGGGTTGCTTCAAATTTTCACAGGGGTTGTACAGGAGTCTGGAATTTCCACAGGGGTAGGGCAATTTTTGAAAATTGGGGGGGGGGGGGTGTAATATTTTTTGGCACGGCTGTATGTCATTTTGGCAGCTTTAGAAAAACTTTTCCCAGTGTATATTATAGAATCTAATGTGCAAAGGATCCTCTACAACCTCAACATAAAAATATCTGAAATGCTTTCGTTTTCTTTGCATCCAAAATAGGGCAGGGTGATTTACTTTTCACTCGTGTTTTCTAGTGAATTAGCTATAAAACACCTTAATATTAGAAGCACTGATCAGCCACCATTTTGTCTGCCTAGCAACATACCCATTCAGTGAAAGCATCCACTTCCTTCGGGTGATTTAAGGAATGTAGAGAAATATTCAAATATGAAACCAAATATCAATATGAAACCAAATCAAATATGAAACTTTGTTTGTAGATGGTTATTTTGAGATTTCTTCACAATTACATTGAATAAAAACAATAACAAAATAGTGGCCGACAAGGGCTCATTGATATTATTACTAAAAATACATTTACCTTGTTGGCTTCTGACTCTTTCTGGGCTTTGTAGAATTCCGCATCAACTTGGGCCTTCGTTCGCGCAACATGAGTTTCATCTACAACATGGAAACATGTGTTTTAATAACCCCCATAGATGCCAACTATATCATTGGCTGATTGCATTTTCTTTCTGCACAGGGGGTCAAAGAACCTGGAAATTCTAGGGGGGAGGGGCCTATCTAAGCCATGAAATTTGAAGGGGAGAGGGTCCATCTGAGTCCTGGAAATTCTAAGCTATGGAAAAGGGGGTGTTTAGGCAACCTGGAAATTTCAAAGGATGGGTTGTTCAAGTTCCATGGAAGGGGGTTTTGAGGACACCTGGAAATTCCAGGTAAGAAGGGCGTCGATGACCCCCGCAAATTCCAGTATTTGAATTCTGCAAATTCAAGGACTTTTCAAGGTCAGTATGAACCATAACTATAATACTATATTCGGTTTTAGCATGCAATACTTAAAGTTGATGCAAATGAAGCAAGAAAATGCCTTTTTATCGGGAATCATCTAATGGGAGGCGACAGTTGTTTCCTGGATACGCGAAGATTTACCTTCGATGTGGGACATTTTCTTCATGCTTTCTTTCTCCGTAACCTTCTGCTCATACTGGATACGGGATACCTGTGCTTGCTTCTCAGCCTCTAGGATATACAGCACAATATCAGCACAATTATACAGTTATATGCCTTTGACTGTGAACATGTAACGAGTATGTTTGAGTTCTAAAAAGTTACTTTTGCAACAAGGAAACTAGACAGATTTTGTATGACTGTGAAAAGTGCCACGGCAAAATTGTGCAGCGCCGCGATCGTGCCGCGAATAAGCGATTTCATTTCGTATCTACAGCAGGCCATGTTCCGTGCCACGCCGTATCGCGGCACTTCTCACATTAATATGAAATCTGCTCTATGCGTTCGATATGATCCCAAAAGCTTACCGATTAATTAAAACAATATTATGTCAGCCAACCAATGAATCAATGTGCAGAATTCCAATACACCACCCATGTGGGGTAGTCTGTTGCGAATTTCAGATTTTCAGAATACCTGGGCGTGAGAAATTTGTTCTGCAGTTTTTTGGTTTCTTGTCTACTATACTGAAAATGGTGTTCAGGATGGTATTACCAATAATGGCTTTCTTCCGCTCTGTTTCAGCCTCCTTCTCTATGACCTTTTGCTTTTGGTGTGCAATCAGCAGCTTTGTTTTTTCTCCTTCCCTGAAGACAAATAACGAAGCAGCTAAAACTTGATACAGATGCGTTGCAATAGCTTTGACAATTATTTGTTTCAGATTCAAATGTCACTTTGCTATCGACCAATAAATGCACTGCAATAGAAGTATGCACACAACACATGTAATCTTTGTTAGTAAAATCGATGGGGTTACTCAATTTAAAAGAGATAAAAGCAGCATAAAAATCTTTTTTGAAAAGAGGACAATGACGAAAAATTAGATGGCATTAGCTGGATCAGATATGAAGCTCCTTTTAAAAAATACAGAAGATTACTCAAAACTCTTAAGCCCCATTTACACGACAGGGATTTTTTTGCCACTGCTTAGATAAAAAGCGGTACGGGTACCAAATTTAATGGCACGGCTCTGGTATATTTGTGCTGCGTAAATGGCTTTGGCGTAATAATTTGTCAGAGCCCGACCGAAATTTCATCCATGCCGGGACTACATGGTGAGGAAGTCCCAGAACCATTTTTATCCAAGCTGTGCCAATAAAGTTAAGAGAATAAAATTTGCTTAAAGACGTACTTACATGGTTTCATAGTTCCTTCTGATTGATTCTGGAATTTTCGGCTTCGTCACTCTTACAGCCTGTGAATTACCAAAATAATTAGATTTGGCATATCTGAACACTCATAAAAAATATTCTGTGTAGAGCAGGTTTCAGATGGAAGTTGAAAATGATTTGCATTTGTGTTTACTTTGTATTCTCATTGATCACTCAATTCTATCAACCCATCATATTTTTAACTAAACGCAGCTGTGTGTTTAGTAATCACGTGCTCACCATACCTAATAGTTATAATAGTAGTTTATTTAGCTTGTGATTGGCTGACAGGGAAACCATTCAGCAGCAACTTGTAACTTCTCTCGTTTCTGATTGGCTAGGTGTATTTGCTTGAATAGACCTTTTTCCGCTTGAGTGGGGGGCCTGTGGTTTTTGACTTTTTCTAAAGTTTTACTCACAAGCTCTCATGGAAAACAGGTGAATTCATAATAAAGCTTAGCTAAGACTTTTATTTAGTATTCATATTGTGTTTAGTATTGTAAATAAGTATATATAGGTTTTTAAAATCCTGATGAGTTTTTAACCATGTTGAAATAAATATACTAATATATATGATTATTATTAGGTAATGTTTTCCCGACTGGCACTCATGTGAAACAAAGTATTTTGTTTTCTTGTAATGCAAAGAAAATACATTAACATTGATGTGTGGAAACAACAAACAACATTTTACGCTTGAGTGCCATTTGGGTAGACAAACCACAGGGCCCCCACTCAAGTAGAAAATGGTCTATTAACGTTTACTGCTAAAGACCGAACACCAGTCAAAACTGTCTCAGTGTGCTTTTAGAAATGAAGATAGCTTTAAAATAGTTTTAAAGAAATTTATGGAATATCATGGCGGCAGAACTCGTCTTAGAGTACAGTAAAAGCCAGCGCATAAGAACATGGCTTTTAAGAACCTGTCATGCTAAGGTTTCCATGTTTCCTTTATTTATTAAAAGCCTGTTTTACTTACATGTACTACAAGACCAGGAGCCATTTTGAGCAAGTCCTTTTGAAGGGCTGTTTTCAAGTTCTCATCGATTTGATCTGTAGGTATTTAAGCAACAATAACCCACATCATATTAGATGACTGTGAAAATTGCTGTGATATGTGCCATGACTGTGCTGCACCGCAACGCAGTTTCATTGGCTCTCGTTGTAGGGACCATAATTTTCTGCCGTGACAATGCAATTTGATTGGTTGTCCATCATTTGTCCTGTGGATGGATGGCAGAATGAGAAAGCTATGTAGATGCGGAGAAGGCAAGGCTCTGTATCTACACAGCAGGCCAGGTTCCATGCCATGCACAGTCATATGAAAAAATCTGCTCTATTACTGCATGAAAACTCACTTTAGCACCAACCACCAAATAGCTTAATCCATTAATGGGATATAGGTCTCTCCTCAAAGGAAAGCTCCAGAAATATTTCACTTAATGGCAGGCAAAAAAAATGGCTTACCAAACAAATCAATGTAAACCTCCTGCAAGCTATGGACACTGCAAAACTATGGCCAAAAAACATATAAAATTAGAATTCAGGAATCTCAAAAAGCCATCTACATTACAGTTTCCAAATGAAAATACTAATATAAATAAAACTTCTGCTTCCCACAACCTGTGATTCCAGGAAAGATCCACATGCACCCCCATCATAGAGGGAATCTGACTAGGACCCCCCACTCCTACTATATTCAATGTGACTGTATGGGGAATAAGAGATGCTGACTTTCTAGTTCCCCTAATTGGGAATGACTGACAGAACCCAGGATGGGGGGGGGGGGGGGGGGAGAACTCCCATATTTGTTGGTTGGTGATGATTGTCAGGAATTTTCAGTTTCACCCCTAAAAGATACCAAAACAGCCATCAACCACAGACAAAATGTACACTCAGCTACTTTTAGCTTAATTTGCAGTGGCAGGAATTACCTGGTTAAGCTCATGGTGAACTTTGTTGAATATCAAAGCTCTGTCATAATCAGCAGTGTAGTTTTTAACAACTTCATACACTGAAAGAACAAACAAAATAAATATTCTCCTGCAATTAGTACATATAATAGGACTCCATGCTGTTCGATTAAGGAAAGAACTGGTGAGAAAATTCAGAGGAACACCAAAATTGTCTTAGGTTGAAGGCTGAGTTCAATTTGGGGTTCAGAGGAATTTGGGAATTCAATTTTTTTCTTGATCGGGCATCATTATAGTCCTGTTATTCATTTATAATTGTATAGCATCCATGTTCAAACCAAACTGTCCAATTTCAGCATGCAAATTGTAAAAACATTATTGGAGGATTCAAGAAAAATCGATTTGCCAGCACAATGGGATTTCGAGCTGGCTATATAATTATTAACTAATACCAGAAAAGACCTGTCATTCTGTGATGGGAAACAACAGATAACCGACTTTATCAAATTGTCATACTGTATACTCACAAATGAAATGTCTTGCACTAATTTCCATTTTAATGCAGTGTAATGGTGTTATACGTAATCAATAAATATGTACACTATGTTTCACATGTTTCAGTAATCAATTAATGCACAGTTAATATTTATAATTACCATGGTCACGATTTAAAATGTTTACCACTTCAATCCTATCAAAATATATCATGACACCACCACTGAAAAAAAACAACAGAGAACAATAGTATGAAATTACCTGACGTACTACACAAAGCACTGGCTCCTTTAAGGTGGCTCAGCTTACACAGGGAATTTCTTCAGAAACACATCCATGGGAAAGCTGAATTTCCCAAGGCAAACACATGGGAAATGTTCGAGCCATGAGAAAAAACACTTCCCATGTGAACACTTTCCATGCAAACACTTCTCATTCTTTGGTAGGGAGGGGCACTTCACGAAAGTAGGCATATCATTATATAAAACATATGGCTTAGGATAATACCATATCCAAATTGCTCACACCTTTCTTATAAATTTTTATCTGCAAGGGGTGGGGGAACCAGCCCCTCCCCTAGATCTGTCAGTGACCTCTCACCTTGTCCCACATGGAACATTTTTCACCTCATCTGTTTGAAGTGTGGACTGCACAGATCTAAAGGATGTTATAAATGGAATCATGATGTGATATCCAGGACCACTGGTTGACGCCAACAGGGCACCCCCCTGAAATATTAAAACAATCATCATCAGATATCTCCATTATCATCAACACCATTAACTATCATCCAATTGTATTAAAGTGGATCAGTTGCCAACTAAAACAAGAAATCCTACAAATATTATGCAGAGAGAATTTCTGCAGAAACTTCATGCAAGAATGGGAAGTGTTAGGCATTCCTATGGATAAACACATGGATGACAAACACTTCACATTCTGTGCTATGTGTTCAGGGTTTTTTTCCAAGAATGGGTTTCTGCCGAAATTTCCCGTGTTACACTACAGTAGCCTTTGTTCTCAACTAGGGCTCCACTGGAATTTGCCCTGCTCTGGTTTCAGCCATGATGAAGTGCAGCTTGGCAGTCACTAGTTCCATAGTTAAAGGGGCTCTTGCATGCTAGCTGGCCACATCTCTGAAAAGAAACTACCTCAAATCGCAATCCAATTCCATCCTCTTGATAACAGGTCAAAACAACCTAGAATTGCATGTCTAACACTCAAAAGGTTTTTCTATTAAATCTGAAGGATTATTTTGATTACTACTGGCAGATGTACATGACATGTGTTTTCAGTTACAATTTTACTTATTTTATGTCCACAGTGGACGAATATTTAGCATGCGAGAGCCCTTTTAACCATCAAGTGAAGGATTCCTCCGGGAGAGGCCCATGAACGTTGGAAGTGTACACTACAAAATCTGACACATCAAAAGTGATGTCAAAGATGTAAATATGGGTAGTGAGTGTGTGTGTGTGTGTGTGTGAAGCTGGTGGAGAGTGTGGCAGAATTGTAAAAAGTGCAATTAATGTGTGTGCTACCTACCCTATAATACACAGCAATATGACCTGCAACATAAAACAATGTGTCAAAATAACCCAAAACAATAATATTGTCAGAGTTCATTCTAGAAATTGCTCAAAGTAGGTCTTTTTCTCACAAACACAGGACACTTTTATTAATACTAATACTAATTAATACTAAAAATTAGTAATTAATACTAAAAAATAAGAGTATATGATATAAGGTGATGATTTTGTTTTATACAAGCTGAGTTTTTTTTTTTCTAACTTATTTTTTCTGACCAACTGCTTTCACGATGTAGGGGACCAGAAGGAGCTAGAGGAAAGGCAAAAGAACAATTAATTTGCATCAGTTGCATGTAAAGCTGTACAAATTGTACAAAATGCCTTGTGTATTCATATTACATGTCCATGGCATTCAATGTCTAGAATGCTTGAAAATCAGTGGAAATCTAAAGTACAGAATTACAAGAAGTACCATATCAAAGAGACAGCTGGCACAACAAAGAACTATCACATTCACAAACAGAAAAATACCTGTTACATTTAATGTATAATTCAAATTGTTCCAGCTGCTAAATTTGTTTATACAGTATGTTATTCTGGATGATCATAGTAACATCGAAAACTTATCCGTCCATCCAGATATGAAAAACACCAACAACAAAAAAAAACACTAATATATAGATTTAGCCACTGGCTAAAAGCGGAGCTCCCGGTTATAAAATTTTCTGTGCGAATGAAAGGGATTCCCATGTGTACATGGTTTATACTTATAGGCTTTTTAAGAAAAAATGTCTCTTGATATGTATACAACAGTGTTTTCTTCGGTATGTTGCTGCATTGACACAATACAAATACAGGGACGAAAATAAGCATCCTGTCAAGTGAGATAAAAACCTCCTTCAGAAAAATTAAGGTATTAATTCCTCCAAATGGAATGATTCAAAAGTGCAATAAAGAGAACATTTTTCAAGCATAGATGGCGTCGTCGATGACGTCATATCACCTGACCACTTCATTTTGCTCATCTGGTGACCTAGACTACACTACAAAAGTTTGGTTGTTTTAGAGTCTTCCCTTCACGAGGTATTAATTTTTCAGGCATAGATGACGTCATCACTGACGTCATATCACTTGACCACTTCATTTTGCTCATCTGGTGGCCTAGACTACACTACAAAAGTCTGGTTGTTTTAGAGTCTTCCCTTCACAATATATTAATTTTCCAGGCATAGATGACGTCATCGCTGACGTCATATCACGTAACCAACTCATTTCGCTCATCTGGTGACCTAGACTACACTACCCAAGTCTGGTTGTTTTAGAGTCTTCCCTTCACGAGATATTAATTTTTCAAGCCTAGATGACGTCATCGATGATGTCAGATCACATGACCACTTCATTTCGCTCATCTGGTGACCTAGACTACACTAATCAAGTTTGGTTGTTTTAGAGTCTTCCCTTCATGAGATATTAATTTTTCAATCAGTGATGACGTCATCGATGACGCCACATCACGTGACCGTGTTACAGCACCCCCCTTGTGGCATAGACAAAATATCCCAAGTATGGTTGTCCTAGCATGTTCCCTTGAGGAGATATAATTTTTTCCTTGCGTACCACAGGGTTCCCATGTGTACACGGACGGCGGACGGCGGACGGACACCGGACGGCGGACACTATAGGTTTAATACCAGAGAAATAAAGAAAGAAAAAATCATATCTCCCGAAGGGAAGCTTCTATAGAAGCCAAACTTGGACAAACTTTCAAAGACCATAAGAGGAACTCTGCACCAAAGTCACGTGCCCTTTCGTCATCAATGACGTCATCAAAATGATCCATAATGCCCGTGACGTTCAAAATCAACTCGATAGTATACGTTTTTCCCTTAGGTATGGTGCTCCGCTTGCGCGGGCCTTCATCCCGCGCTGGAGCTCCGCTAAAAAGATATTGGGTCAAAACTGCAGAATTAATCAGACATTCTTTCCCTTGAACGCATGGATAACATCCACATAAACAGGAAGTTAAAAAAGTGCATGCCTGGTAAAATTCATGTCACGAACAGCTATTTCTCAATCAAAAAGCAGTTTTTCTTATTGCCATATACTTACTAGTTGTGATACTGATTTTTTGCAAAATCAAATATCAAACTTCACCGAATTGTGAAGTTTGAAAAGCTGCAGCGCAAACCTTGCACAAAACACAAAGAAAGATAGCGTGACAGTTCAACATCACATATCGCGCGATTTCATGAATCGATTTCAATAAAACTTTATCTATATTAAGCTAGGTGATATATACTACTAAATCACGTACCTTCTTCGACCTTATGCACGGAGAAGTTAAACATGATTGCTAAAAACGCGATAGCTATTCCAAAGCCAACTGCAGCCGCCATCTTGAAAATTAGAAAGGACAAGTACCATGATGCACCGTTGTCTGATGCATTTAGTGCCAATCCCCCTCTCTGTCGCATCGAGGCCGGCGATCGTCATTCCTAAATGGAGGAATGCTCATCATGAATAATTTAACTATATTTTTGACAATATTACTTCAAGTTCACATAAAAACATTCAAAATATCTGAACTATCAAGACTACTAGTCAGGATAAGGGTTAACACATCGTTCTAGTATATTTTTATAGTATATGCCTCGGGTACGTAATCAATAAAACGAGCTGCTCCCAGCAAAACAGGGAGAGTTGACGTCCCGGGTCCCGGCCCTGCTGCCGTCCCCTTACATCCTGTTCGCGAGAGGGACCGCCCCTCATTGAGTCAAATGGTGCAGCACTCTGCTCTTTGTTATTGTTTTCTTTCGTTTGTGGCTTCGTTATTTTCATTTTTGATTGTTCGTTCGTTATTTTATTGATGCAGCCGCGAAATGCGAATGTCTCGGGCTTCCTGTGTTATGGACAAGTAGCTTATTTTGATCGCTCGGCTCTAAGCTCCATTTCGAAGGATCACTCAATTTCTCCAACGAGTCCTTCTTTTGCAGAATAACCCGATAACGTTTCTTGTTATATACCACTTCTTTAGATATGGTAGATATAAAACTTATTAATAATCACTCGACCCTTCATTGTTTAGTCTCCCGATATCGGCCGAACTCCAGATCACGTGATCGTCCGTTTACATCGATATCTCGCTTGAGTGGAAATCTTGAAGGTGAAATATGGCGGCCACACATTCATCGCGAGGCTTTCACGATACCTATGAATTAAAAGAAGAGTTAGGCAAGTAAGTAAAACGTCTAACTTAAAATATATCCATTAACTGCATTTTCTGTGCGGTTTTCTTGTGTTCCTTGCTAAACATTGGGTATACTTTTTGTGTTTTTCCACACAGAGGCGCCTTTAGTATAGTACGAAGATGCATTCATCGGGATTCTCGCTTGGAATATGCTGCTAAAATTATCAACACACGAAATTATCGAGCAGAGGTATGCCCACAAAGACATTTTTCATCATTTGGAGTGCTATCGGTGTAGATTTTAGGTTAAAATAATCCGTTTTTAGACGCGAATTTTGACCCGGTAATTCGCTCGGCTGTGTTTATTGATTTGAAACGCTCGTAATTTGCTCTCCGAGAATCAATCATAAAACGAACTAAAAATTCATGTCTTGGAGTTTTCTATTTGACAGAATTAAAGCCTAATGGACTTAGAATTCTATTTAAGTTTTCAGTTCTAAATCAGAGTGGTTTACTCCTTTTAAATCAAGTAAAATAAAGTTCAGTTCAAATGCACAAAAATCTCAAACTGTGTTATTCTTTGCTTGAGTTTCGAACAAAAAATCGAATTCTATTTCGACTGTAGAATCCCACGAAGTAGTGTTTCTAGTAAATGTCGAGCTAAAGTAGTGGGATGTTTTTATTGTCGGTTCCGTGTCGGAAGCTCCCGCTCAAAAAGTACAAGAATTGCTTGTATTTGAAGCTGACTTTCTCCTTTCTCCTCTAGATCTACAGAAACTGGATCGCGAGGCGAGAATCTGTCGTCTGCTAAAACATGCTAATATTGGTAAGTTTTCGGATCCACTTCACTTAAAATTTGCTACCAGAAATCCTCTATGACGTTCCATAAGAAACTTAAAAGGAATTATGCTTCAGTAATCAATTCTACCAACAAAAGTAAAAAAAAGTCCCCAGGTTTTGAAATCCTCTAAAGTGATCTTGGTATAAGTTTTGTGACTTTTCGTTTTAAACAGAGAGAAATTTAATTTGAGGTAAATTATTTTCCCTGACCAGAGTGTTGAGAATTTATGGGCTTTCTTGTTCACACCGATTTAAGAGTGATTTTCGGGATAAAAGGTTGTAAGAAATTAAGAACAAACACCTTCGAGTTAAGGCGTAACTTAAAAATTCACCAGACATTTTTGTCAACATAAGCCTGCTGAACTGACCAAGTCGCGCGTACAACTATCGTATCTGATCTTTTCGCTATTTTATAAAGATCGGCAAAAAACCAATAATATCTTGGAAACTAGTTCCATATAACAGAGAAGAATAATTTAATATATTCTTGAACTTTGCCAGACCTTCTTTTTATGAAATTGCACCTGTGCTTCTAGAAAAAACACTGGCATGGAATAAATTCTCTAGATTTGATTCCATTACTATTTCGAATTCTCAAATGTTCTATATAAAAAAGAAATATAATCTTGAAAGATCAGAAAGCTAATTCTTATCAATAGAAAAATATACAGCAAAAGGTACAACTTTTTAAATTATGTTTGAGAGACCATTAGACCCGAAATACTGTAGAATTAAAAATTATGAAAATGGAAAATACAAATAACAGGAATATTGTATTAATAAATGTGCAAGTTAAAATGTATAGGGCAGTCACTTGAATTTAAAATGACCCCAAGTCCTTTACATTTCAACTGATTCTAATTTGCATAAAGTAAGTTTACACTGCAATACAGTGTGGATTTTATTTCAAATTCATTTTGACATTGTAGCACTAAAAAGTAAACACCACAAAGGGTATTCTTGTCTTTCACGACAGAGATTCAGGAGCTTCCAGACAGTGTATAACTTTCCGTTTAATCTTCACTCAATAACACACAAATAATTTTTGTATTAAGTGGATGCCGGCCTATTTGTATTGATGACTAGAGATGCAATGGCTGGATAGTTTCCAATATAACAATAGCTTAACCCTTATACTCAGGCATAATTGTAATTTATGAGACACAGTGCTACTAAGATCTTACCAAAAAAATTAAAAGTGGCTACAGCCGCTTTGTTTAAACTTTATCATTAATAGTATAGTCCTACACTTACACGAAAAAACTTTAAATTCAGTATGTTAGCTTATATGCCAAACTATAATTGTATTGCTCTCCTGATTTATAATTAAAGTTTTATCTACTTTCAAAAGTTTCTAGACCTTTTCTTTTCACTAAAGTAAGAAAATTATTAAAGCAAATGAAGTTGTGTCTGGAATCTTTGTTTTTAAACAGCAAGTGATCCATATTATTCAATTTAAAATAATAACAGTTGTATACCAGTATTATGTGAAATGCCGACTGCACCCTTGACTGGCAGTGCAAAAAATTTCTGCTGAGATTGGCAGCATCATGCAATCAGCATAAATGTACAAACCCTGTAGCGCACCCAAGAATTAAGAAAAACATATTAAAGAAAATTGGTCAACAAGTTATATTCTGCACATAACATGCGGTTGTACCATTATACGCCTGAATGCTGTCTGCAAAGTGCAGAAATCTGGAGATTATTTTCTTAAAAAAACAACAACAAGCCAATGTACAGTAACAAACATGCAAAGGATGTTATATGGGAGAAATGAGTAAATTTAATATGTATGAGCCAATAAAAGGCAAAATGTTAACGTTGGGACAAGGCTCAAAGTCTTGAGCCTCTGCTTGATGCAATAGTTGACAGCTATGGTCTTTGATGCCATAAGGCAATTTCTTATGTATATGCAACATTTGTGTTTGATCCAGAGAAAAACAGGCCTGTTGTGTACTTCACAATATTCTTTACCACACAGACTGTAGTTCATTATGCCGTGAGAAGGCATTTAGCCAGGAGGAGGGGACATGACAAAAACAGGGACATCAACCCTAGGACTTCAAAATTCTGGAGACCACGTTGGATTGGCAAAATATCCTGTTACAGTAAATGCATGGAAGTTGAATCTTAAATATTTCCCGGGAGACTAAGTGAAAGATCTTGAGACTCCCAGCAAAACTGGGAGAGTTGAGGTCCCTGCAAAAAGGTATACTTTTGAGAGTTTGAAGATCCACCCAGAGATTTAATGATATCATGAAATGGATGTATAAGATTGACTAGCATTGTCCCTGACAATGTGGCGTATCAAGTTGGTCTTCTTCTGATTTATCAAAATACCAAATAAAGTGTCAGTGAGCAATTTATTTCCATATGTTCATTATTATATAGGATGATGCAGTGAGATGTGTATTGCCCTGTCTTAGCAGAATATTATAACAGTCAATTTTAATGAACAAAGATGTTATCTGGTCATTAACATATTGCTCAGACAAGCTGTATACAGCTTTTCAAATGCCTTTTTTTAACTTTATAATATATGTGAAGCAATGTCGCTCACTCCCTAGTAAGTTCACTCCAATTCTACACACTCAACCAAAGGGCGATTTTGATAGAATCACTTCATCAGTTTGTTTAAGGATAAAGGGGCTAATCTCCATACCATGTAGGAACCTGTCACAGAGGACCCCTTTGTGTTCAGCTCTCCTTTCATCATATTCGTTCTACTAAACAAAGGAAGATTTTGTGGAGCAACTTCTGAGGTGTTCCAGGTTCGTACACAAAGGAACAACAGGTTTGGAACAACAAAGTTTGATGTTATCTTTCATCCTGTGTCATATTTGGGCAACCAAACGTGGACAAAGTAAATGTTGTTGAAAGTCTGATAGATCAAGAGGGCAGAACCTGACACTAACTTTTTCAGAGAGGTGACTTTGGTGCATAAATAAAAAATTATAGCAACCAAATAGCAAAGTTTGGTCACCATAATAGAAATCCTGGCCGCATCCTTTTTTTTTTAAACACAGACGACAAAAGATGGTCACCATTTGGTGATGGTTGAAATTTGTGCTTGCCATACCCCATATGATCTCCGTGTTAGGCCCTCACTGAGGGTGCAACAAGGTCTGGTCATGTGACAGGGACATAAACCCAAGAACTTCAAAAAACTCAAGACCACCTTATAATGGAAAAAAGTCCTGAAATTCTCCCGGGAGAAATACAGTAAATGTACGGCAATCCTCTTGAATTTTTCCCGGGCGATGGAGCAAAAAAACTTGAGACTCCAGCAAAACCGAGAGAGTTGACATCCCTTATGTGATAAATAAATCATCAATGATGTCACTACAACTTTAATTATTTTAGCCACTGATCTATTAAAGATGTACCTGCACTTATACCCTTGTTCACAGGTACATTACAGTAGCTACACATGATTTATTAAATATCATAATTTATTCAGTTTATTGTTTGAACTACTCTAAGGTAAATGTTGAAAAGGCAGTTGATGACTAAAATATAAAGGAGCCGACACACTTAGTCCATAATGTGTTGTATAATGTATTGCATTGCATCAGATACTCTGATTTAATGCAAAGTTTCACAGCCCCTTGTAATTTTGCAAGCATTTCCTTAGGTTAGTGTACTGACAGTAAAATCTGCAAAATAATAATAACACTTTTTTGTTAATACATTTTTGACGGTATCAAAATGGCAGCAGATTGCATTATGACCAGGGTGAGCCAGCTCCTTTTTTTTACTAAAGGCTGAATATTTTTTTACATTTCTCTTTACCAAATTATTATTTCATTTTAGTGTATTTGATACTATTACGAGAGAGCAACAATTAACATTATTTCAATAATGAAAGTCTCTGTTCATAACTGAAGTGACAATGTTATGATTTGCGGGGGCATAGCCAGGGGGTGGGGGGGGGGGGGGGGCACAATTTTTATTCTCTCTTTTTTGGATGACAGAAACTAGCAATTTCTAGCAAGAGCTCATAATTATGCCGATTTTGAAACCATATGATATGATATATTTAGTGCATCCTTTTTTCTGCCCGAACGCACTGTCAGACTTTGCACCCCCCCCCCCCCCCCCCCCATTCCTGGCTACGCCCCTGATTTGCTTAATGGAGTGGCCGCTTAATGGAGGTAGTACAAGAAAACTTGCACTGTAATTTCCTCTGAAACTACTGTAAAAACGCTTTTCAACAAACAGCCACTGGATGTTTGTGTTGCATTAGCGGCTTCTAAGCTTTCTGCTGTTATCAATTGTCACAACATTTTCTGTCACCAAGATGGTATTAACATGTAACAACCAATCATTAATAGGACTTTGTGGCTGCTTAGGTAATAATAGCATTTGGGACTGGAAAAAAGTGGCTGTGGCCTCTGAATAGAGGTGGCCGCTGAATAGAGGTATCAAATACAGTACTTTGAGTGACAAATATTTCAGGGCTTTAAAAAGTGGCTGCTTAATAGTGATTG
Organism: Scolanthus callimorphus; assembly: GCA_033964015.1. Taxonomy (NCBI): domain Eukaryota; kingdom Metazoa; phylum Cnidaria; class Anthozoa; order Actiniaria; family Edwardsiidae; genus Scolanthus; species Scolanthus callimorphus. Next base: position 29,827,501 of record CM066912.1, on the reverse strand, counting down.
GGTGGCAGCTGTTTATCCTATGGGATATGAGTGGGCACACAAAATTGTGACATCACAGCATTTTTATTTTCATACATCAGCAAAGATCCATCCCTGCCACAGGAAAGAGCCCCCTAAAATTAGTGACACTGCCAAGTTGAGGCTGTTCTGCAATAGATTGAACATTAACTTCAAAAAGCCTCATGAGAATTTGAACTTTTTACAGAGGCAAGGAAGAGTTCCACTGGAAAGTGCTTCTGAAATGAGTAATCCTGGCAAGTTTTGAGGCAATAGTTAAAAATTGGTACTAGGGAAAAAAGATACTAGGTTTGAAAAAGGCCCATCACCAACCAACAGCCTTTGCAGACTCTTAGCCAATCAGAGCACCCGAAAAACAATGGATCAATTTGAAAACAAAAGAAAATGGGGCACAAGGGCTCCCGGTTGGTGATGGGCCTTTAAGTTCAACCTAAAATGATTAAAATGTTTTCCTTTGTAATAACAGCAACCAACTTACAGAGATGCCAACCCTCTCGCATTTTACTGGAGACTCATGCATTTTAGCCATATCTCCCGCTGTCCTGCATTTGATAGAAATACTATTTTTTTTAGATATTTCACAAAACAAGGATATTTTAGGGGTCAAAAAACAAAAAATAAACCATCCCGTCCCCTGCATTTTAAGGGTTGAAGGTTGACATCCTCTGAACTAACCAAATCTATTGATACCATATTTTGCCCCTAAACATGTATCATATTTATGGCCATATTAGCTCCACGAGTTTTTTATCTTTGCCCTAACTTATTTTCAGGACTGGTGCATTTTCCATTGATACCAAATACAGATAAAAAGTTCACATTTTTGAAGTTGTGCCCACTTGTCATGGCAACTAATAATATAAAACATTAAAACATTAAATAATAACCAGGTTGCATATTTAAATAAGCAAATTAACACAGAGGCTGGGGTGGATCCAGGGTTTGGTGGCAAAAGGGGTGAAAATTCACCCCCCCCCCCCCCCCCCCCTTTAGTATGGTTTTATTATGGTTCCCCTCTTTCCTATTTCTTGATCTTTCCATGCTTGTGGCGCATCGATCCTATCTTTAACGATCATGTACCACCACACTCATAGGCTTAGTTTCCAGCTGTAGTATGTGTTGAAATTAAGGGTTGCAGGACAGGCGCGTAGCTACCTGTACTCCAATACGCATTTAGCATACCTTGTGAAGCCCCAGAAATACAATAAATATACAGCACAAAGTGGGAGTTAAACTATGAAAACAATGCAGAGGCGTACCACGTAAAAATATCTGGCTACGCGCCTCATGCAGGGGTATGGTTGTATGTTTTTTTTTTCTGGAATTACACAATTGAACTTAATTTCAGCAGCCAACAACTTTGAGAAATCAAGGGGCCGTTTTTTGTCAGTCCCAAGGGACAGCCAATGTAAATCTGAAAGCATTGTATTAATCTGCTTTGCAGGCAGTTTGTTGATTGTTTTCTAGGCAAAGATCTAGAGCGAATTTCAAATGTATTAAATTAGTGGTTGGTCATTTCCATGGAACCCATCTTAGATAAGGAAAGAAACATAGGTACAACAATCACCATGGGGTAAACACATGAACTTTGATATAATGTTCAAAGGTCTTTGAAGAGATTTGCATCTGAGGTAAGCAAATAAAGTGGGTAATATCAATAGGATTTGATAAATGTTTTAGATGCCTCAATTATTTAAACCGGTTTTAGTATAAAACGAGGTTAGCAGATTGAAGAGATACAGAACATATAATATCATGTCCTAGTTTGAACTTTTCCATCTCTACAATATATTTTAATCTGACAGATTACTTTGGTAAACGTGATATTGTGCTTTCTAGACACGGAGTCTTGAAATCATGTCATTGAAATTGAACAAATAATAAATGCAATAAAGATAATAATCTGGGCGACGTAAGTTATGTAAATGTCTCCTAATAGTGCAGCCAATAATTTTCTCTTCTTATTTGATTGTTTGTTTGCAGGTGCAATTTTTTGTTACTCAGCTGTTATTTCGCTTCACTGTATTACGCTGCAAAATTTATCAAAACTTCCAAAGAACACATCATTTGTAATAACCGTTGCTAAGTCTCTAGAACAAGTCAATGTCAAGTATTGTTGAACGTTAAAACGCCCCGAAAAGTCTGGAATAAAATAAAATAAATTCCTTGGTGTGGATAGCTCTCAGGCAAAGACAGGCATCATGCAACTGCGTTAGAGCAGAGATACCAACTCTGAGACTCCGTTCACACGAGACCGGTACAAAACCGGACCGGTACAACTCTGGTACGGTACCGCCTGTTCATCCGGTACCGGTACAATTCTGGCACGTTTTGCAACAGTGTTCACACGGGACAGTGCACGCCTAGTCGTGCCAAAATCGGTCCGGTACCGCAGGTCTCGTGTGATCGCGCGACGGAACCGGTCCGGTTTTGTACCGGTTTCGTGTGAACGGGGTCTCAGTGGTAGCGTCCCAAGGCCAGAGATGAGCCATGTGGGAAAACTGATGATGATGATGAATGCATTTTTTTATTACGTTTAGCTTTTCATTTGCCTTCAAAGTGAGGCCTACGGCAAACGTCGTGCCAGAGTCGCGCGGTACCAGTCCAAAACAATAGAAAGTTTTCTAAGGCCCCGTCCACACTAGCGCGTTTTCGTACTTTTTGATACGTTCAGGCCTTCCGTCCACACTAACACGCTGATCGTTTTCATCGAATCTGTATCCGAGTTTGAAAACGCTATCGAAAGTGAAAAAAACGAATCCGCATGCATATCGTTTTTGTGTGGACGGTCGAATCCGGATAAAAATAAAAACGATGACGTCAACTGTACCACTTAATTTGTGGCTGTCCTTGCACACGCCAACATCAACTGATCGCTTTTTGTGGAGCTAAATTTTCCGAATCTCCCGTCCACACTAACACGCATTGAATCCGTATAAGTTTGAAAACGAATACTTTTGAAAACGCGTTAGTGTGGACAGGGCCTAATATAAAGTCTAATGAAGCGGCATCCTTTGAAAAAGAAAGGTTCGACAGAAGAAGAGCGACTGAGGTTCGACGTTTGCGCCAGGCCGTAGGTACCGTCCACATTACGCCAGTAAAATTTGAAAACAGCTAATTTGCCGCGAAAACGGGACAAACGTTTTCTGTCGACACTACGCCGCAATCCGAAAGTCAACAAAAGTTTTTCCGTTTACACTAGCACAAAAGCGACACCTTAGCGCATGCGCCAAAAAGAAAAAAACTGAGCCCGCGGCCATCATCAGTAATGCGCCGGCAGTCCCAACGTTTCCCTTTCCATGTGTCCATGCGATAATACTTCTAATTGAGTAGTTACTTGATTGTTACATAGCAAGCCTGCTCGATTTGAAAGCAGTTAATACCAAGGATTGGCAGCTTCTGCCAACTGAGCTGCAATGCTGTTGTTGTAGAAACTATCCCCAATTGTTATTCGGCACATTGATGCACTGCCCTATTAATATGGTCACTGAAACGCCAAGAGCTCTCTTCTGTACATGACAGATAACCTGCGATATCTGTTATCTGGGGGAAATAAGATGTGTTGAGCTCGTACAAAATGCGCAAAATTATATTTCAAGTGGTGTTTTTGTGCTACCGATTTGCTGAATAATAAAAACCATTATCCTGCTCGATTTTGCCGAATATCGTCTGATTAAGCCAACTGTGAGTGCGTGCTGAATAATACAACCATTTTCCTGCTCGATTTTGACGAATATCGTCTGATTAAACCAACTCGTGAGTGCGTTTCTCGTCGACTAAATATCAGACGATATTAACTGATATTCTGCGCAATCTCGCATGATAATTGTTAAATACATGTACACAAAACAACTCATGATATCTTATGGGCTATCATACGATCTGTCGAAGATAAAGTGTTTTCAATCATTCATAATACATTGAGTTTATCATTCATACTTACTTTTTACTTATTTCATTATAATTCAATGCCGCGATCTCTCAGTGCATCAATTATTAATCTGCATGATCTTGGATCTAATATATAAAAGATCCAAACATAGCCAACTGTTTGGATTCTAAATTGAGTGCTAGAAAATTTAGAAAATAATATTATCAGTGCAAAGCGCCTATCAATCAAAAAGTGGCCACAAACCACGCAGAGCCAAAGTAATCTATATTACTAAAAAAGAAAACTCTACCACTCGCTACTTTATGCCTCGTGCTGTGCAGTAAGGATTGCTCTTGAGATCCTTCCTATATCCTTCCTACATAATATGTAATATAAAGATTTAGGCACTGCCTAAAAGCGGAGCTCCCAGTGATGTAAATGGTATTTTACGAGAGACGGTTTTTTGTAAATGGTGTTTTACGAGAGTCGGTTTCCTACATATATGTAATATAGAGATTTAGGCACTGCCTAAAAGCGGAGCTCCCAGTGATGTAAATGGTATTTTAACGAGAGACGGTTTTGGGGTTATCTGTGGTACGCGCCCGCAATACCTATGCGAATACCGCTGAATCACGAAAAACTAAGTCGATCATATACCTGAGGAGCTTCAGCTATTGTACTCTTCCTGCGATACCTATGGCGCTCCGCTCTGCGGCCGAAGGCCGCTAAGGAGCTCCGCTATTACAGATATAATAATAACATAAGGAATTTATCAGTGACCACCAAAGTATGATTATTGATGACCACTTAATTTCGTACAGTACCCCACACGAACAAAACAAGAATTTATCTGGTGATAAATTAATAATGCGTTGTAACCAAACACGCTTTGGCATATTTTTTATCTTAATAATTATACACTGATCGATTTTTCGTACATATTTTATAGAAAGCGCGCGCTAATTTTAAAATATTCTTGTAAATAACGTCAGGTAACAACTTTATTTAAAGCCTGCCTGTAAGGAGATAGGGGGTATTCAAAATTCAGATGTTGTTGTCATATTTGGTCTATTTGTATTAATTTGTATTAATTTTTATGATTGGTACGGGGCAATGGATGTTTGTGAAGAGTATAAATATTTTTAAAAATATATAATTTACGTTGATAGATAATTTGGCGCAAGTATAGGCCTTTCTTAGGATACTGATAAATGCGATAACAACTACAGATAATGCGGAAACTACAGAGAACGCCCATCCCCTAAATGCACACGCTCCCTCCAACTGTCCAATTGAAGCTACGTCCGGTTGCACTTCCAATTATGACCCTTCTTTCTCTTTCCTGTCCAGGCACTCGCTCACGACCCCAAATATTTGGCGTTGTCTATTATTTTCGCCAATTGCTTTGTATTTATCAGAGTTCCATGCTATAACTTTTATACTTTGAAACTTGTCCATTGATTTAGATCCCGTTTGCACTGCAACAAATGCATCCAGAGACGCGTTCTCTATTATCCTGTATGGAATTACTACCATTTGAGAGCTTTCATGACGTGTTACGTTAAAACTAGAGCAGATTTTATGACTGTGAAAAGTACCGTGACACGGCGCGGTACTGTCGCGGTGGCGGTACCGACTGGCCTGCTGTAGATACCGAACGAAATCGCGTAGTCGCGGTAAGGTCACGGTCGCGGCGCGGTACAACTCTTTCGCGGTACTTTTCACAGTCATACGAAATCTGCTCTAGGTTTGAAGAAGTTCGGAATTCCAGGGTGGGATGACCAGAAATTTCCAGGGTGGGTAGGTGAGTGTAGGGATGCTGATGGTGGGTGCTGATGTTTTTTTGTGACTGCCTAATGGTGTCGGGTTCGTTGTCGAACAAGTAAAAGATAGCCCTTGAGTGTGAACGGGGCATTGTCATGATGCATAATACGCGGCCACACTTTTTATTGTATTAGTCTCGAAACCGTTTATACTAGAAAACGTGCCTCAAGGACGAATTTTCTCTCCGGATGCATTTGTTCTGGTGTAAAAAATAGGCCCAATCTGTTTCCGCCTAGCCTGCTAGCCGACTCTCCAGGTTTTTTCGGATGTTTGATTTTTTTGGGCGCACGGGATTCCTGTGCGCCCAAAAATCAAATATTTGATTTTAAATCTCTGCTGTCTTCTGTTAACAGTCAGACTTCATGCAAGCATAGCTGAGGAGGGCTATCATTATTTAGTGTTTGATTTGTAAGTATAAACGCTTTTCTCGTTTGTTTACTTATCAAAGTAATGGGTTTTCTTTATCAAATAACTTCGTGGATATCAAGGACGTCTGTCTGCTGTCTGTTTCTCTGCCTGTCTGTATCTGTCTGTTTGCAAAAGTAATGGTTTTCTTTTATCGAAAAGACGTCGCGGATATCATTATCAAAGATGTCTGTCTGTCTGTTTTTGTTCTGTATGTCTGCCTGTCAGTGTATCTGTCTGTCTGTCTTCTTTAACAGATCGGGTTTTCTTTTACCAAAAAGACGATCGTGGATATAAAAGTTGTCTGTCTGTCTCTCAGTTTCACTGTCTAGTTGGTATCAATGTAGAAAAGTAAAGCCTTATATCAAAGGTTTTGTATTATTCCTTCACTAGAGTGACTGGTGGCGAATTGTTTGAAGATATTGTAGCTAGGGAATACTATAGTGAAGCTGATGCAAGGTAATGTGATGCAACTGGTGACCTCAAATCATATTTTTTTACCCCTGAATTTAACATGGTCTGCCATTAAATTGCAGCTTTCAAAAGCGAAGTTTTCCACTTCCGAATAAGTTTTTAAAATTTTTAAAAGAGCACAATCGAGTGGACGTATTTTTTTACTGTTTCTTGATTGTCATATCTCTTTGTTTCCGCAGTCACTGTATACAGCAAATCATAGAGAGCGTCCAGCACTGCCATTATAATAACGTTGTTCATAGAGATCTTAAGGTAAATAATCTTTCAATGGATACGCTTGAATGCGCTGTTCCAGCAAGTTCGATACGTTGCGAGCGAAAATTGCGAGCTAATATCAGCTGCAATGGCTCTTGCAACTTGTCTCACAGCAGAAAACATTGCACCGTCGTGTAACTGCACCTTTTACGCAATCCTATGTGATCTTGTTTTAGCCTGAGAATTTACTACTAGCAAGTAAAGAAAAGGGGGCCGCTGTCAAACTAGCTGATTTCGGATTAGCTATTGAAGTAGAGACTGAGAAAAGTGGGTGGTATGGTAAGTTCTATTAATTATATTTACAATTTTCAAATCAGCGATTGAACGATAGATTTTTTTGTCTTACTTATAACTCTAAAATTTGAAGTGTTCATATTTGCTTTTTTTCTAAGAAGCGACCGATGATGTTATGAAAGTTATGTTGCTTATATATTGTAATCTAGATTTGGATGTGTCATGCTGGTATATTCGGCATGATATCTAACTTATATCTAACTTCTTGCGTTTGTGCGGTAAAATGCGCTGAACCTTCAAAAATAAAGCTTTTTTGTATCGAAAACGGCGGCGATGCAATGCATTATGGGAAGGGTAGTCGGTCCCTTTAACGGATTGTCGAACGATAAAATTAACACCAGTTCTTTTTTCTCTGACTGATAACGCTCAAATTTGAAGTATGATATTTCCTTTTTCCCAACGAAATCGACCGATAATGTTAAGGAAGGTATTTGTTTTATTACAGGTTTGGGTGTGTCATACTGGTATATTCGGCATGATATCAGCTTTGCAACCATACTTCCCCCGGAACCCAAAAGCTTTGGTTTCCCATAAGGTGCCAAAGAGGTCATACGTAACACACGTTAGCAGTTAACTGTAACAACATTTGGATGTGATATGTTTCGCTCTTCAGGTTTCGCTGGAACACCGGGATATCTGTCTCCAGAAGTCCTAAAAAAAGAACCCTATGGGAAGCCTGTGGACCTGTGGGCTTGCGGTAGGTTGGAACTTACCTTCAGACATTAAAGGGGCTGGTCACGGTTGTTTCAACAAAATGCAATAAAATAAGACCAGTGATCTACATAAACATCTCAGAATCCTACATTATACTATTATTTAATATTATAAAGATAAAGGAACTGAATCTTGCATTATATAGGCAGTCTTACGTATGATTTACAGCTTTTGCTATCAAATTCCTAAGTTTGAAAACTGTTCTGCCTGATCAGAAATCAAAGATGCCATTTCGTAATCCAATTCCATCCGCTTGATAACACACGGCAATGCTCCAAATTTGTGCTTATCTAGCAGTTGGATGGTTATTTAACAAACCTAGATGATTATTTTGCTTATTTCTTTTGTATTTCACTACATTTGAGCTATCCAAATAAGCCTTAAAAACGTGACACTGCCCCTTTAAAGAGCCTTTGCAATTAGTCAGCCACTTGTTTTCATTTAATATTAAGACGACTTAGTGTATAAATCTTGAAATTACCATGTTCAAACACTGTTTTACACTTCAATTTCTAAATTCAATCGAAGATATCTCACTACATTCCCTAAATCAGCCGATGGAAATGGATTCTTTCTCAGACTCGGTATGTTGCTATGCTGACAAAATGGCGCCTGACAGAGGCTCTTTTAAAAGAAGCTTGATAGAAAAAAGTACTATGTCAAGTCACTTTTAAATGTAACCAGATGAGAGCTTAATTCAGCAGTTTCTACCTAATACATCTTAACAGCAACTCCACTGATAAGAACCTAACTTAAAATTTTAGCCTTAAAGGGGCTCTCGCAAACTTGCTGGGCACTTCTCTAACAAGAAAATAGCTCAAATCGCTATCCAATTCCATCTTCTTGATAACAGGTCAAAACAACCTGGATTGCATTTGCCTAACACTTGAAAGGTTTTTGTATTAATCTGGAGGATTATTTTGATTACTACGGGCAAATGTACATGAGTTTTCACGGTTACAACTTTACTTATTTTATGTCCACGGTGGACGAATATTACGCGTGCTAGAGCCCCTTAATAGGTTCTCATGTGGAGAGGGCTTAAAATCAAAATTTTAGCCTAACAGGTTTTTAAAACCCAGATTCTTATACGCGGGTTTTACTGTATTCTGTCCTCATATTTTCGATTTCAATTCCAGGTGTTATCCTGTACATCTTACTAGTTGGCTACCCACCCTTCTGGGACGAAGATCAACACAAGTTATACGCACAGATCAAAGCTGGAGCGTACGATGTAAGACCTCGAAGACTATCTACAACTTTTTTATGTTTGCCGTAGATTACTTTCAGCAGAAAGTATAATTTGAGTTTATTTTTTCAATGTTTTGTTAATAGTATCCTTCACCTGAATGGGACACAGTGACAGACGAAGCCAAGGTAAGGGAAACGTTCTTGAAGATATCTCGGAATTTCTTAGAAACGGTTCTCAAGATAAGTTCACTTTTTCTTGGAATATTCCACATATTTCTTGGAATAGCTATACCATGCGATGCCTGAAACTCTCGTAGAAATTTATCATACACCGGTTTTTCTGCACGATTTTCCGAAATTTCGTCAATATTTCGTAATATCTTGCTAGGTGTATTTTGAATTCTTATTTCCTTGAAATACAAACTTCTAACCCGTTTTCCTCTTCACCAGGATCTAATCAACATGATGTTAACTGTAGATCAAAGCAAGAGAATAGGCGCGGGCGAAGCTCTAAAGCATCCTTGGATTGTGGTAAGTTACTCGGAATTCACGGAATCTGGTTGCACAATAACACAGGATTGTGTTATTTCTAAATGGATTATCTACCTCTTGAATTAATGGATTTATCTAAGTCTTGATTCTTTGGATTCTAGATGTGTTGTATTTCTTCCTCACGAAGGGGAGGAATACAGAAAAAAATATGGACTGAACAAAACGTTTGATCTAATATCAATCAGGATTGTGTTATTTTCTAAATGGAGTATCTCCCTCTTGAATCCATGGATTTATCTTAGTCTTGATTATTTGAATTCCTGATGTTTTGTCTTTCTTCCTCCGGAAGGGGAGAAACACAGAAAACAAACAATCAACAAATAATGACCGAGAAAAACGTTTACACGTTATCGGTTTTAACACATAATAAAGTCGAGTTGATATCACCTCCCAAAAGCTACAACAACTTTCATGTTTCTCTAACACATATACAACACTTGTTGTCATATAGAACCGAGAACGTGTAGCTTCTAAAGTTCACAGACAAGAAACGCTTGACGGACTGAAGAAGTTCAATGCTAGAAGAAAACTCAAGGTAACCGAAACGTGTGACGCATGTTTGATAACATAAGGTGAAGTCCATATTTTTTGTAAGAAAATGTCCACACATAAAATATCCAGAAATTTCGAAACTGCGCGTGAGTAAATTTTGAAAATGCTATTTTTCATGTAAAAATAAAACAATTTTCAATAGAATTTCCAAACAACACACTTCTTTGTTAATGAGCCTCGGTCAGGCGCCATTTTGACAGTCAAACAAGATACAGAGTCGAAGAAAGCATCAATTTCCATCGGCTGAATTAAAAATGAAGACACAGACCAAACAGAAGCAGGATTAAAGCCAACGTTTCGGACATTTAATTCCCTCTGAATCACAGCTGTTTCAGGTAACACGCGACCCGGCCGGTACAGGTCACAGGTCACAGGTCACAGGTCACAGGTCACAGGTCACATCCCTCCCACCCTCGCCCGTTTAACATCGCATTCATCCTTTTCGTCTCAATGGACACATGTGGGATGTGGATGTAAGTGAACCGCTGACTTGACGATTTTCTATTTTGTGCGTACGCATGCCATCTTACTTGTTTGAGTGTTTTGCATTTATTCAATTGCGGTCCTGTCTTATCCTATTTTGTTCAATATTATCTCCAGCCTTCCCTTGGTGGCATGTTTTGGCGTACTTTTTCCATTCTGCCAGAGCTTTTCCTTAGTGCCTGGTGCGATTACAGCGCTGCAGCCGCAATTAATCGGCGCATTACTATATGGAAACACCTCATTGAGGCATTTGTATAGGTAGTACGGCCATCATTCTCGTACCCAGAGGCTCTGGGGACATCCATTTGAGGGCCTTCGCTGATTGGCTCATTTTGAACGTTGAGGCATACTCAGAAAGTTGTTTCTCTCAACGGCTCAGTATCAAATCTCATGCATACGTCATTGGCTGTCAACAGACCCTCCCCGCGAGGATACGAGCCGGGCAGCTCTGGGTTCGAGAATGGTACGACATACGACTTCCCCATTCAATTTGTATTAACTGTCTACAGTGAGTGCGAGAGCTTTTTGAAAACAAAAACAAAATGCAGTATATTCCAAATTGAACGAAAACGGTATGATTGCCTGCAAATGCCCTACGTGGACTTCAAATCACTCGGCCCCAAATGGATTCCAATGATGGTTAGAACTGTGGTGTATGAATAAGAAAATATAAATGTTTGAGACGGACTCCCCAGACTTGCAGCTCAGCCTCGTAACATGGTATATGGGCGCAGGGCTCAATGCCCAAATCTCAGGGCTCAATGCGCAAATCTCAGGGCTCAACGCGCAAATTATGGCCGGGATCAGGGCTCAGAGGGGTAGGCTCAGGGCTCAAGAGGCTTGGATCGGGGATCATACGCTACAACTTCGAATCAGGGCTCAATCCTAAAATATCTTCTTCTTTTCATAATCTTCCTCCTGTCACGTAAAGTCTGCTGCCCGAATTTAGTCGATAGGGGATGTTTTGCTTGTTTTGTTTTTCCTGTATTTCATATTCATTTTTCTAGTTCACTAAACAGAGTACAGTAAAAAATTTCGCGCGCTCCGCTCCCATGAGGAAGACTTCAATGTAATATGGTTTTTGGGGAACCTACGCAACACGAAAACAATACGTCCGTGCCATTTCAATAGGAGAACATGTGTATCTTGGCGAGGGACCCAGAAAAAGGGTAACAGCCAGGCCTGGCAGATAATCACTATGTTTTTTGCTAAAAAAAACTGACCCCTTTTTACGTAAGCGTGTGTTCGACGTTACAACATAGAAATTGATCATTCGGGCCATGCTTCATGCACTTGAGCAATAATTTTGTCACTTGCGCCGCGAATGAAGAATAAACCTTACCTTTTCTCCAAGGCATCTGATATGCATTTTTCAAAATCAGTGCGCGCTTCGCGCGCAACAAAGAAAATAACGTCCTCTCTTTCTGTAAAATGTCTCCTAGTTCAAACTTTCAACAGCTCTGAGGGGATCACGTTAATCATATTACTTATAGAGGGGTGCCGTGTCTTGCAATAGGAAAAAAAATATTAACCAGAAAAAAATTGCCCCTCCCCCTCAAATATCTAATGGTCCGTCCCTAATATGCATGTAATATGAGTCGGAATTCATGCCATCAAATTAGAATTATCTCTGCAAGTACTTTGGTCTATGATTAAATTTTATACTTTTTGGAGCAATTTGCATGAAAGATGGATGTACTCAAAATTTTGGCACGGGATCAGGGATCAAACATTTCGGGAAAATCGGGCTCAGGGATCGAAATTTCGCGAAAAGGTAGGGCTCAATGTGTCCTAGATATACCATGTTACGAGGCTGTGCAGCTCGCAAGCTGAATTGCGCTGAGTCTCAACGGCGCTACTGTCAGCCAAGCGTTCATCAGCACAGACACTGAGGGTGGGTCTTTAACGTTCTTTAACGTACCTCCTGAAACTGGATAGAGTAATAACGGCTAGACGGGACCCCGGTTTATTGTCTCATCAAAAGACGAATGGTAAAGATGAATGTAATGTAGGCACTTGTATACCGCAAATTATCATATGGATATGTTCAAATGCGGTTTACAGATGTGGACATGTCTGACCCCTAAGATGCGGACTGCGATTTATACAATGCAGTTTACAATCATGAGTGGTTGTTAGATTTAACATTCTGTGGTGAGCACTGTGATAGTGTGGTGGGCTGAGAGACGGGACCTCGGTTTTATTGTCTCATCCAAAAGACGTGAAACACAGGAGAAATGACGAATCACTTCAACCCACGATGGACACAAGGTTCGAAACAGCAGAGAAAAATCCCAACTGCCCCCGACTGGGATTCGAACCCGGTGCACAGAGGTGAGAGGCAAACGCTTTACACGCTGCGCCACCCGTGCTTCACAAGAATGTTAAACTGATAGCCAAAAAATTCTGTCATGAGAACACTTTTACCTTCCATCGCGCGGACAAATTTTCCCTTTTAAAAACACCGGCATTATTAGGTGGGGAAATTGTCGCGCCTATTGGACAGATTTGTTCCGAACGGTTAACCGACGGAGCGTCGCACCAGCATGCGCAGAACCCTGAAACTCGTCAAGTCAGCGGTTCACGCACTTTCACATCCCACATGTGTCCATTGAGACGAAAAGGGTGAATGTGATCTTTAACGGGCGTGGGCGGGAGGGATGTGACCTGTGACCTGTGACCTGTGACCTGTGACCTGTGACCTGTGACCTGTGACCTGTGACCTGTGACCTGTGACCTGTGACCTGTGACCTGTGACCTGTGACCTGTGACCTGTGACCTGTGACCTGTGTTTGTACCGGCCGCACGCGACCCAGCGCGTTCAAAACATTTTTGGCAGTTGGGTTCATTCTGCGGCGTCAATCAAATCGCCTAGTGCAGTGAATTGGCTTCTGTCGCGACATGTCTCGCAAGGGAAGCCAAACAAATGTACTGGGCAAGTATTTGATTGGCTCACACGGATTGCATTGATTGACAACGCAGAAAACCCAACTGCCAAACTCAAAGAATCTGACAACGGCGAAGTCGCGTGTTACCTGAAACAGCTGTAAAGAATGTATTGCAAAGTTTTCAATTGAATTCGGTAGATCAAGAGCCTAGATGGTTATTTCGAGATTTCTGCGTACGTAATTTGTCTTGAAATGTTAACAGCGACAAAACAGTGGCTTACTGGGCCTCTTTTGCACTAGCATTGTAAACAGCATGACAAGAGGTCGTGATGGGAAACGTTGTCCTAAGAGCATCGCGCCAAGTACAAACCACACAGTGGCGAACGCAGCCTATAGGCCTGCTCAACGGGACTGCAAATTTTTGGGTGACTCTGGTACACATAATAAACTGCATTCAAGAGCTTGGCATGTAGAATAACCTCCTCGGCTTGGGCGTAATGTTTTGCCCATTTCAGATCACGTGGCATTCCCATGAGTATTCTCTCTTTGTTTTGAATGTTTCCATATTCATATATCCTTCGATGCGTAGCAGAAAAAGGCAAGAGAGAATACTCATGGGAATGCCACGTGAGCTGAAATGGGAAAACATTACGCCCAAGCCGAGGAGGTCTATTGCACAATCCTGTGTACGCCCGAGCCGTGACTGCAACTTTTGAAAATCCTGCGTACGCCCGTGACTGCCTTCCGGTAAGCTTAGTTGGTAGTTGGTACTAGAGTGTCAGTCTGACGTGCAAGAGGTCGTGAGTGCGAACCTCAGCCGGACCAACACCCAGGGTATTTTCTAAATAATTGAGGAGAAGGTGCTGCCTTTTCTCTGACATCTACAAATGGTTAGACCTTCGCGTCTTCTTGGAAAAGGAATTCAAACTCTAGATCCGTCTCATATTATTACTCAGCTAAAAGCAATACAACCAACTACATCTCTTGTTAACATCTCTTTTCAAAATATCTTGAAAGTTGTTTCGTAAATGCTGCGTTAAATATATGTGGCCTGTATGAGTCTTAGTACCGTGCTTAGTTAGCCGGCGTGTATGGATGATCCAGTTTTCAAATACTGGTAGCAGCAACAGAAAACCCATCGTATCAGTTGCTGAGCATTTAGATCCCTTATCTAATAGTTGATATTGTTACCCAGGGAGCGATACTGACCACAATTCTGGCCACGAGTAACTTCAGTACTTATACGGCTGGAGGTATTGAGCCCCCTTAACCATAGAACGAGGCTCAGTCACGCTGCCATTTCTGCTTTACGGCCGATTTACAGTGTACGATTTTCGCCCCAGCCTGTCGGATGCGGCGTGCTCATATCATGCCTAAGACATGACATGGCTCTGACTAACACACTCACGTCTTTGACGCGTACAACGCACCTGAATCGCTCGGATTACGTGACCTCGTACCATATTTCGTTAAAACATGTTTCAAAATCATGCGACATTTTCGGAGTCGCACGCGATTGTCGTAGTGTGTTGTAGGCTTGACTTTGCCGCTACGATTCCAGCTGTAGGCATGACGCGATCATGCCGCATCCGACAGACTTAGGCGAAACTCGCACAGTTTATTGCAAAGTTATAATGTCATAATATTTGTTTAGCAGCAGAATCTTCAACCTTTCTTTGTGTAGCGGCCGTCTCGCTTTTCTCTCGCAATGAGGAGAATCAAACGTAATGCATTTTGTTCGCAAATGGATGCCCTTTTCACTCGTCGATTTTCGGCAGACCAAATGGCGCGTGATTGAGCCTACTTCCTTAGAACACACTGCACGTCCAGCCACAAACTCCTCAAAATATGTGTTATACTTATGAAATGTGTGTAATAATGGTTGTTTATTCCAGGGCGCCATCTTAACAACTATCGTCGCGCGTAGGTTCTCAGCTAACTCAGGTACTATAAACAACTAAACCGGTAAAACCAGTAATATAAAACAAAGTCCAACTAGTAAAACTTGTTCGGTGAAGAGAGTTGCGCAGAGAGTTGAACAGTTGAACAGTGCTCATTTCCAATAAGCTTTTTTTTTTCAAGTTTCCCCTTTTTTGTTTGGCTAAGTGAGAGAAAATATTTGTACGTTTGTGTACAAAAATATGTATTCAATTTTAGAAATTGATGTTGCATTGTTCAATGTGAGGACGTTGCCAGAAAAATTATTTTAAAAATTTAAAATCAATTTAAAAATCAACGCCAATTGACGTAAAAGAGTTTAGTTAAAGCACCATTCTCTCTCTTGGCAACTCTATTCTAATTAAAGAGCAAATTTCAATGTTCCATTGTTCCATTGTATTATTTAAAAGAGAAAATACTGGATTCTCGACCATCTAGCGCTACGTTTCCGCTAAACCCCCCTCTTTCGCAGGGGTGACCTATGGCCCCTAGCAGTGTCGCTTGTTTTATCGATAATGTGCGAGGTAAAAAGTAAATTTAAATATAACGGCGTTTGTGATACATTTAAAATAAGTGTGCTATAAAATAATGGTAAAACTTGGCTAAACTTGGCACCGTAAAGACCAACAAATTCCCTAAATCCGACTCATCTCAAGACAATGCCGTAAACTAAACCTATGAACCAAAAAAATGAAATAATTACATGGAAACAGTTGCCGATATGATAACATAACACGAATAGCTCTTTTGGATAAAGATAAACAAACGAATGACGAAACATAACAAGTAAACTGGACTAAAACTAATCGGCATGAACTATTGCATGTTGAAAAAGGTAAACTGAAGGTGGCGGCGCGTTTTTGTTATGTTGTGTTGTGTTATGTTGTGCTGTGCTATGTTCTGTTGTGTGTTGTATTCTATTGTGTTTTGCTATGTTGTGTTAAAATATGGGTTGTGTTGTGTGGACCTCTGTTTTCTCTACCTGTACACTAATCCTAGTAAAGCTAATACATTTAACAAACGTAACAATAACAAGAACTAATACAATAACAATAATTAATACTAAAATAGCTCGACTGAACCTGCTAATCCTTCAATTTTTTTTATCTGTCCTCTTCAACTGAATTGATGGAATTAACTCAGTAAACCACTGCATTTGATCAAAGTATTCATACACGTGCACTTTGTATGAACACCTTAATTTTTTTTTGCAATTCAATAACACATGCACGATTATACAGCTTTTCGTTGCACGTGAACATAGTACCTATGCACGTGATTATCACGTCAACATTTTAGAGCATCTCTTTACAGTTTCGTGCAATCAAATCACATGCATAATTTTCACTTTTTCCGTACACGTGAACATAATACCTGCCCACGTGATCACCACGTGAACAGTTTTAGACTCCACTTTACCCATCACGAGATCAGAATATTTGCAGATAAGTCGCCTCTTTGACACATTCAATCACCTTAATTACCCTTCCCTTGACTTTTAATGTACATCTTATGCCGGGGAATTTTTCTTTACAACCGTTCTTCTTAACGTAACTTTTCTACGCATGCGTGAGGGTGTTGGGCTAGAAAGACGAAGGACTCGTTTTTAACACGTGAGAAGAACCTAACTGACTTGCTGATCAAACGAATGGGCCAATGCGCCTGTACTCGATTTGTCAAAAATACGTTACTACTGTATCATAAAAAAAACTAACGCTCCAAAACATCCGAAACTATCGCTCTCGGATGTCCTTGTCGTACTTTTGACCAATACTTGAACGGTCTTGAAAAAGTCTGACAAAAGTAAAGGAATCTTATTTCGCCTCAAAAGTCGAAAACCAATTTCGCCTCAAAAGTCGAAAACCAATTTCTAACGAGAGTCGAACATCTTAGCATCTGGACAGACCATTAGAAAAGTGATGGGGGGTGCGGGGGTTGGATTTTCCTGACTCGCTCGAATTGTTTTGGGGGTGTCCCAGCTCTACAGGAATTGTTTTGCTTTAGCCTGCTCGACATGTTTTGCTTCTATTCGAGCTTGCTCGATTAGGGAGCGTTCATAATTTATCTAGAGGGGGGGCTATGATGATATTGAGGGGGGGGGCCTCTGTTTTTCCCTAATATGATTTAGGGGGGGCTATGGAAAATTTCCAACAAAAATAACATTGAGCATAGGGGGGGGCAACCATTTTTTCCCGAAAAACATTATACGAAAATACAGTAAGAAACCCGCGTATAAGAACCTGTTAGGCTAAAATTTTCATTTTAATCCCCCTCGACATAATAACCTAATAAGGTTATTAAATAAATTTTAAGTTAGGTTCTTATCAGTGGAGTTGCTGTTAAAGTGTGTGGGTAGAAACTCCTGAATTGGAAGATTATCAGCGTGGAACTCACTGCCAGCCGAATTAAGAAATGAAAATAGCATCATCTCTTTCAAACGGGATTTGAAAAGGCACCTCTGCCAGTAAGAACGGGCATTCTTGTTTATATGTAATGTGATGAAATGTTTTGTACTTTTAATATCTTTTACTCTTGTTACAGGCCTCAATTAAAACCAGTATACAGCTGAATTTGACTGGCCTGTTTAAATATCGATAATAAATCTGATTATATTTAAAAGTACTGGACATTCATTTTTTTCTTTCTGAAAAAATAGATAAGATTAATAGCAATCTTCAGGATCAGTAACTATCACAAGACTTTAATATGGCTAAGGGTGGGTTTGACATGCATATGTGGTGGAGGGGGGGGGGGGGGGGGGGGCTATGATATTTTTCTTTGATTAATTGACATCTCTTGAGGGGGGGTCAGGATAAAAACCCTGAGATCATCAGGGGGGGCTTCACAAAATGAAAAGAAAAAAATTAGGAAATCATCATAGGCCCTCCTCTAGATAAATTATGAATGCTCCCTTATTATAATTTTTTTCACTTTTTTGCTTTTTGTCCACCCCCCATCACTTTTCTAATGGTCCGTCCCTTATTTTAATGCTGTGTCTTGTAGTCTCGTCCCTGAGAAATCCCACCGAGCGACCGCCGAAGAACAAGACCGGGAGACAGGGGCGTATGGAATGTTAGTAAGATACGGACATATTTGTTGCGGGCTTCCTGTGTAGCACGCACACGCGTCAAAAATGGCGGGAAAAATTGAGCAAGCCAAAATATTGCTTTTAGGATTTTCTCTAGCCTGCTTGCAGGCGGTACTTGGTGTTTTTATCGCGGAAAACCTGGTCCGTTAATTCGCTGATCGGGCGCCATAGATTTTCTCCTTCTTTATATTATCCAAGAGCAAACGGTTTGAGTTCTTTACTGCATGCGTATGACGTAACAAGAAGATCTCCCTTGCCAACGGAGTAAAGATAATTTGGTTTCTTTTGAAAGTAAAGCATATTGGTATTCATTAGATTTATATTTTTGCTCTCTAAGCCGACTCCCTGTTTAGTTGGAGATCGGAAGCTCAATTCCTCAAATTCCGAAAATAAATGAAAAGTAGACTTTGTAAACTTAGCATATTTGTTGCGGGCTTCCTGTGTTGCCAGCACGCGCGCCGAAAATGGCGGGAAAATTTGAGCAAGTTAGAAACTTTCGTAGCACAGACACAAAAATTAATAAGAGAAGTACACTTGTCTATGCAACACATTAAATAAATAATCTCTAGGTTCCTTTTTTCTTCTTTTTATTTTAATTTCAGTTTTGCACTTTCTAGAGCCTCACCTTCACGCATTGCTTCATTCTTCTATTATTTATAAGAATTAGAATATGTTTATTAAAAGGTACTGACAATGTTATGATTTTTCTTCCCTAGTGCGTCCTTTGGTTAAAAAGAAGGTAAGTCAATCTCTTCAGGGGTCTGTATCTAAGAGCATTTGTCCAGTTTAGGCTCTTTGCATCTGAACAGTCATGGCAGTCTGGCAGATTCACCTGTCTTTTTTTTTTTTGAACACCTAGGAGCATGCCTTTAGGGCATGTTAACAAAAGCGGGCGCTATATAAACGCAGGGACGTCAACTCTCCCGGTTTTTTACCTCATCTCCCGGTCTCCCGGTTTTAACTAAAATCTCCCGGTTTTCTTTGAAAAAAAAACCGTTTGTTTTGCTTCTGGGCCTTAAAAAAAACGCTAAATACAGCGAAAAATTTTAGGTCTTTTCCTGCGTCAAAAGCCCAATATTTTGGTGTCTCAAGATTTTTCGAGCGGCAGGGTTGACGTCCCGCTAAACGCTAGCTCGAATTTTGCAGAGTTTGTGCAGCGAAGTGGGACAGCGGCTCCGTTCTAGCCAGCCTTGGCTAACGGGACCTGCTCTCCACATGTAAACTACCCAGTGTTCTGTACAACAGAGGGATAGACAAACGTTTGATATCCAAATACAAACGAATGAATAGCTTTCAATAACTTGTGGTCATCGATTTTTAAAGGATCAACGTGTCTATATGGCCTTGTGTATTGTATTGATATGCATTTCCATTGCATTGTTTTTTTTGTTCTAGAATTCGGACGAGGAGTTGATAGCTCATTCAGAAGACGATGAGGCACAAGACCCGAGCCTAAGAGGTATATACTGTAGCACCTCACAAAATAGTATTTAGGACTTGCTGCAGAGGCGGCAAAGGGATTTCTAGGGGCTTCATTAGAGGGTGTGACCACATGCTATGATTAGTTTGTTGTGTTTATCTAATACGGAAAGAACAATTCAAAATAGCACAAATAGTTTGCTGTTCTATGACTACACATCATATAAATCAGATTTAGACCAAAGAATGGATCGAAATTCCATGTGATTTAAACATATTGAGTTCACTACTTTTACCGTTACCTCATTAGCATCAACTTCATGACTACAAACCTTTTTGTCACGTCTGCCGTACACATGGTTTTAGTGGCAGTGGTTGGCTACTTAGGGGGAATTCCTCCACATGATTTGATATATTTTGGTACATTTGATAGATAATCCCAATACTATAATTTCTGCGGCGGCCCTCTTATTTTGCCATCATATCCATCTGGTTCAGAAGTTACTGAAATCCCTGAATTCCGTAGATTTCTTGCTATCGCCAAAATAGCCTGCTAGTCGGCTCTCCAGTGGGTCTGTTCGGATATTTGATTTTTTTTTTTGGCGCACGGGATTCCTGTGTCTTCTCTCTCCCCCCGCGACACAGGAATCCCACGCGCCAAAAAATCAAATATCGAAGAGACCCACTGGAGAAACGGCTAGCAGGCTACTTCCCCCGCGACACAGGAATCCCGCGCACCAAACAAATCAAATATCCGAGAAAACCCACTGGAGAGCCGGCTAGCAGGCTACTTCCCCCGCGACACAGGAATACCGTGCACCAAACAAATCAAATATCCGAAAAAAAACCCACTGGAGAGCCGGCTAGCAGGCTACTTCCCCCCGCGACACAGGAATCCCGCGCACCAAACAAATCAAATATCGAGAAAACCCACTGGAGAGCCGGCTAGCAGGCTACTTCCCCCCGCGACACAGGAATCCCGCGCACCAAACAAATAAAATATCCGAGGAAAACCCACTGGAGAGCCGGCTAGCAGGCTACTTCCCCCGCGACACAGGAATCCCGCGCACCAAACAAATCAAATATCCGAGAAAACCCACTGGAGAGCCGGCTAGCAGGCTACTTCCCCCGCGACACAGGAATCCCGCGCACCAAACAAATCAAATATCCGAAAAAACCCACTGGAGAGCCGGCTAGCAGGCTACTTCCCCCCGCGACACAGGAATCCCGCGCACCAAACAAATCAAATATCCGAGAAAACCCACTGGAGAGCCGGCTAGCAGGCTACTTCCCCCCGCGACACAGGAATCCCGCGCACCAAACAAATCAAATATCCGAAAAAACCCACTGGAGAGCCGGCTAGCAGGCTACTTCCCCCCGCGACACAGGAATCCCGCGCACCAAACAAATCAAATATCCGAGAAAACCCACTGGAGAGCCGGCTAGCAGGCTACTTCCCCCCGCGACACAGGAATCCCGCGCACCAAACAAATCAAATATCCGAGAAAACCCACTGGAGAGCCGGCTAGCAGGCTACTTCCCCCCGCGACACAGGAATCCCGCGCACCAAACAAATCAAATATGGAAAAGACCCACCGGAGAACCGGCTAGCCATTCTCGTACCCAGAGCTCCCCGGCTCGTCTGCTCGCAGGGGAGGCTCTGGTGACATCCATTTGAGGGCCGCCGCTGATTGGATGTTTTTGAGTGTTGGAGCGTGCGCTGAAAGGCCTTTCTCTCAGCGGCTCTGTATGCTCGCGCATGCGTCAGTGGCTGTCACCAGAGCCTCCCCCGCGAACAGACGAGCCGGGGAGCTCTGGGTTCGAGAATGCCGGCTAGCAGGCTAACGCCAAAACGGAAACTCTTTTAACTTGTCTTCGAGTATGATCCACATGTTTCTTTTGTTAGCTCGAGAACAAGAGATTATCAAGCTAACGCAGAAGTTGATAACAAGTATAACAACAGGAGACTTTGATACGTATAGGTAAGACGTGGTGACTAGAGCAGAAATCTTGGCTGTGAAAAGTTGCACCGCGCCGCGACCGTTACCGCGACCGCGACTACGCGATTTCATAAATAAGAAAGATGGTAACTCGAGTGACTGTATAATAAAACAAAATCGTGCTAGGTGTAACAATTACTTTTACTAGTTATCAACGCGTACAAGAATCACGGATCAAAACTAAACGAGTTTAAAACGAAGTCCAGCAACAATCTCAAACTGTTCGCTCCGAGCGAGCACACGTTTTGTCTGCCCGCAAGGCATCTTGGGAGGAGCTCTCCTGAGCCCGAGGTTTTGTCCCTGGTAGTGTAAATGTCCAACGCTAGGGTAATATTGTCCATCAGTAGCTAATTTTCGAGGTCGTTTTCATTTATCCACAGTAAGCTAGTAGATCCTCATGTGACAGCCTTTGATCCAAGTTCCAATGGGAACCTTGTAGAAGGCATTGAATTCCATAAATTCTACTTTGACAACCGTGAGTATATTTGTTATTCATTCATTTGATTAATAACTATTATTATTGTTATTAGTCTTGTTTTCGGTAATATTATCTGTCTTTAGTATAATTACTCAAGTGATTATAAGAATTTCCGCGCGCTGATTGGTTTAGAGGTAAAAAAACTATACATGGAATCGTCCATTCCTTAGTGAGCAGTGATAACAGATGATGTGTGGTTTTAAATGTTCGGATTCAAAAAGCAAGTGACCAATGTACTTGCTGCAAAATCCTTTTTTCCTGCAAATTTTAATTTTAATTTTAATTTTAATTTTTACTTGCAAAAGAGAAGGACAAGATCAATTTTCATTTCATGAAATGGGAAAAAATTCTAGGCTCGATTTATAACCAGGTTGTTCTCCAATGAACCAAAATTCCACAGTATAGGGTGTGGCTCTTTTGCTTTTTTCTGTGTTCTGTATGCGTGTAAATTGGGGTATGGGGGGATATATATGCTGTACTGTCTTTAACTCTGTATTTGTTTGAAAAATGGTCAATAAAAAGTGACTAATTTTGTTGTGTGTTTTCAGTGCTGACTAAACGATCTATCCCAATTAACACCACCATCCTGTCGCCACATGTGCACGTGCTGAGTGAAGATGCTGCGTGCATTTGTTACATGAGACTTACTCAGTCTATAAGCAGGTATGGACAGATTAGGGGAGACGTCAAATCAATGGTACTCTAGGAGGACCCAATTTAGGGTGGTGGGGAGGGGTACTTTGTCCCACCACCCACCACCTCCCCTGACAAAATTAGGGTCATAAGAGGTACCATTGTTTTGACCTCTTCCCTTGCCTGGCTGTGCCGCAGTTGTTTCGACAAATTGATAAAAAGGGCTGTTCCTTTTGAGTAATCATCCATGCAATAACTAGTCAAAACACTGTTGTTCTGCGGCTCAAACGTTTCTCTCCCCACATAGGATATGTACAGCTATCGTAAGATCTAAGCCCATTGGATTGATACCCTCAGTGCAAAACAGTAGATGGTCAAACAAAAGAACAAGGAAACAATGGGATACTTTGTTCTGCCTATCTAATCACACAAGATCTTCTGAGAAGCTGTATTACTCCTGATCTTTCGATCACAGAAAGTTTTCATGATTAGTACAGCAAACGTCGTCTATAAAATGTCTCTAGACCTATAAGAAAAACAAAAGGAAAATAACCGGTATTTTACACTAGGTTCCCCACATACAATCCATTTTATCCAGTTGTAAGTGCCAATTGTGCTCATATCTCCCAAAGCATCTTCTCAAACGTTTTCATCTTCTCAAACGTTTCGTGATATTGCTGATTTTTGTATGCCAATGAAATCGAGCATATTTACCTAGTTCTTGTACGCTATATTACTTAGTCAAATCACACTAGTGGTCTATTGTCAATGCTGCATTCTGATTGGTTGAGCTACTAGTGGGATATAAGTTATAGCCTACTAGTAGCGAAAAGAGTTGGATTTGAAAGCCAGAAAACGACAAATGACCAGACCAGAAAACGTTTTTGGCTATACGAATTGACCTACTAGTGTGATTTGACTAAGACAATTATTCCTCTCGCCCTCATGGCCTCTAAGTCAATAGCCCATTCGGCCTTCAGCCTCATGGGCTATTGACTCAGACCCCATTCGGGCTCGAGGAATAATATTGTTAAATAAATATCCGTTAAGTGGTGGACCATTTGACTTTTGAAGGGGGGGGGAAGATATTGAAAAAAGCCTGCATGGCCCCAGGGAATAGCCCGAAGGTCTGAAAAAATTTCTGCAGGGCAAATTGGTTATATAATTGTCTACATGTATTTAAAAAAATATATATCATACACCATCGTAGAAAATAGCGCTGCGCACAGCTTCTAAAATTAGAACACGAGACTCAGACAACAATCCCACTGAAATCCCATTTAGAATGATCGCGCTCGAAATACGAGCAAGGGTAAGAGTACATACAAGCTCTGTTATATGTATGGTGGAACTACCAGTTTATCAATTCATTTTGTATCGTTCTTTAGAGAAAAAACTGAGGAAATCGGAGAAAAGTA
This sequence comes from Scolanthus callimorphus, assembly GCA_033964015.1. NCBI lineage: Eukaryota > Metazoa > Cnidaria > Anthozoa > Actiniaria > Edwardsiidae > Scolanthus > Scolanthus callimorphus. The sequence goes on along the minus strand of CM066912.1, from coordinate 29,803,006 downwards.
TATTTGTTTGTCTGAGTTTTTAATTAGTGTGACGTTGTCTGTGCGCAGCGCTATTAAGTCTTGCACCGATAAAATATTCCACTCCCCCCTCCTCCCCTCAAAAGTCAAATAGTCCTCCCTAAAACCTATTGATGTACCTGGAATTTCCACTTGGGTCGTAGTGTATTATTCATATACCATTTGCCGGTCTTCTCTCATCATTTACTTGTTCCATTTCTTTGTTGCAAAGCAATGGTACTCCCAGCACGGAACAGAGAGAGGAGACGAGGGTTTGGCAGAAGAAAGGAAACAACTGGCTTAACGTCCACTTTCATATGTCCAACTCCCGAGGTGGCAAAACATAGGGAGCCCTGAGATAGACGTTTTGGGAATCCTGTGGTGAATATTGGGAGTGAATATGAAGAATTACATTATGATGTCACAGAATTGTGCAAAATGTCACATTGAAGATGAGAATTCCATTATTAACATCACCAAAGATAATATTACTTATCAGGTACACACATGTCTTGATTTGTCAAATATGGCAACAGTTGCCAAATATGGTCATGGTTAAGAAGAAGATATCATGTTATTACCATATATGGTAATGATTATTCAGAAATATAAATGTCTTATAAATAGTTGCCAGGACAACGCGGCACTTCTGAGCAACAAGCTTAAGACGTTACCTTGGTAGCCTATTGAGAATTGTATTTAAAAAATTGATGTATAGAAGTATTGATAATTTCATTTATTAGTGGCTTTTGTCTAAATGCTCCATAGATAGAATAGATAATTTGATAATTTGCTTTTAGAATTTATTGCACTTTATTGCGGATAATGTTTGCAAGAAAGGAAGACATATAGTTTGCGAGCAAAGCTTCTCGACAGTTACTACTTTTATATGACTGCCGGAACAAGGTTGTCACATTTAGCCAGTTCAAGAAGCGTTATAGCGAGCAGAAGGTTGCCAAATCTTTGTTGCCTCGTTTAGGGATGGACCATAAGAATTTTGGGGAGGGTGGTCAGCATTTTTTTTTCTTAGATCAGGTTGTGCGAGACTTTTTTCAGGACTTTGTATGATGCTTTTTTCTTGCTTGGATCTCTGCCTTGCACGGGCATTTTTTTGGAATTGTTACCCTCCCCTTCCCCCAATTTCTAATGGTCCACCCCTTAGCCAGCGATTAAAGACGAGTCGAACCCACTTTTGTGATTTCAGTTGACGATTTTTCATGCACGGCTTCGTGAATTTCTAGAAAGTATCCAGCAATATCCATTTTTGCTTGTAAAGAATTACATGCCAACTTATCTCACAGATAGGCAAACTTCAATTCAATTATTTATATAACCATTCCATTATTTACTGTAAATTAGATTTAGATATTCATCACAATTTCAAATTGTAGAATTCCTAGTTAGTGTACAATGGTGTAGTAAACCGGTATCGTGCAATGTGCTGAAGAATAACTATAGTTTCCTCGAGAGTTAGAATTTTGTATCAGTGTGGTTTCGATTAGCCTTCGAAAGCCGACACCACTAAGCGCTTGCCGAAAGAGACTCTCGCAAAGAGGCGTCTGCGCGCTCAAGCCAAACATTCCATACTGATGACGTATTTTGTCTCAAATCTGGTCAAAATAATTACGTCTTATTTTGTCTTATTTGAATTCCTTACTATAATATACTTTGTGTGCTATAAAAATTAAATATCAAATAGTTAAATTGGCCACGTAATACTTTTGACCAGATCTGGGTCAAAATACGTCATTAGTATGGAATGTTTGAATTGAGCGTGCAGACGCCTCTTTGCGGGAGTCTCTTTAGACGAGCGCGAAGTGGTGTCGGCTTTCGCAGGTAAGGTTTCGATCAGCATCAGAAAAGCGTTTTTTTAGTAACACATTTTCATGGTTTTCTGATTTTGTTTGCTTGGTTCGTTTACCGCTTTTCCTCAGAGGCTTTTCCTCAGAGTGTTCACAAGTTACGTCACAAAGATTATTTTGTTTAGTAGAATGAATCATGATGAAATGAGAACTAAACACAAAGGGGTCCTCTGGGAATGGTTCTCACACCGAGGTCAACCCAGCCGACGGCTAAAAATTACAGCTGCTGTTGCATGTCTCTCAAGTTTGCATTAAAAGTTTGTAAACTTGAAGTCTCTGTTCAATTTTATGTGAAAATGTGTTTCTAAAAATATACGCTTTTGTGAGGCTGAAGTGGAGGGACCTCTAATATGGTAGATTCTAGTAATGACTCTTGGTTTCCTAACTCTTGGAGCGCCAGAGAGACGATAGGAGGGTCAGAAAGGGTTAGCAAGATAAAAAACAGTGCGAACAAGAATGAACAGAGCCCGACCTCTCCTGCTACGCCCTTAAGACGGCGCTTCACTGGGACAACTCGTGCAGGTCAAATGACCATTTCGCCTAATGATGATGATCACAAATTTGAAGGCCATTACGATTTAGTGATTAATAAATTCACTCTCGCGATCATGTTGACAGAAAAGCAAAGCCGAGAAATTGTGTGGAAACGAGATTAGGCTTGTCTTTTCAAGCTGAGTAGGAGAACTGTCACAGACAGCACATCGATAATAGAGAAACCTTGTCGTTAATTTTTATTGAATTTACAGCAAGATAGAAATGGAATTATTATTAGAAATACTATTAATCAGTAAGTTATAGCATCTCGTAAGACTAATAAAAATAAAATGAAATTGGTCATTGTATTAAATCGTTTCTCCTTCTTGAGATCGTAAATACTACTACTCGTGCTACTTTATACCTCAACGCGCGCGTTTCGGCCTTCGGCCTCATGGGCTATTGACTCGGAGCCCATTCGGGCTCGAGGAATAATTGTTAATTATTATATAGCTCGTGTTTATTCGATCGAAGCGCGCGCTCTGATTGGTTCTATCATGGTCACGTGGCGGGCTACAAATCCAATGTAGCCCGCGCGGGCTACAGTTAAAAAATTGTTGCCCGCGCGGGCGACATCGCTAGAGCGAGAAATTTCGGCGGATGATTTTTTATGAATTTTACCGTATTTTCTTTTTGCTATATAATAAAACACTTAATGACTGCACCCTCGGGAAACATCGAGATTCTCGGGAAAACAAACTCGCTGTTTCACTCGGAAGCAGTCATTAAGTGTATATTATTATATAGCTCGTGTTTATTCGATCAAAGCGCGCGCTCTGATTGGTTCTATCATGGTCACGTGGTGGGCTACAATTCAATGTAGCCCCCGCGGGCTACAATTAAAAAATTGTTGCCCGCGCGGGCGACATCGCTAGAGCGAGAAATTTCGGCAGACTATTTTTACCGTATTTTCTTTTTGCTATATAATAAAACACTTAATGACTGCATCCTCGGGAAACAGCGAGTTTTGTTTTCCCTCGAATCTCGACTTCGTCTCGGGAAACATCGAGATTCTCGGGGAAACAAAACTCGCTGTTCCCTCGGAAGCAGTCATTAAGTGTATAATATACCACGGAACGCGCCATCATCAGCGCGCGCTAAAAAGAACCATTGAAAACAAGCGTTTGGCTGCGCGCGCGCGCGCTTTTATTGTTTTTATTCGGCTGCGCCTCGTGAGTCCACAACATTTTGACCACTTTATTACGTCATTCCGTGGTATATAAGAGGACATACCACAGAAAATCAGGACATTTGTTAAATGTCCTGCAATGGGGCAGGAAAGTGTCCGTAATAGTGAGAGTGCGTAATAACGGGGCGAGTTTCAGTCATTTCTATATAGGTTCCGCCGGACTGGTTTTTGTTCGTATTAACGGGGTGTCTGCAAGGCGAGAGTCGACGGTAATAGATAACTTAAACGCAAATCGTAATCACTTCGGGCCTCCTGATTGGTTGGTTATTGAATGGGTTTCGTTTCTGATTGGCTAGGTGTATTTACTTTGCTTTTAATTTTCGACACTCATCTGCAATATGCTCTATTTTGTCTTGGCAACTTCAGGCTGAAATGAGAAATAAATAAATGAGAAATTGTAATGATTTCTTCTTGCGTCTTGCCAGGGCTTTAGTCAAAACTGAGATAAAATCTATGAAGGTCCCGGGCGAGATGTAATAATGGCAAAACCGGTATTCAACTGCAAAATTTATAGAAATTCATGTCGTCGACTTGGTAAAATCTTTTATAAGCCAATGTCAACTTTGACTTTGAGATGTAAAAACAATATTACTTGCCAGCTGTACCTGTTTTTTTCGCGCTTTTATCGCGGCTCTACGACGGTAGTAGGTACTTTGAAGTATTTGCGATGTTGGCTTTGTGGATAAACGATTTTGGAAATCAGTAGAAGAACAGTACATACAAATTCGTACGATGCAGGTGTCCACAGATTTCCCATTCGGTCGCAATTCAACCAACTCGTCGGCTTCGGTACTACAAATTTGTACGGAATCCATCGCGGGTCACACGTTTGCCTTGTGTTTCTTATTGATATTCGGTTTCAGTTGGAATACTTTGGTAATCGTCCTGGTTCTAACAAAGCAAGAACTCAAGAAGAAGAATATCAATATATTGATAGCAAACATGTCAGCCGCAAGTTTAATTTCTGTTCTCGCCCACTGTGTTTCCAGACTAGTTTCTCTACGAAGAGGCGGGATTTGGAGTGATATGATGAATATATATGCGAGCACAAACGAAAGCTGCAAGTTATATGCCTTCATTATGATAACTGCACCGTGTGCTTCGGGAATTACTCTACTTATGATGACTGTCGAACGATATCGGGCAGTGTCGTCGTCGATACAGTTGCCTCAAATTAAACGTCGAGGATTGATATTAATAATTTGTATAACTTGGGGAGTTCCTTTCGCTATGTGTGCGTATATGGTAAAAGCTGCAAGAATTAATAGCGATAAACTCTGCCTTTATTCATTGACAAGACACGGAATAGCTAGCCGTGTCTTGCAGTATTGGTCATACAGCGCGTATGCACTTATTGCATGCAATATCATCGCAACATTGCTTTTGAATTTTACGATCATGCGAAAACTGAACCTTCTTAAAGGCGCTGTTCAAATCCCCTGCGATGAACAGAAACGAAGAATCAAGCGTTTTCAATCTGCGACAAGAATGATCCTCGCTTCGGTTTTACTCGAGATCATTTGCAGTTTCCCAGCATACTTATTTTTTATTGTGAGAGAGCTGATAGTCACCGACAACTCGTCGACTATCTCTGCATATTGCCTTGGCCATTTACTAGGCGTTGTCACGTTTTACATGGGTTCTCTAAGCCCAGTGCTGAGCCCACTGATTTATTTTGTGTTCATGGAAGACTTTCGTTCAAAACTTCGACAACTTTTTCCATGCCTCGTTTCCTCTGTTGGAGGCATAGAAGTGGAAATGCAAGAGCAAAATATATAATTAATATTTTGTGCTTGCTATTTTGTGTTTGTCTATTTTTGTTTTAACTTCTTACATATCCGGTACAGATGCTAACGCTTTGCGGATTATGATATATAAATAAAGAAATAAATAGCAAGAGCAAAAATCAACAAGAAGTTGAACAGTGTTTGCGAGTAGCCAAATGCGAGGAAAAAAATCAGCAACCTTTCAGCAATAATCAAAAACCGTTTCTTGCCGTTTCCTACCATGCGAGCAGACGTTTCTTTCTGTCAGTCGTTTACCTTTTATTGAGGCCGTTCGCGTCGCTGGTCGCGTTGTAGTTTATCTTGTTTAATGCGACATACCAGCGACGCGAACGTCTCAATAAACGGTAAACAACTGACCGAAAAAACCTCTGCTCGCAAGGTAGCCTTTTCCTTGCACTTATATTGTACTTATTGACATCACTGTCCTTGTATTGTACTTATATTGTACTTATCGACATCAGTACTTATTGTCTTGCTGAATAAAAGGTAAACAAAACCTAAAACCCTAAAAGATGAGGTCTTATGTGCCAAGTAGGCGTCCTCAAATAAAAGGTAAACGACTGACGGAAAAAAAAAAAAAAAACGGGGGGGGGGGGGGGGGGGGGGGGTCGGGGATGATCGTCGGAAATTTTCAGTTTCATCCCTAAAAGATACCAAACATGGCGGCCATGACGTGGCCCAAAAAAATTATTACCCTAAAAGATACCCTAAAAGATGAGGTCTTATGTGCCAAGTAGTCGCGAAGGACACAGGTAGCAGGTGAAAGATACCCATAAGAAATTTCCGTGTTTGTTTCTAATTTATCATCTTCTCATCGAGTAATCTCTCTTTCTTAAACGGTTTTTAGAAGCACCATCATGAGGAAAAACAATTTGGACTCAGTTTCGGCCCTAAAAGATACCAAACTCCCTAAAATTTATTGAAGATCAAGATCACCTCTAAAAGAGACCGAACCAGGGTCCATGTCGATTCTGTCTCATGACACATCGCGGGCTATAACAGACGGTTGTGGAGGGTATTGTAGCACTCCTTAGCATAAAAACGAGTAAACAGCTGGGTGATTTCATGCAGCCACTTTTTTTCACCTTAGAAGGAAAATGCAAACGAAACTTAGAAACAATACATGCGCCTGTCTTTTGTCTTTAGGCCTGGTTTCCATACAGTCTTAAAGCCTGTTAAAGCCTAGTTTCCATTTAACAATTAGACCTCAAGGCCGAATGTGCTATGATGAATAGACCATGAGGCCGAAGGCCGAATGGTCTGTTGATATCATAGCACATGAGGACGAGAGGTCTAATTTTTTTAGTATAAACCAACTAGTTGGTCGCGGTTTTGGCAATGAACTCCTTTATTTTATGTTGAAAAAATCAAGTTTTCTTGCAAAGAAAGGTGGTGGTTTTGCCAGGCACGGTCTATCACTACCATTAGTAGATCAGCCAATCAGAATGCACGATTTGTAATAGACCATTAGTTGGTTTATACTAAATAGTCTTATCTGTCGTATCAGTCAACCGTGAAACAAAAGAATAATTCCAATTTCTTTTGTTTCACGGTCGACAGATAAGACTATATGGAAACCAGGCGTTAGAGGTTTGATGGATCGCGCGCGCTGATAGCTGGATCGTCCATGAGAAACGGAAAATCGCAGTAATTTGATTTACAGAGGCCTGACCATCATCTCAGCTCGTCTTGCTGAATATCTATAACCTTTCCATGTCTTCCAGTTCACACCATCCGCATAGGTGGAATGTGGCCCGTTGAGATACTGTCCGTTTAAATTTGAGTCATGACAGGCCCAATACCACCATGCTCCCTTGTATTTCCAAGCGCAGTTATAAGCAGGTTGGATATCGTGTTCTCTGTCCTTTGTGGTGAACATGAAGCCGTTATGTCTCGTCAGAGAGTTGCCTGCCGTCCCTGCAGAAAAAAAGAATAAAGATAAAGCGCCATCGCATACGAATATCATTGAATCAAAACCCGGTCGGGCGCCATTTTTGCGCTCGCCCCCGGGACCGCGCGCCTCCAAAATCCAAGATGGCGCCCGAACAGCGAACGGACCGGGTTTTCCACGATAAAAACACCCAGTACCGCCTGCAAAGCAGCCTTATTGAATCACTGTCATGGGGAGGGAAAGGCTGGGGGGGACTAAAAAATACCGGAATACAGGGGATGCTCGTAATATTACTTATCACTAAGCTATATCTATAAAGAGTTTTTTTTTTAAAGAAAAATCAAGGAATTACATGTTTAAGTTTTTGCCGACCACACCCATTTTTCTATCACTTAGGGTTAAAATTCAAGATTCCCGACCAGCTTAGCCCGGGAGTAAATGGCCAATTTCCCAAATTCTCGTCGTCTAGGACGCAAAATCAAAAAGGAAAAGAAGTCATGTACTAAAAGTTGCCATGCACATAAAATATGCCGGTCAAATACAGTTGTCAAATGAAATTTGTTTTTTTTAGACGCCGCTTAACATTACAATAACCATCAGACCTCAACATCTAGCTGCTGGTTGCCAGCCAAAAATCCAATCTGCTTCCATATATAGAAGATCGCCAGAGAGGGGCATGGTTGAACATAATTTTAACTATTTGAAGAATGAAATAAACATTCTCATCAAACGGCCGCCCGTCACTGACCTGAATAGCCGCCTACACTCAGTCGATAGCTGTCCTGTTCTCCTGCCACAACAAACGTGCTATACTCAGCATAAGCCATGTTCCCTTCCGTGTCCAAAGCTCCACCCTCAAACTCATGTTAAACGCTGTTGTCAAGCGATGAATGTTATCGAGACCTAACCAGAACTCGCCGTCAAGATTCCCGAACCCGTTCTTGTAGTCCTGCCACCCGCGATAGAAATCAACGGATCCGTCGAGTCTGCGCTGAATCGTTGTCCACCCACCGCCTGATGCATTGAGATTACAAAAGACCTAAAATAGAAGTAAATAGAGGATAATAGAGAGAGAGAGCATTTATTTCAACACGGTTGTTTTTTCAGCTTACGCTGCTTTACAAAGAAAGCCGTGAAAAAGCGATATAAATGTATCATCTAAAAAAGTATAACTATTTAAATAAGTCCAGATTAAAAATTCTCGTATAAAAAAATCAATTAAGAGAATCGAAGAAACTGGCGGGCAACTCATTACAAGTAAGTTTAGACTTAAAAAGAGTTAATTGATTTGCATTGACGCAAGTTTTCTGGAAGACGATTCCATATATATACACCTCTACATCCGAAACGCCTCTTGCCATGATTGTTTTAGGGAGGGGCAGTTTAAATGATGCCGTTAAGCCTCTAATAGCGTATCGTATATCCATTTTCTCAAATTTATCGATAAGGTATTTTGGTGAAAGATTATTATAGATCTTAAACATTTTTCAACCTTTCGTGTGGGGCGGAGCTAGTATCATAGCTCGAGAAAGTGCTAAATTACATGGGTGCGTGGAGATACGAATTTTATCTTTTGTCGAGTGTTATTATATATATCTATATAATAAGTTATTATAGATATCTATATAATAAAGCATTTTTCATATCACATCATTTAAAGGCATTATTAGGCGAATATTTGAGATCCATATATCGACATTTAAACAGAGATTGGATTTTAACGTTGTGTGCATGTGCATGATGTGTGCATGATGTTGTGTGCATGATGATGATGTTTAGAGTTTTGTAGGTTACATTGTTTTGCTGCTTTCCAGTGAAGTAATACACCTGAACCTGTTAATCATGTGATAGATAAACAGCTCATCACGTGTATAGTAAAAAGCTGATCTGGCAATCAATAGACCGATCCCGTCTTCGCATTAATTATCACCAAACAATGGGCAGTTTTCCCTATGGAATTCAAAATGTCCGAGCAACAAACTCGAAATCCGAAGATTTTTAATGATTCTTCGGCTTTTCGTGACGAAAATATAAAACCCATATACTATGAGCAAACTTGTAACACTTTCCTGCAATCGGTGTATTTTCCATACTCTATGCCAAAGAAAAATGTTGGCTTCGGCCGACGTAGCAACAGTAACTAGGGAGTAGAACAATGAAGCGGGATCGGTCAATTTGAGACAGTTGCTAGCTGGCTGAAAAAGTGAAAGGGTCAACAACAACAGTCTGCTAGGAAGAGTAGGTAGTAAGACCCAAGGGGCCCTTAATGTCCCATACATACTGTATTTTGGTTGCTAGAAAGGGGGCCCAGGACCCTGGCTACGCCCCTGTAAGAACCCCTGCCTAGGCTGCATCGCCTTACCTTCATTTTATCTTGGTTATCTGGTTTTATCTCATAGACTCCACTGGATTTTTCACAATTTTGATAGCCCTGACAGCTTCTTCCAGTACCTACAAAATAGCATTTTTAGCTAGCATTGTAAAAAAGTAAATTGCCTCGTTGAATAACAAATGAATCTCATTGAATCACATAAATGTACGTGGCAAAATGGGCATCGTGGGACACGTTTCCGTGCTGTTAACATCCAAAATCAGTTTGTAGACATCCTAAGGATTGTAATGTATATATTAGGGATGCTCGTGAACCCCCTCTACAGTCCTTTATACAGTCTGCCTTTGCACTGCGCAACGGCTGTTTAGCAGAAAGGCCTGTTATCTGTAAAGCCATTCGTGTGTTTTATATAAAACGCAATCATAAAGCCTATGCACGTGATCGATTATACGACGTTCTACTGGTCAGTTGACTGATGAAGTTTTTTAATATGCTTACCACAGTATCGTACACATGAAAATCCGCCATCTTCTTCAAATTAGCTTTACAAACTCTATTGGCCGGGCAGGAGGTTGCCACACAGTCGTTCTGGGGAACCAAGTAGACACATATGATATACATCGACAACGCAACGGATCTGTTCCATTGGGGTTGCGTTACATGGGGCAATTCAGACGCGTACCAAGTCGCTAAGATAATTAACACTTATTGGATGAGGTTGAGCATGATAGTGAGATTTGGCAACGCCGAGGTTTGTGTTATCTGCCGAAGCGAAGCTGAGGCGGATAACACTAACTTGAGGCGTTGACAAATCTCACTATCATGCGAAAACCGAATTCAATAATTGTTTTATTATTCAGCAACCAAGAATTCTTACCTAGCTAAACGAAGTCAACGATGAGGCCGTGCACGGCGACACGGTTTTTCAACTTCATCTTACTTCCATTGTATTTTCCTTTTGTATTCAATTCAAATAGCCATAGTTGATGTTTAGATATCCTGAGCAACGATCTCTTGGCAAAAATCATAACAGATTCAACGAGAATATTCGCAAAACCGGCTTTCAATTCGGAAATAAAAACCAAGATGGCGGCCAAACCTATTGGCTTGCGTTATGACGTCATTAGAGTGCATCAATCCTAATGTCTGTAGTATGACGTCAGGCACTGCGCGCCAACAAGGTTTCGCTGCGTACTCTAAGCCAATCAGAACCGAGATAGTGGCATGGCTGAATAATAATTCGGCTTATCTCCGGTGTAATAACCTGTGAGTGCGCACGAACTGCATCACAAAGCTTCCTTTGTTTGGTAGAACGAATCAGGATGAAATAAGAACTGAACACAAAGGTGTCCTCTGGGAATGGTTATTACACCGGAGTTAACCCGATAATTCAGAAAAAAGGAACAAGAAGGGTGGAAAAGAGCGCGAGGGCTTCTGGGAAGGGAAACGAGGGCGCGCAAGAACTTGTGGGAAGAACGCCATCCTTGCGCGCCGTCATTTCTCCTTCCCACAATTCCTTGCACGCCCTCATTTCACCTCCCAGAAGCCTTCGCGCCTTCTTGACTTTTTTCTTTCTGAATTATTTTAGCGACTGGGTACAAGGTTGTGGGGCAACTCGCAACAAAACTTCGATCCACGATACTTCGTTGCGCGGAAAGTTGTTGACTTCGAGTCATTTGGTAACGGGCACTGTTACACGAGCCAACTTTTAGCGCAACAACAACGGCCAAGCGATCGGTAAACAGCGCGAGCTGCTGGCAAATAATGTCACGATTGCCTTGCTTCCAGACAGATATTACGCGTAAGTTGTTGAACAGATGTTACTGCACGAGACAACTTTTCAGATATTCGTCGTTGAAGTACCGTATTTGCTAGCCGCCGGCCTAAAGGAAATCACTACTCGCGGGGTACGTATTTCCTGACCCTAGTTATTTTTAGATGCGATTTTGCTTTTTAATTGTTGCTGAGTCCCCAAGAGGTCCGCACAATGCCAGACACAGTATTGCGGCAAAGGTCAAAACGCGCTTTCGGGGTATTTTGAGGGTGGGACGTCTGCTATTCTTCTTATTTGATGGAGCTGGTTATGCTCTTCAACTGTGACGGTGCATTGATTTACCTTTGTTTCAATGTAAACCCAGTTTTGTTTGTCCACAAAGTCATCTGGATGTTGTCTTCGTGTAGAGATTGACAGCTGACAAATTCCTTTCAAATTCTCGAAGTTGATTGATTGACACATGTCATTTTCAAAGCATTCCACCACGCATGCGCTCTCCGTAGAGTCAGTAAAAGTTGCGTCAGTATGATTTTTCAGGTATTTTCCGTGTATTGGAACCTCTAAGGGCATTGTCTTGCATGCTGGTAAGATAAAACAATAGCAGTCTTTTATGTTGAAGGTCTCTTGCCATCCAAATACACGTGACCTTCATTTGCTGAGCAATATACAACTAGTACTATTCAGGGGGGGGGGGGGGGGGGAGGTGGATTGGGTGGATATCAATATCAAGAAAATTTCGCCAAAAGCTGTCGTTTTGCCCACGTTGCAAAACTTCCTTATTAGGAAATTCCCCCTCACCTCATTTGGAAGGTCTGTAAGTACTTTTCCTCATATCTACTTAGCGAAAAAAGCAGGAAAATTGACCACAACTTGCATCAGATACTCGAGAAACATCCTTCTCTTGGTCGCTCTTGGTCGCTCTTGGTCCCCCCCCCCCCCCCCCCCGCCGAGGGGCCTGAGTCACGTTTTGAACACCACAGGCAACCCGCTAGGAATTGCCATAAAAACGACAGCACTTTCTTGATATGCACCCCTCTTTTGAGTAAAAAGGTCCATCTTTTTGTTTTAAATGATATAATAAATAGTAATAAATAAAGTCTCAAGCTCATGTATTTGATAGTTTAGGGGGCGGATATGGCAAACCCTCTGGCCGAAATTATGGCGTCCCTTTCGAAAACTCTTCAATGTTGCCTAAGGAACGTTTATATCGCATTTGGTGATTGTACGATGAAATGTGATCAGCGAGGGCGTAGCATTAAAATGTGATGTATAATAACCATCTCTTCAGTGCTGAGACCATTCGACCAAATTCGATAAACCAAAATGCAATTTTTTACCACTGTATGCGCCTGATAATTTCAATGTTGCGATGGGCGATTGGCGTTTTTAGCTGTCAATCAAATCAAAACGCTGGAATTTGCTACTTCGGCTACTTTCGCACAGTGAATTTTGAGGTCGCGTACGTAGCAACGCATACATACGGTGGTGAGGGCCAAAAACAATAGTCATTGTTGCAACGAAACTAAAATTCCTACCCGGCAGTCAAGATTAAAAATGTTAGAAATAAAGATGGAATTCCTTGAGAAGTCGAGTAAGGATTGGTAAAAATCTTGGAATAAAGTATTCGATTTCTGCATACTTTTGAAACATCTAATCTTACCACAGGCAGCCCAGCAAGTACAATGGTCGTTTTGAACAGGACAACTTAATGTAAGTCTTCTATATTTTTATTTGCCATAATTTACCTGAACTCAGTGACGATTTTATAGCAATTTTAGCGAGTTTATCGATTACTCATATACAAAGCCACATAAACACTATAAATATCGCCAAGCCAGAAAAACTTTTGATAAACGACAGTTGTACTTGGGCTGCCTGTGGTCTGACTTTTGATTTTTTACCACACCGAACCTTGAAAATAAAATCCAAAAATTGTCAAAACCAGTACTTTTTATACAAGCTCGCAGCGACATGAAATGTACAGTAACAACGAAAATGTTTAAACTTCGATAAAATTAAATTGTATTTTGGTTTTAAATATCACAGACACTGGCCTTTATCAAAAGCTTTTCGAAAATGACAAAAAAAAGATGATTTGAATTTTTGTCAAATTATTGATTATTTTTCACATTCTGCTCAAATTACTCAATCTCTTGATCTGTTCTCTGTGATAATCTTACCTTCACACCATCCAGGCAAAGCACTACAAGCTTACAAAACACAAAGTAAACAAGCAGTTTCATTTTTTGTGTTCCCAAATTTGCCAATTTGTTTTCTTCTCGTTATGAGCTCTCCTAATCACCATTATCAAAAAATAGGCCTTGTAAAAGTCTTGTAATCCAAGGCCGATGACAAGGCTGACTGGATGGCGGATCTTCTTTTATGGAGTTCTTTAGTGTTTTTGAAGTTATTTAAAATAACCCAGTATTTGAAATTAAGCCAACAATCGGCACGTATATTGAGGCAAACGGCGCTCACCAGGGTTTCTACGATTGGTATTATTTGAATTATTTGCAGATTTAGTCTTTCATCTTCTTCGCTATGCTATGCATACATTAGCATACTAGTTTGCTCGGACGGTGGATAAATTATTAATAAAAAACACAAAATCACCTGAACTTGAATTTGGGGAATAATTGGGCAAATTTAGGTTACGGAACACGGGGTACTTTTCGTTAAAAGGCATAGAGTGACGAAAAATAGTCCTATCTTGACACGGTATATCGTGGGCTAAACTATGGTTATAATTTTATTTAAGGTAGATCGACCCAGTAATGTATTTCAAAGTTTTCACATGGCTACCCTACAAACAATTAATGTCGAATCAAAGTTTATTCTCGTACCCAGACGGTTTATTTTGCGTCTCTTGAGGTGATTATTTGGAGGCGTCGGGACTGGGAATGAGTAATCTCTGCGCGGCCTGTTATTTAAAAGTATCCCTAACTCCCTGCGCGCCCTGCTAAAACTATCCCACAAATCTTTGCGCGCCCTAAAAAGAAAGCGTCTGGGTACGAGATTGATGAAAGTTGCGGTGTCGCATTTATAGTGATATTAAAAGACATTTTAAATTTTAAAACCTACATGATTAACAATTCCGCTTCGATCGCGACCAACTGGGCCACGCTGGTGACTTACTTCAGGTCTGTGGTAAGGTATACACTTTTTTCTGTAGGTCTATGATAGGGTATAAAAAACGTTTTCTGAAGGTTTCTGATAGGGTCAGGGTTTGGAGAGACCGCGCGTTTTGGCACCCCTTTTTCTTTTAAAATCAACTAGAGTCACAAACACCAATGTACCCTCGGGTTCAATGCGCTTTAATAGAAAAATCTATCTATCTATCTATATTTTGATAGATAGATAGCTACAGGAGAGGCTTGGTATTTTGCCCCTTACGTGTCATTTATTTTCAGTAATTTTTATTTTTACAACCTAAAACCAGCTATGCACTTCAAATTCACTGAGGTCTTGTTTTGTATGCTGTGCTCCAAGAGAAAATTATGGTCAAAGGATTTCATCGGATTTCACCTACTTTACAAATGTTCTTTTGAGTGCTTCGTGGAAGATACTGGCTGAGTGAAAATTAGCCTACAAGTCCTCTGTATTATTCGTGTAGGATGAATAAGTCAATGACATTTGGCAAATCAGCGTCCAGACGTTCTTAAACATGCACAGAGTTAGCTAAAGTTTCATGCTGTGAAATTTGTCGACTCGAATCTTGAAGTCGATCCTTTTGTGAGACTGAATTCTATGCTGAAGGTCGTAACATCATCTCGGCACGCATTGCCGAATAATAGTTACCTTTCCAAGTCTGCCAATTAATGCCTATAGCGAATTGAGAAGTATGGGAACCGTTTAGATAAAGACCGTTCAAGTTTGAATAATGGCATTCATGATACCACCAAGCTCCCTTGAATGTCACAGCACAGTTACTGGGCCAGATATCGTTGTCCCTGTCTTCGTACTAAATGGATAGCCGTGTGTACAGCAAGGGAATCACCGGCTGTTCCTGTAAAATAGAGAACATTACATCGTTAGCTGGGTGACCGTTATCCATCCAGCCGTCCATCCGTCCCCCCTCCGTCCCTCCGTCGCCTCCGTCCCTCCGTCCCTCCGTCCCTCCGTCCCTCCGTCCCTCCGTCCCTCCGTTCGTCCTTCCATCCCGTCTGACACTCACCTGAGAAGCCATTGACGCTCAGTCGATAGTTGTCCTGTTCTCCCGCCACAACAAACGTCGTACTCAGCATAAGACATGTTTCCGTCCGTGTCTACCAGCTCCACCCTCAAACTCATGTTAAACGCTGTTGTCAAGCGATGAATGTTATCGAGACCTAACCAGAACTCGCCACCAAGGTTCCCAAACCCGTTCTTGTAGTCCTGCCACCCGCGATAGAAATCAACCGATCCGTCGAGTCTGCGCTGAATCGTCGTCCATCCACCGCCTGCTGCATGCTGGTTACAGTAGACCTAAAGCCGGACAAATAATTAAAGAAACGCGTGAGAGTAGTAATTTATTGTTTTGCTCATATGGTTTTAAAATGGTGTTATCTCATTCTTTTGGAGCAGGTCGTCAAATGGCGTAGCTACCAAGGGCGGTGTATCCAGGCTTATGTTATGGTGAAGCACCCCCGGAACTAAGACCCCGGTTACACGGGTCCGGACGAATTTTTGACCGCGCGAATTCTGATCCACTTGCGGCTTCTGTTCACACGGGTCCGGTGGAACTGGACGAATTTTTGCACGGCAAAGTGTGCAAGTTTTGACAGTTCGGTTCCGTTTTCGTGTAAACACCGGAACCGTGCAAGTTTTTGCACAGTTCCACGGTAATGGCCTGGAAACTAGCCCTCTTCAGGCGAGGATGCTTAGCTATTATTCAACCTTCAACCAATCAGAGAACGAGACTGAAGAAGCAATATTCGTGTTAGTTCAGTTGCACGGGCCCGTGTAAACACCGGGGTAATGTGGAACAAAACTTGCACGGTACCGTGTATACAGGTGTTCCAGGTACAAAATTCGCCCGTTCAAAATCCGTCCGGAATCGTGTAAACGGGGTCTAAAATGACAACAGATAAAACTATGTTGCATTGGACAACAAACCACGATTGACACGAAGGCAAGCAAACTCCAATTCATTTTTGTTTGCCGAATGAACGTTGTTTGTAGCCGTACGCGCCCAGACCGCAAAGCTCCTGTTTGAGCACGCGTGTTATTAAATAACTACTGGACATTTTACTACCTTTATTACACAGCTCTTTGTGGAACTAAGCAGCAGACCATTGAGCTTTTATCAAGTAAGCAGTCTGGCCGCATATTCCTAGGCGCTCACAGTTCCAATTCCAAGGCCGATAGTTCATTGAAATAGCTGTATAGGAGTGAGTTTCATGCTTCTGCCTGGTTGGTTCAATGGATATTATACAAAATGTATGATTTACCTGGAGCTTAATATGATCTGCCCATGTAATCTCATACAATCCACTCGGTTTTCCACACAAAATTGTAATCCTTGCAGGTTTTTCCTGTACCTATTTATAAAGCCAATTTGGTCAATTGCAAACAAACTAGAGCGGATTTTAGATGACTGTCGTGATTTAATTGTGTTTGCGATTGATTTGCTTTCTCATTGGCTGCTTATTTCTATCAACCAATCAAATTGCGAACTAATTACAAGTAAGGAATTACTAGCCAATCAAATTCGAGAACAATTGTGTGACTATGGTTCGGCTCCTGATTGGCTGGGCTGAAAACCATCCAACAGCAAGTTGTAATTACTCTTGTTCCTGACTGGCTAGTGATTACATAATTGCGTTTACTTTCAGGACTGTCATCTGAAATCTGCTGTAAAGCGAGTACAATGGTGAGATACCAGACACTTTTCTTAATCAATCATTTTGGTGTCCTTACTAAATACAGCATCAAATTCGATTGTCTAGTCAGAGAAATGCTGCTAATTACACAGGGAATTTCTGTACGTAGAAACCCATCCATGGGAAAAGCTGTGGGAGTGTCCGAAAATCATATTATGGACTGCCATGGGAAATCCGAACAATCCAATTTTACCATGGGAATTTCAGCTTTTCCCATGGATGGTTATAAAAAAGAAGCAAAGTTGGAACAATTTATTATTTTCATTGCTTACCGTTTTTGCGACCGGGGTTCCCGCAGGACCACAAATCGCTCGCACGTAAAACCCTCGCTTGAAATATTTGCTTTGCAAACTTTGTTAGATGGACAAGAATTCGACTTGCAATCATTCTGCAGAAAACAAACGGTAGTGACAAATAACATAAAGGCGACGAGCCACTTAAAACCTCTGTAGAAGACAAATGACAGTGACAAATTACATAGGGCGACGAGCCACGTTAAGCTATATAAAAAATAAATGACAGTGGCAAATGACATACGGTGACGAGCCACCTTAAGCTATATAGAAAACAAACGACAGTGGCAAATGACATACGGTGACGAGCCACCTTAAGCTATATAGAAAACAAATGGCAGTGGCAAATGACATACGGTGACGAGCCACCTTAAACTATATAGAAACAAATGACAGCGACAAATGACACCCGATGACGAGTCACTTTGAGCTTTGTAGAAAACCTATGACAATGACAAATTACACGATGACAAGCCACCTTAAGCTTTGTAGATAACAAATGGCAGTGACAAATGACATAGAGCGACGAGCACCTTAACCTAATGAACCAAGACAGTGACAAATGACATACGTGTGACGAGCGACATTCATTTTTGTAGAAAACAAATGGCATTATAAAGCGACGAGGCACCTTAAGCTCTGTAGAAAGCTAATTGCAATCGCAATGAAATATAGCTTAACCTTAAACTTAACCTCTGTTAACCCAATAAATGTGGTAAAGGATAATAACAAATAAATAAATAAACAACTTTATTTAGGCACGATAAGTATTCAAGCAGTGAGGAGCCACCTTAAACTAGCTCTGTAGAAAACAAATAAAAGTGACACGTGGGATAAAATAATCTCGTCTAAACATTACCTCCAAGCCGGAGGGAAAAAATAAAAAATAAATAGGCCATGAATATGTTTCATACCTTTGTTTCAACGTATATCCAATTTGTTTTGTTCACCAAGTCATCAGGATCTAGAATACTTGTAGAGTATGACAGCTGACACAATCTCGTCAAGTTCTGGAAGTTGATTGATTGGCACATGTCACTCACAAAGCATTCAATCATGCAGACGTCTATTGAAGTGTCAGTGAAGTTGGCATCGATGTGATTTTTAAGATATTTTCCATTTACTGGAGAATCTAGATGGATTGTCTTACAGCCTAAGACAAAGAAAAGGATGTACGTTAAGGCTGGTTTCCACTCGCGATTTTTGCGTCATTTTCTCGCGCGAGTTGCAGTTCCAACATCTATTGTAAACGAGATGCAAATCCGGTATGATAATCGTGTAATTTTGTCACAGCAGACCAGACTAAATATCAGTGGATTGGGTATTTGTGGTTGTAAACAAAAGTCTCTTCATAATTACTCTTGTTTACTGTATTTGGCGGGGGTGATGAAATACTTGAAATCCGATGAAACTCTCATTATTCTCGATATGACTTACTTGCGTTGCCTGCATTTGGGTGGGTTTAGGGCCGTTCCAGCTGGTTTTCCCTTGTTTTCCTTTTCACCTTGCTCCCCACTATCATGGTATTATGATAGTGGGGAGTGAGTTCTACCCTACTAGCAGAGGCCTCTTTCCTCTGCAGTTCAAACTCAGCCAGCGAAATGTAGAGAAAAGAGGCCTCCGCTAGCAGGGAAATCGAGTTCCAAGTTTGGAACATGTTTGAAAATGCAACATCCGGAGCGAGAAAATCGCGGAGATCGCACTGAAAGGCGAAACAAGAGCGCGTGTGATGTTATTGTTGGGAGAGACGTTGTTACAAACGGTTTTTAGAACGGCCGGGTGTCTCTCCCGACATTTCGCCGATAAATGGAAGGGAAATTGCATTTAAATTATATTTGTTGTATTTTTGGGGTTTCACGATGTTGGCGTACAGGTACTACGCGCCTGTCATGCTTAATTTTGATGTATTATCTGTATCGCTGATTTTAGCCTGTAGATATAATGGGGTAATACATGCTGGTATAATAATAATAATCAGAATATAAAATGTTAAGTTTTTAAAAGTGCTCCTTGAAAATCTGGCCTACCTTTGCACCAGCAATATCGCAAAGTAATGATTGTCGACAAAAATCCAATGCAATGGCGACTTAGCCACATTCCTTCGGTTTTCTCCTGCAAAGTGTTTTTAAAAATCTTTCGAAGTATAAGGGAATTCAGAATTTCACTTGATTTGAATATATTAATTTCTGTATGTTTTCCAACGAGATTATTAGGTTATTTTTCAGAGTTACTGTATTTGTTTTGTCTTTCCTGAGCTTGATAATCTTTCGTCAATTCTAGAAGTCCATCAACTTCAAGAGAAACACCTGCCACGAATTGGAAAATGAAATTATATCGAGAACAATAGATCTGCCGATTCAATATCTTTTTCTGAACAAAGCATACGTTACCTGCATTCAAATAGAGTCCTCAAGTGTGACGTCACAGATTTGCAAAATTTCGAATTATTAGATTTTAGTCCACGAATAATGAAAGACGAACTCCAAAGAGAGTTGTATGCAAACAATGAGGCGAATCGGTTAAAACGCAACTGGGATATGGCCTGCTGAATACATAATTTTCTTTAACAAATCACTGTATTTTAGATCACTTTATGAACTTTATGATTTGGTTAAAGAAAATTATTGTATTCAGCCACAGGCAGCCCAAGTATAATGGTCGTTAAAAAAATATTCTGGCTTGGCGATATTTATAGTGTTTATGTGGCTTTGTGTAAGAGTAATCGAAAAACTCGCTAAATTGCTATAAAATCGTCACTGAGTTCTGGTAAATGATGGCAAATAAAAGTAGAAGACTTACATTAAGTTGTCTGTTGTCCTTTCCTCGTCTAGAGGCGTTAAAGAGTGTTTCCGAGGGTTCCACCGGGCCCCTCTAACCAGAGGGGAAGGCTCCAAACAACAATATCGAACGCCTCGCATCGCGACCGAATTTCTTCGATAAATCGCCACTCGAACGGCGCCCTAATCACACCAGGAGAACCGTCTTGCATATATCTTTCCTACAAAGCAGCGCTGTCTCGATTAAAACATCCGAACACGGTGAATTTCGGTATTTTTTCCGTTCAACTTCGACAAGCCAATTTCACCGACTTGCGAAGTCAGGGGCCCTTTGGCCCCAGGAAAACCGTTGCTCCAGTTACAGCGTTATCCTAGCCAGGCCTTCTGGCTTGATAGCCAGGCCTTCTGGCTTGATAGCCAGGCCTTCTCGCAAAAAGTCACTGTCACATGTAGGGGCAGGCTAAATTTGCATGTCGTTCACAATCCCCATTGGCTATCAAGCGAGAAGGCCTGGCTATCAAGCCAGAAGGCCTGGCTATCAAGCCAGAAGGCCTGGCTAGGATAACTGGAGCAACGGTTTTCCTGGGGCCAAAGGGCCTCTGACTTCGCAAGTCGGTGAAATTGGCTTGTCGAAGTTCAACGGAAAAAATACCGAAATTCACCGTGTTCGGATGTTTTAATCGAGACAGCGCTGCTTTGTAGGAAAGATATATGCAAGACGGTTCTCCTGGTGTGATTAGGGCGCCGATCGAGTGGCGATTTATCGAAGAAATTCGGTCGCGATGCGAGGCGTTCGATATTGTTGTTTGGAGCCTTCCCCTCTGGTTAGAGGGGCCGGTGGAACCCTCGGAAACACTCTTAAACGCCTCTAGACGAGGAAAGGACAACAGGACAACTTAATGTAAGTCTTCTACTTTTATTTGCCATCATTTACCAGAACTCAGTGACGATTTTATAGCAATTTAGCGAGTTTTTCAATTACTCTTACACAAAGCCACATAAACACTATAAATATCGCCAAGCCAGAATATTTTTTTTAACGACCATTATACTTGGGCTTCCTGTGATTCAGCGGGCCTCTATTGTATCTCGGTCGCGTTGCAACCGATTTGCCTCATTTTTGGTGTGCAGTTTTCATTCGATCACTTTATAGACTCTATTTTCCGAACGAATGTATGCCAAGCTTTGCGTGTAAAATTTGCAAATAAAAATATAGCTTTATACAGGCTTCAATTTCCAATACGCTCAGTGTTGTTCTACCCGGGCAGTCTCGTACCAAGATGCTTTCCGGGTTTTTTAGGGCGCGCAAAGACTTGTGGGATAGTTTAGCAAGGCGCGCCGGGAGTTGTGGGATAGTTTCAATTCCCAGTCCCTACGCCTCCAAAACAATTTTCACAGATTAAATCACATCATGAAGAGACGGCAAAAAATAACGTCTGGTTACGAGTCTGCTACCCGGGAGTAAGAACCTGTGTATTGTTCACGAGTTGCACCCCATGAAGCTTCTATTGTTTAGTAGAACGAATTATGATGAAATAAGAACTGAACACAAAGGGGTCCTCTGGGAGTGGTTTACACCGAGGAGGTACAACATGCACATAGAGACAAAGAGACGATTTTGGGAGAGATTTTCAAAATTTCAATTCCCTCTATCTCTTCTGCGGTAGATGTACATTGGGCACTTCCTCTAATGATACACAGGGAATTTCTGCAGAAACCCATCCTTGAGAAAAGCTGAATTTCCCATGGTAGAAGAATGTGAAATGTTCGGATTTCCCATGGCTATCCGGTATGTGAATTCTGAACACTTCCCATGCGTGTGAATTAAATTAAATTCAGCTTTTCCCATGGATCATGGGTTTCTGCAGAAATTCCCTTATAATATTGATTGCGTGTATCACCATTGCCTTTTAATCTACCAATTTTGGTGCTTTTGACTTTGTCAGTTATGCAAGCATGACTAACATTTTACGGGGTGTCGACTGGGGGTGACCCGTTTGAGGCTGTCACAGCAAGTTCGCTTTGGCAGCTTTGACCAGACCCGGCTGACTGGTAAGATTACCAGAGGCGGTAATTTTATCTGACGAGCAACGTGGGGGAGTTCAGACAAACAGCCATGAAGGCCGAGGAGAAATTGACAGTCGCGCATTAATTTGGTGTTCATAAATAAATTATCTTTGCGATTTTAACGGTTTTTCCATTGATTTGCGATTTAATTTAGGCTGGCTGTCAGTTTTTTAAAAATTAAAGTTGGCCGCGTATCATGTTGCCGTGCTTTTGTTTTTCAGCGAGGATGGGACTAAAAACAAGGCGCGACAACAAAACCGCGAACGCGAACACCATGGCCGCACGTCGCGAAGTTTAGAATACAGTCGAAGCTCTCCGTGCGACCGCTCTCGTAAGCGACCAGCTCCCATAACGACCATTTTCCCGAAACCCCGTTTGAAATGTCACATAAACTCTGTTATTTCAAGCTCTCGTAAGCGACCGCCTTATCGATGCGACCAGCTCCGTTAGCGACCACAATTTTTAAATCACCAACAGAGATTTTCTATTGTTTTTAAGCTCTCGTAAGCGACCATAGTACTTTTTGTCTTTAAACATCAGTCATCACCGCATAAATATCTTAAATGATAAAAGCTGCACCGGTGAAATGCTATTTTCTATGTACATATTTGCGGTTATCTATTCTTAATTAAAGTCGGGAAATAAATCAAACTATTTTAAGCATTAGTATCACATGTTTTTTCTAGATTTATTGTACTAAGCTCTCGTAAGCGACCAACGCCTATTGTTCAAGTAGAAAGCCGCTTGGTGGTCGCTTACGAGAACCGTTCTCGTAAGCGACCAGCTCCGTTAACGACCGCAATTTTCAGTTCCCGAGGTGGTCGCTTACGAGAGCTTTTTTATCGAATCAAGTGTGCGTGAAGATTTTTTTTATCGCGTCTCGTTAATTGGTTATTTTGGGACCTGATGATTCATGTCTCGGCTATATGTAGTGGTTTCAATAAAGTTTGTCACCCCAAAGACTAAAGCCTACAAGCTGTCGGCGCCAAGCATTGTGGGTCATTCGTACTTTGAATAACAAATATTCTCCGTGTGTTAAAATGCCGCGCGCGGCGATGAGCGAAGTCGACCGAATTCGAGTGAGAGAATTGCACTGGCATCTAAAAATGTGCATTCTTAAGAGCGAATAGCTCATAAAAATTCAGCAAAAGCTCAGAAAAATTTGACATTTCACGGTCACAACCCAAAATCTAATTTCCCTCAAAAATTGTTTGAATGATACAATTAGCATTCTGTGTTTATTTTGCTCAAAGAGTTCGCTTCTCAAAGAAATGAAATAAAGGACAGTTTACAGTTATAATAATTGTACTTCATTCCAATCCAATGCTCAATTCAAATTTTATTTTGGGCGCCTAGAAAGCTTTAGCCTAGCTGAAGATGTATTACTATTTATTAATTAGCGCGTGTCCCGGGGGGGGGGGGACTCCCATTTTTTGACCGGGGATGATCGTCGTATCTTTTAGGGGTTAAAATCACGTTGGTTTGGTCTCTTTTAGGGGTGATCTTGATCTTCAATAAATTTTAGGCAGATTGGTATCTTTTAGGGCCGAAAACTGTGTCCAAATGCTTTTTTTCTCTAAAAACGTGTAAGAAAGAGAGATTATTCGATGAGAAGACGATGAATTAGAAACAAACACGGAAATGTCTTCATGGGTATTTTTCCCTGTTACCTGTGTCCTTCGCGCCTACTTGGCACATAAGACCTCATCTTTTAGGGTATCTTTTAGGGTAATAATTTTTTTGAGCCACGCTATGGCCCGCCATGTTTGGTATCTTTTAGGGGTGAAACTGAAAATTTCCGACGATCACCCCCGGGGGCGCGTGTTTTGAATTTCTGCGCGAGTGTTCCGATAATTTACTTTCATTATACCTTCGAAGGTGTAGGATGACTAGCAAAAACGGACAGACGGAAAACAGAATAGAATTTGCGAAATATTTCTTTCTTTAGTTATTTGTTCTACAGAATACTCCAGCGGAGTTTCAGAAGTTCGGTTCTCATGCAAACATCTCACAAAATACCCCGTCAGTATTTGATTTCCTTCTTGACAAAGGAAAAAACGTGAAAAGTAAAACGGACAGCTTAATGCTGTACGCAGTACTGTCGTTCACGTTTAAGAATAAAGTTATTGCGCCCTCCAATTGAGATTTGAAGAAGTGCACATAAATTAAAAATCGCGCTGTTTCCAACACGCGCGTAAATCGAATTGAATTTTGATTAGCACGTGAGACAACAAATGACTCACAAGGCTTGGCGCCGACAGCTGAGGCTTTAGTCTTTTGGGTGACAAACTTTGTTGAAACCACTATATACCTTAGGGATATCAAAAGCATATAAACGTGGCAAAGAAATTTCTTCAGGGTTCATATTTTTTTTTTCAATTACAGATGTGCCTTTGCAAAATAACAAATGAAGAATTTTAAAATTGCACATTTCTGGATACTTTTCCATATTTCCAATTAACTCATCTTTTGCGTCTAGCCATGGTATTTATTCCTATAGGTGGCAAAATCCCGTAACTGGCTTTGTGAATAATGCTCTATCCCTGAGTATGGCTAGCAGAATATTACAACTGCCTGCAAGTTTAATAGTTCAGTTTTACCCCTGCATTCCGTTATGAAAAGAGTTAAAATTTTCCTCGCATTTTCGCTATCCTCGATAGCCATTACCTTAATATTTTACGCTACTGATGTGTTTCGACCACCTCCCAAAGTAGAGGTAGATGCCAACTAGAGGTGGATTTATTTATCGCGCTGGTGACTTCGGCTAAGCGCCTGGAAAGACGAATTGCGATTCGCGAAACATGGCTTACGACTTTACGTCACTATCCCATCGGCATGCGATTCTTTTCCGATGGCAAAGACATCCCAGATGCCGAAAGGGCAGCGTTGGAAGAAGAGCGTAAAAAATATGGGGATTTGGAACTGCTACCAACCAAGATCGGTTACTGGTTTTCACATCGATATCTACAGGTGCACAAAACGGATCTGTTCCGCAAAATATCTGTTCCGCAGCCCTTTTCTTGCTGGCTGGGAAAATTTTGCCAAAGAGATCTCCTGGGAAAATTTTCTGACAATGATCTGCTGGGAAAACATTTTTTGAAGAAAATTGTATTTGGCGATAATTTTCTGCTATTTCCTCGTTGCTGGGAAACGATGCTATCTTTCTTCCTTTTTTCCGTGTTTTTGTCCATCAAATGACGATCTAAAATCCCAATTTTAATCTCCTGGCTGGCAACAACGTTGCTGGCTGGGAAAAAATTGAGCTGTGGTTCTGCTGGGAAAATATCAGTGAAGGTGCCTCCTGGGAAAAAGGAACAGATAAATGTTTCCCAGCAACTTTTGAAACTCATTTTTACTGAACAGAAACACTTGCAAACACCAAAATAAGCCATTTAAACATATTTAAGGAGGGGGTGCTCGTTGTGTGCCCTCGTATCTATGGGCACTGTTTTGGGCGTTTGGGCGGTACGATTTAAAGTTTTTCCTACGAAGCGACGACGATTATTTTGTTTGTCTAAATAATCTCCACAACGATTTACAATACGAAAGAATGAAAAGCTGCTATATTGGGGCTGGCTTGGATGCGATCCAAGGATGGTCGCAATGGACGAAGAATTTCTTATTGTTAGCTTGGATATTTCCAGAGAATTGATACGAAGAAACAAGACTTTGTTGTGTCATCCGATGGGCGGACAAATGATAGCGATGTGGATGAGTTTATTGGAGAGTGAGAATTATGACATCACTTACTTAGCTGACAACAATCGTTTAGCACACTACAAGAGCCACCTCCGTGTCTGATATAATTGGCATTCACGAATCATACCCAACACAAATGCATGAATATTGGAATGCTACAAAACATACATGGTTCAACACGACGTTTACAAAAGTGGAACGAAAGCTTATAAGGAATATTGCTCGAGACCAAAGGGTTGGGATTGAAAAGTTCTCGGCTCCCACTGGAGACACGAACCTGAACCTTGCTGGATGGCTAACTGGCCAGAGTTAAAAAGCTTCAAACAACACGCAGGAAGGCAGCAAAAGTAGTCAAAAAGAGTCAGTTGCAATATGTTATTGTTGAGCACAGCGATTACTTTGACGCTTTTAAAAAAACGCACAAAAAGAAAAACAGAAAGTGTTGTCGATCGCTTTTATCCTTTTATACAAATCCGCACGGGTGCCTGTGGCTTTAAAATAATATGTGTCATTGTGCCGTGAGTTGTCGTGTTGTGCCGTGAGTTTGTCGTGTTGTGCCGTGAGTTTGTCGTGTTGTGTGAGTTTTTCGTGTTGTGTGAGTTTGTAGCGTTGTGCCGTGAGTTTGTTGTGTTGTGCCGTGAGTTTGTTGTGTTGTGCCGTGAGTTTGTCGTGTTGTGCCGTGAGTTTGTCGTGTTGTGCTGTGAGTTTGTCGTGTTGTGCCGTGAGTTTGTTGTGTTGTGCCGTGAGTTTGTTGTGTTAGTGCCGTGAGTTGTTGTGCATGTTGTGCCGTGAGTCTGTTGCGTTGTGCCGTGAGTTTGTTGTGTTGTGCCGTTAAAATAGGTTCTTAAATTTCCATATGAATTTCATTTAAATATATTACAAATACATTTGAGGAATTATTTGAGTACTTACAGTAAGCTTGAAAGAAAAATGTTATGTCAAGTTCTTTTAAATGTAATCAGATGATGATTTAATTTACCAGTTTCTATACCTATACAAACTCCACTGATAGAGCGGATTTCAGATGACCGTCGTGTTTGCAATTGGTTTGCTTTCTCATTTGCTGCTTATTTCTATCAACCAATCAAATTGCGAACTAATTACAAGCAAGGAATTACTAGCCAATTGGTTCGGCTCCTGATTGGCTGGGCTGGAAACCATTCAGCAGTAAGTTGTAATTACTCTTGTTTCTGATTGGCTAGTGATTGCACAATTGCGTTTACTTTCACGATGGTCATCTGAAATCTGCTCTAATAACCTAACTTAGAATTTTAGCCATAACAGGTTCTTATGTGCAGGGGGGCCTAACAGGTTCTTAAAACCCAGGCCCTCCGCTGGGGGGCTCAAATAATATCAGTGGAAAACGTTTGTAAATATGCGTGCGCATATAGTGGACTCAAGAAACGGTCAGCAAACGGCTGCAAAACATGGCAGAGGTCTCTTTTCCCCTCGCGAACCTCAACCAGCGCGCGGGCGGCCTCTGCTTAGCAGGGAACCTTCGGCGAGAACGAGAGAACGAACGATGTTTTCGAGTATCGTGCTAGTTTTTAGTTTTGATTTTGGCCCGGACGAAATGATCATTGCCAGTACGCTGGGCTCGAACGCCTGCCGACGAAAGTTGAAAAAAAAAAACGGCATTAGATCCCAAAAGTTCCGCTGAAAAAAAAAATCGATGCAAGCCAAACACTGATATAAGTATTGAATTAAATGCAATAATAAATTCAATATAGAATCTACGAGGGTTGCCATGTTACGACCAATGGTTAAAGGTTCCTACTGCCCTTGTTACATCCGGGCTTGTGAATGTACCGCGGTGGTCCAATGCCCGGATCTAACAACTCACCGCGGCCTTTTCCATCTTTGAAGACCGAAGTGATCTCAAACAAACCCTTGGCTTTCACAAATTCTCCATGGCTTCGAATCAAACTCCAAAGTAAGTCAGTTACATTTTATACTTTAGTTTCGCAGTATTTTCCTCACATTAGAACAGAATTTAAGAAGTGCGCTTTTGACGTTTTTCCCTCAGAAGTGGCGCGGAATCGAAGAAGGGATTCTTTGTTTTGAATCCAAACTCTGTGGTTCAAACCAAACCAAGCCTCACTGTAACTTCGATAAATCGCCAGCTTTCGTCCCAAATCCAAGGGAAATCCCAAGCTACCATACTCCCTCAGGTTGGACAGACATTTTCAGCAAGCCAGTTGCCTCAAGGACAAATTATTTTATACCTTCCTCCGAAGAGGTGAGAGTGCCAAGTCATTTAGGCCAAGTCATTTTCCCTGGGAACTCGAACACTGTACAATCTCCGGTTCTCGACTGACTTCTACACCCGTGAAAAGATGGAGCAACGAAGAGACGAAGTTGATAGTAAAATCATACAGACAGAACAGTGAGAATCTTCATTCTATTAAAAGCAGCCGGGGGAAGAAAAACAGTTTGGGAAAATATTTATAGTCAATTCTGTAAATATTGCATCGAAGAGGGTCTTCCTGTTAGTAAAACACTTGTTCAAGCCAAAGAAAAATGCCGCTCTCTCATCGATAAGTACAAATTCATAAACGAAAATGATCAGTCTGTAAGCTGGAAATTTGAGTTTTATGATATCTTCCATGAGATTTTCAACCCAAAAGAGGTTACTAGAGAAAATGAGACAGGAGAGAGTAAACCAGTTCAGTTAGCAAGCTGAATACAGAGCTCGAGTCAAATTCAGAGAGCGAGGAAGAACTTGATTCACCACAGGGAACCCACACACCTTGTCCAATATTACAGATGAAGACACGCCATATACTGTTTTGTTGGGGGATCAGCCTTGTGTTGTGACATATACTGATCCATCTGCTGAAAACAAGGATGCTGATACTTCTAGTTCATCCATTCCAAAACCTACTAAAGACTTGGCAAATAGAGAAATGGTGACATGAGTGACAATGAGGAGCCAAAAATGAAAAAAAGAAAAGTTGCTCAAACTTCAACCGACTCTTTGCAAACTATAGAATCCGCTATTGTTGGAATGTTGAATGCACAGCAGAAGATTTTTGAGCAAGCTGAAAGGAAAGATGAAAAGATGCTGAAAATTATGGAAACAATGTTACAGTTATATGCTGATGGAGAAAGGAGACATCAAGAGTTTATGGTGTCAGTTTTGGACAAAATACAAGCAATATTTACAGCTAAGCAGTGATGTAAGAGAAAAAAGGTAATGATGTTTGATAGATGTTTTTAGTGTTATCTGTTTCATCAAATGGGCAATTCCAGAAAATAAAGGTACCCCCTACATGGGCGGCATTTGGAATTTCCGATGGGATGGGGGGGTTTAAGAGCTCGGACTCTGATTGCAAGGGGGGTTTTCGAAGCTGGATTTCTTTAACCTGCCCGGAATTCTATATGCATGGGGGGGTAAACCATTTTGGAAATTCTGGATGCATGGGGGGGGGGGGGGGGGGGGGGGGGGGGGGGAAGGGGGTCAAAAAACTAGTGCCACCCGTGGGGAGGGTACTTTTATTTTCTGGAATTGCCCAATATGGCACATAAAGCAAATTTCTCTGGAAATGGTATTAATATATTTATTTGTACCATTCTCATACCCAAAGCTCCCAAGCTTGTCAGGTAGGCTCTTGTAACAACAAGTGCACATGCACCCATAAAACCAGCTTTACATGTATCTCATTTTTGATTTTGATAATTACGCCAAAATTGGTTTGTTAGTGATATTTTTCACCTGTCTTTGACTTGCATGCTCTATTGCGGGTTGAACTTAGTTCTACTGTGTTTCCTTAGTCTTTCGGATGAGACAATAAACCCTGTGTACCCCTGTTCAAGGTGGACATTAAAGAACCCATTGCACTCTTTGTAAGAGTAAGGGATTGTCTCGTGGTGCAATGGCCCAGCTCTTTGAGGCATATAATACACTGTAAAACAGCCCTCCTGATTGTGAGCTGGGTGGCAGCAATTTGCACCATCCAATGCAACCTTCTCAAATTATCCATAACCTCTCCTTGTCTAGCAGTCATGTACTTTCAACCACTTTGAGTTCCCTCACAGCAAGGAGAAGACCCTTTCTTTTCTCTTCTTTCCTACAAGTAATTTGGAGACTGAGGCATAAAAATATAATTTTCCTTTATGCATTGCACCAGTGGTTGCTACCAGAGCGACAAGATGTGGAGCTGTAGAGCTCTGCAGGGTATGAAAAGAATACATTATGTTAGACCTGCCAACTTGAAAAAAAAATTATGCTAGGTACTTTTGATTCTGGTACTAAATTTTTAACGTAAGACGACAAAGTTCCAACCAACTCCCCAAGACCATCCTGAAGACCTTCCGAGTACATTCCAAAGATGTTCCAAAAGAAATTTACAAATTAATCTCCTTGACAATGCAAACAAAATGTACTCTCATTAATTAACACTAATCCCCAAAAAACTAGTATTGTCATTTTATGATCTCTGGCATGATCAGTGAAGAATGGGTTTGTTAGAAAACTTATAATATGAAGTGATATGGAAAAACTATTTTTTTTAATAAGCAAGAATCTGAAAGCAATGTTGTTCTGCCATTTAGGTGAGGTAAACAAGGTCTTGTGCGAGGAAATAAGAGTTTTTATTTAGGCAAGGAAATCCTGCATAGGTAATGTTGTGAGGAAGTTGGCAGGTCTAACATGTACCAGTACAAGACTCCATGTTGTCTATAATAGTAAGATAAAAATTCAAGAAGGCCAGGTGACATGCCATTGCTACTAGGCTCGATTTCCAGCTATTGTTTGTGTCTGCAATCCTCCCCCACAATTGGCTGGATCAATGGCCTTGATTGTTATTTTATAAAAGCCAAAAGCCCTGGTATAAAAGAAGTTACAAGTATTAGAGATGTGTTTCAATATGTAATGCTGACAGATATTTGTTACTTTGCCCCCTTTCCTCCCACATGATATGGAATATTTAAACATGTTGAAAGTTGTATTTTATTGTTAATGACAAATAATCATAGTTTTCGTTTCTAACTAAGATTGACTAGAAAACAAATTTGTTTTACTCCGACCCACTCAATAGTCCAGGTTCGTATTCTGGTAGATCCTTCATATCGAATATGGTACAGTCTCCTCTGTATAAATATCTTCCATGTCTTATAGAACGAGGATATACAGAAGGACACTGAAGTGTACCATATTTGAGGGATTTATGTAGGTGAATTCTCTGCTCTACCGGTACTGCCAAATAGGCATTTACGGCGCATAAGTACAGTGGGAGCCTCAATTTGAAGTTGAAAAACTTGTGAATACTGTACCATTGAGTCCAAAAAAGTATTCAAGCTTCATCAGGTTTTTGAACTGGTGTTTACAAATTTTCCTACTTCAAATTGAGGCTTTCACTGTATTTATGTGCCGTTGATGCCTATTCAGAGGTAGAGTAGAGAATTCTACTATTGAGAGCAATTGAAATGTACACCACATACATGTAACGTTTCTAAAAAGGGTTCTTTGCTAAAGTGTAATACCATACAATGACTGGTTTCTGAATGAATTCAATTGATTTAAATTGTTTCTATGGTAAAAATGAGCTGCACCAAGTGAAGAGGGACGGGTCTTATAAAGAGTTTCTTAAATGTACTTTTGGGAAAATTGCAAAAGATGTTCATAATTCCATGCCTTGCAAAATTAGAATTTTAGACTTCAAGTCCACTTTGCGAAAATTGGATGATCAACATGCTCAGTGTTAAAATACATCAACTACCGTAGCTACCTTCCACTCTTCAAAACAGAAATTTGATAAAATATTGTGTATAAGGTCCCTTTTTTCACTTGGCAGGGCCCAAATAATATCCAGGTAACAATAATAATAATATCTTATTTCCAATTGCACTTTTCGATGTATAAACTAATAAGACTATAGGATCTATTGTGCAGTTTATGTATAAAAACTACAGTGTACAATAATATGAAAAAAAAATTGATTAAAATTTAAAAATATGCTTGTCTTAAGGTCTCGGTCAGGGAAAATGACGTGCTGATGGAAAAAAAAATTCTTGTCGCGTCGCAATTTATGCTATGATAATCAGCTATATATCGTTTTAAAGCTAAAAGACTGTTTTATCTAATGAACTTGTTCATTAGCGGGGTTCAGATTTTTCTTATATTTAACGACCCCGAACTAAAAACTACCTTGTTTACCTGAGAAGCTCCAGAACATTAGCGGTATTTTAACGACCCCGAACTAAAAACTACATACCTTGTTTACCTGAGAAGCTCCAGAACATTAGCGGTTTTCATATTTTGAAATAGTTCTATATCCACGTGAAAATGCTGAAAAAAATTCGGAAAAGAAAAAATAATTCTTCATCTTGCCAATATCACGTGATTTAAAATTGGGAATATTTTTTCATACGGAAGTGAAGAGGTCTATTCTACTACATGATCAATCAAAACCGAGAGGTTACGCCATCAAATGATATCATCGAGCCACCTTAAGCTAAGGAGGTCCGTTTAGTCAGCATTTATGTTAACAGAAAACGGCAAAGCTGTACGTTAATGTTCGATCTCCTTACCGTCTGATTCAACTTCATGCAGTGTTTAGTCGCCATATTGTCTTTCTTGAGGCATTTACAGCTGGTGTTTAGAGGGGCAGTGTCACGACTTTGAGGCAAATTTAGGTTGCTTAAATGTAGTCAAATTCAAACGAAATGAGCAAAATAATCATCTAGGTTTGTAAATAACATTTCAACTGCTAGATGAGCACAAATTTGGAGTATTTTCGTGTGTTATCGAGTGGATGGAATTGGATTACGACATAACATTTTTGATTTCTGTCAGGCTGAACAGTTTTCAAACTTGGAAATTGATAGCGAAAGCTATAAAATCTTATGTAAGAATGCCTATATAATGCAAGTTACAGTTCCTTTTTCTTTATAACACTAAATAATAGTATAATGTAGGATTCTGAGATGTTTATGTAGATCACTGGTCCTATTTTATAAAATTTTGTTGAAACAACCGTGACAGAGCCCCTTTAAGCTAAGGAGGTCCGTTTAGTCAGCATTTATGTTAACAGAAAACGGCAAAGCTGTACGTTAATGTTCGATCTTCTACCGTCAGCTTCAACTTCATGCAGTGTTTAGTCGCCATAATGTCTTTCTTGAGGCGTTAACACCTGGTGTTTAAACGTTTTGCAGTTTTTACAAAGAGATGTAAATTAGATGGGATGTTTAACAAATGTCCTCTGATTTTCCGTGGTATGTCCTCTTTTATACCACGGAATGACGTAATAGAGTGGTCAAAATGTTGTGGACTCACGAGGCGCAGTCGAGTGGGTCCGCAGTACATTTGACCACTTTATTGCGTCATTCCGTGGTATATAAGAGGACATACCACGGAAAATCAGGAGACATTTGTTTTATACCACAACAAAAAGGCAAAAATAAAAAGGCAAAAGAAGCGCGCGCGCAGCCAAACGGTGTTTTCGTTGGTTCTTTTTAGCGCGCGCGCTTATGATGGCGCGTTCCGTGGTATGTCCTCTTATGTACCCACGGCTGAGAACCAATCAGAATTCGAGAAAACGCGCGCGTTGTGGTATAAATTATTTTCACTAGATGAACTTGGGGTTGGCCACCTGTTTTTCAAGATGTGTTCTAAAAAAACAGTGTTCGGGATTTTGAATTTTATAAAGAACCGATTTTCTATTGAAACTAAAATCGTTTTTCTCCCAAATCCCCAACACTGTTCTTAGAACAGTGTTGAGGGTGTTGAACAGTGTTGGCTCAAGATCAACAGATCTTGAGCCAACACTAGAATGGTGTCAAAAAATAGGTGGAACTCTCAAAAGTTGAACTGCTGCACTGGAAAGGTACCCTGGTTACCAGAGGCTCGAAGCTTCACTCGGGACTGACACGCTAAGCGTTTTGTTAAGACCAATTTTCGTGAAATTATGCCACTTTAACGAAAAAGTACCCCGAAGGTGCTTTCGTTCTTTAACAACATTTTACCATGGGCTTAGTTGTGTTCTAAAAAACCGAGTTGGGTTTTTTGAAATTTTAAAAAGAGCCGATTTAAGAGCCAATTTTGTGTGTCCTCTACGTTTTCTAATAAAATATATATTTTTGAAATTCTTTAAAAAATCATAATTTAAAAGGAGATCGAATTTCCAAAATTCCCGACACAGTTTTATAGAACACATCTTTTAGTCAACGCTAATATTATGGGGTCAATCAACGAAAATAGCAAATATGCGCGAGGTTGGAACTCTAAAAAGTTGAATTGATGCACCGGAAAGGGAACTCCATAGATAAAATTGTGTTTTGTAAAATTAAATTAAATTATATACCATAGTTTAGCCAAGGATATAAGCTTTAAAATGAGGTATCGTGAAATTATGCCACTTAAACGAAAAAGTACCCCGAAGGTGTCCCGTAACCTTAAGTAACATTTACGCTAGGAGCATTCTAGATAATACTGTCAATGTCTAATTGTCAACGATCTTTCATTTATTGTGGGTATACATTATTAATGACATTACGCACTTTACGATAACCAATGGTCTACACCCAACGTCCTTTTAGAACCAATTATCTCGCCTTCAATTTAAATAAATGCTTAACACCGGCCAACGTAAATGTTATCAATATTTTATTCCAATATTAACCCAATATCTTAGTGTGAAATTATGTGAAATATCTTAGTGTATATAAAGAAACCTTCCTGCTTTGTATTTGTCCTGACGGAGCTTGAGTTTCCCTGAAACTTTTGAGTTGTTGCATTCTGTTTTGAAAAAAAAAAAAGAGATGGTCTGTATTTAAGACTTTTCATCTAAATCCAGATTTCAGCGGAAATTGAAAATTTCTCAAACCTTTTTTTGCAGATGCCAAATGATTATCGATGTATTGGAACAGTAGATAAGCAATAAGGATAAGAAAAAAAAGGATAATTTATATGCCCATTCGGCTGTATTTCTACGTAATTACATGCAACAGAGCGCAATAATATACAAAAACAAAACAAAAAAACCTCTTTAAAACTGGTCTTAGCGGATCTCTTATAATATTTTTAGGGACATTTTTTGTGATCGTAAGAAAATTCTACTTTATCTCGGCTTGCGCCAAATTGCGAGATGGTTGAATTGTATTGCACCAACGCATATGCGTTGCAACGAAATAAAGAGTCGTCAGATTAGAATAATTAATACTCATACGAAAACAAACAAGTACTGCTAAATTATGATTACTACACATGAGACATAATTATTTTTCTTCGCTTTTATTCCCAAGCGTTTTATGCATATTTATATTACCCCTTACACTTATTGAAGTCATATAAGAAACATGTGGTCGATAGCATGCTATGAGCATGGGCAGATTTCCATATGTTTTCCTTAAACTCGGCCCCCGCACTTGTCCTACATGTCTGCATTGACTTCCCCCTCCCCTCACGAATCTGTTCCGCTTCCCACGATGAGCTATGAGATTGTCCTTGCAGCCCACTCGCACTAGAAATAGGAAGTCACGTCTGAAAAGTTGCCTGCGAGAGCCGGCTCTACAGGGTTTTTTTTCCCCGGATATTTGCACGGGATTTCTGTGTCACGTAACACAGGAATCCCGCGCGCCAACAAATCTGAAAAGTTGCTATCAAATCCGTGAGCCGATCACTGCCCATTAAATACATCTGCCAACCACTCTGACCTTTGACTTTGTTGTTGCTGTCGTTCAATGTTAAAAGTATAGCAATCTTGAAATAACCGTCAACAAACAGAGTTTTATTCTTGATTTACCAAATTCAATCTTTTGCAATGCCTCGTTCTTACTAAGTTCTCTGTTTTTGTCCATATCAAAACTCCAAAATTTACTAAGAAGTGTGTGGATGCCAGACGCTTTGTCAAGACAAGTTCTAGCATCCATAAATTTCTTAAATTTTTGAGTTTTGAAATGCCTGTATCTTGATCAGTATTTAACCGATTGCCTTGATTTAGACAAGTGAATACCTTCTCTCTTGGTATGTACGTCTCGTGTTGATAAACCATGGTATGTAAAAATTCGTACCCAGAACCCACGGTTGGAATAAGGCAATCACGAAGTGCGGTATAACCTTGCGAATAGCTATGTATTCCCTGCGAATAGCTATGCATTCCCTACGAATAGCTATGTATTCCCTGCGAATAGCTATGTATTCCCTGCGAATAGCTATGTATTCCCTGCGAATAGCTATGTATTCCCTACGAATAGCTATGTATTCCCTGCGAATAGCTATGTATTCCCTGCGCATAGCTATGTATTCCCTGCGAATAGCTATGTATTCCCTACGAATAGCTATGTATTCCCTGCGAATAGCTATGTATTCCATACGAATAGCTATGTATTCCCTGCGAATAGCTATGTATTCCCTACGAATAGCTATGTATTCCCTGCGAATAGCTATGTATTCCCGCTGTCTGTATCAACATAGATGGCATGAACTTCAACGGTCAGCATTCAGGGGAGTACGCCGGAGTGTTAAAAGTTGCAGTTACAGCCTCGAGCGTACGTAGGAGTTTTTAAACACAGGCCAAGCTCATGAGTGTAGTACAGTACTTGTACCAAAACCCTCTCAGAAATGGGCAGCCCTTGCCCGGAGGCCTATAGGCAGCGTATATACGCTACTGGCATTAAATAGCCATAAATATCAACAGAGTGATTTAAGGGTTAAACCTTTTTGCCATGTCGCCAAATACGACGGTTTAATCCCGCGAATAGGTACAGCAAAGGCACTCAGCATCTAAAACTTTTCGTTTTCCTCATCGCATCAGAAGATATCACATTTGCCTGACACAATCCTTTGCTACTGCTCCTTCGTAATGCCTGAACAGCCAACTGATTCGCTGAACATCGCCCATTGATAGTCGACCTTCTTATAAGAGCCTCGTGTTGAGTGTTGGAAAGTGATACACTGTACTCTCGGCGCACATCGGTGTCCCGGCAACGCCCACATGTTAGAACCTTTTGAAGGCCTGCCGGTAGTTTTGGCTGAAGGCGGCATATATACAGGGACTAACCGCCGCGTG
Organism: Scolanthus callimorphus; assembly: GCA_033964015.1. Classification (NCBI taxonomy): domain Eukaryota; kingdom Metazoa; phylum Cnidaria; class Anthozoa; order Actiniaria; family Edwardsiidae; genus Scolanthus; species Scolanthus callimorphus. The sequence goes on along the minus strand of CM066912.1, from coordinate 29,765,934 downwards.
CGACCGCATCATGAACTTGCAGATGAAGTCAAATGTGTATGAGATGGTGACCTTTTTTAAGTGCCAGAGTAATGTCGCCACTTGAATAGGAAGCCAACAGATGACGAAAAATATAACCACTGTGATCAGCATCTTGACGACCTTGGACAAAACACATGAATTTAAAGTTAGATACCGGCTTTAGGTCGCTCAAGTGTATTAAGGCGTGGGCCAGCCGAGAAAATCGGCAATATTAGAAAATTTCCAATATCTTTACTAAACAGTAATGCTAAAGTATAAAATTTTCAGGATACCTAACATTCATCGAGTGCGATGTTTTAGTATGCAATTTGGGCTGATACACAGGTCACATGGCCAGTCACGTGACATATTCACTTTTCACCGTTTTCTTCGATGGCGAATTTCACTCCTCTTTGAAAAGTTATTGGTTAATATCTCTCTCTCTCTTTGGGTTCTACATAGTGACGTCTTAACCGGTGAAAAAGCCCATTTAGAATCCCAGGCCTTAATGTGCGGTCCGTATAGGGAAAAACTGTGACCGAGGGCTCGGTCAACATTTTCCAGGCCTAGGTCACAGTTTTTCCCTATACGGACCGACCTAAAGCCGGTAAATAACTTTTTTTCCAACACTAAAATTTGATTTCTCCGATGAAAACAAGGGCATGTGCCTTGACATATTTGCCCATATTTCTTTGCAAAAAGAAAGCAAGAATACAAAGTTTTGGAAGCTCATATCTCAGCATTTTCAAGTAGTTCTTCTGAAACTTTGTAGTTATACTAATACACAAATGTGAAGAATTGAATACCGGGTTCCATTTGCTGATAACTATTAGATATTATCAATCAATATTAACATGACAAAAGGCCTATAGATTTGACGCTTGATTAAGCATGCGATAACTGCATCCTAATTGGCTGAGCGAATGTATGGCGCAGGCTTTGAAAATTTAAAACTAAAGGTAACTTCATGAAGGCCTCATTTTCCAAATACGGTTTTACACTGTGATAACATGGAAGATAGACGCTCCTAGGTGAAGAGCTCCTGATGAAAATTTTCTGCAAAGTACCCCCGTTTCAATTATTCCTCGAGCCCGAGGCTCTGAGTCAATAGCCAAGAGTGTTGGAGTGCAGGTAGAAAAGACGATTGAAAATCCAGGCTAATTAACAATTATTCCTCGAGCCCGAGGCTCTGAGTCAATAGCCCAAGAGTGTTGGAGTGCAGGTAGAAAAGACGATTGAAAATCCAGGCTAATTAACAATTATTCCTCGAGCCCGAGGCTCTGAGTCAATAGCCAAGAGTGTTGGAGTGCAAGTAGAAAAGACGATTGAAAATCCAGGCTAATTAACAATTATTCCTCGAGCCGAGGCTCTGAGTCAATAGCCCAAGAGTGTTGGAGTGCAGGTAGAAAAGACGATTGAAAATCCAGGCTAATTAACAATTATTCCTCGAGCCGAGGCTCTGAGTCAATAGCCCATGTGGCCGAAGGCCGAATTGGCTATTTACTCACAGGCCATGAGGGCGAGAGGAATAATTATTTTAGTCAAATTACACGTAGGTCAATTAGTATAGCCAAAACGTTTTCTGGTCTGGTCATTTGCCATTTTCTGGCTTTCAAATCCGACACTTTTCTGTGTTAGTAGGCTATAACTTATAGCCTACTAGTAGCTCAACCAATCAGAACGCAGCATTGACAATAGACCACTAGTGTGATTGACTAAATAGACTCACCTTTTTCCGCGACTCCATATTCTTCTTACAGTTGGGATCTTCGCCTGGAATTTTCCTTAACCACAGCTTAGCGCATATCACCGAATACATAATGCTCAACATCAGGAATGGAAAACAGTAGGCAACAATAAACAGCATAATCGTGTAAGTCCACGATGCGGTATCGTTATCAAAAGCTGGCGACCATTCTTCGACGCAAACGTATACTGGGTGAAGCCTGTATGCGTAGATGGTAGGCGCTGCCAACCCTGCAGCTATGATCCATGTTATTACAATTAGCACGCGGAATACCTTTTTTGTCAGAATTTTCCTGAGCGGAATCACGATAGCAAAGAATCTGTCTGCAGCGATCATTGCGAGAGTCAGGACAGAGACGGGAGCCAATAAGTATTGACCAAAATGGACCACTTTGCAGAAATAGATGCTGCGGAAATAAGTCTCGAAACACCATTGGGCTGCGTCGAAGATCTCTAGGAATGTCGGAGGTATTGCTATGATGGTGTACAGAAGGTCCGCAACCGACATGTTGATGATGAGGTAGTTTGTCACAGTGCGCATATGCGACTGACTGCTGACCGCACAGATCACGAGAATGTTCCCGATGACTGCTACTATGGAAACGATTGTCAAGGCGACGGCCTTGCCGATTTGAACTTCCATGGAATCCATCGACATAATTCCTGGTGGGAATACTGATATATTTTCGTGTCTTGGAATGTGGTATTTCTTAGAATACTTGTGTTGTTGGCCATTTTGTGTTGCAGAGGTTGGACGTTTTCTTGGAAGCAGGTGACTTGGAAACTTATGATCTGCAAATTATTTGAATTATCCCGATGAGTATTATACTGGTGATAACCTTGCGGTAGTCTACTAGCCAAATACAAGCCAGTAAAACTTTTATTTGACAAGTGGATTTCGTTTATTTACTAACCATCTTGCCTACTTGATTTTTGCATCTAAAAGAAAAACTTTACAATTTTAAAAGAACACGAACTATTATAGAAAACATTCAACATGGTTAAAATGTGAGTTTTCGCTTCATGGTAATTGTTACTCTATCTATCGAACACTCTTATTAAAGCCTTTACCTTTCGGGCATAAAAACCATGTCTTTATTTCATAGTAATTGTTATTCTATCTCTCGAAAAGCCTTATTAAGTCCTTTTAACTTTCTAGCATAAAGATCATGTTTCTGTTCATAGTAAGTTGTTTGTTTTTCTTTTGCGGTAGTTACTTAATGTGGCACTTTTCTCGTCTACTTCAGTGAAGAGCATGAGTTTAAAAGGAATCAGCTGTAAGCTTACCTTGCGTCGTGTTTTGACGAGTGTGTTGGTCGATTCAATTAGTTTTGTGTGTTATGCTCCTCGCCTACTTTTCCTTATCCTCGTAAACATCCATCAGACCCTGTCTGATGGGAATTTCAATTTCAGAGACACCTTTCTTGAAATATCTAGTATCCAGCAGACGATTACTCTGTCTCTTATTTTAAGGAAAATCCTCCAATACCGACTCAATGGTACCGAACAATGCTTGTATCGCCTCGATCTCAAGTAGTACCCTCACAGCCAGACAGTGTTATTTCTGGCAGACTTTTTCTTTGTTAGTGTCCCAGTCATCGTATTAACTTATCCAGTAGCGAATGACGAGTTATCTTTCTTCTTTCCTGTGTTTTTCCTGCGCCCTTACTAACAAATAAAAATATAAGCATTATTGTTCAGGTAAACAGTGATCAGGTTACCCAGGCGTAAGTTATAACTGTTAAAGGTTGTCCATGGCTAATTCACTTAAAACAAAGCCTAAAGGTAAAATTGCCTTATTTGCGTAGGAGAGATGGAAAGATGGCAAAATGTCAGATATTTTTTATGCGATCCCGATAAAGAACTCTTCACACAAAATACATGTTATGATATATGTTAAGAAAGTTGCAGTTTCTAAAGGTATCAAAATAAAATATAGGCATTGCATTTGAAATTGGCACGGTAGAATTTTACTTTTCTAAAATAAATGTACCTGTTAATTGCTCTAGTTTACATTCTCACTAGCTCAACAAAGCCCTAAGCAACATATCTTGTTTTACATTTTTTGGGGGTGATTTATGCTAATGTATACTGTAAGAGATAACCAAGCTTAATATTAAGGTGCTATTGGTGTGCATTGCATAAGAAGAGCCTGTGTCAGCCGCTATTTTGACAGCATAGCAACATACCAAGTCGGAAAAAGCATCCATTTCCATCGGCTGATTTAGAGAATATAGATCAATTTTCTCGATTGAATTTGGTAAATAAAATCTGAAAGTTTGTTTTTAGATGTTATTACGAGATTTCTACACGTAATACTTCTTCTAATATCAATATACACTTGATTCGCTTTCTAAGATCGAGTGAAAACAATAACAAAGGGGTGGTTGACAAAGGCTCTTCAATAATAAAAAAGTAAAAGTCTGTCTTTCTATTTGAAAAAAGAAAGGCTCCACTTCAATTTGTCTCCTTTAGGAAAACTTTACGTAAAGGCGCTTTTAGAAATCGTTATGCTTTATTTAACCGGTGAAAATAAAGCTTGACAGCCAATCAGGACGCCGTATAGCAATTCGCACATGTGAAAAATATAACCAATAGAATTCAGGGATTGTTGTGTTTTAACCAATCAGAATAGAGCACCGCATTTTGTTGGCTTTTTTTGTCAAAGGGGAATTTCCCTTCGCCGGGCGCTGTTCCGCTAGTTTGACTAAAAAATGTCTCGATTTGTTTCCATAGATTGCCCTGTTGATGAATTCATTCAGAAACAGGACAACAAAAACACCTTGAGTAAAACAAAAAGAGTTTTGGCTCTTCTTGCCTGCCTCATTTTTGGAGGTAAAAGGAATCGATAAACATGAGTAGAAGATTGTGAGCCAGCAAAATTAGACGAGCTGTTGTGCGAATTTCTTCTCCAAGTCAGGAAATTGTTGTGCTTTTGAAAATTCTCGTCACATGTGTAATAAAAGCTAACAGCATAGAAAGTGCTTTGTACGGGTTTTATTCACGAGTGACTTGTGTGTAAACACTCCCTCCCTCGCAGACTCGTTCGATTTTATTTACTCGTGAATAAAATCCCGTACGTCGCACTTTCTATGAAGTAAACTATTTATACTCCATAATAGGCTCTAAACTAGGAAACATCACACGCGTGTGTCTCGGATACACAAAACGTTTCTTGTCTTGCAAGATTATTTATTTATCATCCCACCTAAACATCGAAAACTTATGTGTCCTCAGCAAAAACGATTGCGTTTTTCTAAAGACGAACTTCATTTTGCCGTCGGACAGAAAACCATTTTGTGTTTTTTTTGCCGTCGCGAACTCCAGACTATATTTATTCTAACTATTTTAGTAAAGAAAACTATGATGTTTTAACTATTTTCAAGTCTTTTTCAAGCGTTATTTGATCGCATATCAGGTCAATGACCCGATAACGTTGAATATCTCAGGACAGTAGATCTCGTTCCTGATTGGCTGACGAATTCAAGTAGTAAAATTTTCACAAGACAGCCGACCAGTAGAAGGGACTCGTCTATAATATGATCAATAACCCGAGCTTTTGCTATTACCTTATATTTGCTATTGTTCGGTTACTGGGGGTCTTACAGCGAACTTTTGGAAAAAATCCTGAAAAAAGAAAAACAAGAAAGACATGTGTTCAACTTGCTCCAACACGATTCAACTTTTCCCCTACAATTTACGTTATTCCGGGAATTCGAAAACGATCAATGCGCGGACCCCATTGGTTAAAACTGATCACGTGAGTTTTCGTTACCTAGCGACATCAAACGGGGGGAGTGCGTTATTGGTAATAACGTATAAAAATCGTGCAGTGTTCACTGCAAGTGCAAATCTTTCTTGATTTTACAACTTATTAATACTTATCACCAATTTTTATTTCTGCTTTCTGTATTTCCAATGCAGTTCATGTACCTTAAATATTGCGAATTAAATTAAATACTTGCATTTGAAGTCAAAGTTGTAATTGATTTTGAGTCTAGTCAGGGAAACCATTCTGATACTTCTTCACGCAGGTCCACGCCGTGAACTCAGATTGTATATCAACTTTTATGTCGTGTTTTGTTGACAAATACACGCACTTGCTGGCAATACAATGAACTCTAAATTGTTTAATACTGCACTCGGCTAACGCCTCGTGCAGTATTAAAAAAAAATATCGTTCATTGTATTGCCAGCGCGTGCGTCTCTAACGTCTCTAACCCATAAATACAGCATTGCTACGCGACCTTACAATTCAATGTTGCGATGGGCGATTTGGCTTCCTGCCTAGAATTTAAAATTTTCTTGCGTAAAATCGCCAATCGCAACAGTAAATTTTGAGGTCGCGTATAGCAATGCATACGGTGGTAAATATCGCTGAACATCATTAACCGAGTTTCGTCGGGTTCTGAAAGCTTGTTGATGAAGAAAGTATTCAACACATTCACAAATGTTGAATCAGATATTCAATTAGTTTAGCCTTAAGGCGAGGTAAAACAGCAACAAAATCACTCACTTGCCTCGCAACATTGTTGCAAAACGAGCTGAAGAGCGACGCTGCGCGTTTTACCACCTGACCAAACAACTTGTCTCGCAACAAATCACAGATTTGTTGCGAACCAAATTTCCTTCGCGGTTAAACGAGCAACAACGAGAAGTTTTGTTGCAAAAAGTAGGATGGACTCCTACTTTCTGCAACACTATTTTTCAACTCGCAACATGCTGTTTTGTTGCAGGACAAGTTGTCTGGTCAGGTGGTAAAACGCGCAGCATCGCTTTTCAACTCGTTTTGCAACAATGTTGCGAGGCAAGTTGAGCGTTTTTGTTGCCCGTTTTACCTCCCTTAAAGCAGCGAAATGTGTTGTAATGTAAGGAGTGGCATTGTGTGGGCGCATTAAGACCATTAACGTGTCCGATACAGATGCTAATTGGGTTAATTAATAAGTATTTTCTATCGATACATATCTGTACGCCATCAACTGAGTCGTCAATGATGTAGATGTAAATAGTACTCTGCACCTATTAGGCCATTTAATATTACTATTTTTGTTCTTGCATCATAATAATAATGATAATAATCATCACCATCATAATAATAGTGATAATAATAATAATAATAATAATAACTAGCTGATGCCCGTGAAAAATTCACGGAGTGTAAGGGGGAAATTTATTTTACTTAAATAAAGTGTTCTCTGTTTAAAAAAAACGGAAAAGATAAACATCACAATAGCCATATGGATGTGGGGTGGGGTTCATGATTTCCCTGAGTGTCCCCTTCCATAAACTGCTCGATTTACATTACTAATAGCTAAACTTTAAATATCAATTCATTTTGTTTGTCATTTTCTATGATAAGAAAATTATAGTCGCGCAGTATGATACGTCAATGAGTGGATACAACCTAAGATTTCAAGAAAGTCCAGACCTTTCTTCTGTACTCGCTTTCTGATTGGCTAACTTCTTACAAAATGGACTACTCGCATCAATGAGCCAAAACCAGTAACTATTAAACTAGTTTAAAGGTACTTTGCTTCCAACGAATTTCCTGAAACTTCGTTAACACTTAGTCCAACTGACTTCAATATGATTAAAGGAGTTTCGTTCAAAAATACCAGCAACTTTTTTTTTGCGCGGGGTTGATCTCTCAAGGAAGGGGTCCATTTAAGCTCAGATGTTATTAAAAGTATTAACGCTAACGGAGATCTGATAATGCGTAAATATTGCCAAAAGATACCTGCTTATATTCTCCAAGATTGAAGTTCATAGCGAGTATAAGTTGTAAACGAAAATATATTTTCGCGAAATGCGCTCTGACTTTCGCATGAGTCACCTTAACTAAACATGGTTTGGGTGTGAATCGGGTATATATGTCATAGAATTGACAAAAAGTAAGATACTCGCCCTAAGCGCTTGCGATTATATATGCGGATACAACATCGCTACTGTGAATAGTACTTAGCGTATTTTTGTAAGTGCTTTCATTTCTGCAGTAACTGGATTTCCCTAGAGAAGTCTGACATTTCCCTCCCGTTACCCAGGAAGTGCATATCTTAAGAAGTTCAAAAGTGGAGTTTCTAACTTTTTCATAACGCCTTACCCTTCTGTGTTGTGAAATTTCTCGGTGTACATTTGCGCTTTTCGTGTCGCCAACTCGGGCGTTTCTTGCTTACTTCGTTATAGCTCTGTGAATGCAATGCTCTGTCTGTAAGCTAACTCTTTATGCTTTACTAACTGAGACACTTAGCGCGTCCATAATACTGACGTCACTGAGGAACTTTATGTTTAGAATGAAAGAGATGTCTTAACGTCAGCCTATCAGATTTAATCATTGATAAGACGCACAAATGGTCTTTCAGTATCCATCCTCCACACCGGAGGCGTAGGATAAAAACACATGACATGAGAGAACGTCCGCCGGAAGTCTGCATTTCGATCAGCGTGGAAGGGGTTCTCCATTTGCGGTATATTACATGGCTTTTGTTGGCACATTTAACGTGTAATTACCCTTAGTGGTATTATATATAAAGTGCTATTGAGACTTCCGACAACCGCCTTCAATTTGTTTTTGGCTGCTGTTTAGAGTGATCTGATACTAAATTAGCTAATAACACCCCTCGAAGCGTCTAGGACATGAGGATTTTAAGTGCCCTTGTCGGCCACTCCTTTGTGCTATTGTTTTCGTTCAATATTAGAAGACGAATTACGTGTAGAAATCTCTAAAGCAACATCTAAAAACAAAGTTTGAGATTTTATTTACCAAATTCAATCGAACAAATTGCTCTCTGGACGCGGCTTTCTCCGCCGACTTGGTATGTTGCTAGGCTCTCAAAATGGCGGCTGACACAGGCTTTTTAAGTTACGGACTACCTTCGGGGTACTTTTTGGTTAAAATGGCATCATTTCACGAAAAATGGTCGTATCTTTACAAGTGATACCTCATTTTAAAGCTTACATCCTGGCCTAAACTATGGTTTATAATTTAATTTAATTTTACAAAACAATTTTTTTGTTGAGTTCCCTTTCCGGTGCATCAGTTCAACTTTTTAGAGTTCCAACCTCGCGAATATTTGCTATTTCCGTTCATTGACCCCATATTAGCTTTGACTAAGATGTGTTCTAAAAAACCGTGTTGGGGATTTTGGAAATTCGATCTCCTTTTCAAGTTATGATTTTTTAAAGAATGTTTTTCTGCATTTAAAAAAAAAAAAAAAAAGCGTAGCGGACACACAAAATTGGCTCTAAAATCGGCTCCTTTTAAAATTTCAAAAATCCCCAACAAGGTTTCTTAGAACACATCTAAGCCCATGGCAAAATGTTGTTAAACAACGAAGGCATTGTAAATCCGCGTGCCTGCTCTCGAAACTTGAGCCGATGCGTTGGAAAGGAGACTCCCTAAAAAATGTGTTTAATCAAATTGAAAAAATAAAGTTTTCATAGTTGAGGAGAAGAAATTAGCTTTAAAGTGAGGTATCACTTGACGTCAAGATGCGACTTTTTTTTCGCGAAATTGTGGCATTTTAACGACCATTACCACAAAGGTAGTCCGTAAACGTAAAGGGGCTCTAGCACGCTTAGCTTTTGTACAACCTGTCAAAAACGCAAATCATTAAGACAAGCCCGGCATAAAGATAAATTCTAGCTCCGATTTCCGTCCTCTCTTCCGGCTGTCCGCCTGCCATATCTGATTTTAACTGTTTTTTTTAGTCGGTCTCCCCGTGGAAAGGCCCAAGCCTTTGCCAGGGTCACTTGTTCTTCCGAGTGACCCACCATCTTGAAAATTACGCAGAAAACCCTGGGAACGAGGTTGCCTACAGATGACTCCGCACTCCCAGGTGTACCATGGGTAATCAGGACAAGATGGCGGAAATAATCGTAGAATCGTAGGGGAATGGAAGGTGAAAACCATCACTCAAAAGTGTAAATGAGCGCGCAGAAAGAACGGTCTGAAATTCAGGTTACCAACAAGTGTTATTTGCTTGATTCGATTCACTAACGGAGCTCTTACAGGTACCTATCTGGAAAAATGCAAGTTTTCGAATTCCTCCCCCTAAAAGGTACCAGAGGCTTGATTTTAAACCCTTAAAGGTAGGACAGGGGGGGGGGGGGGTTCCAGGGGTTACCCCCCTCTCCCGCGCGGAACCCCACCTCGCCTCGCCTCTGTTCTGGACCGACTTACTACTAAAATTGTAAATATTTAATAGACAACAAATAAAAGCTCCAATAAAATGTAGCAAATTTCTTCAAACGCTAGTTTTTTTCCCGAGATCTATGTGGAGTTTTTTATTTTTTTGAATTTTGGAACCCCCCTCTCATAAGTGCTGGCTACGCCCCTGTACGACGAGCACCATCGCCCAAGAAATAGGGGATCCCCCGGGGGCTGAAGGGGAAATAGCTTGTTTTATGTAAAAACGGTAGTTTTTTTAAGTAAAAAAAAAAAGATGTAAACTAAAGGTCATTCTTTAAGCTTTAAAACGAGATTAATAATCCTCGTTGCATGAATTTTGACGCGACACGGAGTTTAATTCTTGGACACACCACCTTAGATCTTGTTATTTCAGGGACTAGATACAAGGACCTTGATATTAGCCGTGAACATTATCAAAGCGAGGAACAGCTGGCCACGAAAGGGCATTTCAAGTTCGAGGTCACGGGGTAATTTATTGCAACTGCGAAATTTTTATATCAGGTGTAATTTATAACAACTGTGACATTTTTATGTCAGAGTAATTCATTACAACTGCGACATTTTTGTGTCAGATTTTAAAAACTCCTACATTTAAAGAGGATTGGTTGGCTGTCGTGTGGACGGAGTGTTGCATTTTTGTAAACTAAATGTCCTTTAATTTTCTGATTCACATCTTCTAAACTGCCCTTGTAGTTTCTGATTATAGCTAAGCACATGTTTTAACATTATTGACACCAAATTGTGAGGACATCAATATTTTATGTGGTTTCTTGATTTGATTATCGCGCGCAATAATAAGGGGCCGACCATTTAACTTTTCAGGGGGGGGGGGGCTTTTTGTCATTGTAAGATTTTTTTTCCAATAAGAAAGAAGGGTTTTAGTCACCATTTTGCTGTGCAGGCCCTTCGCGCCGTGCAGGAAATTTTTTTTCAAAAGCCCCCCTTCCCCCCCTAAGGAACGTGCGCGCCACTTCTGGAGACGAAAAAGCATTTCTTGCAAAAACCGCAAAACTCTCCCTCCCAAAAACGCTACAACTTCGACTCCTAAAACGGCAAAGGGAGAAATTATATGATAATTTGAAGCACCAACTAGGAACAAACATTGAATTAAACCAAAGTTAGCTGCGATTTTAGGAATAAAATTATGGTGGGATTTTTCTAGCGATTCGAGAAAGATGTGCAAAAAATATGGTCCCAAATTCAAAAAGTGTAAAATCTACTGGCTTCTCTTTCGCATCAGTTTTTAAAGGTTCCCATATGCAAGTAGTAACTCGATTTAGTATTTCAAGTTAGTACCGTTGATAATTGTTTTAGCAACCTATAAGGAAACACATTTCAAAGTTTATGCACGACAATATATGGATTTTGCATCGATATTGAGATATTGCCCTTTACGTGTAAATTTTTGTAATATCTAGGTGGTGAACTTGGCAGGACAAACCCAAGGTAAAGTGATTTCATGTAATTCCTCGAACACCAACCGAAAAGTTTTTTAATTAAAATTTTCGCCGAAGTGGATTTTTGGCCAATTTTTTATCAAATTTGCTCGAAATCCTAGTAAAATCTCTCTTATATACTGCATCGCAGAGTAATATATTTCTCCACACCATCCCCTGTCGGTTCTCCAGCTCGTCTTCGGCGCGCGTAGAAGGTCTCCTCGCAGATTCCATAGAAGAATAGCGTCCTAAAGCATTGTTCCAGCTCATACTGGATGCTCATGTACGATCCCTCGCGTGATTATAGCCATCTGTGGGAAAATTTCCTTTCGAGCATCTTCTTTTAGTACTTATACAATATAGAGCAAGGACACAAAGCAACGAATGTCGTAAAACAAACGAATTTGAATCATCACCTTGTTTTCTACTTGCCAAAATTAAGGCATTGCCTGGGGGCTCCCTAAGGTTATAATACATTTAAATAAAATTCCAGTAGTTTTGTCAAGAGGCTTGAAAAGCTGAAAGATCTCTTTTTTTGTGTGGTGAGTTATCATACGATTCAAGTATATTTTTAGTTACTTTTTAACACTTTTATCCTTTTTATTTCTTATATATGTTATTTTATTATGATTTATTGTCCTACTGTTTATTACCTTGCTTTTCTCTTTTTCATATTTCGAGTCTAATATATATACAGGTGCACAAAACGGATCTGTTCCGCAAAATATCTGTTCCGCAGCCCTTTCTCTTCCTGGCTAGGAAATGTTTGAGAAAGAGATCTCCTTGGAAACATTTTTCTGACAATGATCAATTGGGAAATTTTTTCCAAGTTTTTTTGAAGAAAAAGTTGTGTGTGGCGATACTTGTCTGCTATTTCCTATTTGCTGGGAACAGTGATATCTTTCTTCCTTTTTCCGTGGTTATTTTCATCAAATGACGATCTACAATCCCGATTTTAATCTCCTGACTGGCAACCATGAGCGTTACTGGCTGGAAAAAAAAATTAAGCTGTGGTTCTGCTGGGAAAATATCGCTGAAGGTGCCTCCTGGGAAAAAGGAACAGATAAAATTTCCCAGCAACTTTTAAAACTCATTTTTACTGAACAGAAAGACCAGCAAACACCAAAATAAGCTATTTAAACACATTTTATGGAGGAGGTGCTCGTTGTGTGCCCCGTTTATATAGTTTGTTTTTATCATAACTCTTGTAAAGCGCTATTCAGCTACAGGAAATAGCGCTATATAAATGCAACAATTATTATTATTATTACAACTATTATGATTCAAAGTCTTCAGTCGGTAGATTCTGCCGAAAATTGCACTCAAAAAGGCAATATCGCCCTCGTCGCTGCGCGGCTATTGCGATATCGCTTTTTTCGTGCTATTTTCTTAGCGGAATCTACCGACTGAAGCTTTGGATAATCCTATAGTATCGCGATTCACTCTGGTGCACTTGTTGTGTGCCGCCAATATTCTGTGAAGTGACGGCTTGAAAAAAGCTAGCGAAATTCATCATTTTCCCAAACAATTGCTCTTTCACTTTATTTTCTATAGTTAGAAATAGCGTTTAGCTACCTTTTTAGTAATATTTCGTGGGAAAGGAAGAACTTTTTGCGAAAAGACAGAAAAATGTGAAGAGAAAGGCTTGAGCACGTGCGGAAAGCAGTTGTGGTTGTTTGAAAGCGTGGGCGCTTGTGAGGAGAATTGGGATTTTAACCGACCAAAATAAGCAATGTCTCTCTTGATTTCTTTAAATACACTTAAAGAATCGCGATGTAAAACAAATGACGATTTTGAGACGCAATACCTCGTATATGCTCACGTATTGGGTTCCGTGGGTGCGCGCGCGAATCCACCCAATTACGGAAACTATTTTCTCACAACTAGCCGTCAATATTTTGTGATATTGCCATCTCAAAATCTGAGCTCTGAGCTGTAAACCCTCTGGAAGTCGGCCAACGACATTAGTCATTCGTTATTCAACATTGCGAAAAATAAATTACATTTATTATGTAAACTATAAGTGCTTTATCAGTATTTCGGCCACTGAGAAATATCATAATTCGCACGGTAAAAAATTGCGATAATGGCCACTATATCGCGAAATTCATCAAGTGGAAATTTTTCACAAAAAAAGTCTATATAAGAAACAGAATAATGCATGGGTGCATGGAGCTATGAAATTTATCTTCTCGTGTTCATATTTTATATTTCACTCCTTCGCTGCACTATTAAAAGTAAAAAAAAATCGCACTCGTGAAATGTCAAAATTTCAACACTCGAAGATAAATTCCATATCCCCGCGCACCCATGTATAAAATGCATGTATTTAGTGCCTTAATCAGTGATCTAAAATGTCACAATGGGTGTAAATTACCTCAAAATCACTTTCGTTAAGGGCAGTCGAAAACACGACAAGGATCTTTAGAGAGAGAAAAAGCAAGTGGGAGACGAGGTTATGAATTAAGTGATCGTCTGGTGTGGTAGAAAAGATAATCTCGAACTAGCAATTCTGCTTATATCATTATTGATTCACAACTTAGGGTTTTCATGGGAACATCACTTTGCAAAAAGCTATATATTAAAACTAACCTGTGAAGGAAGCGTTACCGTAGAGTTTTAGGGTCAGTGAAATGCCTTAATGTTAAAACTAATATAGTATATTGAAACTTATATGATTTTATATAGGAATTATGTCAATTCCTCTTACACTGTATTCGGTTAGCGCGGGTCATGTCATGTTGTTGCTACTGTCGACTAGGATAAAAAATAAACATAGAGTTTGCGATACAACATACCTTTGGGCTGGTTTATTAGAGGTCTTTCAATCTTTGCTTTCCTTTCTTGTGGTATCAACCTTTTCTGAAATAGAATATCACCAACATCATTTGACTTTGCGGACTGTGGTTTCAGAGGTACTCTAAAAAAAACTAATAAGCTTCTTTAGGCGGCAAGATGTTTGGCTTTAATCGAAACACAAGCCCTTCCAGTGTAATTGGAAGCTAAATTGCTGTTAGGTGAGTATAAGAGACAGTGCGTATACACCTTGGTTCGACTCCCGTCGCCGTGACTGTGTTATCGAGAAGTGGTGTCAGTTATTTATCATACTAATACGAAGGCACTTATCCGCAAGACTCGTCTGAATACATTAATAAATAAATAAAACTTTAATTGCGGGTCTAAATGAAATGAAGCAGAGAAAATAAGAAGATTTATCAGAGGAGGCTCGTAACGTCAACTTACGTATTTTATTTTTAAACTATATGTCACTTTACCCGGAAATTTAAGCCCGCACGAAAACTATTTTTTACTACAAATATTTACCAAATGTTCACCAACGCGCTTCATTATCAGAGTGTCCCTTATTATCGAACTGTATCTGGGGCGGAACACGGAAGGTGAACATATGGGGATTTCGATGTTGCTTGATATGCAAATATATTTCCCTGCCCGCTTTATTTTTAACCGCCTTTCCTAAAACCGCTCCTAACAATCCACCAAATAGAAAAGCTTACAACAATCTAGAACATTTTTCTAATAAGTTTGTAATAAATATTTGAGGGCAAAGCAATTTCATACACACTTTAAAGCTACTTTTAGTTGACAATCTTTTTGGGTTGATTAATGCTCCATATATCTTTTTACTGTTGTCAAAGATATTCATCAATTAATGTTGCAATGCGTGCGTTAATTATTCCGTAGTAGAACAATCGCTTTGCTTCTGTCATTATTTATCACTTTTTGTCATCATCACTTTAGCAGGATTATCAAATACCTCTATGGTACTAACACATTGAAATCATAAACACCACTCAGAGGTTTTGCAAAAGCTACCGGTTACTTAGATGTTTGATTCAGGGAACCCTATGCAGAGTTCTCAGAGATATGAAAACCGCAGTAATGATCCCCTAAATGTTCTTAATGCATATTTATAAGTTAAAGGAGGGGTGTCACGATGTTAGCACACTTCCGGTGATGTAAAAAAACATCGAAATAACTGATGGATATCCAAAATACTAGTCTAAATATGTTAAATAACCCTTTAACTACAAGGCGATCATGATTGTAGGCTTTATGGACCTATTACAAAGCGGATGGAAACGGATTGCAACAACGAGTTTTTGAAATCGTGTCGGGATGAACAGTTTTCAAAGTTTGAAGCTACACCAAAATCTGTTGTCTTACTTATCTACATTGCTTATTAGGCTAATATTAAGTGATATATGAGTGATTTGGGGATGATTACATACAAACTTAGAGCATTATTTACGAATGTATTCAAATAGCCGTGACACAGCCCCTTTAAGGCAGCTTGAAGCTACTATGTTGCAATTGAACAATACGCTTAAAATACCCCTGCGGTATCATTTGGGCACAATATGTCCTAGATAGACTAACATGACGTCTCTTCGGTGTGATGAATGCTCCGGGTATTTTCACTGTAACTTAAATTGTTGCATCATTTGATGAATCGTGATGCTATTTGTGCTGCGGTAAAACAATTATAATGCTTATGCGAGTAATTCACGATGATAAGTAGATTTACCAGGTTTCTATTTTATCGAGAACTGATGAAGACGGGCAGACAAGGCGTAATTGAACTTCTTCCTCTTCATCTTTTGCTCTCTCTCTTCCATCAAAAAGTTCTAATAGACTTTTAATCCTGTCTGCACGAAAATGAGCCATTACGTTCACTTTTGAAAATATAAGTCAATTACTAGTAAATAGGCGGTGATTACATGAGACCGGTACGAACTCGGAGCGATGTGAGTTCGTATCGGCTCTCATACATTTCTTTATATGCGTTTACATGAGGCCGGTCTGGAAAAAGTCCTGACCGGCACGAGTTCATTCCGGTTGCTGACCCGACACGAACGACTTTCGCATCCTTACCGGTCTCGCGTAAACACGATAAAAAAGGTGGTGATTACATGAGACCGGTATGAACTCAGATCGCTCTGAGTTCGTACCGGTCTCATGTAATCACCGCCTTATTCCCCGCTCTATTTTATATTGCAGGGCGGTGTGTCATCGACTAGTTTGGAGTGAAAGGCGTACGTATAAAGTACAATAAATGGCGATAAGAAATCCCTTTGAGGTTGTTATCAACCACGGAAGATAATATTCAGACTCCCCCCTCGGAGAAATCCCGTCGTTAGTGATATGTGATATTTATGTATTGTTGAAGAAGGCGTGCGTTGTCTTGGAAACGCTGCAAAAAAAAATCGGTTTTTACATGGCTGTGATTACGTAATGGATAAGAAAATCTCGTAGTGTAGTGAATTCAAACGTCCCCTATAGCAAAGTGAGGTATACGTTTGAGAGTGAAGGGGCGGCTTAACTTCAGGCTACTAAACAAAAGGACAAGTCGTCAACCAATATAGGAACGCTTAGAACACGCAAGCCTGATTTCCTTTCGTCATCTGAGGCCCTGTCCACACTAACGCGTTTTCAAAAGTATTCGTTTTCAAACTTATACGGATTCGCAGCGTGTTAGTTTTTATTTGATGTGACGTGTACAAGGACATCAAATTAATGGTACAGTTGACGTTATCGTTTTCATTTTTATCCGGATTCGACCGTCCACACTAAAACGATATGTATACGGATTCGTTTTTCGAGAGCGTTTTCAAACTTATACGGATTCGATGAAAACGATCAGCGTGTTAGTGTGGACGGAAGTCCTAAACGTATCAAAAAGTATACGGATTCAAACGAAACCGCGTTAGTGTGGACGGGGTCTGAAAACCGCTCTTAATAATGATTTCCATCTGAGTCGTTGATGTATATAACTATTGCTACATTGGAGAAGCCTTTTATTCAACCTTACGGGGCACACAACGAGCACCCCCTCCTTCAATGTGTTTAAATGGCTTATTTTGGTGTTTGCTGGTGTTTCTGTTCAATAAAAATGAGTTTTAAAAGTTGCTGGGAAAATTTCATCTGTTCCATTTTCTCAGGGAGGCACCTTCAGTGATATATTCCCAGCAGAACCTCAGCTCAAATATTTTTTCCAGCCAGCAACGTTGTTGCCAGCCAGGAGATTAAAATCGGGATTGTAGATCGTCATTTGATAAAAATAACTACGGAAAAAAGGAAGAAAGATAGCACTGCTCCCAGCAACTAGAAAATAGCAGAAAATTATCGCCACACATAACGTTTTCTTAAAAAAAAACTTGAAAAAAATTACCCAGCACATCATTGTCAGAATAAACTGATTTTCCCAGCCAGGAAGAGAAACGGCTGCGGAACAGATATTTTGCGGAACAGATCTGTTTTGTGCACCTGACCTTAGACAGATGACCAACGAAGGAGAGAGGCGACCAACTCAGTTTTGCCCGAAGCGGGGCTTCGACTCTAGAAACTAAACTGAATAAAAATTCCCTCAACTTCAAACAGTAAACCTGCTTTGTTTAACTCGAATTTTAGAGTAGCTTGTAACCGCTGATATATAATCATTACAGCTAGTTTCTTCGAGTATCACTACACATGCAACACATTGAATGACTCCAACTGGCCGGGAGACAAACCAAGTAGACTATGTGCAAATAATGGTCAAGGAGCCAGGGCGGGGTCTCGAACTCGGGTTATTTACGAGGACGACGTTCTGACCACTCTAGACTGGCATGTTAAATGGGTGTCGACTGTGTGTATTTGCACGTTCCGCGTTAGTCGCTCATTTTTGTCAACCAAAGATTTTGAAATAAAGTTTAGCTGTGTATCGAGTGATCACGTGCTTCTTGAGTGATATTACACCCATTGTCTGTGATTGGCTGACATTCTAGAGTGAATTTCAGATGAGTCACAGGGAGCTCACCCTTCCGGTAAAATAAAAGTAAATGTGTTATTTCAATGTTTTTTTTTCCTCCGTTCTTTTATCTGTCAATGAATTCTTTTATCTGTTGAATACTAGTTGCTAGTATTCAGTAGGTTGTGAAGGTCAATGAATTCCTTTGTTATGAAAATTACTGATAGTGGCCAATCAGAAACTAGCATGACGTAACCTCGTTCCCTAAGGTCCAAGAGGTTAAACAATACACAGGATTCCCATTGACAGATAAAAGAACGAAAAAAGAGGTTAAACAATACACAGGATTCCCATTGACAGATAAAAGAACGAAAAAGAAAAAAAACATTGAAATAACACATTTACTTTTATTTTACCGGAAGGGTGAGCTCCCTGTGGATGAGTGTAGAAAACGAATCGCCAAGAAAATACACTCAACCAATCAGAAACGAAACCCATTTAACAACCAACCAATCAGGGGCAAGGTAAATACACTTAGCCAATCAGAAACGAAACCCATTCAACAACCAACCAATCAGGGGCGAGGTAATTAAGACTTGCGTTTAGTCGTGACCCGAGAAAACGCTGACGAATACATAACTTTTTTTGTTAGCAATATCACTGGCCGAGAGAGCATAGTCGCGATGCTCAATCAAAACGCAAAAACAAAGGAAATCATGATGATTTCCTTTTGACACCCATATGAAATCCGCTCAATTGTTCACCGTTCAATTTATGAAGACTCGGGAATTAGTATAATTGAAACAGAGGCCTCAAATCAAATCCTTTAACGAATTTCTGCTTTATTGCTTGTATTTTAATTCAAGGCCACCATCTCAGACAATAATTGTTTGCGGTCCGTGTAACTTAATTTGTAAATAACCTGTAACGTTTTGCAGTGTCAACTTACTCAAGCACAGCCGGCGTGGCGACCAAATCCTGACGATGTCACAGCGTGAGGTTAACTTACTGACGCTGAATATTTTATGACGAGGAATACTGACGAGAATATTTTATTATTTCGTCTCCCTTTATAGCCAACTCTTTATAGTGAGGAGTATTAGTCGCTGCGCTCACTCATGAGATATCAAATTGAACACTCGAAGATAAATTCCATATCTCCGCGCGCCCATGTATTATTTTCTACGTCGTTTTTTTACGAATGTACGCGGGCCGCCTGTGGATTTTTGCAATCTCGACCCAAGCCTATTGGCCGGGACAAAAACAAAATGGCGACCAAGAGAATGATTTTCTCGAATATCTGCATGTTTTTGGTGGATGTTTTGAAACTCCGCGAATGAGAAATGATACTTACAGACCTTCCAAATAATTTAAGGGGATCCTACTAAGGAAGTTTTCCAACGTCGGCAATTTTTGGCAAAGTTTATATTTTTCGGCTTGCCTATTTCCGTTAATGAACTGTTAATGTAATACGCGCGGATATTTTCTGTATTTTACGGGTTTACGAGCCCCACAAGGGTGAGGAAAAATGTGAGCAACGAGTAAAATGTCCGCCTGTATATTACATGAAAAAACATCTAACGAGCTATTTATTACACGACAACAACAATATTTTCTTTTCTTTTCAAGATTCATTAGGAAACGTACGTGATTTGACTAGCACACGATCGGAAAGCCATTCAAGTGCGCGCGCAAAACCGGTTCGTAACTTGTTTCCTACAGTGTGTGTAAGGCCCGTTTTAAACGTCGAATTCTGTCGCGCTAAATTGACTTGGTTTATTTGCCAGTAAAAACATGACAAGTAATTTCGATACAAGTGATTTTATGAGGTTAATATAGCCTGTTTGGTGAATGGAGAAGATCGCAGCCCTGAAAGGAGCGCTGGAAGGATTCAAAATTGTAATTTAGCGCGGCAATAGCGCGGCGTTGGCACGGCAGATGGTGCCGTTCCTTATGATTCAAATGAGCTCAAGACAGTAGCACTACTAGCTAAACAATGGGAAATTGACATTTGGTGCGACAAGAATTAAGTTCGACGTCTAAACCTGGCCTAATACGGCTTCCAACCGTGTAATACGAACGGCTCCATATCTGCTCTCAATTTTGGTAAAATGACGTCACAGTCGTATGATCATAAACCTAATTTTGAAACACATTTTAATGTCCTTCAGACTTTGAAAACAGTTCATCCCAACCAGATTTCAAAAACTCATTGCGTTAACATTATGATCGCTTTGTAGTGAAAGGGCGATTTAACAAACCTTATATTATTTTGGCTATCCATCAGTTATTTAGATGTTGTTTACATCACTGTACTAAAATCGTGGCACGCCTCCTTTAATGGCTTTACTACATCCATGGAAACAAAAAGCCTTCACTAGAATTTGCGGTTGTGTCCCAGTCTAGGGCCGATATACTCTATATGGTTTGGCAAACACGATTTCCTTAAGCGCTAATCTTCTTTAGGCCCTGAAAGAGCTAGAATAGTCTTCTGTTTATTTGACGCTCAGCTAGTTAAGTTCATTCCATTTGTCAAATAATCGATTCTTATTGGCACATGTTTGACAATTAGTATGATTTGAGTGACATAACTGTTTTTTTATTCGATAATTTTGGCTGATTGCATTTTTAAACCGCACCGGGGGGTTGAGGACCTCCCTTAAAACGACCCCCTCCCCTGGAATTTCAAACCTCATAAAAGCCCCCCTCATAAAAGCTGGAATTTCCATTTCTTTCTGGCGAAATCACCCCTGGAAAATCTATTTTTTGATAAAATGTCCCTGGAAAGTCACCTTATTTACACCTCCCCCTTGGAATTTCCAGTCTCCAGACACACCCCCTCCCCTGGAAAATATCCCGTTGGTCCTCAACCCTCCCGGTCAATTTAAGAATGCAATCAGCCAGGCATTTTCAGGCATTTTAAGAGATAATTTACCAGAATTTCGAACAACTTTGACAAAAAAAAATGGCCAAACATTTTTCTCGAAAGTAAATTTACTCTAGTCTATAGTTTATACCCTCTTGCCTTTTTTATTTTGTTTTGGAAGAACTACGTGCAAGCATCGACTTGTCCCGCCATGAATGAAATACTCATCATGGAAAGTGGAGAAATTAAATTTGAAATTTCACCAACTGGAGTACTATCTATATAAATTCCCTTTTATATTGTATATAAACTTGAAATGTATTTCTCAATGGGTATAACTCGAGTTACATCTTGCATGGACCTTTTTTGTAAAGAGATTTGGAATGAAGCCAGTAGATTTTACACTTTTTGGTGAACAGATCTTGGACAATTGTTGCTCGAATCACTGAAAATAGATATAACATAATATAAAACCGTAGCTACATTATTTCATGATTACTTAGTTTTGACGTCTGAGCACTTCAGCGTTCTAAAAACAGGTACCTTTGTCTTATAATTAATCGCTCTGCAATGCTACAATTTAGATGATATCAGCATTCATGAAATTTCATTGGCCAGCCGAACGCGGACTGAAGCCTGTTAAGTTTTGATATCTATAAATTAATTACATGAAAATTTTACAATATTGTAACAATACTCTCCTACTATCACGATACATTTAAAACATTATTTTCAAAAAGGGGAATGGTTATATCGTTTAAATTATTGAAGATTGACGTTTGCTTTTATACAAGAGTGAAGTGGAAGCTGTTTGCGTCGATTTTTATTTTCTTTCTGAACGTCTGAAAGTTACCCTGGAAACCAGAGGCTCGAGGTCAGAAGAATTAAAATTTTCGAGCGAGAAGCGAGCTGATGTCGCCAGCTCTGAGTTTCTCATAAAAACAAAGCGAACGGGTAGAGTTTCAGCCTCTGGTACCTAGGGTATCTGAAAGTCGGCACGCAATGTAGTAGCATATAACATAGTCAGAACTGTTTCTGATATACCCTAATATAGGTATATATATATATACCCTAAGATGACAAATTCAACTGTCTCCGAGGTATAAAATAACTTGTCGTATAAGAAAGAACGAACGGGATTGACAGCAAATGGCAAATTGTATCCTCGGCGTAGAAATTCAGTGCAGAATACTGGTTTTAAAATTGAATTTGAGTTAATGAGATAAACTGAATTATATACCAAGATTGACTATTATAAAGAATAATCATTACTTCTACTCGTCAGCAAACTATCATCTACCTTTTTAAATTCTTACCAATCTGAAAATAGCATGGCGCCCCCTTAAGTGGTGTATCTTCTTTATATGCGGGTTCCAAAAAATCGTCAAGCCGGATTCATGGGATTCTTTGAAGATTGAAATTGAAAATGCTCTTTAAGTTGTGGCTTACAGCTATCTAGCCGCCTTGTCTAAATTGAAGGAAGAACTCTCCAATTATTATCCGATCTTGCAATTAAGAGAAAATTAATTAAACTGCATAAATAAACAACAAATCAACCATTCTTCACACTGTGCTTGTGTCCTACTTTTAAGTGGAAATGATTTTTATCCGAAGAAGCTTTTCATTTAATTAAGTTCACTGCACAATAGGAAGCAGCAAAATAATGTTTACACACAGTGGTACAGAATATGAGCTTGAGGATTTCCCCATCTTTATCAAGTATTACTGCACAACCATGCCGAGAAACCCGCCAAATAATGCGATAAGATCAGACAAAGAGCAAACGCTTCCTAACAAAAAGGCACGTCTTTCTTCAAAACGATGCGATTAAGCTTTGCGAGGTTCCTTTAAGACACCATTCTAAGTGGAGTGCGATGAATTTTAATCTTTATATTTTCGCCCCCTGCAAAGAAATGTTTATATTGATCATTTTTTTCGCGGCTAATTTTCTCATCTCGCAGTGGACGATAAAATATTAGCAATACAATTTTCTAGAATCTCCCACAAGAACATTCCGCTCACCTTATTTTTGAGTACCAAATAACTCGATCAGATCACTTGTTCTTTAATTCGATTCAGATCATCTGTTCATCTGTGTGATACTTTGAATACTTCATCCAAATGACTTGTTTAACAACAGGTTTCTAGAAGCGGTAAAGATCAAATATATTTTAAAGATACCCCACTTTCAGAAGCCTTGTACAAACACTTTTCAGCCTGTAAAACCTATTGTGATCAACGCCATTAATAGCATTAGTAACAACTATTGGAAACGAGGGAATCCAATAACTAAATTAATGCTCTGCGCTTTCAATAGATGATGCGGTCAGTAGGTTCGTAATATATCAAACACGAGACAGCGTGTTTCATCACGATTCCAAACACCGAAAAGTAGGTTGAAAAAAACAGGTCAAAATAACGGTGCTTCTTAAGGCTGAGATTTCTGTTTTATTTGTTGCTTCGATTTTTCTCGCACGAGTTGCTTCCAACTCCTCTCTTGTGTAAAGGAGATGCAAATCCGATACGATTTATGTGCTCTATTTTCTTCAAATCGCATCAAGTTGCAAAATAAAGAGTTTCGAATATGTTTGAAATCTCCGCGACATCAATCGACAAAAATCGCGGCAGATCGCGCGCGAGTTGCACCTAGTTACATAAGTGAGTTGGCGCGTACGTGAGGGAAAAATTGTCGCGACTCACGCGGCAAAAATTGCAGCAAAAATTGCAGCGAAAATTGCAGCGAAAATTGCAGCAAAAATTGCAGCAAAAATTGCAAGTGTAATTAAACGGGCCTTTAGGCATCCAAGCTTGTCAAAATAGGTGCTGAGAACGGGTGGCGCAACCCTTCCTGGTGCTTTTCAAGGCCTATTTACTCTCCTTCTATATCAAGAAAATTTCGCCAAAAGCTGTCGAATTTTGCCTACGTTGCAAAACTTCCTTATATTGGAAATCCCCTTACCTTATTGAAAGTCTGTAAGTATTTTTCCTCATATCTTAAGGAATGTAGCAGGAAAATTAAGCAAAACTTGCAGATATTCAAGAAACACGCTCTCTTAGTCGCCATTTTGTTTTTCCTAGGCAAAAGGGCCTGGATCGAGATTCACAAGAATACCACAGGCAGTCCGCGCGGATTTGTAAAAGCGACAGGACTTTCGTGTGATGCCGGGCTTATCTTTTCGATGCGTTAGATATTTTGCCAACTACCCTGACCTTGACCTGACCCTGACCTTGACCTGACCCTGACCTGTGTTTTACTACATTTTTCACAACCTTATAACCATCCCTGTTCGCGCACTGCAGCCTGCGGAAAGTACTGTGAAATAGTTGAGTGTTACACTACACGATTTTCGCCTAATAGGTCTGTCAGATACGACATGACTTGGCTCTAACTGATAACAGAACGTACAACGCGCCAAAGCTGAGATTACGTGACATCGAAACATTTATGTTTTAAAATCATCCTAAGGTTTGTTGTGGTCTTGACTTTGACGCGACAGACTGGAAGACAAAGTCTGGAAGCACAAACTGTAACTCGCAGATAGCGAGCCGACTTGAAGGTGATGAAAAACACAAATCACTATTTCGCGTTTCACTCTGACCTCATCTCTGAGTCGCTCCGTTTCCCATGAGCCTCTGGTCGCAGGTCTTTATAAATTTGTTACGATCAACGTTTTTGAAAAGGGTGTAAATCAACGGGCACGCTCTACAGGATGAGTCAAGTGTGCAACAATTCTTTTAAGAATAATAATCATATAGTCTTTATATTGATAAATCATACCTCTAGTCAGACGTAGAGATTTACATGATGATGTTAAACTGCGCAGATGTATTCATATAAATGTCTATTTGTAAACAACTCTCTTGTTCCGCTCAGTTTCTACTTACTGTATGGTGCCCACTCCCCAGAATGCGCGCATTATCAACGGGGGGTTATTTGATTGGCCCCTGTGCCTTCCGCCACAAAGCTTTTGGTCTCCGGACGTTTTAAGCTCAGTTGAAAAGCCCATCTACATGGCTAAGGTAGAGCAATTAAAAAATCTCCCCACACCACGCCTGACGGGGAACTTAACAAGGACTGGCGAATTTAGTGCTATTTTATAGACTACTACCTCGATTCGCAGTTGCCTTTCACACAACAGTTCCATTTAATTCAAACTCTCCATTCTCCATTTTTCAGCAGATTTTCATATGTTGGTGTAAACGAAACCCCCGCACTTAAATGAACCTAAAATGAGCCCCCCTCACTTTAGGCTAAGAGAGCTTACCTAGAGTTATTGTAGCCATGGCAGCCAAAGCATAATACTCCACTTTATTTGCAGTGTCTTGAACATTCATCTGATGGAACCGTTGGTTATTTTCTAAGGATCGTCGGTAAATTCTCTGTGAATTCTCTGACACTTAATGAGCCTTTCTTAGTTTGGTGTCTACTGAGTAGAAAGAGACCTTTATGGTACCCAAAAACCCTTGAATTATTTAGCTTATATCCCCCACCCTCAGCGACACTAAATAGGTCCATGTTTTATCCGCTGCATTAGAGTGAAACCTCTCAACCAATCACATCGCGAATCTTATGATTTTTTCTACATGGGCTGAGCAATTCGGTTTTGGTTAACTAGTCGGGTCAAACTTACTGGCTTATAAAGAAAAGCACCTATTAAAATTTTCCCCAAATAGTTATTTCTTTAATATAGTTTGTAGTCACAATATACTTATACAATTAATGTATAAGTTTTTTTAATTTTTCTTTGTATAAACTATAAATTCGTAATTTGTCCACAAGCGTAATATTAAAGTAAGTTTCATCCAAAGAAAAGTTTTCACGTTCTGTTAGGGGCATTTAACGTTAGTTCTAGAGTAACAAAACCTCATATTTTCTAAGTACTCTATAATATCGCGGATAATATCGTTGTTTACGATGATAAATTATTTAGCGTAATCTAAACAACATTGATATTTTCAAGGATCGCTTCTTATCTTATGAAAGAAAAGATAGAGTGCAACTACATGCTGTGAAGTACTCAAAGGATTAAAAATGCATCAGAAATTAAAGTGTGGATCTTTCAGCATCGGAAAGTGAGAGTGCTTCCCATTAAAGAGCCTCTGTCAGCCTCCATTTTGTCATCCTAGCAACATACCGAGACAGAGAAAGCATCCATTTCCATCGGCTGATTTAGGGGATGTAGTGCAATATTTTCGATTGAATTCGATAAATGAATAATAAAACTTTGTTTTTAGAAGACTATTTCAAGATTTCTACACGTAATTCGTTGTTTCATATCGACTGAAAACAATAACAAAGGAGTGGCTGACTAGGGCTCTTTAAGGTACCCCATTAACTGATAACAATGTCGCCAGATGTAGTGGCAGTACAAACAATAAGGGTTGAGCTTTTGCAATTTGATTTACTATCCAACATTTGCCGTTGTCTTGACCTACTCCCTAGTCCAGTTCAAAATCGGATTTTCGACTGCCGATATCTTGTGAAACAGTTCATGAATCACGGCGAAAACCCTACCCATTGTGCTCATTTGAAGAGAGCAGCACATTTCTGCAATGAAAATCGGGCATTTTATTTGTGCTTCGCCGAGAAAATATCCACCACTGGATACTAGGGAGTGGTCATTATTTAAGGGGGGGGGGGGGGGGGGGGGCTGAGTTTTTTTCAAACTCGGGACCCAAAATTTTAGCCCCCCCTCAGTAAAATGCAAGCCCAAAAATTTGACCCCCCCCCCCCTAAAATCGAAGCCCAAAAAATATGACCCCCTCCCCCTCTGTAGGTGCCGGAGCCACCTACCTCTCAGAGCTGAATTTTAGGAGCAAGTATCTCCTTAAATTAAATAGATATTAAAAAGGTGAATGCTCCAACGTTTTTCTCGCAGCGAGAGGAATCCATATGTGCAATAAAAACAGGTACCCCTAGATTATTATACTCTGAGAAAATGAGGTCTGAAAAAGGGGTGTTGGGTACCTAAGGGGGTAGATGCCGGTACCAACCACCTCCCCTGAAAAAATTGGGCACCATTCGAGTACAAGTGTTTTGCTATGCTTTTTATGCTTTTGTTGTTTTTTTTTGTTGTTGTTCTAAAAATATCGATCGGCCTGCCAAGCACACAAACTTGCGACATAACGACATAAGAAAAATGTCACGCGAACAAAATTACATCCTCGGAGACCCAGGGGATTTTTCCTCTAACAGAGGAAAAATTCCCTGGGTCTCCGAGGATGACAAAATTTAATGTGGTTTCAAGAAGTTGAAGTCGTCAAGCAATAACATAAGATTACTTTGGTGAAGTAATCTAATGAAGATCCATATTGATTATTTCAATTATATTGTCTTCTGTTCTCGCTATGATTCATGGGATACGGTCCGGAAGAGATATACAGTATATAGGATATTCTCATGTTGTTATTTCATGAGCGGCTCAGTGGTCTAGTGGTATGATTCTCGCTTTGGGTGCGAGAGGCCACGGGTTCGATTCCCGTCTGAGCCCAGGATAATTTTTTTTTCTTTTTTTTTTCTTAATAAAACCTCCTCCTTTTTATCCAATCTAAATCTACTTTTAAGTAAATACAAAAATGGAAAATAAAGTTCATTTTAAAGACCTACCGCGTACGGGCTCATAATGTTTGTTATTAATAGATCTCGTTCAAGATTTGTCCCGACGTTTCGGACTCTTATACTTTTGTCCTTCATCAGGGCGGTTACAGAAATTTCTGTAACCTGATTTCTGTAACCGCCCTGATGAAGGACTGAAAGTAAAGAGTCCGAAACGTCGGCACACATCTTGTCTGTATTATCACTTCTCTCTAATAGTCGTCGATTTTATTGGGACATTGCATCCATTTTGGATCCAGACCCATCGCTGTTAGTGTTTTCAAAACTATTTCAAGCCAAAATAATATTGAATGTACGCCGTCCCGATTCGGCTTTATCCACTTTACAACGGTTACAAGTACGAACAAAATGATCATTGAATGCGTGAATGAAAAAGTAGAAAAAAGAAAAAAAGGGCTCAGACGGGAATCGAACCCGTGACCTCTCGCACCCGAAGCGAGAATCATACCACTAGACCACTGAGCCAACCACGTGGGATCGAAGGATAGAAATCCTACTGATCCATTAGCCCAGTCGTCACGCATTGCTGCATTCAAACTACCAAAGATGGCGGACGGAGTTACTCGAAAGCACAGCGACAAATCGGCTGCAAAAAACACTTCCTTGAAGGGATATCATCGCCAAAACCAGATTAGGAATGGCAGTAATAACTTATGTTCGTGAACACGTCACATAAATCGCTGAAAATAAAGGTAAGAACTTCTATAGTCTTTCACTGATACAGACCATGTGTCATGTCTTCCAGCCTTGAAGGGAAGCTCTCAAACCTATGGAAGACTATAGTTTGACTATTGAACCGGGCCTTCATCATTCAGTTCATTTTCTTGGGTTTAAAATTGCTGCAACGACTATGTATGCCACTGAGGACAACAAATGCACTAATTAATGTTTGACGTGCACTTCTTTTTAGCTTTTCTCTGGCTTGAGTTTAGCTTTAGTTAGAGACGGATCATTAGAAAAGTGATGGGGGGTGGGCAAAAAGCATATATATATATATATATATATATATCGAGCAAGCTCAAATAGAAGGAACAAAATTCGAGAAGGCTAAAAAACATTCCTGCAGAGCTGGGACACCCCCCAAAAAAATTTGAGCGAGCCAGAACTAAGTCCCACCCCTTGTCACTTTTCTAATGCACTAGTCATTTGCTTCCACAGACCCCCCAAACCCCGCGACATAGCAGGGGAATATGAAACAGATGTTGTCAAATTTGAAATAATTCCACCGCCTACCAGAGGAGAATGCCTTGGCAAATTCCCTACACCCCGGGGAAACATTTTCTACACCCCAGGGACAAATTCCACCGTCAATTGGATGGATAAAAGAAACTTTCCCTAATACTACCAAAACAAGTAGAGTGTCTTTTCAGAAATGGAAAAGACAGATGTTTTGTTTCCCTTGCCATTCCCCCGGCTGGTTCCCCGGGTTATCTGGGGATCAGGGCACAAATACAAGACAAACCACTGATATTTCCCCCACTATTGCCTGGCAAAATCCCAGCATGTCACAGGGGTTGGGGGTTGGAAGCAAATGGACTAGACAAGTGCATAATGGTCCGTCCCTGATAAAACCTCATTTAATTGGGCATATTTGTTTTGGCAAGAAAGAGTATGTACACCCATGCCAGTCACAGTTCAACATTCCCTGTGAGCAGAGGCTACATCATTTGATCTCCCTGCATTTACTTTTACCAGAAAATGGTGTCAGCTTGTCAAAACTTGTCAATCAAGTTTGTGCACGAGCTGCACATAAAATGTATGCACAATTTCTTTTTTGTGGCCTTAGATAGTTCTTTTACTCAATTTAATGAGTTTTCTTTTGAGAATTTATTGGAATTCATTTTATTTTCAACCAAAAGTTGAGCAAGTGCTGTGAGTTGACCATTGAGTTGAGAAATTGCTTGTGCAAATGCAGGCTGTTTTGAAGCAAAAACCTGACACTTGTAAAACCAGTCAAGTACGTCCATGATCCTGGACGAGGTTATGACATTTGTGTGTATAGCTCTAGCCACTTCAAAACACAGAAAGAAAGACGTGGCCTCTGCTAGCAGGGAAAGTGCAACATTGTTTATGACAAGTGAATGTTTAATATGTCAACATTTTCCATACTTCTAAATTACAGAGAAAGGACACCCAATAACGCAGCTGAAAAGTAAATTTGCAAAGATTTAGAGCAAAGTGGCAAAAATATGGTTTGCCAAAGTTTGTTCATTGTGTGGGGAGTGTCCGGTGCAGCTCCAACTCTAAAACTTTTTTTCTTTTTAATTTATTGGAGTAAGAGGGTTGTCCAATACACTGACAAATTTATGCAAGGCATTCTCTAAAACAATAGAGTGCAATGGAGTGTATTATAGAACGAGGCAATACAATGGAAGAGAACAATACCAGCATAAATTTGTCAGAGTATTGGACTAGTATGTGGAGTAATGCCAACTAGGTAAAACCTTTTACAAGGTCCCAATGAAATCCATCTGTCTGACTCTAGTTTTCTGTTTAGACCCCCCCCCCCCCCCCTTTGGCAACAGCAAAACTTTATTGACCTGTCTGTGTTATTTATTAGGACATGCAAGGCAGTAAAGACATTCAACCATTCCTATGGCTATTGAAGCATCTTTTGTCAGCAATGGATATTGCTAACAGAGTGTGGTATGTCACAGCATTTTGTTCACTCTTTGTTAACAATTTCCTATCAACCTTTGTGTGTGTTGATAAACAACGAAGACTACTAAGTCAGGCGATTGTCGCTTTTGATCACTTTAAGCACAAGAACTAATGAAAAGCAAAATCCTATCAGTGAATATGGCCTGCAGCCAAATTCATGATACAACTTTACTAAGAGTCATCCAAAATCAAAGATTGTATTTGGTCAAGGTCACTCTTAGCCTGCTTTGGTTTTTATCGCGTAAACCCCAAAAACCCCAGAGTTCGTAGTCGTGGCCGCCATCTTGGACGCGCGCCGGAAATGCCTGGAGCGAGTGACAAAGCGATAAAAACCAACGCGATAAAAACCAACGCCTGCAAGCAGTCTAGGTCACTCTTAGCATTTGAATATGATACAGAATGAGAAGCACATTTCATGTTACATATTGTCATTTTTTCTCTTCTATTTGCCATGTTTCTATTCACAATTAAATGCTATTGTGTGGTTCCAGAAAATATCCATATCCCCTACAGAAGGACATGTGGAAAGTCTGGAGGGGTGTCTGTGTGTGTGTGTGTGTGTGTGTGGGGGGGGGGGGGGGGGTCAATTTTTGTGATCTTTTTCTTACAAAATGTCTGGAATTTCTCGGCCCAAAGAAGTTCCAAGAAATTATTTGTTTAGTAGATTTGAGATCAGTATAAAATATGTTTCTATGAGACAAAAAAATATAAGAAATATAATAAATGACGTCTGATTCCAGAAAATATCCATGCCCCACCCACCTTCCAACCCGTCTGGAATTTCCATTGAAAAATAAAATATGATTGTATGGGAAATTAAAGGCACGTCGAACCCCCACCTCTCCTGAATTTCACTAATTAACAAGTAAGCATTTAGTGTATATGAACGTCTTGTGTAGATGTGCAAATTCCTACTGGATTTGCCCATGTTGCTTCAGATATGTCACAGAAAAGTTCTGCTTCTTTGTCGCATCTCCCTTGAACATAACCTATCCCGCCACATGTTTCACCAGCCACTTTTGTGCACACATCACAACAGTTGCAAATGTCGCGCATTTTCCCGCCTTTGCAGTCCAAATTTGGGCATGTCACAAGCCCACATGGGATGCACCCGTTTCTGTACACAGGGTACCCATCCTTGTTGTCTTCGACTCCATCAGCCCATGCTAAGTTCACCAGCACTCGGAAAAGCAGCAGGATGAGGGAGAATTTGATGAAGACCATCCAATGCCCTTAAAGAGACCCATACGAAAACGGACAGTCAAATCCTCCATCTTCTTGCATTTAATGACATTAAACATTAAATGATTCCAGCTTCGTATACCCCCCATCCCCTTTCTTCCCCTCTTCTCTGGATACACCCCTCCAACTGAAACGGTGAATGAAATAAGAAATGTTGAACTGATTTGGCACGGCGTAACCACAACCTTCATATCATTTTTAGGTCTGCGTGCTGATATGTTCAAGAAAAATGGATTAGAAGTGTCTCACCAAACACGTCAAATCTCAAACTTTATTATTTTGGGCAATTTCTCCTTGTTTAAATGATAAAATACATGCTATTGCCACGTGCTTATTTGCCTTACATATAAGAACGCATGGGGATTATTTCCCGCGGCGCCAGAACTAGGGAGTACTCAATGAAAACGTTCATCGACGCGCGAACTTTTCCCCGAAGGGCTAGGCCTGCTGGCATCTCTGTGTACGGGGATGCACAATCTCAAAGTTTTCCTAAACCTGCGCATAGCTAGTATGGCCTGCGTAGCAAATGTCCTCTTGAAGTTTTAGAGCTTAGACCGGGAATAAGCGTGAGGACGAGCACGCGTTTCACAGCTATTCTAACAAACTCGAAGAAAGCGGTCACGAAATTCAACGGGAAAATGGTTTTACTTTCTCGAAGTTTTAGTATATTTGTCATGAAACGTTCCCTCAGAGCTTAGACATCGGAAAAAGTACGCAGGAAATGAGGATGAGCAGCAGTCTAATGAAATCTCAAACTACCAGCCCGAAAAACGCTCAGTTTCGCACTACGGGAAGGCTTGCCACGCCTGATATATTTGTGTCCCTTGTTTTCAAACTGATTCCAGACAATTGAATGTTTGCGCTTTCAAAGGTACCGCCTTGAATTTTTAGCGGAATTTTAGTGCTGCATAAGGACACATATCAATCATTTTGCAACAAAAACTTTGTATACACAGGCAAGTGTTACCTGTTCGTAGTGACTTTAAATTCCGTTACGGTCCACAGTTTTCCAGTCTCTTTTATGCCAAATAAAGTCAATGGGGTTGTGAGTCTAAAGAACAATATGACCCTAGTGCTGGGTTCTATACTTGTCACGTTTGAAGTTGACACCTATCGCATGGGAACCAACTATCGATTGAATCTTTAATGACCCGCAAAGCTTTGTTCAGTATGTCGCGGACGAAATCACATAGCAAAAAACTGCAACGGTTCAAGAGGAAGAAAACTGAAGGAAAAATAAACGTTGTACGTTGAATCCCGCTAGAAGAAGATAAGGAAAACCTTCATGTTTGGATAAAGAAAGCAAAACATTTACTTGTGGCTGGGAGTTTATTTGGACAAGAAGCTCGCGATCCGCAACGACTTGTAAACAATATGTAAACACCCTGTTCAAGCGATTGTCAAAACCAGTGAAACTTTGACATTTGGCTGAGTTTGAACCGGAGGAAATAGCATTTTATGTAGAGCATTTCGTGGAAGAACATGGATGGAGTTTTGTCAGAATACTGCCATGTTGGGATTTTGTTGTGGTTTGGATAAAACAGGTCTTTCCTGACGGAATTCCAAGGTGCAAAAGGCCATGCTAGGGCGCCATGTTAATGGTGAAAAATTTATGTGCTCACTAAGCGAGGCGCCCCGGTCATACCTTAGGAATGCGCGCTATGAAATAAGATTTCCAGATCAACCCGCGATTAAAAACAACATCCTCTTCGTGTTTTCCCCGGTAAGTTGCCATAGTCTTTTATTTATTTCAAGATTTTTGAAAACACAGCAAGGGTAAGTTTTAGAAGTATTCATATCTCAAGTGAATGCGTAAGTTAAGTTTTCTTTGTATCATTTTTCCGCTTTTTGATTTATCTAACTTGGGAAGTATTTGAAGTTGACAGATTTACCGGTAACGATTGTCGTTTCGATCTGCTTCGTTTCATCGTTCGCGAGCAATTCTTCATAGTACAAGTGAACCTTAGAATTCCTCATTATTCGATTATCTTTAAAATATTACTGAAATCTGTGGGGAAAAAAACATTGATTCAGCGTTGTTTCCATGTTTGTTTCCTCCATTTAAAACTAAAAGTTGCTTTTAATTTATTTTCATAGCAATAAGACGTGTCCAGTTTCTCGGAACTCGTATTGCTGCTTATAAATGCAATCCCATTATGTTCTCTTTTTATGAATTATAAAATCACCATTTTGTTCCATCTTGTCTTGTTTCAGCAACTATGAAGTCCCTTCTACTTGTGTTAGGGCTCTGTGTAGCAGGTAGGCCATTGTTCTTTTCTATTTAGTCGTTGTTTCAAATTCAAAATCTGTAATTAGTACCCATAGCTTTCTTAACGTATTATAACTGTACACTGTATATCTATTGTTTCAAAGGTTCATTATAGAAACAGAAGTTAAGAGAAGATATGCAATATCTTGTACGATTTCCACATCTTCTCTTGAAGTCAATTCAATTCAATTCAATTTTTATTTCACTGAAGTGGTACTCAAGTAGGTTTCTATGAGTTTGCTTCGCGTCAGATCACCTTTTGACTTTGGGGGTTAAAAGTGTTGCATTAAGTCTTTGTTTCAAATTCAAAATCTATCGATTTTTATGATTTTATCGATTATTAAAACAAAATAGTTAAGAGAGGATATGCAATGTTTTGTGCGATTTTCACATCTCTCGAAATGGTACTCATGTAGGTTTCTGTAAGTTTGCTTCGCGTCGAATCGCGGTGTTTTGGGGGTTTAAAAATGTTGCAGTTAGTCTTGGGATTTAAAAAGATACCTTCTGCTGATCAAATAAGGCCATAATATCTAAAAGCTATCTTCCCCGAATCTTCAAAACTTCATATTTTGCTTTTGAGCATAATCCTCTTCTGGTGAAAATTGCGTGCAAAATTCTGCAAAGTTAGAGAACGGGAATTACACCGGTGTTGTACCAGAAAGTGGTTTCCTACACGGCAATCATGTAAAGCAGTGGTATTATATTTATGTCTGTAATTTTAAACATATTTTACCGTAATTGATTATTTTACCGTGGTGAAATAAACTTTATAATGTATGTATGTATATCTTTTTTGCTGTGTCGTGCAGAAAACCTAACGTCATTCTATGTGCATTAAGTGGTTGCTCCCTCAAAGGTTACTTGTTTGCTTTATACAAGTATCATGTATATAATTTCAATCTAAACTGGACACTAGGTGTACGTCAAGGAGTCTCCTTGTTCCCACCACTACCTAGCCTTGGCCTGTACAGCAAGCGTTTCCGTAGCCCCAGATCAACGAAAAATATGGGGCCGAGCATATTCGCCTTTGTCACACGGCAGCCATCTTGGATTTTCTAATACAGCGAAGCTGGCATGAAAGCGAGGCCAAGCGTGTAAGCTCACCCACGCATAGTCATTTCTGTAAGAAAAAATCCAAGATGGCTGCCGTGTGACAAAGGCGAATGGCTCGCTCTCTTACGACTGGTTCTCACGTTGCTATTTGTCGGGCCGATTTCTTGTCAACTTCATTCGTTGTCGACCCGACACTGAAAAATATGGGGCCGAGCATATGGCTCGCTCTCTTACGACTGGTTCTCACGTTGCTATTTGTCGGGCCGATTTCTTGTCAACTTCATTCGTTGTCGACCCGACACTGAAAAATATGGGGCCGAGCATATGGCTCGCTCTCTTACGACTGGTTCTCACGTTGCTATTTGTCGGGCCGATTTCTTGTTAACTTCATTCGTTGTCGACCCGACACTGAAAAATATATGGTATCGCCGAACAGATTTGTTTGTGTCGGGCCCCCGAGTTTCCTTCGAACAATACAAATAAGTCTCGGATCAAAAAAAGAGTCCGACGAATTCCAGAGTGTAAATCAGCCATTAGTCTCAGCGGTTTATTCTAGTTTTTCTCCTCTGAAACGTTGCCGGACCCGTTGCTAAGCAGAGCTCTTCCATTACATGGTTGACTTGTTTGGAGGACGTTAAAAGGCCTCCTTTTTGTTTGCAGGTAGCTTGAAACACCATCGGAAATGATTTGCCAAGAGGACTGGTGGCAGTCACACCTTTTCGCTTAAATAAATCTTCTCTCGTCAATTTTCTTTGCTATCAGTTATTTGTGTCAAGTGTGAATCCTCCCATTTGATTATTGCCGTCGAACTAGTGTTAAGAAACTACGGGGTAGAATGTCTTCCCACAACATTTTGCGAGCGCATGAAAGTGAGGTCAAGGGTGGTCTATGAGTCTAAGCTTGTAACTTTACATACCCAGTGTCCGATGGGCGTGACTCGTAACTTTACATACCCAGTGTCCGATGGGCGTGACTCGTAGCTTTACATACCCAGTGTCCGATGGGCGTGACTCGTAGCTTTGTAGCCCATTAAAGGCTATGCAAATGATGTAACGGTAAAAGTAGTGAACTCAATCCGTCTGAATCTCATGGAATTTCGATCATCCTTTGGTCTAAAAACTGGTTTAAGTAATATCTAGTCCCCCCGGGGGGGGGGGGGGGGTTCTCCCATGTAAGAGTGATAGGGGTGCTCGTCGGGACATCGGAAAATATACCCTAAAAAATACCAGGACATAAAAATTCCAACCCCTAAAAAATACCTTACAAAACAAAATGACCCCTAAAAAAAACAACAATAAAGCTTTTGTGTTATTGTTTATTGTTTCTCATCTCAAAACAAGCTTATTTTACAGCTATAAATTAACGAAGAAAGAAAGAAAACGTTTTACTGGGTTTGCAACCCTTTCATTTGCGTACCCCTAAAAAATACCATTAATTAGTGAAAGCCACAATTTTTCTCCGATACCCCCTAAAAAATACCTGAAACTCGATTTTGACCCCTAAAAAATACGACGAGCACCTCTATCAGGTCGACATGTGAAGAACCCCCCCCCCCCCCCCCGGGATCTAGTCATACCTAGAACTGCAAACAAAAGGCATTATTTTGAAAGTTTCTTACCGTATTAACCAGCAGATCATAACATTGTCACACCCATCGGTAATGCCTGGTGCACACTTGCGACATAACGACATAAGAACAATGTCACGCGAACAAAATTTAGTGGTTTCAAGAAGTTGAAGTCGACAAAAAAATAACATAAGATTGCTTTAGTGAGGTTTTCTGATGAAGATCCATGGAAAATATCGATTTTTTCAGTTATTTTCCCGTGCTTTTTTCGTTGCAACATAGCGTCCTTATGTCGTTATGTCGCTAGTGTACACCAGGCTTAAGAGTCAGAAAGGAGTGCATGCGCTTTTCAGATTGTCCGCTGACCCCTGACCTCGCTTCCTAGCGTCCAGTATTTTGTGTATTATTGTGTGGCTAGGTTTTAGCTATGCCATTCTTATGAAGAGCCTTCATATTTTCTTTTCCTTTTCAGTGCATGGGAAGTGTGAGAAGACAAAAAGAGGTTCCATACCTGGCTATATCACTCCTTCTTATGCTGTCAGCGGACTAGGGCTTGGACAGGACCGTAAGTCATGTTCCATACCTGGCGTTGCCGCTCCGTCTTATGCTGTGAGCGGACTAGGGCTTGGACAGGATCGTAAGTCACGTGACCCATGATTGACGTTTAACAAATGTCCTCTGATGTTCCGTGGTATGTGCTCTTATATACCACGGAATGACGTAATAAAGTGGTCAAAATGTTGTGGACTGACGAGGCGCAGTCGAGTGGGTCCGCAGTACATTTTGACCACTTTATTACGTCATTCCGTGGTATATAAGAGGACATACCACGGAAAATCAGAGGACATTTGTTTTATACCACAACAAAAAGGCAAAAATAAATACAAAAACAGCGCGCGCGCTCGGTCAAACGGTGTTTTCATTGGTTCTATTTAGCGCGCGCGCTGATGATGGCGCGTTTAGTGGTATGTCTCTTATGTACCCATGACTGAGAGCCAATCAGAATTCGAGAAACGCGCGCGTTGTGGTATAATATAGAATAGTCACGCCAGCCCACTTGTTACAGAATAGTCACGCCAGGTATCTTGTCACAGTAGTCACGCCAGGCCTCTTGTAGCAGAATAGTCACACCAGACCTCTTGTAACAGAATAGTCACTTCAGGTATCTTGTCACAGAATAGTCACGCCAAGCCTCTAGTAGCAGAATAGTCACGCCACACCTCTGTACTCATGGCAAACCTTTCGTGACAGAATAATTAAATCAGAGAGTTTATGACAGGAGCAGTATTATCAGGTTTCTCTTTTTCATAGTGTTTACATTATTAGTTCTCTTGTGTCAAAATTATCTTCTTCTTTACAAATGCTACACTTGCATTAGCACTGCATTCAAGAGCCCATCAACAGGAGCCTCCATGACCTCTACAGGAGTAAACAAATTTTTAGATTGTAGATTTTGATTACAAATTATGTACCCTCTCTCAAACAAGATATGGCCGACATCTGCTCCGCCATATATACTCTACAAATTTACCAATTTCCCGTCCTGCGCGTATGGCTAGGCCTAATGCTGTAGACGGAGGCTCCTGTTGATGGGCTTCTGATTCTTCTACTCCTGTGCATATGGCTAGACCTAGTGGAGTAGATGAAAGCTTCTGTTGATGAGCTCCTGATTCTTCTACTCCTGTGCATATGGCTAGACCTAATGGAGTAGATGAAGGCTCCTGTTGATGGGCTCCTGATTCTTCTACTCCTGTACATATGGCTAGACCTATTGGAGTAGATGAAGGCTTATGTTGATGGGCTCCTGATTCTTCTACTCCTGTGCATATGGCTAAACCTAGTGGAGTAGATGAAGGCTTCTGTTGATGGGCTCCTGATTCTTCTACTCCTGTGCATATGGCTAGACCTAATGGAGTAGATGAAGGCTTATGTTGATGGGCTTCTGATTCTTCTACTCCTGTGCATATGGCTAGACCTAGTGGAGTAGATGAAGGCTTCTGTTGATGGGCTCCTGATTCTTCTACTCCTGTGCATATGGCTAGACCTAATGGAGTAGATGAAGGCTTCTGTTGATGGGCTCCTGATTCTTCTACTCCTGTGCATATGGCTAGACCTAATGGAGTAGATGAAGGCTTATGTTGATGGGCTTCTGATTCTTCTACTCCTGTGCATATGGCTAGACCTAGTGGAGTAGATGAAGGCTTCTGTTGATGGGCTCCTGATTCTTCTACTCCTGTGCATATGGCTAGACCTAGTGGAGTAGATGGAGGCTTCTGTTGATGGGCTTCCTGATTCTTCTACTCCTGTGCATATGGCTAGACCTAGTGGAGTAGATGAAAGCTTCTGTTGATGGACTTCTGATTCTTCTACTCCTGTGCATATGGCTAGACCTAGTGGAGTAGATGAAAGCTTCTGTTGATGGGCTCCTGATTCTTCTACTCCTGTGCATATGGCTAGACCTAATGGAGTAGATGAAGGCTCCTGTTGATGGGCTCCTGATTCTTCTACTCCTGTACATATGGCTAGACCTATTGGAGTAGATGAAGGCTTATGTTGATGGGCTCCTAATTCTTCTACTCTGTGCATATGGCTAAACCTAGTGGAGTAGATGAAGGCTTCTGTTGATGGGCTCCTGATTCTTCTACTCCTGTGCATATGGCTAGACCTAATGGAGTAGATGAAGGCTTATGTTGATGGGCTTCTGATTCTTCTACTCCTGTGCATATGGCTAGACCTAGTGGAGTAGATGAAGGCTTCTGTTGATGGGCTCCTGATTCTTCTACTCCTGTGCATATGGCTAGACCTAATGGAGTAGATGAAGGCTTCTGTTGATGATTTCCTGATTCTTCTACTCCTGTGCATATGGCTAGACCTAATGGAGTAGATGAAGGCTTATGTTGATGGGCTTCTGATTCTTCTACTCCTGTGCATATGGCTAGACCTAGTGGAGTAGATGAAGGCTTCTGTTGATGGGCTCCTGATTCTTCTACTCCTGTGCATATGGCTAGACCTAGTGGAGTAGATGGAGGCTTCTGTTGATGGGCTCCTGATTCTTCTACTCCTGTGCATATGGCTAGACCTAGTGGAGTAGATGGAGGCTCCTGTTGATGGGCTCCTGATTCTTGTTGTTGTTGCATACTAGCCTAATGGGGTAGATAAATGCTTCTGTTTTATGGGTCCCTGTCATTAACATTGATTTCAATTTATTCTTTACAGCTAAAAAGGTTTGCCATCTTGACTTTAGCACCACAAAAGGCAATGTGGTCCCAGATATTTCTGGATTCGCGAACAACGCCTTTATGACGGAGGGATCGATCCTTGTCAATTTTAAAGAAGGAAAATGCGGCAGCGCTGCCTATGCTTATTGCGGTGATATTCTCTTCCACGGCGATACCTTTCAGGTAAGCAGAACGGATCACGCACTGGTCTTCCAGGCCTGACATTTAGACCATAAAGTCAGCAATCGCGATTTGCAGTTTGACCGTTGACGCTTTACCTGGCTATGACGTCACTGGTTGACAGCAAGGGGTACCCTGGGGACGAGGCTAGTTGGATCCAGCATATCAAGAAAGTGAGGTCGTTTTCTACGAACTAACGCGGGCTACCTGTGTTTAAATCTTCCTAAATGTTATCTTTTAGCCATCCCTTTCACGTTTCTACTTGCCATAGTGGAATTCCGGACGTTTTCCTAACTTATTTCTTACTTTAAATTGTCAAAACGTTTGTCAAAAGTTGTAGACTTGGGAGCGAACTACTGTTCGTGTAGGCCACCATTTGGCCGTCAGGAGCCTGGTACTAGTTACACAGGTAACCCGCGTCAAGCTAAGGTAGACATTGACAAAAACAGCAGCGTTTTCTTGATCTGAGCCTTACAGAAAATATGTCTTTTATCGCAGGCGAAACCGCGTGAGGGTATCACCATCTGTGCCTACATCAATCTGAAGGAAACTTGTGGAAGTCATTCTATCTTTGATACTATTGGTTTGTCGCACCAATGTGGCCAGTATCACTTTGAAGTGAACAATGGCGCTATCAGATTCTTTCACCGGAACGAGAGCCAAATGACTGTCTTTTCCGTCACTGCCGAGGGAAACCTCGTAAAGCCAAGTAGGTGGACTTATTTGTTGATTATTATCAGTCTGAGCTGTTTAATAGCGTCAGTTGCCCTAGATGAGCGCATGGTGACGTCACAATAGGGAGATTTAGAAACAGGACGTCGTCTCGAGTACGATGGCGCATGCGCTCACTAGTGGCTGCGCGCGGAAGCTACTGACCAATGAGATTTAAGATTCGTCAACGCGCGCGCAACCTCACGACCACGCCCTCTACATGACGTCCTGTTTCAACATCGCACGAAGGCAAGAGCTAGAGCAGATTTCGTATGACTGTGAAAAGTGCCGCGGTGCGGCGCGGTACTGTCGCGGTGGCGGTACGGAACCTGGCCTGCTGTAAATGGAATGAAATCGCCAATGAAATCGCGTTGTCGCGGTACGGTCACGGTCGTGGCGCGGAACAGCTATGTGGCGGTACTTTTCACAGTCATGCGAAATCTGCTCTAGTGAGAATCTATAGTACTACCACTGGAATGCACTACAGAGAATTTGTGACCCTGTCAAGGTTTAAGGACATTTGCGACTACAGTTCTGAAATTTTAGTCGCAAATCCTGCGCTCCACGGAAATTATCAACACTAAACTTAACAACAACAACAACAACAACAACAACAACATTTTTATTTGATTTGTATCGTATTTACAACATTTTTAAGCTGACCCGCAAAATAGCAGAGCTAATCGAGGCGGGTAGCTTTTATCATAAATAGAAAAAATAGAAAAATGTATAAATAAATAATAATTATTACACAAATAACTTGAAAAGCTGCTTGGCTATAATCAGAAAAAAAAAATAGAAAAGGAAAAGAGTGACTTGACTTACTTCAACTAAACACTAAATCTAAACTAAAATGTTTGGGTAACTGACATTTTTAAGTCGCCAAAACAGATAATTCAATCGCAAAAGCGACTCATACATGCGCAACTTCCAGCTCTGCCAAGAAGACCCGATATCATGTAATTGTTCTTGTTTTGTTTTTTTAGACAAGTGGTCCCATGTTTGTGGCACTTATGACTCTAAGACCGGCAAGACCTTCATTTTTCACAACGGAAAAGTAAGGAACATGAGTATTGGTGCCGGTTTACTGTCGTGGGACTGGAACAGCCGTGCTGGCATTGGCGATCACAAGGCTGGACGCACTCTGAAGGGATTTATAGATGATCTCCAAATCTACAACTATGCTCTCAATCCCGCAGAAATCAATGTTCTTGCAAATAAGTGTGGACTTGTAAAACCAGGTACGTTGTGAACTCCTGTACGTACTGCGTTGTAGCCTGTGTACATCCACTACAAACCGGCAAGAGGATTAGCAGCATTTGTGAAATCCCGTTACTAATCGTGTTCAGGTCACGCAATGAAAAACATTTGCATAATAAATTAAAGTGCCCCTCAAGGCTGAAATTTTAATGGCTTATTTGATTGCATATTTAAAATAAGGAAGAATTTCGTTTATTTGGCGTTCATAGCTCTTTTGGTTAAAGAGATATTCAGCATTTTCTCTTTATGCAAATTAGGAAAATGACGTCACAACAAGACGAGGGCAAAAGAGGCCAACAATGTTTCATGTATGATTCTGTTTGGGATAGTTAGATTCACTTAAAACTTGGTAATAACAAAGAAGGACCAAAACCACAACCTCTGACATGTTTATTACCGTTTCCATAGTAACACTATTGATACTAGGGCTGTCTATTTAAAAGATAGGAAAAATCTGAAACCGGGATTTCACAGACGCTACTAATCCTCTTGGAGGTTAGTAGCAGATGTAGACAGCGAAATGCGTTGCAGCTCTTCTTCTGAATTAAAAATAATAATAATAAAGGGGCTCGAGTCGCATTATAAGAGCATTTCTTATATAACTTTCGCTATCAGACATTTTGCAAATATTTCATTTACTTCCTGACATAAACTAATATTTATCCGGTAAAACTGGTCCACCCAAGTAGTAATATATAACTAGAGTTACTTAACAATTAGACTAGAGTTCCACTAGCATACTACCTTCGAGTTGTTGCTAAAACGTATTTATTTTCATGGTTTTAGGAAGTTTTGCGTTTACGCTACTATCTATCTACTACGTGATAGATAGCGAGTAGCGGAACCATTCTGATTGCAGGATTCGTGATAGTATGCGAGTGGGTTTCTACTAAAACCAGTTATAACCGCTTTAAACCAGTTTAAAAAGCTGAGATTCATAAAAACGTGATAAGATACTAATCAAACATGATAAGATACTAATCAATATTATATTTCTTTGTTTTCCAATAACCCTCGCTGATCAATCAAATGACGTCGTCACCTTAATCGGTAATTATACTAACGTATTGACCTATAATACACGGTGCTATCATAACTTGATTGCTAACATATAGCGCAACACTTACAATAAGTAATTACCCAACTAACCTAAATTAATAGTCCCTTCGATGGACGATTCCAACTATAAGCGCGCGCCCTCTTCTTTATTCAGATATGCCGAAGCTGTGTACCACAATTTCTAGAATGCAGCGCGCGCTTTTTTAACAGTTCTTTCGACAAATGCCCCACATCTACTGACATGCAGCGCGCGCGTGCATTATAGCTGGAATCTTCCATTTATTACATGGTTAACATCTTGAAGTTATCAATTATCATCCACTAGTTTACTGTTGTAAAATAGGCTGAAAACTAACGGAGATTGCGAAAACAAAAGGAGCACTTCTTCACTCTATTTATAATTTCTCGCTTCTTAATTTTTAAACGGTAAATCAAGCTAAATGCGATCCATTATTTTGCGATTTTAGTAAAAGCCTGCAATTACTGCGATTTTCATGATTATGCGAACTCCCACTTGGACATTTCCGAACGCCAAACGGGGTTTTGGCTTCCGTCAATCAAACCTTTTAATCAGGCGCATGGATTTTTCTGAGTTTCGTTTGCATCGTATGTTATGGTGAAATTTGGATTGAAGCTAGTCGTTGATTAGTTAAAAAAACCTCAAAGAATGTTTATTTATTAAAAATATTAATAATTATTTATCAAAAAATAATTTTCCTGTTTGGATAAGCTCTTCTCCATCAGTCAAGCCACCCCCACATGTGACGAGAAAAGCCGGTAACCATAGCGACGCAAAACATCCCTAAATATAGCTTCTGTTTTCACTTTTCGCGAACCAAACTATTTCAAACCTCCTTTTAAAGCAGAATTGATGACGCAACTATTGTATCAATCAATCCAATATAGTTTTTCGCTTACCAAAAGCAAAGCTTTCGGTAACAATCCAGTTCCCTTCGTCAGTGATGTGGCTATGTAACAACTATTTTTCAATGGACAAAGTACCCCTTGAGCCTTTGTCATACCTGGCGCGGGTTGTTCAAAGATGGGTTAAATTTAAACCAGGTTT
Organism: Scolanthus callimorphus; assembly: GCA_033964015.1. Lineage (NCBI taxonomy): Eukaryota > Metazoa > Cnidaria > Anthozoa > Actiniaria > Edwardsiidae > Scolanthus > Scolanthus callimorphus. The sequence goes on along the minus strand of CM066912.1, from coordinate 29,722,048 downwards.
AGTTCTCAACAAAACCATCGAGTCACCATGGTAATTAATCCTGGATTAGTGATAAACCACTATCGAGCAACCGGACCCTGAGGTCTATGTACCAGGGATATGTCCCGGTGGTTTTACTAAGCGAAAGTGCTTTTTTGTTTGAATATAGATACAAGGGCGGATCTTGGGGGAGGGGGAGGGGGGGGATCTTGGGGGAGGGGAAGGGGGGGGGGGGGGGGGTTGGGGGTGATTAGGGTGGCTAGCCACCTCCCTTGTTCTCATATTTCTCGTAAAAACCTTAAGATTAGCCACCCCCTTGGTCTGAACTCTGTAGTATATCCTTTGTACTAGCCATCCCCCTTCTTAAGGGTCGGCATCCGCCACTGAGATAGTTCTACCAGTAGAGTTGTCCATGGTTTTATTAATCATAAGTACGTTTTTGTTTGAATCTAGATAATGACACCGTCCCACCCACCTCATTGCCTCCCACCACGCCCATGCCTCTTGCTGCAGACAAAGCTCAAAATAAGAAGTTCGCTGACATAACGCAACCGATCTTGGACCACAACGCCCCAGACGCGGTCGTCGCCTCCAGCGATGACTTCCTGCCACTCAAGAAACAGCCAAGACACAACATTGACTCCATCGAGGAAGCTGTCTTGAAGCGCGACCACATTGAGCACTAAAACCACTAAAGCTGCCTCAAAGTAAAGGAGCATAGGGCGTTGACAAGAGGACACATTGCCATTTTGTGAGCCCGAAGCTGGTGTGTGGTATCTGCAGGGGTTCCTTGTGTATTTTCCAGGACTAAGTCGATTCACAGAGGCCTACAAGATGTGTGGAATTGGAATTCTGGTCACCTGGTGCATCATGATGTAGCATACTTTTGTCTCTTCGCATTGTTATAAGATTCAGAAAAATTGTCGGAGTTCTTATTCTTTGCCTTCCACGTTTCGTAATTGAAAGTTGAGTCACATTGCGTTTTCGAGTCGTTGGTTGTTGTGGTGACTACTTCATGTACATATTTCAAGAAATGATAGCAAGAAAATGGTTTGTGCAATTCGTAATAAAAGAAGAATTAAGAAGTCGTTAACTTGACTGACAAAGTGTACAATGTAATTGCTATCTGAGCTGTTCTAAAAATAAGGATCAAAGGCCTGGTAAAATGTCATTTTGGGAAAACTTCATGTGACCAAGAAATAGTGTTCATATTGAATAATTTTTAAGGGTAAATAAAGTATATCGTTCATAAAGTACCTTGTTAGATCAATGAAATCAAATTAACTGACGCAGCGCGAGGTTTGATACAAAGCCCTTGAACTGCGCATGCCCCAACAAATAAAATCAGCCAATCAGCGTAGGCCCTCAGAGCTTACTGAGCTCGTACTGAGGGTACGAGAATCTGCTTTTGGAGGCTGGGAACGAGATTACCTCGTGCTACTTTCTGAGTTGTTTTGCAAAGCTATATTAGTTTTCACTAGCTTGGTGTTTTTCGCTTGGTAGTGATATGGAGTCTTTTGTTGTGAAAATAAATGGCGAGGGCCAATCAGAAAGTAGCATGACTTAATCTCGTTCCTAAGCCCCAAGACATAAAATAGCCAGGATTTTAATTTGAAGAACGGAGAGATATTAAAATAAGCCATGTATTTTAATCCCCCCCCCCCCCCCCCCCCCCCCCTCCGGCTACGCCCCTGTAAACTTACTGGGTGTAGGCCTGCCTCGGAACGATCGTGTTGTTTCATAGAGACTAGATATCTCTACATGTGACTGATTTATAGTATAATTCTAGTTACGAAAGATAGGTTAGCAAAGAATCGAAGTAATTTTAATTTAGAAATGCCTACAGTACAATTTTTGGCCTTACGTTTTGTGTCTGGGGCTTACATTTTCCAAATTACCAAAACAGCACGAGATATTTTTGTTATGCAGATTATTTCTTTTGTTCTCATTTCATTTTCATAAATGCGTTTTGCCGCGGTGTTCAACGCACTAGATTTTTTCGGCGTATCGGGCCCAATTTTTCTTCTGGCAAATCAAATACGTCGAGGCATAAGGAGCCAGAGCGCTCCTTAGTTACCAACTTTAAGTGCCCTGGATCCCGCAGAGATGTGGATGTAATATTTCATGTCTCTGCGGGTGGCACCCAGCTTTCTAGTGAATAACAACATTCCAACCCAACGCCTAGGCGTCGTAATCTCCAAGTGTGAACCACTTGAACCGAAAAAAGTGTGTTCTATCTGTCAGCATTGCCATTGTTATATTGCCTCTAGACCAGGAATGTTTCGCAACTATAACGCTCGTTGCACGTCGCTTCGCAAGAGATGTCGATTTGGAAGTCGACTTTTCCGACCTTTACAAACGAATATCGGGCCATTGCTTCGTTGTAATAAAAGCTATACCCCAGGCCGTCGACGACGGACGACAGATCTAAAATGAAGATTCCTACACAAACAGAAATTTAAAAATGGGCATTGTAGTAAAGAATCAGACATAAATGTATTCCTTTAGATTTTTAGTTTCCACTAAAAACTACAATGAAACGGCAGTTTTACGACATTCCCGATTTTACGATAACGCTTTTGACATATAGTTAAATGTGTGAAAGAGAACCTGATCTTGTAAGAATAACGGTTCCCGGCAATCTTCATACTGTATATGCTTGAAGCATAAACAGAAACTTAGCAATCACAAAAGCTTTGTGTTCTCCAGTTGCGTTTCCTAACTGAAGATTTAGATTTAGATTTCGAAAATCGTTTCCCGGTCACATTGCAACAATACCCCCAAAAGTACGAATTTTCGCGGCCCCGTGGATATCGTAAAATCGCAGAGCCCGACGACTTACCTTCAGACGCGCTATACTTTCTTGCGAAAAACCCTAGACAATACCAACTGAAAACCAAATAAACCTGAAAAACTGAAGCCTTGCTTTAAGAAGTCAACGGACAGCATGCACAACTGTAGGAAACTTCATTCTGTATCCCAAGGCATTCAGCCATGCAAGCACGACAGAGCCTTTGCCCGGATAAACCAGCTAAGATACATAAAACAATTTAAGATAATTATTTCTGGAAGCCTTAAATTTCTGTATCCCAAGGCGTTCAGCCATGCACGCACGACAGAGCCTTTGCCCGGATAAACCAGCTAAGATACAGGAAACATTTATGATAATTATTTCTGAAAGCCTTACAATTTCTGTATCCCAAGGCCTTCAGCCATGCAAACACGACAGAGCCTTTGCCTGGATAAACCAGCTAAGATACAGAGTACAATTTAAGATAATTATTTCTGGAAGCCTTCAATTTCTGTATCCCAAGGCATTCAGCCATGAAAGCACGACAGAGCCTTTGCCCGGATAAACCAGCTAAGATACAGAGTACAATTTAAGATAATTATTTCTGGAAGCCTTAAATTTCTGTACCCCAAGGAATTCAGCCATGCAAGCACGACAGAGCCTTTGCCTGGATAAACCAGCTAAGATACAGGTCTAAAATCCTTAAAATTTCTGTATCCCAAGGCATTCAGCCATGCAAGCACGACAGAGCCTTTGCCCGGATAAACCAGCTAAGATACATAAAACAATTTAAGATAATTATTTCTGGAAGCCTTAAATTTCTGTATCCCAAGGCAATCAGCCATGTAAGCACGACAGATCCTTTGCCAGCCAAGATATTGATCAACTATATCCTCCATATCGATCCAATCCCCATCAGAATATTTCTCCTTAAAATGTTAAGAATCTTCCAACTAATTTCATCTCGTTTGGTAGCGCAATCCATCGCTCTAGGCTTCAGCGGCCATGTTTGTTTCGGTTTTCGCGCGGTCCCAGGAATGACTTCCAGACCAAGAATCGTAAGTCTATATCAGCCATCCTACCCTTGACAGGTCATTATTATTCCTCTGAATGGTAGATGACCAGAATCCATGGTGCCTTTGCATATTTGAAAAACGTCTCTAGCCGCCGCCACGAGGCCAAATATCAACTGGTCAACAATTATACGTTTACAAATTCCGATTGTTAGCAAGTCTTTCTAGATGATTTGATTGTTCATACGTCCCGGATAACTTGTTTGATGATCAAAGTTAACTCAGTGAAGTGTGGTTATTACGGGTATTCTAGAAAGTGTGATGCGAGCTAACGCCGCTCTAAGATCGCTCCCCTCATTTAACCTCATGATTCACATTTCAGCGCATGTCCTCTGAAGTCCAGCCCTCGAAATAAACATGATAAACAGAGGTTCGCTTCATGACCTGATACTGACACTGTAGTAAACACGCAAATCTCATTACTAAATGAAACCGCAAATCTCCTACTCGAAGACAGATTTTTTTATTGGATTATGACATCAGCCATAACAACCGTAGTGGGCAAAAATCGAACTTCCGGAAACGCTCTGGCTCGTTATGTCAAAATACAATCGATCCGTCAATAACATCGTCTACTATTCAGCACATCGATGCAATGCCCAAATATGGTCATTGGAACGCCAATAGCTTACCCTGGGGACCAGAGGCTGAAACTCTGCCCTTTCGCGTTTGTGTTGTTTCTCGTGGCAAAGTCTCGCTGCGTTCGACCTTACCTAAAATTTTCTCGCTACGCTCGAAACTTTTAATTCTTTGGACCTCGAGCCTCTGGTTTCCAGGGTACCAATAGCTGAAATCAGGGGCTCGCTAAAATGAAAGAAAAAATATGACATATATCGCCCATATATCCTGCGATATCTGTCGTCTGAGGGAATATGATGTGTTCAGCTCTCGTATTTAACACAAAGTAAAATTATTTCTGGGATGCTTTCTCTGATTTATAGCAGACTCGGGTCGAGACTACGTCCCTCGTCGGTATCAGATGTAAGTATCATGATATTCTGCGCAATCTCGCAGGATAATGGTGGGCATGAATTTTAGCCTGCGTTTCCCGGTTTCCCGGTGCAGGCAGATTAAACCTGTGTTGGTTATGGTCGAGAGGCTCTGGGAACGAGATTGAGCTCCAACCAGGTCAGTCAGGGCGATGGAAGAAGTAGAAAGTAGGTAAAATTTGCACTAAAAATACTGTATTTTTCAGTAATATAAGCTCGATAAGAAACTAGAATGATAGGTATTTTGACGTACCAACGTTACGACTTCGCAAATGCCTTTTCAGAGGCCGAGAATGGGCACATAAAACATAAAACCTGTGAACCGAGTATGCACTAAAAATACTGTATTTTTCAGTAATATAAGCTCGATAAGAAACTAGAATGATAGGTATTTAACCAGAAACATATAACTTAAGTGATATGTTTCTGACTTAACTTATCTTTCAATTTCATATCTTTATAGTTATGCCTGATAGAGTTTGCTTTCTTTGACACCAATTTGACAAAGAAATGATTCAAATTATGTTGGCAGCCGTGGATGGTTACCGTAAATAAGTATCGCGATTTTGTCGTTGTTCGTGTGACAAGCTGAAGTGAGTACGTGACAAAATTTTCTAATAGCAGAACTACGTTTTTTACTGTTCGCGCTTCGCAATTCAAGCTTTACCTATCCAAGGAGGTTTTAAAAGCTTAATCAAACTTGAAACAACGAAGTTCGGGAACTTGACTGAGTGCCTCAATATATTTTATTTGAACTTAGTATTTCGTTTTGACGAGTAGTATAGAGAATCGCCTCGGTCCTTATGCTTAACTGACAGTTTCTCTTTCAGCTTATAGAATATTATTGGTGAAAAATTGCCCGTTACGGCAGAAACGGTTGGCATGAGACGAAGTCAGCGGTTGGTTCAAAGCTGTGACATCACTCAATGGAATATATAGTAAAAATTCACCTTGGTATTCAACAAGCCCCTGTGGCGCAATGGACTAGCGTGTTGGACTTCTAATTCAAAGGTTGTGGGTTCGAGTCCCACCAGGGGTGCGTAAATTTTTTTCTTTTTTTTTGGTTATTACTATTATTTTTTTCTTTTTCTTCCTTAGGAACTGTGACTTTATTTTTTATAACACGGATAAAAGGATATACGGTATATTTGGAAAAATGAGGAGCAAAAATACTACTAATAAAGAAAAATCGTATAAGTGATATTAAGTGATTTTAAACTGAACTTTATTTTTTTTATTAGGCCTAGGGTGTGAATATTTCCTTGACCGGTACTTTGCCTTTCCTTTTAGCCGTAAAATCGAGTAAGAGCGCGCAACTTTCGACTATGTTTCTTTGTTACAGACTCGCAGAGCATGGAAACACGACCCCCATTGCTGGGCGGAAGCCGTCTTTTCATCAGGAAAAGCTGAAGAATTCATAAAAAAAAATTCGAGTTTTCGTTTTTTTTTTCGAAGACGGGATCGGATCGGTCTGTTGGACGGGTCGTGAGTTTTTGGCTCGGTGTGGGTGTTGGTCTTATCGTGACCGTTGCGAGTCTTAAAAACATCACACATGCTCTCTTCACTGTCCACGTACAATATTTTCCTTTTGTAAGCAAAACAAATCCCAAAATCTGCACTCTAAACTATAGTGATTCCTTACTTAGTTCACAGACACTTCCAGTTTTGCGTGCAGGTCTTTGGGAAATAACTGATTAGCGGGTAGCACTATTTCGAGATACAAGATACAAAGATACAAAGATACAAAGATACAAAGATACAAAGATACAAAGATACAAAGATACGAAGATACAAAGATACGAAGATACAAAGATACAAAGATACAAAGATACAAAGATACAAAGATACGAAGATACAAAGATATGAAGATACAAAGATACAAAAATACAAAGATACAAGGTATCGGATTTCTTATATGTATTAGTTTCAGCCTCTATATTTTCAAAATATAGATGCAGATGCTCATTTAAGCTTAGAAAATATACTACAGAGGCTGAAACCCGGGTAACACTAATACATATGAGAAATCCGATACCAGGAATCTTTGTATCTTAGTATCTTAGTATCTTTGTATCTTCGTATCTTTGTATCTTCGTATCTTCGTATCTTTGTATCTTTGTATCTTTGTATCTTTGTATCTTTGTATCTTTGTATCTTTGTATCTTCGTATCTTCGTATCTTCGTATCTTCGTATCTTCGTATCTTTGTATCTTCGTATCTTCGTATCTTTGTATCTTGTATCTCGAAATAGTGCTACCCTGATTAGCTTAGCGCGACACAAACGATGGCAAAAATCGTTAAACAAATTCCTGACGAACAATTATTAATACTAACATCAAAGCTTGAGATACTACGTGACATTTTTTTTCGGAGGGATTTGTTTAATAATCTCAATTTACACTGATGTAATAAAAATATTTAGATGCGAAAAGTGTTTTTATTGCGAATTTGGAGCGTGAAAAATGAATCGAAGAGCGCGAACTAATGGCGCAAAATTTAATGCTTAGGTTTTAATTATTCCCTCAATTTACGAAAGCATATTGGTAAAAATATGGCATACCATATATAGGCTATATTTATCAAGCTGTTTCGGCCTTTTGGCTATTGTTTTGACCATCTTGATCGTAGAATTCGAAGCGGCATTGTATTCCCTTTGGCTAAACTGTAGTGGATATTTTTTAGGGTCTTCATTTCATTGCAATCAGAAAAGGGCAAAAATATGGTCTCGTGAAATATGTCATTTAATTTTTCGCGAAATCGCACGACCGCGAATTGAATTAAGGGTGAAATCGTGTGTGACGTTCTAAGTGTTCTCCTTTTCTCTGTTTGACTCGCGAAGCTTATCTTAAAACCGGCGTATTTAAACGGCAGGATTTATACAAGTCAAGAAAGGACTACAGTGGTTTAATATAGACTACCTTTTGTTCTACTATGTTTAAAACTGTTGACTCTTCTCTCTAGTCCGCCCACTCTCTCTAGCAACTAACGCGCGCACGTTATAAACATCGTCGTTGCTACGCAGATGTTTTAGTTACGAACCGGCATGCCATGAAGCGGGAATTGAGAACATCAATATCAAACAACAAATAAAAGTTCTTCGCTAAAACTCCGTCTTAAATTGGATGAAAACAACTCGGTCAGATTGTGGGAAGGTTTATAATAAGTCGCCACAGGGGATAGAGGTTTTGCCCAAGCGATTTAATTACGTTTTCAAAATTGCTTTGATGGGGTACGGGTGGGTCACGTGATAACGCGTATTTGTTTGCTCACAGAGCATGCGCAGTTACGACAAGAAAATTACCCGCGAGGTTCACGAAGCGCTTCGGTATGGCGGGACTGATGCTAAAATCCTCGCTCGTCTTCTTGATTTCCCTGGTAATTTTCCAGGGAACTAGAAGCTTCCCTTCTCCTCTTCACCAAATAGGTAAGTCTGAAATGTAATTTAAGCACTTAGTGGCGAAGATTACGTTTAAAATCAAAGTGACATATATGGAAGTAACATTTTTTTTTTTACGTTTTCGATGTTCATGAACTTCTATCGAATTCTAGCGTCGTTTCTTCTTGTATTGCTCGAGTAAATTATTTAATGCTTTTCTATTTGGCATAATGGGTGCATCAAGCTAGAAAGATGCGTTGATATCATAACTTTGACTGCAAAGTTTTCGTCTACAATATGTTAAAATTTGACACTGACAAACATTCCGTCGCTTCAAACTCCCTATCTTCTTCATAGCATAACTGTTACGAGTCGTCTGTAAAATACCCGTTGTGAAGCAGCCATTCAGTCTGGATGTTAAGTTTTCTATTTGTGGCTTAGAATATGTCCTAACATGATAGGGAAACATTAAATATTTATCTCTGATCTTAGAACGCTATAGAACGGAATAGTTGATGACCAGAACGCGCCGATTACAGCGCAATGCGATGCCTTATGCTTCAGGAAAAAAAAATCGCGAATAAGGCTAGGTGTTTTTCGCATATACATCAGGAGAATATTGATCATTATTCCCAACTACGAAGCTTTTCTCGTTTACAGCTATGACATTACAAAGTAAAGACGATATTAAGGCTGATGAAACCATCTCAATTGTCAAAAACAGAAGGTTTTGCATAATAGTCCATTGGAAGAAACGTTATAGCCGAACATGAGAAAAGAAATGGGAGAATTGTTGAAATTCAGGGAAATTTATCAAAGCAAAAGGTTTTTAATTCTCAAAGGGATTCTTCCGTTAGATTTTATTACCATCGTTCAGGGTTTAACTGACTTTTGTGAGCAATGACTTTTGTGAGATAATGAGCTTATTAGAGCTTGCCTATAGGTTTTAAAAAGTTTCAAAAAAAGCCGGGTGGAAATTGCTCACACATAGAAGATGATTAGACTCCTTAAGTTGAGAATGTTTATTGTTGTTTGTTTTCAACGAAGTCACTTCAATTTCTTTGAGAGAAAATCGGGCTCGTTAGACTAATGAAGAAAAAAAATTCTAAAAAAATATTAAATGCACCGTCGGTTTGTTTCGTTGGCAACGAAAAGCAGCAACGTCGCCAGTTTTTCGCTTTTTTACTTTGTACTTTCCCCTTGTTGTTCGTTTCTGTTAGCGGAAATGCTTAGATAGCTTGAGCCCGAAGCCATGAAAAAATAAAAATATGACAGAATTAATCTACGCGATTATCTTTGAGCCCAGATTTCGTCCGCACTGTTCATATTTCATACTTAGCGAATACTTGTGAATAGGTTTTTTCATTTTACTTCAAACGCTTATATAATATTCTGAAACATATGGCAAAATAGTGTAGTCAATTGCTAAAGTTTAGGTTTTGCTACTTAAATATCACCTGCTCCGAGAAATGGCTCGACGCGAAGGCATAAATTTGCATTCGACCCCTCGATGGGAGATATTTCAAACATTCAAGCTCTCGCTATGATATAGCACTCTAGATCGCAAGCTATAAATTGGTTATCGCTAGCAGCTTTTTCACAGAAGGAGATTTTCGCTAGGGAAGAAAATTAAAGAGAGAATATTTAGCAAAAAGGAAAAAGATGAATGGGAATTTTTAAAACATTTTTTGGATACAGATTTTTTCATTTGCTAAACAATATGTTAAAAGTGTGTTAGTGTTCGGTACGGTTAGCATTGTTTAGTTTCAACAATTTCAGGGACTAACAACGGACCTGTTACTCAGAAATTCTGTTCTTCTTCCCAAATCGCTGCTATGTCAAGAAGACAAAAAAATCTCTTAATGCTCCGAAAATGTTCTGTGTCTCACCTTCAATGCCAAAATATTTCAGTTGTGCTGGCGATTTCAATCCATTTTTGGATATTGTTCTTCTAGAAACTTCTTTCCCGCGTGTGTTTTTGTGTTGGGGAGGGGGAGTTGTTAAGGTATTAGTGGGGGAAGCTTAAGTTGCTGTGCTCTGGTGTTGGTGATCCCTGTTTCTCCGTTTCTCTGTTGTCAAATTTTCCTTAACGAAAGGGAAAACGGCATTCTTACCGGTATTGCTCACGTAGAAAAGAAAACAAATACGCATTACACTTATTTAATTGAGAAGGTTATGGGTGCTGTCTGCTCGCGCAAGTACCAAGGGCGTCGCGTTTTGATGGATAGTGTATAGCTGGCTTTGTCCAAAGTGGCCGGCACAAGGTCACAGGTTTTGCGGCTTAGTTTGGGTTGCTTTGTTGTTTAAGTGAATTTTCCAGTGAATACGGGGAGCGCTTAATATATAGATTTAGCCACTGGCTAAAAGCGGAGCTCCCAGTTACATATTTTTCTGTGTTAATTAAACAAAAACAAGGTTGCCATTGTACATAGCTTGCTACCGTCTGCTTTTCAAGAAAAAGTGTCTCTTGATATGTATATACAGTGTATTCTTTGGTATGTTGCTAAGAACTATACTGTTTTAACATGCTGTTCTATCTTTTGCGCGAAAGCAAACAAGTTGATGTTAATTTAGACAGCTATTTTAAAAAACTCGGAAGGTACGCGTCTAAAGGTGTCTGGGTAGGTGGTCTTTAATTGGCTTACTGTTTGAGTACGTCATACTAGTTGACTATACTGGACAATACTAGCTTTACCACCGTATGCATTGCTACGCGACCTCAAAATTCACTGTTGGGCGATTGGCGATTTTACGCAAGAAAATTGTTGTCAATTTTCTTGAACCGGAAAGTTAAACATTCAAGTCAAGGAAGCCAAAGGATAGGTTAAAACCATTTTGGTTGATTTTGCAATCAATGTCGGCCCGCTGAAGTGGCCGAATCCAGCGTTTCGGTTTGATTGACGGCTAAAAATCGCCCATCGCAACATTGAATTTTGAGGTCGCGTAGCAATGCATACAGTGGTAAGCCTCCATTTTGTGTAATTTAGCAGCCAGACAACATGGGCACCCAACGATCATTTTCGGTAAATTTTCGGATAGCGCTAGGAGAGCAGAATTTTTTTAAATTTCGTATGTAGATTATAAGATCTCCTGGATGTTACGAATTGCACAAAGGTTCAAATTTACTAGTCTTGGTGGTATTTTTGCCGTTAAAAAGTCACTTAGACTTTTCGGATAGAGTTTTTCCCCTGGCACTTTTGCGGAAGACTTTATTTCAATCCCTAACATTTTCGTATCCCATAATTTTCATCTACGAAATCCGAAGAGATACAAAGTTTGTACGGATGAAAAATATCCAATTTACAGTAATTTGTATACTCAGATATGACTTATAATGGCATTTTTAGCTATTTCACACCATTGTCTCGCTGGGTGACCTTTATTGAAATAGCAATGACTTGTAGCTGGTAAAGGTGTGTACGCACGGACCGGGGAAATCTATGTCTTGGCAGGTTGACGGAGCTAGGTTAATCTTCCCATTGTTGCCATAGTTTGAAGAGACAATACAAAAGTTCGCGTGAGTTCTTACGTGGTACATGTTTTCGTATATGATGCATTAACTTCTTCTAAGTAAACGGTACCCACCCACTTGCTAGGAGATCGTGTACCGCTTCCATAGCTCCGAACTTGCTAAACAGCTGCTCCTTATTTCTAGTGTTGAGATCTTGTCTTTTTAAACAGGGGATCGATTTCAAATATCGATTGATGTGACTGTGAATTCAAACTAAAGTCAGGAATTCACAAGACTCTTTGTGATATCAAGTATCTGGTTTTAAAAGCACCAAAATTTGACCAAACGTTTATTGCGTGCCGCTGAACGGCGAGTTTTGGAGTGTGTTGTATTGGCATTGTTTAAGAAAGAATGTCAAATTAAGTAGCCTAGTTTGTTCCGTATGTTTTTCATTAAAATTAGGCAATATTTACTTAACATCTAACAAGCAAATCCCCTGGTGTCGGACGAACCCTTGCTCGTGAGTGAGGCTAGACTAAAAACCCTTATTCGAGACTATTCTTTCTTCTTCTGCACTTCAGCGGTTAAAGTGTTTTGCCATCTTCTGGTTTACCTTCACTTTTCGTTTTTTACCTGAAATCATGACAACTTTACTCATAAATTTTGTTTGGCCTTTTATCTTATAAGATCCTTTCAAGGGCCTCGAAACAGAAGAGGGAGCCAGTGATCGTCACCATCTAAAACACGAGGACAACGAAAAGAGAAATTCTCATGGAGGAGGACACATTGCCAGTCATCACGTAAAGCATGCAGAAAAGGCGGCACACGGTTCAGTAGATGATTTGAAGAGAGCCGAAGATAAACATGGGAAACTCTCAAAGAAGGAGCATGAGGGACACGAAGAGGGAATGGTTAAAATACACGAGGAAAAGGAAGAGAATGAGAAAAATAAAAAAGAAATGAAAGAGAAAGAGAAAGAGAAAGAGCATCACAAGGGCCATACGGCTGCCATTGGAACTCATCTTCTGGAAGAGATAAAAGGAAAGGTGTTTCACCTCCACACGAGGAAAAGAAAACACTAGATCACGAACAAGAAGGGGGGCATGAACATGTAGAAGAGGAACTCACCTCTGAACATGAAGCGAAAAAAACGAGGAGAGTCGCATCACCACACCGAACTCGAACACGAGGAGAAAAAGAAACTTCCTTTTTCGGAAATGGTTCTTAAAGAGTTTGTGGCTTCCCCTGTTGGTACTGAAAAGGAAGAAGAAAAACGAGTTAGCAGCCATGAGCACCGCCATAAAAAGCTTATGGCCCACCATGATGGCAGTGAAAAGGAGGAAGAAAAACGAGTAGGCAGCAATCCTGACCACCATGAGCACCACCATAAAGCACTTGTGGGTCACCATGTTGGTAGTGTAGAAGAAGAGGAAAAACGAGTGGACAGCAATCCTCTTCATCATTTGCGCCAACCTCAACACCACAAAAATGAACACGAGGAAAAGAAGACAATAGTTTTGGAGAATCACCCGTCACATCACAGACAACATGCCGAGAAGGAAGAACGAGAAGTTCAACCCCCAAAACACATGGAACAATTTGAAGAGAGAGCAGAACACGGAAACGCGCACCCGCCGACATATTTATTCAATGAACATGAAGCTGAACGCGGTGTTCATGGTAATGAGGAATTCAAGCTTCCTGCCGAGAAAAGAGTCAAGCGTCCACCTTTAGAGCATGAAGAAGTCGAAAAGCGCGTGTTTAACCCTCCGGAGCACGAATCGCAAGAGAAAAGAGAAGAACTCGATGAGTTCGAGCGTCACCACCCAGTTGTAAAACGGGTACTCTTGCCGCCGCACCATTTGCCCCACCACGAATCCGTTGTTGATCCTGTAAGAGCAGTACAGCAGAAAAGGTCTCTGCATGAAGAAAACCGACACCACCACAAATCGCACCATGCGCAACCTCATCATGAAGAAGAAAGAACAGTAGGGCACTCAAACCCGAAAGAGCATCCGATGAAACACCATATCCTACACGAGAAAGAAAGGTCACTTCAAGAAAAGGAAAATGAATTCCAGTTCCCAATAGAAGCCGAACGGCACCATCTACACCATAATCTACATGGCGAAGGAGAACGCACCGTTGAAGGAAATGTTGAGGCAGTTCCGCCTGAAAGGTCCTTAGAAATCAAGAGGTATGAATCATACCCGGCCCAGGATGAGGAGGAGGAAGCTCTTAGAGATATGGAGTACCTTCCACCGTATCATGAAAGTGAGCTGGAAGAAGAAGAGCGCAGTCGTGTGCATCCTCCGTCGCGCGAGTATGAGCGAGATGACGTCCATCCTCCTCCTTATCATAATCAGGAGGAGGAAAGAGAGCTGACTGCCGAAGATCGAGAAAACTTAAGGCGCGAAATCTATGCTACCTTCCTGGAAAATGTAAGTCCAAGGAAGCCTGTTGACAACCGGCGAGAGATGCGTATACCACCTAAGCTTCACGAGGAAGAGGAGATAGAGGAAGAGCGTGAGAGTTACCCACTAAACTTGAAGAGAGACGAAGAAGAAGAACGTTATATGCGTGCTCTAGAGGAGGAGATCAGAGCTCAGGACGAGGAGAAGATGGATCCCCTGGTGGATAGGGACTTTGAAGAAGCTTTGGGTTATTAATTATAAACGTAAGTGTGATCATACTCTAGGATTAAACCCTGACCAAACGAAACGCAAGTTCGCGCTATTCGACGTAAGTCATGGCTTGCATAGACTTGCGTTCTCTTGCGTTGAGGTGGCCAAACGAGATGCAAGTTTTGATGCAAGTTGAGTGTTTTGTTCCTGATGATGACATGATCACGCTACTTTCGAACACATAGCGCGCGCTCAAGCTAGTGCTTTTCTTGGACGAGAGAAATAAAAAAATCTTACCTACTTTCATAACTAAAATAGTAACTAAAAATACAAGTGTAACATTTTCATGACTTGTTTTGGTCATAATATTTCGTTATTTTGGAAAACGAATAAAATTGAAAACTTGCGTAAACTTCCGTACACTTGCGATTTGTTGCACGAAAATTTCAGCATGTTCAATATGGACGCAAGCGAGCACAAGTCATAGCAGGTCCGCGCAAGTCATCGCAAGTTGGTACCCAAACGGTCCTCAAGTCGGTCCAAAAAGTTGCATTTTATTATATAGATATCGATGAGATACTTGTGTTTCTCCAGTGTTGAAAAATTGATATCTTTCACATGTGAAAGGTATTGTATCTTTCACATGTGAAGATATCACTGTTGGCACGAAACTGGTATTTATTTTACCTTGTGATTTTGAATTTAATTAGTAAACTTTAAATCTTAGCTTGATGTGTTTATGACATTTTTAAAGAGGTTTTTTATCAAACTTTGCTTGTAGAGAGTTTCAGTGCCAGAAGCGGTTTGCCGGTTTATCGATTCGGTTTTACAATAAAAGGCTTTTATTTGTTTTAAAATTTATCTCATCAATATCTAGCGCTAACTCGTGAGAGATTGAGTTGAACACTCGAAGATAAAATTCGTATCTCCGCGCGCCCATGTAATATCCTCTATGTCTTGCGTGAACTTGCGCTTCGTTTGGCTTTACAGGTAGTTACTGTTGCAGTGTCGTTTATGAGTTTAACCTTGAGAAGACAGACCCCTTTTGGGATTAGAGTAACGATTGGGACAAATCTTGGAATAAAATAATTTGCAAATTTGTAGAAACCATCCAAGATGGCGTCCGCATCGGGATTCTCGCTCGATTCTCGCCATAAAACGATCTAAAAACAGCCAACCAACGCCTGTTAGCAGGCTAGTCAATCCGCTAAGCATCTCCAACTTTGATTAATCATGCTATGAAAACAGAAACATATAAGTGAGTTGAAACGTGTAACAACGCGACAACCTGTGAACAACTCGCGATCAATAAACACCATATTTGGAAAGCATCAAGTTCTTCGTTTAGCCAATCAGCAACGGGAGATTTGATTCGTCATATTTTCTAAAAATAACGCGCGCGAACTCCTGACAACAGAACTGAAGCACAAAATGAGTTTAGTTCACTGTTTTACTTCCAAAACCCAGCAAAAAAAATTTTATCATAACTTTTGCTGTTCTCGTAATGTGATTGACTACTGACTTGCCATGGTAAATAAGAGTGCAGACAACGCTGTTTGCATCAACACGCGCGCGCGCGCTTCTAAACCAACGGAAAACAGTTCGAATGCGCGTGCAATCCCAACGGAAAAGTCTTACGTGAATGTTGATTGGCTGCACGCAAGGGCAGTGTTTTCCAAATATGGTGTTTAGTGATTGCGAGTTGTTCGCTGGTTGTCGCATCAGATTCATTCGTCTGTTACACGTTTCAACTAAGTTATATGTTTCTGATGAAAACTAATAGGCGTTTCTTATATTTTTTTCCTTTCACAGGTCCAAGTCCAGATCTAATATGACCGTGTACAGGTTTAAATCACTAAATACTATGTGCGCACATCAAAATATAGAGTTATAACTAGAGTTAAATCAAAATAAGGATTGATAATATGCACCTTAAATACGATGCCATATGCACTTTGGGCAGTAAGAAGACATACATGTTGTTATATAGCTTCGATTTTCCTCGACTTATATTAATCAGTTGTATTTTTTTCTCTGTATTCGTTTTGATTGTCTGACTATTTATAGGGGTGGTGAGTGACTTAGATTTCGGAGCCACATATCAAGAGAAACGTGTCGTTTTTCTAGTAATTATGTGGGCTTGCTGTGGTTTTGTGAATCTCCTGCTTCCAAGCTCTCGACCGTGAAAAAAATGCTGAAAACGACGAACAACATCAATTCTAGTGGATTTTGCAACCTTCTAAATCAATAGAAAGAGCAAAAAGTTACTAGGATTCCAAATATGGTATGTACCCATATATGGAAGTGGAGAAAAGCGACACATTTTACAAGGACATTTCGTGATATCAAGAGTGGATTAACAAGAGTTAGAATCTTTCCCTACTGTATTTGTCCACATCACAGTCAGAAAAGTGTCTATTTTTAGATTTGAGTTTCGCGCGCAAAAGTATTCAAAAGTAATGCTCAGGCTCGAATGCTCGTATACCTAATACACAACAAAATAGAGAACATCCTACCTTATCTTTTCGATTTTAACGGTTTTTCCATTGATCTGCGATTTAATTTTAGGCACAACTGTTCGCGTGGCGAGAAAGTGGGAACCCTGTGGATGACGAATTTTCGCGGGCATGCTAGTTCTAAAAATAGACACTTTTCTGACTGTGATTCGGGCGTACATAGTAAATATGGAAACTCTTGGTAATCCACTCTTGGTGATATGTAAAGTCAAGAGTGGATTAACAAGAGTTAGAATCTTTCGTACAGTATTTGTCCACATCACAGTCAGAAAAGTGTCTATTTTTAGATTTGGATTTCGCGCGCAAAAGTATTCGGATGCTCAGGTTCGAATGCTCGTATACCCAATACACAACAAATAGAGAATATCCTACCTTATCTTTGCGACTTTAAAGGTTTTTCAATTGATCTGCGATTAATTTTAGGCTGGATCTCACAACTGTTTGCGTGGCGAGAAAGTGGGGACCCTGTGGATGACGAATTTTCGCGGGCTTCCTAGTTCTATAAAAATAGACACTTTTCTGACTGTGATTCGGGCGTACATAGTAAATATGGAAACTCTTGGTAATCCACTCTGGTGATATGTAAAGTTTATCATTTTTTATAGAGTCTATCATCATTGACTTCAGGCTTTTTGTACAGTTCATCATTCTATTTCATCATAACTGGTTTTTATCGTTACAGTTGACTGTCTCGCACTACGTTGATCTTTTTAAAACGGGTTTATATATTTCTTCACACTCGTGCCCAGTCCTTTAGCGAGTGATAAGAGCGAGCGCAGTGAATTATGGGGAGGGAAGATAAAGCTCGCGAAGGAGCACGGGAATGAAACCATCCCGTCCTATCAAGGGGCTGAGCACGGGTCTTCTATTCTTCAATTCCCACCTCAAGTGATTTGAGAATAACTATAACAAAATATTTGTAAAAAGGCGTTGGGGAAATGATAAGAAAATAAAGGCGTTAAACCTTACTGGTGTAAATCCCTTTTCTTGTATATTTATTTTATTCACAAACCTTTTGCGTTTTGTCTCTTTGATTAAAGAGAGCCTGTCACGCAACTGCGCAGCTGTTCTGCGCATCTCTCAAATAAGCGAAGTATCGTCCTGTAACGATGGCCAGCGAAGGCTAAAATCTTCCAAAACAATCCAACGGACCATGCTTTTTTATGTTATGTGATAGGATGGGCTAATTACCCGGGGGGAGGGGGGGGGGGTTCTTCACATGTCGACCTGATAGGGGTGGTCGTCGTATTTTTTAGGGGTCAAAATCGACTCTCAGGTATTTTTTAGGGGGTATCGGAGAAAAATTGTGGCTTTCACTAATAAATGGTATTTTTTAGGGATACGCAAATGAATGAAAGGGTCCCAAGCCAAGTAAAACGTTTTCTTTCTTGGTCCTTGTTCATTTATAGCTCTAAAATAAGCTTGTTTTGAGATGAGAAACATAAACAATAACAAAAAAGGTTTATTGTTGGTATTTTTTAGGGCCGTCATCATTTTGTTTATAAGGTATTTTTTAGGGGTCGGATTTTTATGTCCTGGGTTTCTTTAAAAATTGGTCTATTGGCGAGAAAATGGTCTATTGATTTCTAACGGCCGATGAGTGCCGAAAGTACCAGACACGTTTTCTAGCTGTTCCTGATTGGTTGAGGTCTAGGATCCTTTGTTTTGTCAGCCAATGAGAATGCGACTCTTTGTTTTCTTTGGTCACGACTTACGCAAGTCGTGCTTAATTCGTCCCCTAATTGGTTTGTTGTTGAAAGGGTTCCGATTATGATTAGTTTGTTGTTGAAAGGGTTCCGATTATGATTGGTTTGTTGTTGAATGGGTTCCGATTCTGACTGGTTTGTTGTTGAATGGGTTCCGATTATGATTGGTTTGTTGTTGAATGGGTTCCGATTCCGATTGGTTTGTTGTTGAATGGTTTCCGATTCTCATTGGCTTTTAGTTTTCCACATTCATCTGAAATCCGCTCTAATCGTAATAAATGCATATTTTGAAGAGATTGATTTAGAACACTGAGGATAATTATTTCCAACATTCATCAAAATCTTTATTTTATTGATCGTGGTTTGATACAGATTAAAGTAAGTTCAAGAAGTTTTATGAAACTCTATGGCCGCCAGGAGCCATGCGTTTTCGTCTCAACAAAAGCATGTTTGTTCGACGTAGCTGCACCTGAAATACGAAAACAAATCATGAGTGTAGCACAATGATCGATGGAGGGGTATGCACAATCTGGTCTCGCGCCAGTCCCGCAGTCCCCCGAGAGAGGCAGATTGCAAGAAGCGTCCTTAGCAGGCCACGTGATGCAAGACGCATTTGCCCTTAGCAAGCCACGTGATGCAAGGCGCGTTTGCCCTTTAGAAGGCCACGTGATGCAAGGCGCGTTTGCCCTTTAGAAGGCCACGTGATGCAAGGCGCGTTTGCCCTTTAGAAGGCCACGTGATGCAAGGCGCGTTTGCTCTTAGCAGACCGCGTGATCCAAGGTGCGTTTGTTCTAAGCAGGCTACACGATGTAAGACGTGTTTATCCTTAGCAGGCCATATAATGCAAGATGCCTTTGTCCTAAGCAGCCCAAGTGATGTAAGACCCTTATGCAGTCTACTCACCAATTGCTGAGCCGCGCGCAGCACTTCATACAGAACTGGGAGTGAGCGGGCTTCATTTCTCTCTTGCCACTCGTGTCAAATCTGCTGTGCCGCGCAATGTCATCCATGGCAGATATTTCTAATAGAAAATAACGACAAATCGTCTATGAGCAAAGGAGTAACCAGAGTATCATTGTTTACTGATACGACTGTGATGTCATTTTACCATATAAGTACAAAGTTGAGTGCAGATGTTGAGCCGTATTACACGGTGAAAAGCCGTATTACACTATAGTTAACCGGTTACAAACCGGTTTTGCGCGCGCACTTGAATGGCTTCCCGATCGTGTCCTAGTCACGTTTTCTAATGAATCTTGAACAGATAACTTTAGATGTTTTTTTTTTTCATATAATACTGCGGACAATTTCTCATTGCTGCGGGACTCGGAAAAATACGTCTGCAAATCGTAAAGTATCTGCCCGTATTACATGAAAAAGCATCTAATAAGATATATGTACAGACGAGGTTTCAAGCACACATAACGGACCTGCTCGTTAGAAATCCTGCACCTCTCACTGTTCGCCGTTGGCCAGCAAAACAAAAGCACCTTTCCCTTATCTTCTTTGCTGGCAAAATATTTCAGGTGTGCTGGCAAATTTAAGTTCATATATTTACACTTCTTGGTTATACAGTTAAATAAACAAAAGTTGGTGTAGGCGCAATCTATTGGTTGTAGAACATAGTTACAGTGTGCGGTTTATAAATAGACTCGGCGAAATGAGTGGTGGACAGTTTTAATAATCAAGTAGTTTAAGAGCGGCAGAGGATCCTATAAATTAAATTGGCTAAGAAATTCCTTTGCTTGGGCCGCCTTTTTGTTCCCCACTTGGTAGAGGTCTCTCGCGGCTCTACTCTTTTTGTTCTCGCCGTGAGATACCTCTGCTAGCAGAGAAGCCATTTTGTAACTTTGATTGAATAATTTTGATATTTTCTTTACTATATAATGAAGGTGGAAATCTGACGTCCTAGGAGAGCAGAAGAAACAAATGAGTTAATGGGCGGCTTGCAAGAAACAGGTAAGAACATGTTGAGAAAGAAATGAAGACATGCAGAGCACTTACTGTTCCTATTACGTAGATATGCACGGCCAGCAAGCTATTTTATACTCCTAAACAAAACGTACACAAAACAACTTAGATTGCGTTGTGTCGGGCTCGCCAGTCACTTATTTTTGATCGATGGTCAGAAAATAGTCGTAAACAGCGATGGAAAATGATAAACATGCACACGGACTCCTAAAAAAAAAAACGTTTCTGATCGCCATTTTGAATGCAAATGAGACCCAAGCGTTAAGTCTCCTGAGTGCTTTCTCTGAAATTCTGTTTCAAAATGGTTGTACGCCAAGCGGTGTTATTTGACAAAACTATTAGCAAGTGACTCTTTCGCTGTTGGCTGGTAAAATTGCTAGGAGACCAGTCTTGCTGGGAAATGTTGTATTTTATCTTTGCTGGCAAAATATTCAGGTGCACTGGCAAACTTGTTCCATTTCGTGGGCTTTTGTTTGGGAATTTCTTACTCGCTACGCTTTTTTTCTGTTCTATAACTTCTCTAGCTTTCTGTTGCTTGAATAAAATATTTTATCTTTGCTGGCAAAATATTCAGGTGCACTGGCAAACTTGTTCCATTTCGTGGGCTTTTGTTTGGGAATTTCTTACTCGCTACGCTTTTTTTCTGTTCTATAACTTCTCTAGCTTTCTGTTGCTTGAATAAAATATTTAAGTTTGGGCGAGTAACATTTTCATTTTGCAAAGTTATTGCAGAAAAACCGGTTTTTTTGCTGATCAAAGTAATCACCTCTCCCAGCGTTTAAACCCTTTATCTCAAAGTCATATCTTTCAAATTTGCTCAAAATTTCGATATCTGTTTTAGTAGAATGTGCACGCATGTTAGAAATCTTATATCTATAAAGACAGAGAGGCTGGAAACCATTTTTGGGTCCTGTCGCTCTGTATGCTTATATGGCCTACACTACTTAGACAAAACTTTTACCAAGGGGCCTTCGACGTAGGCTTCTTCATTAACTCACGGTTGGAAGACAGACACATGCCTTCGAAATAAGTGTTCTTCGTCACGACTCGTTCCTATCCTTGTTTGGGCTATTGAAATTGCTGTCAGGTCATCGAAATGAAAGGTGTAACCATAGAATAAACACTAATTAAATGTTGGTTCTAATTCTAGATAATGTCCTGATATATCTTTTTCAACCATGTCTTCAAAACCCAGGGGGGAGTACTTGGATATAAAATGACAGGGGGGTCCGACGGAGCTCCAAATTTCATACCCAAAAAATACTAAGCCATAAATTTTAATGCCAAAAAAAAACCTCATCCCAAAATTTGACACCCAAAAAAATACCCAATTTTGTTTAGCCTAAAAAGATACCAGAATACACATGATGGCTGTCCATTATGACTATAATTCCCGGAAATAGCTTCAGCAAACGTTTCAACCCCCCAAAAATACCCGCGGATTTTTTAACCCCCAAAAAATGGCCTGGTAAAATTTTCAACCCAAAAAAATACTTTTACTGCAAATTTCATACCCCAAAAATACGTCGGACCCCCCGTCATTTCTATATCCGAGTACCCCCTGGGCTTCAAAAACTGTTAACTAAGTAGTCTCCTCTAATTGAAATATATGATTTAAAATTGTTTTTCTCTAATTTTTGTAGCATAACATATAAGCTTTACGTATTTGGGACAGCTAGAATGCGCGTTCAAAATTACGATTTTGGATTTTTCAATTTCCTTCGAGCTTCTCTCGTAAAATGTAAAGATAGATAGATAGGTTTATTCAAAAGCCTCACAACCTTTTAAGGTTGAAGTACGCTATTTTACAGTTAAACTAACAACATATTAAAACTATGCGCTATACAATAAACTTTAAGAATATATTTAAATAACATGTTAGTAACCAAAATTCCGACTTATTTTAAGACAGAATACACAGACTTATTTATGCAAGTATAGAGGTGTTTCTTACCTTTTGAAGGCACCGATTTAGCAGAAGATGGGGCCAGGAAACAAAACACGATGCAAAAAACACTAAAGATTCGGAGAAGGGAAGCCATTTTGTAACTTTTACACTTTTCTTCAAAATGCCCCTATTTTCGTCACAATTTGCAATGCGATCTAAGAAGCGAAACAGCTACCTCTGAGATATAAGTGTTTGTCTTGCATGATTTTTGTAAATAATTGATATTGAAATATCCAATCACGACCTAAAATGACAAAAATGGTTAATTTAGGTTTTTTAGAAAAACACTTCGAATTACAGGTTTACAAATCTTCGAACTGTATCGCTATAATTAGATTAATTATAGCTTTCTTTTTCTTACTAATTGCCTTTATCCCCCACATGGGTTCATTACTCTGTTATTCTAGAGAGGGTTCCAAGGGCAAAGACGAGAGAGAATCGAGACTGGTTACTGTAATTTTCATAATTCTACGAACTCTACGCCAACTAACAAACCGCGGTTTGACTTCCGTCAATCAAACGAGTGAACAGCTCTGGATTATGGCACGCAGGCTTTGAGAGCATTGAAGTAATAAGAACTAGCTAGGCTTCAAAACCATATTTTCCGCCGAAACTTAGAAAACTATACGCCTGTCCAGGGGCGTAGCCAGCACTTATGAGAGGGGGGTTCCAAAATTCAAAAAATAAAAACCTCCACATAGATCGAAGTGCTTTTTGCGTTCTCGCCACAGGAAACCCAGCCACCCCCCCCCCCCCCCCCCCCCCCTGGCTACGCCCCTGCTGTCTTAAAGTTTGATGGACGGGAGTCAAAACATAGTTTTGCGTTCGAAAATGTAAAGTGGGAGTTCATAGAATTATGAAAATTGCAGCAACCATATTAGTTCACTAATAAAGAGAAATGTTATACTAACACCCAGTATAGATTTTGTCTTGAAAAGATAAAATAGCATTAAGTTTAAAAACATCCAAAATAGCGAATGTGACAAAAACTGAAAATCTCGAAAGGTTTCGCTAATATAGTTTCTTTTGGGCGAGTAATCCTTGAAAATTCTATACACCACTGTAGTCGAAAGCTTGCGGCTCCAGGAAATTACTACAGAATACACAGTTTCAGAAAAGTTAGTATCATTTGGTTTAATAGTGACGGAATTCTAGGACCTCAAAAATACAGAGCTTTGTATGGAGTTTTCTCTAGAAGCCTCTTCTGCCTTTCAGCGGTACTCCCATGGGTATCGCGGGCGCGTCCGTGTCTGCGTGCGTGCCTATACCACAGGTAACCCCAAAACCGTCTCTCATTTTGGCGGGAAAATATACCATTTACTATAATCACTGGGAGCTCCCCTTTTAGGCAGTGCCTAAATCTAAATATTTTTTAAATTGCTTTCCAACTTTAGGAGCCAATCCACAAGGAGTTTCCTTCTGCACAGGAGTAGATGTGTCTAACATTTTGCCAATCATTTTGCGAGAAACTAACTGCTATTGTAAAAAGAGGACACCACGGAAAATCAGAAGACATCAGAATCATTTTGCCTTTTTGTTGTTTATACAACAACAAGAAGGCAAAAGATAAACAGAAACAGAGCGCGCACGACCAAATGGATTTACGCACGCGCAGCCAAACGCGGTGTTTTCATTGGTCCTTCTAGTGCGCGCTGACGATGGCGCGTTTCGTGGTATATACTTTTACGCACCCATGGCTGGAAGCCAATCAAAACTCGAAAAACGCGCGTGTTGTGGTATAATGCATTTTCATGGAAGAGACGCTGAGTCAATATTATACAGAAACCGTTGTGTTTATTTTATAATCTATATATAACACTCAGTTTGTAACAGTTCCTGCTCCATATCCGAACTTAGTCCACAACTAGAACCTGCACGTGAACCAGCTCCCAGGAAGATCGAGCAAGGTCCAATTCTAGACCAATCTTGTCTGTGAGCCAGGCTAAAGGCTTTACCCACGTTTTTCTTCTTACTGCACACATCCTTTTATATTAATGCAGAGTTCTTTCAATTGTAGAGTTTATATTTAAATTCTTATCTATGATCTTTATCTGGTAACTTGGATGCTGCTTGTAGCAATACGTCTGTCGCAGGCCCAACTACAATAAATGTGGCGATTTGGAATTACTCTGCTGCGGAAAATTTAAACAAAAATATGTTAAACTAGAAAAAATCGTCGCGACATGTTTTTTTTTTTTTTGGCTACCGCATAGGCCTTTTTTGAGATACACCAAAAGTCGCGAATCGTAATGAATTGTGGTCAGCTTCGGTACAAACAAATCACCAAACAATGGGCAGTTTTCCCAAGTGGAATTCTAAATGAACTCCACTGGGAAAAACTGCCCATTGTTTGGTGATTTGTTTGTACCGAAGCTAGACCACAATGCATTACGATTCGCGACTTCCGGTGTATCTCAAAAAAGGCCTATACTATATTCATCGTAAGTTTTTTTTTTATAAATGATGATTATCAATATTGTCGATATCGCTATCGTTAGTCATTGTCGATAGTCGTTATCGTTAGTCATCATCGTTATCGTCAGTCGCTATCGTTAGTCGCTAAGGGAAGAGGTCAAAACAACGCCGTACTTTATAAGTATCCAGTCTAGGGGGGTGGGTACCCGAGACCCACCACCTATCTCAATTTTCCTAAAATCGGATTTTCAACTGCCGATATCTCGTGAAATAATTGATAAATCATGGTGAAAACCCTACCAATGTGCTGTACACGAAGAGAACAACACATTTCTGCAATAAAATCGGGTATCGCTTATTTGTGCTTCGAGAAAATAACCACTGAATACTTATGGGGGTAGGTAGTACCCGGTACCACCACCTAATTCGCCATTCCTGGATACCAGAAACATATAACTTAGTTCAAACGTGTAACAAACATACATTACTTTAGTGCCAAGCTGCGGAATATTCGCAGAATAAACAATATTGAACAGATTTTGAAAATAATGTTGTTGCAAGACTTCGAGATGTTAAATGTTAGTATATTATCACTTACCACTGTTGCTCTACTTTATATGAGCGAAAAATGAAATATTATGAAGAGAAAACCTACTTGGGTTAGCAGTCGAGAGTTCATTATTGACCAAATATGGTCATAAATTCATCTCGAATAATCCACAGCTTGGTTCGCCGTTACATGTTTCAACTCACTTATATGTTTCTGTGGATACCTATCGAGTACCTTTGTTTTGTCCTCTTTCCTAATATCGCTATCGTTAGTCATTGTCGATAGTCGTTATCGCTAGTCATCACCGTTATCGTTAGTCATCACCGGTACGGTTCCGTTTTCGTACCGGACCCGTGTAAACACCGGAGTCGTGCAAATTTTTGCACAGTTCCAACTAGTTAATGGCCTGGAAACTAGCCCCTTTCAGGCAAATTCATGTTACAAAGCGATCAAAATGTTGCACGGACCCGCGTAAACACCTTTGCAATGTGTAACAAAGATTGTATGGTACTACCGTGTAAACACCTCTGCAATGTGTAACAAAATGTTGCACGGACCCGTGTAAACACCTTTGCAATGTGTAACAAAGATTGTATGGTACTACCGTGTATAAACACCTCTGCAATGTGTAACAAAATGTTGCACGGACCCGTGTAAACACCTTTGCAATGTGTAACAAAGATTGTATGGTACTACCGTGTATAAAACCTCTGCAATGTGTAACAAAATGTTGCACGGACCCGTGTAAACACCTTTGCAATGTGTAACAAAGATTGTATGGTACTACCGTGTATAAACACCTCTGCAATGTGTAACAAAATGTTGCACGGACCCGTGTAAACACCTTTGCAATGTGTAACAAAGATTGTATGGTACTACCGTGTATAAACACCTCTGCAATGTGTAACAAATGTTGCACGGACCCGTGTAAACACCTTTGCAATGTGTAACAAAGATTGTATGGTACTACCGTGTAAACACCTCTGCAATGTGTAACAAAGTGTTGCACGGACCCGTGTAAACACCTTTGCAATGTGTAACAAAGATTGTATGGTACTACCGTGTAAACACCTCTGCAATGTGTAACAAAATGTTGCACGGACCCGTGTAAACACCTTTGCAATGTGTAACAAAGATTGTATGGTACTACCGTGTAAACACCTCTGCAATGTGTAACAAAATGTTGCACGGACCCGTGTAAACACCTTTGCAATGTGTAACAAAGATTGTATGGTACTACCGTGTAAACACCTCTGCAATGTGTAACAAAATGTTGCACGGACCCGTGTAAACACCTCTGCAATGTGTAACAAAGATTGTATGGTACTACCGTGTAAACACCTCTGCAATGTGTAACAAAATGTGCACGGACCCGTGTAAACACCTCTGCAATGTGTAACAAAGATTGTATGGTACTACCGTGTAAACACCTCTGCAATGTGTAACAAAATGTGCACGGACCCGTGTAAACACCTTTGCAATGTGTAACAAAGATTGTATGGTACTACCGTGTAAACAAGTGTTCCAGGTACAAAATTCGCCCGTTCAAAATTCGTCCGGACCCGTGTAACCGAGGTCTAAGTTATGTAAGAGGCAAGGAGGTGCACCACCAAGGTCATGCGGCATGACGTCAGCGATGACGTTATCAAAACTAGAAAACTTAATATATCGAGAAGGCGAAAAAGTAACCAAACTTGGGTAAAGTTTTTTTTTGGATGCAAAGGGGTGCACCACCAATATCACGTGACATTTTGAATAGTGATAGTCAAGTTTATTTGTTTCGGTTGCAATAGAGAGTTCAATTCTATAAACATATTTAACACTTTCCCAAAAAGCGAATTTTTTGTCATAGGCTTAATTTTTTTGTTCGACAGAAATAGATATAACGTTTAGCAATGATAATGAAAAAGTTAATTATTAGAATATTTTCTTCCTCGCCAAAAAAAACTCAGAATACTTACGTGTACATAACTTGCATGTTTTTCGGCACCATATTTTCATGAAATCTTTATTGTATTCACAGTAACCTGGATTCGACGCGTACTCCTCGCACTTCTTTGTCTCATGCTTGTCCACGCACTCTGTAGATAGGAATAGAAACAAATCAAAGCAATACTATGGCTATCCCGTGGATTTCTAAGATTCTGATAATTAACAATTAGACTACGAGTTCGAGTTTTCTATGAGTCAATAGATAGTTAACGAGGCGCGTAGCGCGGGCAATAATTTTTTAATTGTAGCCCGCGCGGGCTACATTGGATTTGTAGCCCGCCACGTGACCATGATAGAACCAATCAGAGCGCGCGCTTTGATCGAATAAACACGAGCTATATAATAATGAGAGTTGTTTGCAACATGTGACAGGAGTCTCGGCTTCTTTTGTAAAGAAAATCATCAGCGTGAAGGCGGTTTGGATGCGCGATGCATAGATTTTGTTGAGATTTTATCTCTTAGTTTTTTTTGTAATAAATGATTCGTTTGAGACGCTTTATGAAACACTCTATAGTATTGATTCCATCAGGATGCACAAACAATTCGAAGTTAGGTAAAAAAATAATTTTTTATAACCCCCACTCTGTGCCTTGGAAATTCCGTGGAAACACGTTGTCTCGTGTTTGATATATTACGAAAAGGAATCCAGGAAAACTGGCACTGCATTTGCAAG
The DNA here is from genome assembly GCA_033964015.1 of Scolanthus callimorphus. Classification (NCBI taxonomy): domain Eukaryota; kingdom Metazoa; phylum Cnidaria; class Anthozoa; order Actiniaria; family Edwardsiidae; genus Scolanthus; species Scolanthus callimorphus. The sequence continues at coordinate 29,693,994 of CM066912.1, read as the reverse complement.
CTAGGTCAATAAAGAGACCTGGGCTCGGTTCTTAGAAAGTCGGTTAGCACTAACCCGGGATTAAATGCGGCTATTCTGGACATTTGATTGGATGAGCTGCCTCATACCCAGGCGTCTCTACTTAGGGGCCGACCAATTAACTTTTGAGGGGGGGGGGGGGGGTGGCGTTTTTGTCAGTGCAAGATTTTTTTTTATACCACTGTTATGCGGTGAGAATTTTTTTTCCAATAAGGGACCGGTCATTATTTATGTGCGGGGGTGGGGGGGATTTTTTTTGTTTTAGCGTTAAATAAAACACGTGACCCACCCCTTTAAGTTCATTAGTTCAATCTTAACCCACCCCCATATAACTTTATATTTGCAGTGACCCACCCCCAGCCTCCTTAAATATATACCTCTATATATCACGGAATGAAATCAGAATATCTTGTGGACCAGTGCCCCACTCTACGGCCACTTCTATTATTGTTGTGTTTAATATTGTATTTTCAGCAGTGCATAAACTTATGAACTGTCAAATGCATTGTAGTGAGTGTGATTCTTTTGAAACACGCATTGACCCACCCCCAACCATCGTGAAATTCTCTTTTGACCCACCCCCTTTCTTTCAAAAAAATCGACCTGACCCACCCCATGATTTCTCCCCCCCACCCCCGCACATAAATAATGACCGGTCCCTAAGAAAAGAGGGTTTTAGTCACCATTTTTCCGTGCAGGAAATTTTTTTCCCGTGCAGGAATTTTTTTTCAAAAAAGCCCCCCCCCCCCCCCCCCCCCCTCGAGAGTTAAATGGTCGGCCCCTTAGCGCAAAAAGGCGCTATCGATGAGCTAGCAATGCATCATGGGAAGGATTAGCGTTAGCGCAAGGAATCACAGGAAGGGTCAAACGAGAAAAAGATCCTTCCCATGATCCCCTGCGCACTTCGCTCGCTACTAGTTTCGCTCGGCCAGAAATCCACAGGAACGCGTCAGGATACGAGGCAGTTGGATAAGAATGTTATTTATCCCTAGGTGAGCGTTAACCCACTTTTGAGGGACCCTGGCTTCCTAGGATGGATGGAATGAGGAATGCGGACTTACCTTTTGCTGGGTGAGGTGCCTTTGCTGAAAAATAGAGGGAATACAAACACATTAGCACAAGAGCAGGACAAAATAAAGTTCCTTTGATAAGATTTTATCCAATGGATAGTTAATCATTGTCACTTGGCTTGCCAACGCTAGTTTTCTTTGTTAGCTACCGTGGGTATCACGCTTCATTCTTGGACCCAGTTCAGACGTCGATCTTTTGCGGCATTGAATCTAATTGTAGGTTAAACTGTCGTACACACCATGTAAAGGGCTAGACTTTGTAATAGGTCCCTGTAGCCTACAATCATGATCGCTTTGTAGTTAAAGGGCTAGACTAGTATTTTGGCTTTCCATCTTTTTTTATGTTGTTTACACCACAAAGTGTGCTTAAATCGTGAGATCGCTCCTTTAACAGTACTCTTTTAATCTGTTTTGTGGAGGTTTCCCAACATTTTGAAATTGGACATTTCGCATGATGTTCGTTCTTCTCCAGCTATAAACGTGCGTACTCTGTTTTCTACTTTTCAATTTAAGTCCCGCAACTACCAGGGTACAACGCACTCATTCTAGGCACTTGGCTCGTGAGATGTAACGCAACTACAAGGATTTACCTATAACACTTACGTGTGCAAAATTTGCATGTCTTCCTGCAGTATTTTTCCATGAAATCCCTCCTATAATTGCAATAGTCAGGCGCGGCCGCGTACTTTTTGCAATCTTCTTCTTTATGGACATCCACGCACTCTGTAGACATTATTTTGGCATTGCATGGTATTATATTCAGAGTAAAAATAATTCAAAGTTGAACCAAATAGTGCAAATACAGTCCACTCTACCATTTCATATTGTTTTGAAAGAATTCGATTTCTTTAATCCATGTTATTAGAAATGGTTTCTTTTCATAGATGTTAAAAACAGTTCTGCAGAAGTTTGCAATGCAATGCAAAATATCCTTGTACAATATTATTTTTTAAATTGCTTACTCGAATTGCTAGAGGGTTCCTTCTTAAACGTCAAGAGTCGGCCCGGTTTTTATTTTATTATATTTTTTAACCGGTTTTCCTGCCGGAGCTGAAAACAAGTAAAACAAAATCAACAAACCTTCGACAACTGGATGTGGTGGCTTCGGTGCTGAAAAGAAAGAGATTAAAAATATAGTTGAAGATCGAATTTAACAGGTCAACTTTTCGGCAACTTTTGACAAAAGAAGTAACTTTTCTTAGCTCGAGTCTCCGGCAACCCCGAAAGCCCCCGAACGAGGGTCTCACTCGTTCGGCAATCTTCGGGACACATTCCGACGCGCTTAGATAAATTTGGTGTGTCAGCCAATATCCATATAGCTCCCATATAGGACTCTATAGGACTCCCATATTTTTTGGTCGGTGATGATCGTCGTATCTTTTAGGGTTAAAATCACGGGGCTTGGTCTCTTTTAGGAGTTACCTTTCTCCTTAGCGCCTACTCGGCGCATCAGGCCTCATCTTTTAGTGTATCTTTTAGGGTAAGAATTTATTTGAGCCACGCCATGTTTGGTATCTTTTAGGGGTGAAACTGAAAATTTCCTACTATCATCCCCTCCCCCCCCCCCCCCCCCCCCCCCCCCCCCCCCCCTCCCCCCAGGGAGCTTACCCAGCTATCAATATGATTGTATAAATGTCCTGACAGAAAAAAGAAGCTCAATTTTCAGTTGTTGTATGTGTCTTTACCTTATCTCTTGTGTAGATGTGTGGACACAGCCATACCAAAACATGGCGTATTGTAAAGAACTTTAGGCAAATTTTCCGAGAAAAACAACAATTTTTCACTGTTTTTCGGACAACCTTTAAGGAGTTTTCAATGGCAAAGTGTGGAAAAGCATTGTATTATAGACCCATATCACGTTAGTATGGATTAATGATATCTTATCGGTGAACAGGAAACGAAGTCCATATAACTCAAATCAGCACATCCGTATTAAAAATGCTGCAAAGTTTGGGAAGAACTACTCGAAAACTGGCTGAAATATGAATTTTCAAAGGTTAGATTTCTGGCCTATTTTTTTACAAAGAAATGTATGGGAAAAACACCAAAACGAGGCTCGTAGCGCATCGATGCGCTACCACCATACATTTTATTGTAAAACTCATCAATTTAGAAAAATCATATCTTGGTCAACATTCAACCAAACTTTGCATTTTTACTAATACGGTTGTGCTGAATTGAATACCGGACTTCGTTTCCTGATAACTATAAGATATCATTAAGCTATATTAGCGTGATAAGGGTCTATTGTACTCTCTGGACAGGTTCTATCCTGCGATACTTACTACAAAATCCACATGACAGTCGACAGTGTTTCATCATGTATTCCTTGTAATCCTTACAGTAGCCCTTGATGCGTGCATACTTCTGGCATTCGCTTGTCAACCTCAGGTCGCGGCATTCTGCAAAGTACGAAGTACGTAAAATACTAGTTGCTAAAAGCTGCCAACCGGCCACTTGGGATACAATTGTGCATGGGATAAAGGGCCCGACATTAACTTTTTTCGCTAGGTGCCATTAGCGACCAATTTTTTAAAAAATGTCACCAAAAAGCAATATTTAGTCGCCACATAAACATGGATTTCAGCCGAACTTAGAAAGATTGGGTGCCATTTGGTGACGAGCTTTAACATTTTGGTCGCCAATCTCCCAAATTTAGTCGCCATTGGCGACCATATGGTCGCAATGTCGGGCCCTGCGGGTTTTGGGTGAGAGTAGAGCGAATTTCAGACTACTACAGTAAGACAAAAGACACCTAGCCAATCATGAACGAAGTTGCTGCTGAATGGCTTCCTCAACGGCCAATCAGAAGCCAAGTAAAACCACTGTCACGCTGTGAGCACGTGCTTGGTTTCTTTGTAAACCAAGCCAAGTAGACACCATCACGTGCTGAGCGCGTGATTACTAAATAGTACTCACAAAGTGATCTTAATTCCTGGTTAAACAGGACACATGTATAGCGCGCAACATTGGCTGATTGCATTTTTAAACGCACCGGTTGGGGGGGGGGGGGGGGGTTGAGGACCTACCGAAAATTTTCCAGGGGTGTTGTATTGGACTCTGGAAATTCCATGGGAGGGGGTGTGTCTGGAGACTGGAAATTCCAAGGGACAGGGGCAAAAAAGGTGACTTTCCAGGGACATTTTATCCAAAAATAGATTTTCCAGGGGTATTTTGCCAGAAGAAATGGAAATTCCAGGGTAGGGGGTCCTTTATGAGGTTGGAAATTTCAGGGGAGGGGGTCTGTTTCACGATTGGAAATTCCAGGGGAGGTGGGTCTTTTTAAGGAAGGTCCTCAACCCCCGGTGCGGTTTAAAAATGCAATCAGCCAGCTGGACACATGTTTCCTTCATCTTTTCCAATTTAGCCATGCGAAACAAAACATTGTTGCGCGCGACAAATTTTGTAGCCAGGAAACAAAAATAACGTTTCTTCGCCAGACAAGAATCATTTTGTGCTTCTGCGACACACGCGTACGATATTTCCTAATTTAGCTACTCGTTGAAACATAACAGGACAGAAATGTGCCCTAGTTTAGCCGTAGCTTTTATTTTTCCGAAAAATGCTTTTCGATGAATCAAAAGGGCCATCGGTAGAAAATAACGATGACAAATTTTTACTTCTGTGCGTTCATTGCCTTCATGTCAATATCATGCATTGGGGTGGGAGTTTTCCGCTAGAGAAAGGAAGACCATTACCATGCGAAACTGTGCAATATCGTATATAGCTAGCAACAAGTAGATATGTCGCTTTCATATTTCTTAGACGTATTCGAAATCTCTGAAAACGTTATGTACATAAAGTTCTTTACAACATCTACTTCCTGACCTTGGCAAAATGGTCAAGAAACAGGATATTATTTCAATGATTTAATAATTGTATGTGTTTTTTTCATCTTTTTGCGGCCAACGCGACTGAATTACAGGTTAGGCAGCAAATATATAAATATAAGATGAATATCATGACTAAATGGCCGGGAAAAAACGGTCCATAACAAAATTTCCAAAAGCGGCCAGCTAGTCCGTCGGTACATAACACTCCTAGGGTTGGACTGACTATTCGACGAGCTTAGTACCTGCTTTGAATTTAGATCAGCGTTATTATTTTTGGGGAAATCTTCTGGTTTCTTGAGGGAGTGTAAAAAAGAGTGCTTTTTCGTGTTGCTTTTTGTCCTTTTGTTTTTTACTAGGTAGGAGGCCCCTATACTCCGTTATGAGTAAAGGTGGCTAAGTCAGCAAGTTTGTCGTATGTCGTTTTCTTAGTTTCTTGACATTCAGACTTTACCAGCTCTGATAACACACGTATATTATATTATATTATATAAATTATATTACATGGCCGCCAAAAGAACATTTTTACTCACTCTTTGGCGTCGTCCTTTTTCGAGAAAATCCCAAAAGAGCTTCCTTCACATGGGTGCTATTTCATATCAAATTTCCATGCGGGAGATACTCCGATATTTCGGTTAGTGTTATAAAATAAAACTGTATTATAATTGGCTTCTCAAACGCTCGACTACTAAAAGTCTTAAAACATTAGACTGAAACATTTCCCTTTGGAAACGGAGTAAACTATATGCCCCGTAATTAGATCCCTAAACAAAGAAAACGTGGAAGAAATAATCGAAAAACTAAGAAGGCTTAGCTTGCTTCTCTTTCACCTAGATTCCCTAAGCGAATATCACAATAATTATTATCAGCACCACTAATAATTATATAGTGTGTCTTGAACTTCCTTTTTTGTCTTCGTGGTACTAACTAAAAGACAAGTTGCAATGAAATTTGAGCCGTGGTCCCGTCTTTTATACGTTCGTTTCGTCGCCGGGTTCCATGCACTTCTTTCAAAAAGCGATAATTAAGAAAAATGAAATAATACAAAACAGCATCAACTTACCTTCTTCTTTGCTGCCTGGATTTGCTAAAGTAAAACTCACAAAGCAAAATACTAACACCACAAAAACTTTGAACGCCATGACTTTTCCGTGCGCGATGTTTTACAAAACTTAGTGCAACGTTTCAACTGAAATTTGAACCGTTGTCGTTTTATGTTATCGTTTTTGATCGCTTGGCAGCCCACGCATTAAAAGGTAAACAAATCCGTGACAATAATTTTCAACTTGAGTCGTTTTGCATGCGCGGGTAGCTTTTCATCTCAGTTATAACGGTCTGTTCTGTGATGCATATAATACCCATTACTATTCAGCACATCGATGCACTGCCCAAATATGGTCATTGGAACGCCAATAGCTGTCTTCTGTACATGACAGCTATCCTGCGATATCCGTCTCTCAGGGAAATATGATGTTTTGAGCTCGTAAATAATACACAAAAGTCATGTCTTTCGGGGGTTTTTGTGCTATCGATGTGCTGAATAATAAAAACCATTATCCTGCTCGATTTTGCAGAATATCGTCTGATTTTAGCCAACTCGGGACTTCGTCCCTCGTCGGCTAAGTATCAGACGATATTCTGCGCAATCTCGCAGGATAATGGTTAAATACAAGATGTTTTAATTATACCTGAACTGTGGGTTAAATAATAATAACTCTTTGACCAAACCTAATGTTCCATCTCTAATCTTAGAGGTAAATTTGCTATGGACCACACCTTTATGTTTGCCATCCCTTATAGTTTTTCCCGACGACCATCCCCGCATTTGGGAGTTTAGCTCCTCGAGCTCGAGTTTCCTGTTTTTAATGGAGGATAAGACAAAATCCCGAATACGTTGCCATAAAATTGAAACAATGCCCGTTGCAACTGTCCAGGCTCCTTCCCTACGGCCTCTCACCATGAAAAAGTGGAATTTAGGAAACTCTCTCCCTTTCTTCGGCCTCTCCTTGCTACCCCTGAAAGTGGAACTTGGGAAACCCAGGTGGGACACAAAAGTTGAATATTATTGATCGTAGGTTTAAGGTTACGGACTCCCTTTGGGGTACATTTATCGTTAATATGGAATATTCGCTATTTTCGTTCATTGACCCCATATTAGCGTTGACTAAGATGTGTTCTAAAAAACCGTGTTGGGGAATTTGGAAATTCGATCTCCTTTTCAAGTTAAGATTTTTTAAAGAATTTTCATGTAAATTTTTTCTAAAAAAAAACTAGTGGACCCACAAAATCGGCTCTTCTCGAAATTTCAAAAATCCCCAACACTATTTTTTAGAACACATCTAAGCCCATGGTAAAATGTTATCAAAGAACGACAGTGTCGTAAATCCGCGTTGCGTGAATCCGCACTCGTGCAAATAGCGTAACATTGTTGACAAGCCAAGAGCATCTCTACATACAGTGAATTTGAATTGACTGAATTATTGAATTCAACGGATTGTTAACTTCTACGAATCCAAAGAAAGCCTATGAACTAAACTTTTAATAACGAATGATTTGAATTCTAGTTCTTTTTCTTCCATTTTCATAATTCTGTTAACTCTGCGCCACGGTTTTACTTCTGTCAATGAAATCAGTGAAGTGCTCTGCGTGATTTCACGTTGGCTTTGAGATGTTTTCTGAACTAATAAGGATCCAGGATTTTTTCAAAGGAAGGGTTGCAGCACTAAGTTGGACTGGTTAAGACCGGCCGTACTGAGTTCAAATAACTGCTAATCTATCACTCTCATAAAGGGGGAGGGGGGGGGGGGGGGGGGGGGGTTGCAGCACTAAGTTGGACTGGTTATTAGCCGTACTGAGTTCAAATAACTGCTAATCTATCACTCTCATAAAGGGGGAGGGGGGGGGGGGGGTTGCATCACTAAGTTGGACTGGTTATTAGCCGTACTGAGTTCAAATAACTACTAATCCATCACTCTCATAAGGGGGGGGGGGGGGTTGCAGCACTAAGTTGGACTGGTTATTAGCCGTACTGAGTTCAAATAACTGCTAATCTATCACTCTCATAAGGGGGGGGGGGGGGGGGGGGGGGTTGCAGCACTAAGCTGGACTGGTTATGACCCGTACTGAGTTCAAATAACTGCTAATCTTATCACTCTCATAGAGGGGGTGCAACCCCCACAACCCCTGCCCTAGATCCACCCCTGCCTAGGCCTTTAAAGGCTGGTTTCCATATAATCAGTGGAGTTTTTTCAGAGGGGGGTTGCAGCACTAAGTTGGACTGGTTATGATCAATACTGAGTTCAAATAACTACTAATCTATCACTCTCATAGGGAGGTTGCAGCACTAAGTTGGACTGGTTATGATCAATACTGAGTTCAAATAACTACTAATCTATCACTCTCATAGGGGGGGTGCAAACCCCACAACCCCTGCCCTAGATCCACCCCTGCCTAGGCCTTTAAAGGCTGGTTTCCATATAATCAGTGGAGTTTTTTCAGAGGGGGGTTGCAGCACTAAGTTGGACTGGTTATGATCAATACTGAGTTCAAATAACTACTAATCTATCACTCTCATAGGGAGGTTGCAGCACTAAGTTGGACTGGTTATGATCAATACTGAGTTCAAATAACTACTAATCTATCACTCTCATAGGGGGGGGGGGTGCAACCCCACAACCCCTGCCCTAGATCATCATCATCATCATCATCATCATCTTTATTAAAATTGAACACGGTTAAAAATCATCAGGCGAAATATAAATATCTTAATTACTATCTACACTATGAACAACTATCTATATTATATACAAACTAAGGAAAAGAAAATTAAAGCCTGTTTTCCATGAATGCCGTGTTGTTTGGGTATAAGTTTAATAAACTGTCGCCGAAAATTTTGAAGAGACTGAGTTTCTCTTAAGTTGGGGGGAAGTTTGTTCCACAGAACAGCACCACTATAGCTAAAGCTGTTTTTATAATAGTTAGTACGTGGCAGGGGAACAACCAACTTATTCTCGGAGTTTCTAAGATTATAGTTAGGAGATATATCCTCTCGGTGAACAAATCTAGAGGACAAGTAACTAGGCACTAGTTCATTGTGAGATTTGAACATCATTATTGCCTTAGTTATTTGACGTTGGCAGTGGAGATTGCGCCATCCTAACTGGTCAAAAAGGAGGTTGGCATCGGCATCGTAATTAGAATTCGTAATAATACGGGCTGCTCGGTTTGGAGCTTTTGTAGTTTATTAGCAATTGTACTACCACAGGAACCCCAAACAATGTTACAATAATCAAAATGAGATTGCACGAGGCCTTGATAAACATCAAGTAGAGTTGTTATTGGTACACAGTTCCTGATTCGTTTTAAAGCTCCAACACCGGCAGCAATTTTCTTAGATATTGTATCAACATGTGTTTCCCATGTCAAATGTTCATCGATTATAACTCTAGAGATTTTGCCGAATGAGATTGTTTTATTGGTATATTATTTATTTCTAGATTAGGGGGGTGCGGGAAATTATTCAGTCTTTGCCGAGAGCCAATTAACATAAATTCAGTTTTAGTCATGTTGAGAGTTAATTTGTTCACCGAGAGCCAACAGCTAATGTTTAGCAAGTCATCGTTTAAAGTAGACTGGATGGAGCCAACATCATTTCCAGACAATGTCAGATGAGTATCATCTGCGTACATTCTTGGTATCGATTGCTTAGACAATTCGGAAGGTCATTGATATAAAGTAAAAACAACAAAGGTCCTAGAATTGTTCCCTGGGGAATTCCACATTCCAGAAAACATGTTTTGGAAAGGGAACCATTGACAAGGCATTTTTGTGCACGATTGTCTAGGTATGAGGCAAACCATTTATGCGCAATTCCAGTAATACCGTAACAATTTAGTTTAGATAACATAATATTGTGATCAACTGTATCGAACGCTTTCTTCAGATCTAAAAAAACAACAGCATTTACATTGCCCTGGTCAATATTATAAGACCAGCTATCAGTTGCGTCAAGCAATGCGGTTTGAGTAGAGTGGAGAGCTCGAAAACCAGATTGATATTTGGAAAGAACATTGTGTTCAGACAAATAAGCAAATATTTGATTGTAAACTATTCTTTCAAAAACTTTGCCTATTACTGAGATCACGGATATTGGACGATAATTATCTATATCGCATTTATCGCCTTGCTTAAAGAGGGGGGTGACTCGAGCACATTTCCAGTCGTCTGGGAAAATGCCTGAAATTAGCGAGGCATTGAAAATAATTGTCAATTGTGGTGCAATAAGATCAGCGCACTCTAGAACAAGTCGACTTGAAATGTGATCAAGACCAGCCCCTTTTGTCTTCTTTATTTTCTTTAGTAGATTTATAACTTGGCTATTACCAATTGATGGAATTGGAAATTCGAAACCACCTTCGGAATGTAGTCATAAAAACTAACAGGACTAGTACTGTTAAACACTGGTATTTCTGCTGCGAGCTTCGGACCAATTAAAGAGAAGTGATCATTGAAAGCGTTCGACAAAACAGATGGATTCGTTATTGGTTCTCCATCTAGTCTTAACTCCTTAATTGAAGGCTTGCTAGTTTTCCGAGAAGTAAGCTCGTTGATCACCCGCCACGTTTTACGAGGATCACCGTCAGATTCAGCAAATTTATTTTGGTAATAGCGCTCTTTAGTACGCTTTATTTCAGAATTGACCATGTTGCGCGTTCTTTTAAAATTTGCCCAATCGTGTGGATTGTTAGACTTGATGGCTTTTATTTTCATAACATCTCGTTTATGCATTTTTTCTTTCAAGTCAGCGGAAATCCACGGAGACGCTTTAGCGCGCACACGCTTTGTGCAAAGTGGTGCGTGTTTATCAGCAATGGCGTGGAATTTTGATTTCCATTCAGACCAAAGCTGATTGGGATCCTTTGTTTGGCTATCAAAATTCCAATCTTGACTCATAATATCATTTCGAAGTTTACGCTGTCAAAGTGTTTGAAATTTCTGAAGGTTACTGAGCTATGCCCTCTTTTAGGTAATTCAACAGCTAATTTTCGATATGCATATACAAGGCTATGGTCGCTAATAGAAATATGGGCAACACCAGAACAAACAACCCTTTCAGGAATGTTAGTAAAAATCAAATCAATAAGAGTAGATGATTTTTCTGTTATACGTGTGGGTTCGTTTATCAGCTGGTGTAGGCCATAAATATCAGCGATGTCATTTAGATGCCTAACGTCATTATCGTAAGTAGTAGCGGCCATATTAGCGTTCATATCTCCTACCAAAAAGAAATCTAGATTTGACTGGTCGAGTAATCCGATTAGATTCTCGATTTGAGGATAGAGTCTCACAGATGAATCAGGAGGCCGATACCAGTTTACGACAATGAGCGGTTTAGAGTGCGGCATCCGTATTTCAAGGCATAGATTTTCTAAATCAGAATTAGCGAGGTCATTGCGCACGGAGAAATTGATTACTGATCGCACATAAAAACACACGCCTCCACCTTGATTGCTAAGTCTGTCTCTTCTAATTAAATCGTAATTCGGAATCTGAATATCAGAGTCTAAATGAGAGGAATCTAATTTGGTTTCTTGAATTGCGAGAGTGTCTAAGTTATTATTATCAAGAAGAATGCGAACTTCGTCAATATGGGCAGACAAGCTATTAACATTTAGAGAAGCTAATTTAAACCCACTAACGGTTGGTAACTGGAAATTGTATACGGATTGTTTGGTAATGTTAGATTTCTCCAAACAAACGGCATTCAATGGTTTGACCTATACGTTAGATAAGAAATTAACAAAGTTCTTATGAAGGAGCTCATTACCTTGTTTAGTTAAGTGAAGCCCTCGCCTGTTTAAATGTTTGTCATTTATGTTGTTGTGTTTTACCAGCTTCCACTTGTGTTGATTACAGAGCTTCTTGATCAAGTCGTTTGTAGTTTTCACAGCGTCCTTGAAGTGATCTTTTCGGGTGACGAGCTCAGAAATTACGATCTCAGAATTACACGAGGACTCAATAATCTTGCCCAAATCTTGGATAGCGTCAGCAACTTGACTCGGGGTTTTGTCACGAAGGTCATTAGTTCCAACATGTAGGACAATGCGAGTAGGGGAGTCTTCAACTGTCGGTTGTAGATATGATTTCATATGCTTCGTAGAAGCACCGCTAAATGAACGTACGACCACCCGGGAGCCAACATCCTTTCCTAGTTGGTAACCTTGCGTATGCTGCAGAATTGAATCGCCAATGATAACCGTAGTTTCTTTAGGTTCGAGTGGAGTGTCGGGTTGATGTTCTGACGGAGGAGGCAAAGTAGATAGACGATTGGCAGCGTTTGAATTTGCCGGTTTAGCTGGCGCTGGCGTAGCCGAGGCTGGAGGGGGAGATTTGTACAGGTCCCGTGATAGGATTTTAACGGTGCATATCAAGGAGTCCCTTTCCTCGGTCAACGATTTGCAGATATTTTTTTGCGAAATCAATTCACGTCTTAAAGCTTCATTTTCTGGGTGAGTTTTGCGACTTCTCCTGAAGAGGTGGATTGAGCAAACTGGCCATTCTTCAAGGCATTGATTTCACTTTTTAAAAATGAGATTTCGGCATTGAAGTGCTCGACAAAGGATGAAGTAGAAGGCCCAACAGTGGTTGAAAGAACTTCAATGTCGGAAGATGGAGCCGCTTCTTCTTCGAAGGCGCTTGCATCAATGTCGTTGGCTTCGTTGACGTTAGCTTTGGCAAGAATCATAAAGCTATTTTTGATTTCGTCTGTTTCCTTCCCTTGAATCTGCAACGTTTTTGCTTTCAAATAGAAATTGAAGGTGATGTTACTGGTTTTAAAAACCACGCACGTGCCATTATCGTTCACGATAAAGTTATCTTCTTCTAGATTCAACTGTTCTCCTAAGAACTTCAGAAGCTCGTTTTAGTTCCGGACCACTTAAGTTGATTTTTAGAAGAGTTAAAAGTAAGAAAGCTTGCCATTGCAGTCAGTATGAGAAAATTTTGATGAGCAGGAGAAACACGTCTGCTCAGGCCTTTTAGAACTAGGCCTTTTAGAACCAAAGGTTTCACCATAAAATGCAAACGAAACTTAGAGAAAGTCTTTACACCTGTCGGCGTTAGGAAACGTAAAGTGGGCCTCGCAGAATAATGAATTTGGACAAATACAAGGTACCGTTCCGTAAATTCTTGCTCGAATATCCGTGTTTCACGGCTCAGTTATTTACATTTCCGTTATCTTTGTACGAACTTTGTGCCAAGTGAGACCGCCTTGCGTGACACTTGTGATCACTCGCTCAGAAAGGACGCCAAAAAGCGCGCCAAAAGAAGGCACGCGCGCCACTAAAAATATATTCGGATTCTCCGTTAGAACAAACACCAAATATTCAGAAATATATAGAGGATATTACACGGTGGTGCGAAGATATGAGTTTTATTTCGAGTGGCAAGAACAATATTTACGAATGAGCGCAGCGAATGAGTAAAATATTGTTTTTGACACGAGAAAATAAAAACTCATATCTTCAAGCCAGCGTGTAATTTTCTTTTATTATATAGACAAACCAGAAAAAGATATTCCAAATTTATTTCCAAGCACTTTTGTTTTAACCGATATCCTCACTAGTGAGGATATGGAAAATATGTCACTGAGGACCCGGATGTGGCTTCGTATGAGATCTACGAGTGGCGTATTCCCAGTAAAACACTCGTTCTATATAATAAAACTTGTTACTTGGCTACGACTCGCCACGTCGACCTCTCTATCGCCATATGTGATGGGATCATGGGTGATACGAGATCAAGCTAAATTTTAAGGACTGCGATCCGGGATCCATGCGTCGGGATCGAAGAACGAAGCCCTGGGCATCGTATATGGACGGACATCCTTATGGAAGTCGTACGATAACCCCTTCTCGGCTGAGATTCAGGGAACAATCTCAGTCGAGAAGGAGGCCTACTCCGGCTCCTAAAATCTTTGGCAATCTTGTGATTTTTTTCTATATTTCATGTTGCGATCTTGGGCGATCTTAGGCCTACGGCAAACGCCGTGCCAGAGTCGCGCCGTTCCAATACAAAACAATAGAAATTTCTGATTATAAAGTATAATGAAGCGATCGACATCCTTTGAAAAGGAAAGGTTCGACAGAAGAAGAGCGGCTGAAGTTCGGAGTTTGCCTTAGGCCTTAGGCGGTCTTGGGCGATCTTAGGCGGTCTTGGGCGATCTAAGGCGATCTTGGGCGATTTAAACGATCTTAGGCGATCCGTTAGGAACTGGAGTATAGTTAGGCCTTGGCTGAAACCATGCGCCATCTTGGGCGATCTTGGGTGATCTTAGGCGATCTTTGGTGATCTTGGGCTATCTAAGGCGATCTTAGGCGATCCGTTAGGAACTGGAATATATTTAGGCCCTGGCTGAAACCACGCGCAATCTTGGGCAATCTTATTCGACCTTGGGTAATCTTAGGCGATCTTTGGTTATCTTAGGCCATCTTGGGTGATCTTAGGCGATCTTTGGTTATCTTAGGCGATCTTGGGTGATCTTAGGCGATCTTGGGTGATCTTGGGCGATCTTGGGTGATCTAGGTGATCTTGGGTGATCTTAGGTGATCTTAGGCGATCTTGGGTGATCTAGGTGATCTTGGGCGATCTTAGGCGATCTTGGGTGATCTTAGGCGATCTTGGGTGATATTAGGCGATCTTGGGTGATCCAAGGCGATCTTGGGTGATCCTAAGCCCTGTAGAAGGGGCTGGCATCATCAAGGCATCCCATGATGAGCTCCTGGAGCAAGAACTTGATGGGAAGCGTGGAAAGCTCTTTATAAATGGATATTATTACTGATTTAATTCCATTAACATACCTTTTTAATTTGAAGTATCGTATTCTACATATTAATGCAGAATACACAGTGAATGTTTAACCTGTAAGTGGTTGCTTGGCATTTATATTTTTATGCCTTTCTTAGCAATGAATCACTTTCTAACTCTGCATTTTCATTTTCAATGCACAAAGATAAATCGAAACATTTGAGTAGATTTGGCACAAACGGGAGCCTAGCCACCTGTTCTGCTAAACATGCTCATCTCGAAACCATACTAAGGAGTACCTGAGCTTCCCACGGCTTAGATTCGTTGCTAAAAATCTAGGATTCAAAGGATCTAGCTGGAGAGCCCGGCCCGTGGCGTAGCCACCCCCTCTCATAAGTGCTGGCTACGCCCCTGCCGGGAGAGGGGGGATCCCCATAACAGCCGGGTGGGGGTGCTCGTCGTATCTGTTATTAGGGTTAAAATTCAAGTTTGATGTGTCTTTTAGGGTATAGAATGAAAAAACCGCAAGTTTGTTTTAGAGAATGGTATATCTTAGGGGCCGACCATTTAACTATTTCTTATTGGAAAAAATTTTCACCGCATAACAGAGGTATAAAAAAATCTTGCACTGAAAAAAGCCACACCCCCCCCCCCCCCCCCCCCCCCCCCCCCCCCTCAAAAGTTAAATGGTCGGCCCCTTAGGGTGCTTGTGTGCAAGACGATAGGCTGCGCTAAACTAGAATTTGCCTATGGCAATTACTATGGTGCAATAAAGTGCAGTATGTATAGGTCCCCTAGCGCGTAGCCTGAGAGTAGCTCAAATCCATCAATGAGTTCGGTTTTGAAAATATCAATTTCCTAGAAAAGGCTTGCTTCAAAGAAAGAATAAAAACTTTAATGGTTGATTAACAGCTTATAATTTTGATTTACACGATATTCGGTCAGCCAGTACCGACCTTCTTCAGGTAATGGTGAATATTTACATTGGTTACTACTATAAATAAAATAACCGTCAAAATTCAAACGTGAAATTGATAAATACAAGTGGAGTGTCACGTGATAAAACGTAACAGGAAGACACAAAAAGATACATAGATACATAAAGATCTAACAGCTGAAATTGTTAAAATTTCGTCTCTAGTATTGAGACATTTGGGGGATAAAGTTTGGCCTCTGTTGATAAAAAAGCCTCCCTAGCTTTCCTAACAGAATCTCTTTGTTAGTCAGTCGTTCTAAAGGGATAAGTAGCATGTCTGTGGATGTATGGTTAGGGGTGTTATGAAAATGGAGAGCGGCGGTAGTGGGTGTAGATTGCCTGTCAGATTCAAGTGTGCGTCTCGTTGAAACGTTCCCGTAATTGTCGTTTGGTTTCACTATGTATTGTAGTTTGCAGCGCTTGCAGTGAATCATGTATATAACATTAGAAGTTTTGCATGTGATTTTAGAAGTTATCCTACGTGTTTCATTACTTGACGAAAAAGTGTAATGTGTTAGTCCATCAGCAATATAATTACAAGTGTAACAATTATCACCACAACGGTACAATTATTCATGGTGAGAATCATGTGAGTGAGGTCACATATAGTTTCAGTGGGAATTTGTCTAGAGGTGCGGGTAGAGAGGAAATGGCGACAAGCGTTTATGCCTTCTTTGATTTCTTTGATACTTTTTCAAAAAACCCACTTGTGCAAATAAATTCCAAATTGAACTCGAAGTCGTATGATTTCCTATACTAATATAATCTTATATTGCAAGGACTATACGCATTAGCAATTATTGATAGAGACATATTTACACGCCTCTTTAATGGCACTTAAAAAAATAAAGAATGTTTCACTTAATTTCTAAGTCTTTCAAGATGCCGAATAGATGTTGTTTCAAAGCTTGTTTTTGGCCAGACAAACCGGCGACTTAGTGTTAGCATGGTCACTGTTCTGTTGCATTTCTAATGAATTGGTAAAAGTTCTTCATTTTGGCTTTAAGTGAGATGAATTTTAGTTAAAAGTGTTTATTAGGGCGTGCCCTGAATATGATGTGTTTTAGTAATCTGTATAGAAATCTTAATTGAAGAAATATTTGTTTAGGCTAAACTATCGGGCATTAGTTATGGAATATTTGAGTGTGGCAAGTTACCATTAGATGCAAAGTTAAAATAGCGTTAATAAAGGGATTTATTCTCAATGTCAGTGAATCCGAGCCAATGGCGGTATAGGCCTTATCACGGTTTCTGCCGCCATTTTGGCGAGTAGGCAAGCAGCGCAAAATTCCACAGAGATACTGTATAATGCATTGTCAAAACACAGCGAAAATATTGCACATATCGACAAAATACTTAGCGTAAAGTAAGGATACTTGGTTAAACAATACATCTACTAAATGTTAGGTTGCTACGCTCTCTATAAAGCGAGGCATTGTGATTTTTAGTTTCCCACATATGCCCTGTATTTTTGACAGGTTCTTACGCATCGAATGCACACGGATTTTACAGGCATCACTATGAAGAAACTGCTCGAGTTTATACAGTAGCTATAACCTCCAACTTTGCAGGTAAACTGCTTCAGTCACTATCTTAATGCTATTATTAATATTTTGTCGATATGTTTGATATTTTCGCAACGATTTCATTTCGCGTTTGCAGTCTTTAGGTGCTGTTTTGTACGGCTAGCCTACTTGTGAATATATAGCGGCGGAAACAGTGTTAAGGCCTATTCCGTTTCCGAGAAAGAATCTCGTTACAAAATTCTTGCACTTGACAGCAAGTCCATAGAAACCTGTTAGTGTAGATAGTCACGTCCTTGACAAATTGAAGTACACTAAAAGCAGCAGGCTGCACTAAAGTATCCATTTTAGCCCATTCAAGTTTGACTGGAAGTGTGTTTCCACTCGCCAAGCTATGACAAAACCACAACAGTTTCAATTATTTCTCCATCTAAATCTTTAAAAAAAGCATCTATAAAATGATGAAACCTTCAGAAAACGATAGAAAAGATTGGCAGCGTGAGGAAATAGCTTTCGAACACCAGAGGGAATCGTGTTCCCACAGCCTTTGTTGTTCTCCCAACCTTTCACGCGTGCTACCGTCAGGCTATGGTGCATGGAGAAATGTGTTCTATTTCTTAAATAGTAGCTTACGCAAATAAAGCCGGGGAAATGCGAGGCACAAAATCAGACAACTTGTCGCGCAACATTGTTGCGTTGCAAGTTGATGTTCGATGTTGCGCGTTTTTCATCTCGCGCCACAACCTGTCGCGCAACAGAAACATTTGTTGCAGGTTGTGAAAACTTGTTGCGCGAAGTAGAGCGCGGGTCTACTTTGAGACACAAATTCTGGCTTTGTTGCTCGTTTTTCATCAAACACACAACTTGTCGCGCAACATTTTGCCTACGATTTAAGGTGGTTGGTCAATAGAAATGAAGTGCTAAGGGGCCAAATTCGCTTTGGTCTCGCATGTGTGATCATCAAAACAAAATGTTGCGCGACAAGTTGTGAATTTGATAAAAAACGAGCAACAAACATTAGACTTGCAACGCAACAATGTTGCGCGACAAGTTGAGGGATTTTGTGCCTCGTATTTCCCCGGCTTAACTTAGCCAGCATCGGGATGCAAAATTGCGATTTGCCTCTTTAATTGTGCCTTTCTCTACTTTTTGAATTATTCATTTCACTGACAGTCTTGACTAATTCCTAACAAATCGTCCATAAATTAAGAATACATTTTTACTACCTGAATGGAAAAACGATCGTTTTTCAATTTCGGTTAAGGTATGGTGAAAGGTTTAAGGATTCCTACGGCAAAATTGTTGTCATTTCGTCTGTCGATAATTATTTGTCAAAAATTTATTTTCTCGCTTGACTAAGTTGTCCGTCACTGAATTCAACAGAACTCAGTTTTGCATAAAAAATGAATGATACTAAGGTGTACTCCAAAAGTGCGCCAGCGATTTTTTAAACGTTTCTTTGCTTCCTATTTTATGACGATTTTCCTTTCAGTCCGAAATGAAAACCAACATGGCGCCCAATCCTATCGGCTTGCACTATGACGTCATTACAGTGCATAAATCCTAATGTCTGCAGAGTGACGTCACGGACTGCGCGCCAACAAGATTCCGCTGCGTACTCTTAGCCAATCAGAATCGAGATAGTGGCGCCGAGGATGAATAATACAAGATTTAAATAGCGTGACCTAATTCTCTGCTTGTCTGCTACCTTCAGCTCTGGTATGAACGTTTTGTAGAAAAAAGCTTTTTTTACGATTTTTACTGTTTATGAAATAGCTAAAAACATAGAATGTTACCTAAATATTAATGGATCTTCAAACTTTTTACCACCTCATTGATAAAGAGCGGGTTAGTTGAATTTTGAAATCGACGTCCTGGGAATTTCAAGCCGGCTGCTGAACAGAATTTTAATCCCGGACAGCTATGAACAGAGGACAAAATGTTACTTTGCATGGGGGAAGTCCCTTGAACTTGTTTCCATATCAAAAAGTGTAAAAAAGTTTTAAAAAAGGGCGAAACTTTCTTTAGAGAACGTTTTGACTGCATTTTGGTTGTGGTTTTATGATCTTATATTAATTTTGCTTTGACACAAACCTTTTTGTATTTTTGTATTTATCTTTGAAATAGAGCGGTTTTCATATGACTGTAGTGAAACCAATCGCAAAGTAATTACACCAATTCTGTTTAAAACTATAGGACTAATTACAAAGTAATTGTGAATTACTCACGACAGTATCTGAAATCTGCTCTATTGGTCAATTATTGGATGTCATCGTTTTTAACTGATTGCATCAGAAGCAATTTCTCATTTTGATTAGTTCACTTGGAAGCTCAAACAGTCCAGGGACGTCAACTCTCCCGGTTTTGCAGGGAGTCTCAAAATTTGTCGCTCCGTCTCCCGGGAAAAATTGGAGACGACTGACATACATTTACTGTATTTCTCCCGGGAGAATTTCAGGAAATTTCGCCATTTCAAGGCGGTCTTCAGATTTTTGAAGTCCTGGGGTTGACGTCCCTGTCCGGGGGGGAGACTCCCTCGAATGCTAGGGGTGACGTCGTATTTTTGGGGGGTTGAAATCGACGAGCTGGTATTTTTTAGGGGTTCGAAAATGAAAAAGGTATGGTAAGAAATATTAGGTATTTTAGGGGGTTCTCACGCAAATAAGGTACATAGGTCCAAAATATTTGAAAAAATATTATAGTGTATTGCAAAACTCGAGAGGATACATTTGATGTATATCAAATAAACGGCCAGAATAAAATCTAATCTGTCAAAATTGTGGTATTTTTTTAGGGTATTTTCAGACTGAGGGGTATTTTTTAGGGTGGAAATTTTTTCCGACCAGGTATTTTTTTAGGGTCAAAATTCGAGTTTCCCGACGGTCACCCCTAGCATTTTACCCTTAGAGTCCCCCCCCCTCCCCCGGGCGTCCCTGACTAACCATCAGTCCTGGAAAGAACAAAATTGAACTAATAAGTCATTTTGAGAAAACGCTATAACAGAGAGATACAATTATCTAATTTTTCATTTTTGTTCATCAATTCATTGTAAGAATAAATAAAAATATAATTAAGTTTTTACAAGAACAAATCTAATAAGTAATTTTGAGTACTAAGTAATTTTAAATTACGAGAGAGAGAGAGAGAGATGATGATGGGATATGTGCAAGTGCGGTCCCATAAACACCAAAAAAAAAATCAGCTTTGGACGGGATATATTTTATTTTGTTCATCAATTCATCCTTTTACGTGCTCATCGTCATAAAAAAATCGCTAAAAGAGAATAATTCTAATGTAGTCCTTTTTATGCAAAGTTTTCAGGCATTGTTTCGAGTTTCCGCGTTTCTACATTCACCAATTTTCTCAAATTCCATTTCAAAACTGATAAAATTAATTCACTTCATCAAAGCAGCGAGCTATACTAACGACATAGAAAAACAATTCGAGAAACTTCAGAATTTTAATGGATTTTATTCAGCTTCTGTAATTACACAACCTCTCTGGTTACTTTGTTTTTATTGTGGTCGCAATAGACGTATCCAGCATCTCTTTTGTCGCTTTCACATTAATGTGTTTGATAGCAGCAAGGAGTCCGCCATTGTTGACAAAAATAGAAACAAATGCACCAAGCGGGTCCCAGAGCCGCATAACATCTTTCCCGCTGCTTGGACAAAACCTCATTTCTTAATAACTAAGAGGAATAAAAAATCCATCAAAATCGCTTTTCAGCGAAATGGATCCGAATAAAGTTATAGTTTGTCAAAATTTGTGTACTGTTCCCATTCCTCGATATTGATTATCCTTTTGGCGAGAACAGAAGTCATATATACCTTGTACAACTTTTAAGGATTTTCATGCAGAAATGTTTTCAGACAGAATTAACACGCACACACACACAAAGCATCGCTATTCGTTTATGAACAAGTGTCTCTTATAAATCTATTTTCTTGGATTAATAAATATATTGCGATATGCGTTGCTACGGTTTCATTCTTGTTTTTCTATTTTCTTTTTTTTAGATAAATAGCCGATGACACGCCAAGCTGATATGGTTACCGCTAATTTGTTATTTTCATTTCTTAAAAAAATTCCTTTGGGGAACTCCGTAAATATTTTTCATCTTTTAGCTTTACATTTCCTTTCTTGTTCTGAATTTTCATTACTTTTGAACCCAATTTCATTTTAGTACCCCAGTTTGCTGGGACGGAATAAGCAATTTTCATGATCGTTAATTTTTGATGGGTACGATTTCTGTCAAACTATAAATTTCTGTCAAACTTTATATCCTCAAAAATCTAAACATTTGGCTTTAACTTGATAAAAATGTTTTCATTTCGATTCAGCTGCTTCGATTAAATTCAAGTGTATATCCTTTTTTTCTTCAGTTTAATTTAAAGCGGGAACTCCGGATGCAATCGGCACGCGTTCTCATAAAGAGCGGGAAAATGCTGACAATTGGCGGGAACTCACGCGCGCTTAGTAAAGAAAAGGAAAAGTCTTTTGTTGAAAGCGAAACTTTAGACGATACTTATTATTTTAGTATCAATACATTCAAGGTCGTTTTAATATATTACCTATATTGATTACTTAGTAGTGGGAGAACATTACTTAGGGAAAGTTTTCCTTAAAAAGCTAAAAAAATACTAAATTGTCGGTCTTTTTTTCCTGCTAATGCTTGAGTGAAAAATTACCCAAAACTTTTACCGCAGAACACCATAAAAGAGTTGCATGTGGTGGTTTGTCATACAGAGAGCCCATTAAAAGATCTGTATGAATTCCCACAACTTTCTTTTGCGGTTAACATTTTGTGTCTCTTGTTGCTAGGGAGTATTTCAAAATATGTCGCGTGCAAAGTTGCATTATGGAATTATTAAGTTTCTTTCGGTAAGCTTTAGTTGATGACATTGATGTTACACGTTTTAATTCGATTTGTAACTTTCAGCCAGCTGCTAATGTCATGCGGCGAGCAATTAGAAAAAGTCTGAATTTCTCGGCGTGTGAGCAAATATAGAGAAAGGTCTCTCCATTTACCGAACTTTAAATGTAAATCTTAATACATTTGAAGGTTCACATTTGCTATTCTTTGTTCGACTTAGGTGGCGAGACAGTTATAAATAGTATAAAGGTATAAAATTTGAGCTTAAGTTTTTAATATTGAAACCCAAGAGATTTATACATCCAGCTTATAAAACATAACATAAACTCACACAAACATTTGAATCAGTTGTGATAACGTTTTTCACGCCCTATGTAAACATATAGGTTCCGAATTTTTTTGAATTCTTTCTAGATTCCGAAAACACCTGTTTTGTGGAAACTCATAGTTTCGTAAACTTAAATAGCAGCCATCTGCAAATATTATTTTACTTAATTGGAAACTTCGCATTTTCATCAGCAATTCTAAGGGCTTTAATACCACAAAGATAATAAATGTCAAAATAGAAGCGTTTATTGTCCAAAGGTAATAAAACCGGTCTGATAGTGCATTTGCCACGCGAGCACAAAATTGTAAATAAACTGGAAATGACATTACTCAACCACAAACGCGAAGTCGGCCTTTGTTTTTTCGGATAAGAAAAGACCTATTAAGGTTGCATGCGCAGAATTCCCCTATCACAATAGAGATAAGAGCTAGAAGTAGGTAATTTACCTAAGAAAGTGATACTAAAAGTTTTAATGCCCCTAATCTAGCTCTAGGCTTTACGCCCTGTTATATTAAGCGTCTTAGGCAAAGGCCACTGCCGCGGGAGCTAGTCTCGAGAGGCGAAGTCGAAGCCGCATTGCTAATTTCGCTTGAGGCGGAAACATCGTCAAAACCCCATCTGCTCTGGTAGCTTAAAATAACTGTTACTGTACATCGCAGCCCCCATTCTGTTTTTCAAGGCGTACCGGAACTTGTTGAACCATGTTAACTCGAGGAGTTTTAGTAATTGTCGCGTTTTCACTCTTCGTTGGCTTGTTAGCGTTACCACACAACAAGCTCGAAATCAAAGAAAAAGGTAAGAAAGAATACATCAGTGTTGAAACCCGACTTCGTATTTAACTTGAGTTACAACCTTCTGTGGGTAGGGTAGCTGTGAAAGATGTTGTGTTTTGTGTACTAAATATGAATTTCTGATCAAATATGTAGGGACAACAAACTCGTCGAAATCTCTCCCTTTCTTCCTTGGGGGTTCGCTGGGCCCCTCCTCAAACTCTAACCCGAAACTTCGTGCCATAACCGCAAGCATGGAAAACTTTCACCACATTAACTACAATAGTTCATCAAAAGGGACGCTTAGAAACAAAAATATTATAAGAAATCCACAATTGTGCCTGAAAATTTCAACTCGAAGTTCACAATCTCAATATTTCATGTTATAAATTATTTTCAAACTCAATTACTTTATCTTGGAAAAATCGTCATAGAAGTATATATCTATTGACATGTTTTGGAGAAAGACATTTTGCTTAACATGTTTTCTTCATAAAGCGGGAGCTTTGTCCAAATTTAGGGGGTAAATTTTGGCTCTTTACTTGAAAACGAGTAAAAGGCATTGTAAAATAATATCAGAATGAAACAACTTGGTTACATTAATTTTTTCGATTGCGTCTCTATTGAATGCTCGTCAGAAAACTCCGACTACTAAGAAAACCGAAGAAAAAATCTTCTTGTTTTGGCTATAGCGGTAATTTTAGTTACAAAAAAGGGATTTTCTTTGGTTTATATGTGTATCCTTGTGGGGCTCACATATATATTTTATCAGAAAGGAATTATCCATTTGAAAAACTGACAAATAGCAACACAGTTCGTTAACATAGGGTTTTCATTCATAAAAATTTTAAGCACTCGAGGTGTCAGCTCCGAAAATTGATGAAATAAAGATGCCCTTACCAGATTTCTTCTCTGAGAAGTTCAAGTTTGGCTTTTGCTGGGCATGTACGAAAATGAGTTGTATTGTGGCGAAGGAAACAATTATTTGGCTAAAATGAATCATTTGCCCACTCTTAGGCCGTTACTGTGAACAGATGGTTCAAATTTGACCGGAAAGAAGCAAAATTAAAGTAAACAAGTTGAGCTAAATGTTATTAAATCCGACTTCGGAATTTTCATAAAATATTTGAAGAATCAGCAAGCGCCGGCCAAAACGAAATTATTAAGATAATTTCGCAACAACTCCCTTTTCCCACGTTCAACTTTTTTCTTTCTATTTCACCTTCAATTTTTAGGCTGTCATCAATTGAGGTTATCGATAAGATACGACAAACCCAGAAGAAGGGTTTTTATTATGAAAATGTTGAGACATGATGCGATCGCCGATAAGATTAGGGTATTTCTATATTGACTTTTAGCCATTTGGACTAAAGCCTGCATGGTGCATTTTTCAAATGGCAATGGAAAGTACCTAAAAATTCCACATTTAATTAGTTTTCACAATGATCACTTTTATCAAGTCCCGAGTCTTATTAACAAAACTTTTTAGGCGTGAAAGAAAATGATTTCAATTTGAAAAAGTAATTAGCATCAAAACGAAGAATTCAATAAGAAAAATGAAACAATTTCCGAATAAATTCCAAGCGTTTCTTTGGTCGTATATTTATCTGTTATAAAAGATATGGAGAAGGTTATTATCTCAACATTTGCCTGAATCTTTAGAGCTGAACAAGTATATAAGGCAGGTCATGTTAGAGATTCGGCCAAAAATATTGCTACTAAAAAGTTTGATACTACTGCGTATTGCCTTTATTTTGGTGTGATTTTGAAGGTTCCCATGAAAGAAATAAGCAGTGATAGTTCCGCGAAAAAATCTCATGGAGAACTGAGAAACTGAATTTCAAAGTTTTCTAAAATAATACAGGAATGTGTATATATAGAATAGCCATTGGCAAAGATTTCATGCTTAACGCAACATTATATGTGAACATTGAATTTTATTTTTTCAGGTTCCCATGAGAATTGTTTGGCGGGACGATAACAGCTTATCACACTTATATTCATACCTTTCAAAAAAAAACACCAAAACCAAATTAAAAGGTTTGTTCCTTTTTAGTAACAAGATTTTGACCGCTTCATGTCCAAATTGCTCGAAGTTCTAAAACAACTGTTATAACACGATGAATTAGATTGGATAAAACACATTATAATCACGCAATAGACACGCGCTAAAGAACACTTGTCAATCAAGTTTCAATGACTAGTATACTGACCTGGCGAAACTTCCCTTTTTACTGCCATTTTCATAATTCTGCCGCGAAAACTTCGCTAACTAACAAACTGCGGTTCTGTCAATCAAACGAGTGAGGTACTCTGGGTGATTTCACGCAAGCACTCAAGATAAAGTTTTTTTTAACTAGTCGTTCAAAACCAACTTTTCCACTATAAAATGCAAACGAAACTAAGAAAAATCCGATTTGTTTTCGAGGTTTTTAGCCTTCGCTGCCCGTCGTTGCGGGACGAGATGCGCAGAACAGCTGCGCAGTTGCATTGTTTGATGGACGGAAACGAAAACAATTTTGGCGTTCGGAAATGAAAAGTGGGGGTTCGCAGATTTAAGAAAATCGCCAGTAATAATCTTAAAGGGGCTGTGTCACGGTCATTTCAATAAATTCATATATACAGCTCTAAATTTGAATCACAAATCACTTATATCACTTGGTACTAGCCTAATAAGTAATGTAGGTAAGTTTTAGCGGGAAGACTGCCGACCCGGGGGGGGGGGGACTCCTATATTTTTTGACCGGGGATGATCGTCAGAAATTTTCAGTTTCACCCCTAAAAGATACCAAACATGGCGGGCCATGGCGTGGCTCAAAAAATTTATTACCCTAAAAGATACCCTAAAACATGAGTTCTTATGTACCAAGTAGGCGCGAAGGACACAGGTAAAGGTGAAAGATTAAAAGATACCAATCTCCCTAAAATTTATTGAAGATCACGATCACCCCTAAAAGAGACCAAACCATCGTGATTTTAACCCCTAAAAGATACGACGATCATCCCCGGTCAAAAAATATGGGAGTCCCCCCCCCCCCCCCCCCCTGCGGGACTGCCGATTTACAACCAAATTTTGATGTAACTTCAAACTTTGAAAACTGTTCATCCTGACAAGATTTCAAAACTCTTGTTGCAATCTATTTAATACATTCGCTCTGTAATAGGTCCACGAAGCCTACAATCATGATCGCTTTGTAGTTAAAGGGCTATTAAACAAACCTAAACTAGTATTTTGGCTATCCATCAGTTATTTGGATGTTTTTACATCACCAAAAGTGTGATAAAATCGTGATACCGCTCTCTTAACGCCAACACTTTCAACAACAACAAAAATAAATCAAACTCTTCTATTCGAACAGTAAAGTTTTTAAACCCGACTTACCACTGAGCGTTTTTTTCTTTTACAGAATTTTATGTCGTGCTTACCTACTCTTTTCTTGCCTTTCCTAGGGGAGAGGTCAAAACATCCGTACTTCTGTGGGTGCCCAATTTGGGGGGGTGGGGTAGGTGCCGGAGCCACCTACCTCTCAGAGCTGAATTTTAGAGCAAGTATCTCCTTAAATAAAATAGATATTAAAAAGGTGTATGCTCCAACGCTTTCCTCGCAGCGAGAGGAGTCCATATGTGCAATAAAATCAG
This sequence comes from Scolanthus callimorphus, assembly GCA_033964015.1. Lineage (NCBI taxonomy): Eukaryota > Metazoa > Cnidaria > Anthozoa > Actiniaria > Edwardsiidae > Scolanthus > Scolanthus callimorphus. The sequence continues at coordinate 29,667,160 of CM066912.1, read as the reverse complement.
GTACCCTAGATCATGCTCTGAGAAAATTACGTCTGAAAAAGGGATATTGGGTACCTAAGGGGGTAGATACCGGTACCCACCACCTCCCCTGAAAAAATTGGGCACCATTCGAGTACAAGTGTTTTGACCTCTTCCCCTGTTTCATGAGTTCTGCTTTTTTTGTCGGAAAATGTTGCAGTTACAATCCAATCTGTACCCCGGGGCAAAAATGAATTACAAAAAAGAAAAAAGCGAGTTATTGGAATGGTACACATTGTCCAAAACTATGTAAAATGAAAGGAAATGCGAATAAATGATTAATATGCTTATTGATCAAATTCGTGTTTTTGGCTGAACGTTTGGATATTTGCATTTGTTTGAGTGTCCTTGAAAAAAGTAACATTGACAATTACCAAATTGTACAATGATGTATTAAACTGCAAAAATGTCGCTAAGCTGCGGTAGATAAAATTTCTAACTAATTAATGGGTTTTACTCGCCGAAAATAAACATGAGTGTTTAAAAAGCCTCAGTCAGTCCTCATTTTGCTTGCTGACCGTTTCTTGAGCCCACTATATGCGCACGCATATCTACAGACATTTTCCGCTGATATTATTTGAGCCCCTCAGCGGAAAAGTCTGTAGATATGCGTGCGCATATAGTGGGCTCAAGAAACGGTCAGCAAACCGCCCAAGGTTGTGGACGGCGGCAAAACAAAGCGAGTTTCGACCCGAAACTCAGAGAAAAGAGGCCTCTGCTAGCAGGGAACCAAGTCAGACGATAGACGTCAGAAGGCCGACTAAATCACACGACGACTGGATATTCAAATTTGTTATTCAGCACGTCGATGCAATCTCAGGTGTAAAGGAGGTGGGGCTTATACGCGGATTCTTAAGGCAAAAAGCATTTTTTGCAAATAACTACATTCACAAAATAGCTACCGAGATGGAACTTGGTATGAGTAACACGTCCCCCGACCTTAACTGTTCCATGCATTTAGTTGCTATGGAGACCTGTTAGTTGCTATGAGAACTGTTGCCGTAGCAACAAAGTTTTTCTCATATCTCCGCTAATATTCAAGGTGGTCTGCCTTAAAAGGCGCTATATTGAAGGAATCGATGCAGTAAAGGAAAATTCCATCGTATTTTCAGAATAGGATGAGGTTTTTCTGCTCCCCATTTTAAGTTATGCCCCAAAAAAGGACAAATATGGCGCACGTCCCTTTAAATTGGTTGTCATGGAAACATAAACTGTCAACATTTTGCTAGTACAAGAATTAACATTGATGTAAAGTTTCATTGCTGTAGCTATTTTCGTATTAGAGATATTTGCAATACTGTTTTCTGCCAGCGTATAAGCCTCAAGTCAGGCCTTAACACACCTGAGATGCCCAAATATCGTCATTGGAACGGCAATAGCTGTATAATTCTGTACATGACAGATATCCTGCGATATCCGTCATCTGAGGGAAATAAAATGTTGAGCTCGTAAAAATTACGCAAGAGTAATGTTTTTGCTATCGATGTGCTAATAATATTATTATACATTGTACTCACTATATCGATTCTGATTGGCTAAGAGCGCGCGCTTTACTTTGGGAATCACGCACTTTGAGGGTCTCCAAGAATCAGCATGCTGATTCTTCAAGAATCAGCTAGCTGATTCTTGATACGCGCGCAATGTATCATGGTACTAGAGCGCTTTCCCTATTTTAACAAGGCGCTTATGCAAAATAATTGCTTGACAGAAATAAAAGTGTTTCTACTGAATCAATGTATAATAAAACAATTATTGAATTCGGTTTTTGTGATCTCCAGAATAAACAATATCTCGCCAAGTGGAATCAGGCTCGGCCTCACGGCCTCGCCTGATTCCACCTGTCTCGACATTGTTTATTCTGGAGATCACAAAAACCTCATCCAATAATTGCTTAAAACCATTATCCTGCTCGATTTTGCAGATTATTATACATTGTACTCACTATCTCGATTCTGATTGGCTAAAAGCGCGCGCTTTACTTTGGGAATCACGCACTTTGAGGGTCTCCAAGAATCAGCATGCTGATTCTTCAAGAATCAGCTAGCTGATTCTTGATACGCGCGCAATGCATCATGGGACTAGAGCGCTTTCCCTATTTTAACAAGGCGCTTGTGCAAAATAAATTGCTTGACAGAAATAAAAGTATTTCTACTGAATCAATGTATAATAAAACAATTATTGAATTCGGTTTTTGTGATCTCCAGAATAAACAATATCTCGCCAAGTGGAATCAGGCTCGGCCTTACGGCCTCGCCTGATTCCACCTGTCTCGACATTGTTTATTCTGGAGATCACAAAAACCTCATCCAATAATTGCTTAATATCGTTTACCACCGTATGCATTGCTACACGACCTCAGAATTCACTGTTGCGATTCGCGATCTTACGCAAGAAGTTCAAGAAAACTGTAATGTTAATTTTCTCTTGAACCAGAAAGTTAAACAATCGAGGCAAAAAGGATAGCTTAGAACCATTTTGGTTGATTTGGCAATATTTCGACCCACTGAAGAGGCCAAAATAAGAAACAAGAGTTTTCCCCACGAGAAAGAAATTCAAGCAGAGTTTGATAACAGCAAACTGAAAAAGAAAAAGTTTAAAACATACGCCCTACGAACAGAATTGCGTGATAATGCAAACAAATAGATCTCATTTTTCGTGCTTCTGTGCTATAAGGGGCGAACCATTTGATCTTCCGTAATTTTTCGGAATAAATATCATACACCATCGAGGAGAATTAAAAAATTATTGTACCGACCAGATCTTCCAAACCCCCCCCCCCCCCCCCCCCACACACACACACACACACACACCCCTCCCTCTCCCTTAAAGATGAAATGGTTCGCCCCTAACCGATGCAGATGACGGCAAATGACTGAATGGCGTGTGCACCGCAGAGACTAGTTGCGTGACCACAGAGACTAGTTGCGTGACCACAGAGACTAGTTGCACCGCAGAGACTAGTTGCGTGACCTTTGTTCATAACACGCAATTTTACTTTGCCGAGCGTACAATCTGATTGGTTCCCCTACCCACTATCGATTTTACATTTTCTATGTACAGCTGCTTATATGAAGGGTTTACAGTCGGGGGGCAATAATTACAAATTCGCGCTGAAAGTTTTATGTTTAGCCTCGGATACAACGGTGTTGCAGTTACCTTTTTGTTGCCAGCTTTCACATGGTGTAATTCATGCTACGATCATCAAACTGTCCGAAGTGTTCGGACAATGGCATCAAAACTTACAGGAGTTTTCCGCTGTTTTCCACCGACATCATTTCTTGGTTTCAACTCGCCAGTGCCGTGGATAGCGGGCGACAGCGGGGACAGCGAAGTAAGATTTTTAGTGTCAACATGTGGGGAAAAACCTGCTTCCCCTCCCCCCCCCCCCCTCCCTCCCCCAGCAAAAGCAAAGGATGACTAAGGCTTAAGCCCACCCAATATATAAATCATACTCATGACTCATATACACTTTTTGCAAAAACATTGTCCCAAGAAATACTACATACCGATCCATTGTTCTCCATTGTTTAGCTGACAGGAAAACAAGATACATATATGTCAAGGGTATCATTGTTTTTGCAAAAAAACTTGTATATATTATAAATTAATTGAAAATGAATTTTTGCTAGGTTGCAAAAAATATATTATTATGTAATATTATAAATAATATTATAAATAAATTGAAAATGAATTTTTGCTAGGTTGTCATCAAGATTTCTTAACGGGACTAACTCGAGTTACTGGCCTGTTGCATGCGAACTCTTTACATAAGATGCTAGAATGAAACCGAGATTTTGGACACACGTTGCTCCAGTCACTAACAAAATTCATCTGAATTCTCTTTACATCAGGGATCCTTGGTCAGTTTGCCAAGCGCGAGCGTCAGGCCGCCCGACATGCGAAAAGGCTTAGCCGTACAAAAAAACAGGAGTTCTACAAGAGAGCGCAGATAGAAGGTTGCGCGACTTGTTGCGTTACGTGGTGGTATGTAACTTGGATATTTTCTGATCTACTACAGTTTTAATAGCCTGCTTGCAGGCGGTACTGGGTGTTTTATCGCAGAAAACTCGGTCCGTTCACTGATCGGGCGCCAGAACATCGAATGGACCGGGTTTTCCGCGATAAAAACACCCAGTACCACCTGCAAGCAGGCTACAGTTTTAATAATTCTGCCATTCTCGTTCCCAAAGCATTCTCGTACCCAGGGCTCCCCGGCTCGTTCTCACCTCGCAGGGGAGGCTCTGGTGACATCCATTTGAGGACCTTTGCTGATTGGCTGGTTTTGAACGTTGGTGCATGCGCAGAAAGATCTTTCTCTCAACGGCTCTCTATAAAATCTCGCGCATGCGTCAGTGGCTGTCACCAGAGCCTCCCCCGCGAGGAGACGAGCCGGGGAGCTCTGGGTAAGAGAATGTTCCCAAAGCTGCCTCGTCATGGGGGAGGCTCTGGTGACAGCCATTGACGCATGCGTGAGTTTTGATTCAGAGCCTACCTCGTCCCCAGGGTCTTGTGGGTAATTTTCAAGATGGCGGTTGGTCGAGCACAAGGCCCCCTAGAGGAGGCTGAAGAAAATAGACAAATACCATAACAAAATTAACTATTTTATCTCGATAATTGTTTTGCTTTCGAAAGCGGCCCACCCAAAGCAGCCTCTCCAATCAAGATACCCTGCCCAACGTAGCTGGAGAGAAAATAATCAAGAGAAATGTTATTGCTTTTGGCCATTGAGCACGGACAAAGTTAGCCACAGGGAATTTTTGCAAAAAAACATTCATGGGAGTTTCTCAATTCCCCATGGCACCAGAATTCCCCGTGGCACAAGAAATGCCGGGAAGTGTTCGGCTTTTCTATGGCTATACATAATACACATAAATTCCGAAGAGATTTTTTGTGTAATGGGAATTCAGCTTTTCCCATGAATGGATTTCTGCAGAAATTTCCTGTGACTGTACCACAAATCAAAATTTCTTAACGGATTTTCATATTTAAAAAAATATATTGAATGTCACCTAACGAGATTTCAGAAATTACTCAGTTCGCAGTGAACTGTGACTTTATTAGTATCCCACCTCTAAACGTCTGATGATAACATCACACTGTTTGATCATGTTATCTGAGGGTGGTCTTGTCCTAACCACAGGTGTCCAGAACCCTGCCGTCTTCCTAAAGTTCATGAGCGGCAAACCACCTTTGTTCTCACTAAATAATTCACTATATAGCGTCACGGAGTCGCATTTCAAACCACAAATAAGCTATTGTAAACTTATCTATCCTTATGACGCCTGGAAACAACATTTGACATAAAAGAAAGTTTAGTGCGGTTTTCATAATTTAAAAGCGTCCCCTGAATCAAACGTCTAAGAACGTGTTACACAGGGAATTTCTGTAGGAACCCATACTTGGTTAAAGCTGGATTTCCCATATGTAGTAAAATGTTCGGAAATCACATGTTTCCCGTGGCATGGGGAATTCAGCTTTTCCCAAGAAAGGGATTCTGTAGAAATTCTCTGTGTTGACGCAGTTTTATGGAAACCGCAGTATTTTGTGGACTTCCCATGAGCCCAACTTATAATTTACTACGATTCGCGACAAAAGTAGTTGCCACCTTCAAATTTTAAGGATTTTTTTGCTGATTCAACAAAAAGCTGGTTTCACAAGCAGGATTACCAGAACCCTACCCCTTTCCAGGGGCGTAGCCAGGGGGGTACAGGGGGTCGCGGCCCCCCTTTCTCGGGGTTATTATTTGCCGCCCTCGCAAGTTGAAATTGATTTTAGTTTCTCTAGCTCTGGAATAAAGAATAGATGCTGCCAATAATTTTGTGACCGATAAGAAAAAACGGAAGCAGTTGTTTGGCAAATTCAGCGCAACGGAGATGCAAACGCGTCAACTCAGTATCAACGTCTATTCAAACGTAAATCGGTAGCTTGTAGCTAGTATAGCCAAACGTTAGTTATCGTTTCACTTATAGTGAACATTGTTAGGCCTTTTCACGTAAGACCACCCCAATATGTTTGACCTTGCTACGGGCCTACAAATAAATATTCATTGTTTAAGGTTGTTAAAATATCGTATTTCCCCATGGTTATGCTCATACTTGATCTGATTTTTGGTCAGCTTCAGTAACACTTGTTTGTGAGCGTGTCCCAATTTCGCAAGGCTTGCGCCTTGTCTTGTTTGCTTATTTTTGTTGCTAACGTAGTTTTGCCTTGTATTTCAGGTGCAAAATGGTGAACAGTGACGGCTGCTTCTGTGAATAGCCTAGTGAACAATATCAAACGATATAACTGCGATTATTCCACATGTACATAGAAAGCTAAACATCCATAAAGCCGCCCATCGTCATGCTTTTCGTTGGGCAATATTGCATTGTAGTTGGTGGTACCTCCATCGTATATAAGCACTTTTCTGTTAAATTGCCAACAGAATATCTATATATTTTTAATGATATCTAACGTTATAGCATCGACACTAGAATAATCCGTTGACATTGTCACATCAAGGAAGCTGTAATAAAAACGCGCTCCTTTTATTCCAATTCGTGAGTGATTCATTTATACGTCACTAGAAAGTAATTCTCGTACCCAGACCTCTCAACTCGTATTGCAGCGTTACGACGGTATCTACTTCATCGCTGAATGCCATATAGTCGTCTTCTAATAGAACGAGGCATAATCAAACAAAAGGACCACTCATATTCAAATAAGGCGGCTATTGTGACATTCAGCGATGAAGCATATACCGTTACGACGACCATTCTCGTACCCAGAGCTCCCCGGCTCGTCACTTCGCCGGTGAGACTCTGGTGGCGGCCATTCGAGGGCTTTCCCTGATTGGTTCTGTGTTAAATCTCGCGCATGCGTCAGTGGCTGTCACCACAGCCTCCCCCGGCCTCCCACGCGAGGTGGCGAGCTGGGGAGCTCTGGGTTCGAGAATATACGGCGACAATCCACAGCCTTCTTAATTTATTTTACAATTCATTCAAGAGGTATGCCTTCCGCCTATCTCATTCAATGTAATTATCCCTTGACTATCTGACAATTGGCAAACAATAAACACAGCCAAACCTGTCAATTGTATCAACAATACCGATTCCTTCCAATAATTCTGCAGCCAATGAAATTCTGTCAAATTTACAACTTACAACCATTATGATTTCTTTTGAAAATCTGAGAATAGTCAAAACCAAACCCTGATGAACAATCTAATTTGACCTTTTCGCCAATATTATGCTAGGAGAGAAAACAATGCATTTAAATAAGATTAGTTATTATACTAGAAGTTTCTAATAGAAAGTCTCATGCATGGTGAACAAACAATAGAAATCACCTGAAGAGCAATATGCAAGGCAAATGATTTCTTGCATATTCATCTTGTTTATCATCTTGTTTATCATGCTTGAGTTTTAGGCTTTACTAAGGGTGATACAAATTTTATCTTATTGTGTTCAAAATTTATAAATTTTAACACTCAAAGATAAAATTTGTATCTCCATATGGTCATGTAATATTGTCTATGCATGCAGCTTAATCAGGTGTTGACTGAATATGAGATAAATATTCACTTGTTGTGCTATAAAACAACAGTAAATTTGCCAGAAACTTAGACCATCAAAATAGGGATGCAACAAAATGTAAGAATATAGAAAAAATATATAAACAATTATTTTAAATTTCAGAAATAGCTTTTAATCAAATTTTTCATCTCTCAGATTAATACAGATTCCTACCAGTAACATTGTTGGATTTATCCATCAGATTTTCTTGTATATTATTCCCGAATAATGTGTGTGCAATTGTAATCACTATAGCAGTTTTTTGGCTGGCTATTAAAAAATTGTTTAGTAACATCACTGGAATTTATATTCTTGTGCCGAGTCTACAAAAAGAAAAGAAAAAAATCTAAAAGTGAGCACACAAAAAATATCACTCATACAGTCAATATTATTTATGATTAATACACTGTTTACAGGAAATGAATATTAATTGATTACATATTTTCATATGTTTACAATTGTAATGGAAGTTAACCCAAAGCCCAATTGGCCACAAAAAGTCGTCTTCATCCTTTTCAGAAATTACCTTAGCTTGTTTAGGGGAAATTGCAAATTGAAACAATAACATTTTTCAACTACTTGTAAACTGTGAAAGATTTATATCAGCTAAGCTAAAAAACCTATGTATTTGGAGAATCCCCCTCTCTAGGGCCAAGTAGCTTTAAAAAGTTTTTATTCAAGTCATTTTTACTTAAACAAGAAATCCTTCAAAGAATATTAGTGTCGGCAAATTGTTCGTGAAATTGTTGTCAAAATACGCTTAAAAAACATCTACAAATATACAATCACGACTGACAAAGGCACATGACTGTTACTTACCGATAACCTCCGAATTTAAACAACAATTTCTGTAAACCGATCGACAAATCGTGAATGTTTTCCATCTTGACAAGAATGGCGTCGCTAACTCTCCGAGCAAAGGACTCTGGTGGAATGTGCCACCGACCGACCAATCGCTTGGCCTCAGCCGAGAAAATGATCGTACTGCGCATGCGCCACATTCCAAGGGCGTTAGGACTAAGGGCGTTAGGAGAAAGGGCGTTATGACTTGTCCAGATTTCCGTCCAGATTAGATATGCTCGCTAGCGCTCGCAATAAAAGATAATCACTTATCGGAACACAGCATTCGTTGAAATATAGTGCTGTTGGCATCGGGCTGCGCCCTATGCCTCAGCGATTAAATAATGCCGTGCATAAAGCGTTCTGGACCGACACTCTTAGAGCGGAGTGATGGTTATGTCCATTTTTGCTAGACACTTTCCAACTCTGGTTGACACTCTTCGAGCCGATTTTGATTACGTCCAATTTTGCTCAACACTTTTCGAGCCAATTTATGGTCATGACCAATTTTGCTCGACACTTTTCAAGCCAAGTTTTGGTTACGCCCAATTATTTTTCTCAACACTTTCCAACTGTGATCAACACCATTGGATCCACTTTTGATTGCGTCCAATTATTTAAAAATGTTATTAATGTCTCTTTTCTTCTTTCCGGCACAGAGAAATTGGGCCCCCCCCCCTTATATTTTACTTCTTAAGGTGTGTCAGATTATTTCACACTCACTTTTTGTCCCTTTTTTCTTGGCACATAGAGAAATTAGGCCCAATAATCCATTAATCTCTATACATCTTTATACATATAAAGAAATTGGGCTCCCTTCTATTGAGCCCGTTTTGATTACGACCAATGACACATAAAGACATTTAGGCTCCCTTCTGTTGAGCCCTTTTCATAACGTCCAATGATTTATTAATCTCTATTCTTAGAAACATAAAGAAATCGGGCTTCCTTCTGTTGAGCCCCTTTTGGTTGTACGTCCAATTTTTGCCCGACACTTACAACACTTTTCGAGCCACGTTGTCAACGACCAATTTTGGCCGACACTTTTCGAGCCATGTTCTGGTTCCGTCCAATTTTGTTTGACACTTTTTCAACTCTGATTGGCACATATAGAGCCACGATATGATTACTCCCAATTAAATCTACGAGCTCGAAGTTCACGGGCACACAACGGAGCTGTTCCTCAAAAAAGCTGTTCCTCGCCCCCTTTCGCTGCTGGCTGGCAAATATTTATCGCGGTCTCTTGCTGGCTGGCAAAAATTCATCGCCTTCCGTTCCTGGCAAAAATTTATGCATATCGTCTTTGCTGGGAAACACAAGTTGCTCATGGATGTTGAAAAATGAAATTTTAAGAGACAGCACTTAAAAATGCACTTAGTTATTAGTGCTCGTTTTTAAGGATACCCGATTTTTTATACTATTTCGGGCTTCCTGTGGTAATGTTACTCTCCTGGCTGGGAAATTTTTTTAACACCCAGCTGCTGGCTGGGAAAAATTGAGACCCTCTCCTGACAAAAAGGAACAGCTAAATTTTTGCCAGCAACTTTTAAAACATGTATTTATATGCTCTACGCGCGTAGAAATGTCCAAATACGCCATTTAAACGCATTTTAACCAGGGGGGCTCGTTGTGTGCCCGTGGAAGTTAGGTCACGTCCCACTTCTACACTTTGCGCGTTGAAGTCGTGATTTCAGCCAAATATGGGCACCAAAAGCAGGCAAAAAGATAATTACTTGTGTAGGTAGAACGCCGATAGCACTCGTAGCAGCCCGAGAATAGGATGAGGCTTGCTCAGTCGATGCTCAGTGCGCATAAAGGTAAATGAACTTAATTAATTTGTGCTTAGTTATGAATCACCCGACAGATTTTTACAAAGAACCTAGATTTAAACGCATGTATCTCATTTTAACCCACGCGCAAAAAAACTATAATTAAAATTCCAAGGCCGGTTAACACTTGCGATTTTTGTTGCATTTGTCGTGGCGATTTTTCTCGCGCGAGTTGCAATTCCAACTCTCTAGTGTAAACGAGATGCAAATCCGGTGCGATTTCTGTGATCTCTTTCCTTCAAATCGCTGATGAAGTTGCAAAGAGTTTCGAACATGTTTGAAATCTTCCGCGACATCACGCGACAAAAATCGCGGCAGATCGCGCCGAGTTGCAATTAGTTTACATTAGTGATTTTGAGTTGACGCGTACGTGCGAGAAAAATCGCCGCGACTCACGCGACAAAAATTGCAGCAAAAATTGCTAGTGTAAAAGTGAGGCAAGTTTGCAGCTTTTGCCCTCAACAAAACAAGAGTGACCTTGCGGTTCCCCAATATGAAGATTTTGTTCCTATTTCTGCTAGGACTCGTGGCTTTCTCGAGTGCTAAACTTTCGGACAGGCCTTATGAAATTAATGAAGATGGTTGGTATTTGATACTTTATATTGGGGACGTGTATTACTTTCAAAACTTGCTCATTCAAAGTTATTTAATTCAGTAGGGTGTGGATTTTGCAGATGAAATGCGACTAGTCGTGAAAGAACAAAATTGCTTACAAAAAAGTATTTCTGAATTCTTGACGTTCTTGGAAAATGTCATCATTTCTCGTTCTGTTGTTCCTATATGATGACATTCAACAAAGTCTTTCGCAGACCAGCGAGTTGAGAGAACAACTCCCTGACAATTCCCTGCCTAGACCAAACCTCGGACCTATTGCCCGCGGCACCAACTGAGTACTTGTTTGCTTTTCTGCTTCTCGATGCGCGCGAAGCGCGCCGCGATTTTGAAAGTCACACTTCCAGGTTAGTGAAAAGGTTTTTTCTGGGTGACAAAAGTCAGGCTGATCAAATGGGGTCACTGAAAAATCGCATAGGAAATTTACTTGAATTGTAAAAAGAATGTTTAATAATTTGTATTATTGTAGATGGCGAGCGCGCAGCGTGAGCAGACTAAAAAATCATTCTGTTTATAAAGACTTCAGGTTCCCTGAAAAAACAGTAGTGCTTGCTCGATTTCTTTTTTTTTTTTTAGCGCCACCTTCCCATGGTGAAAATTCCTGAAATTCTCCCGGGAGAAATACAGTAAATGTATGGGCCAGTCGTCTTGATTTTTTCCCGGGAGACTAAACGGGAGACTCCCGGCGAAACCCCAGTCGAAAATATTTGGATTCGCCACTACCTCACGCTATATTGAATAGCCATGCCTTTGTAGAAGCCAAGTGACAGTGCCCCTTAAAATTATCATCAATTAGTTGAAGTGCAAAAGAGAAAATGCATACTTTATCTCCGGAGAGGGATTAGAACGAAAGAGAGAGAGGGTTGATGCTTTCTTGATATGTGTCGTATTTGCGAAAGCACATCTTTAGCTGAATGATCGCTAAATTATTTACTCATAATTATTCTAGTTTCTGGACAGCCAATCTTCAAGAGAGGGTGCGCATGCCAAGTCCTCAAGACCATACCTGACGTTGGTACATTCAAGTTTTGCCCTTCAAGTCGTAACTGCAAAAAGCCAGTGCCGCGTCCCTGCCGTAAAGTCTGTCTTGTCCGTCGGAGATGTTGCCGAAAGATTTGCCGAAAGATTAAACGTAAGAAATGCGTCGTGCGGCAGGGGCGTCGTTGCTCTCGTCGATGCTACAAAGGGCGATGCAGTAGGCGTTGCAGGGCTGTGGGCCCCCCACGTAGAAGTTGTAGGCACGTTTATGTCCGGCACTGTAGTCGAGTTCGCTATGTTATCGGCCGGCAATGTAAATGTATGCGTGGCTAGAAACCATGGCTACCAACCATGATTGTAAGCTACAATGAAGATGAACTAGATTAAGCGCTTCATGTTCTTGTAAAATGTAGCTCCCTAAAACTGCTAAGAATTGGGTATTTGGCGCTGGACCTAGGAGGTTTCGTTTCGTCCGGCGTTTCGCCTAGGAACGTTTCGTTTCGGCAAACAATCCTTTGTGCACGCGCACCACGAGGCGAAATCAGCTGTGGGTGTCGTTTTATGCAACGAAATTTTGAATAGCCCCGGCGTGAAAAAGAAAGAGGGGTTGGTACTGCTACCACTGTCATCCGTTTTGGCCCATATCTAGACAAGTGGTATAACGAATTCTGTTATGACCACGAAGCGAAACGCGCAAAACATTTCGCGTTCCATCAAGTCAAGTGGTCCGCGGACAGTCTAAGACTGTCGACCAATATCTGTGAGCCAACGACCGTAAAACAAAATGCTATGCAAAAGATAATAAATGATCAAAGTTTTAGGATAAAAAGGCTAGTTTGCAAAGCAAAGCTCTTGGGAGTAGCCCAGACTTGAATACAACGTTTCTCGTGAAATCTTTTCCGACTTTCTTATATTTCCTTTTCATGATGAAGCGGGCGTTACCGGTGCATAAATATTCAGAAATTCCTTAAATATTTTTCTAACTATAGAAAACCGTCAAAGCCGAAACTAATTCTTCTATATACACTTGCACTTTGATATAGGCCTGTTATTTGACCAAAACTCGCTGATAAGAAAGGGCGGGAGGGGCAAGAAAAAGAGAGAATGGCAAGAAATGGTAAGAAAAGCCGAGTAGATAAGAATATATAGAACATTGTGTCAAAGGTGTCAACGAGCCTGTTCCACCCCTTATTAAAAACGCGCACCAAAATATGTGCACCAAAATTTTAGGACTGCAATTTTAACAAGTATCAAAGTGCCCGATGAAGATGAATGCAAAGTTATAAGCTTTATTTCTGTCTCATCGAATTCACTATAATTTCGGGAATTGGGTGTATTATTTTTCTTGCGTAACACCTTAAGGCCACTTTTAAAAATGAACTTAGTTAATTTGTGCTTAGCTATGCATGACCCGACTGATTGTTACAAAGAGCCTTTTAACGCCACGTATCTCATTTTAACGCGCATAACACTATAATTAAAATCCATTCTTGAACATATAGCGGGGTGCACCGTAAAGTGCCATTAGTTTGCCTTCAGCCAAACTAGAGTGACCTTGCGGTTCCCAATATGAAGATTGTGTTCGTACTTCTGCTCGGACTTGTGGCTTTCTCGAGTGCCAAACTTTTGGACAGGCCTTATGAAATCAATGAAAAAGGTTAGTGTTTGAAACTTTTCATTGGGAAAATAATCTATATAGGCTAGTTCAAAGTTATCTAATTAAGTTGGGTGTGGATTTTGCAGATGAAATGCGACTAGTCGTGAAAGAACGTTAGGAGATTGAAATCTGCACGTTCTGCAAATTGCATACAAAAATGCATTTCTGGAATCTTGACGTTCTTGAAAAAATGTCATTTCTCGTTCTGTTGTTCCTTTATTGTGACATTCAACAAAGTCTTTCGCCTCCCAAGCCCCAACCCATCATACTTGTATTAAACTCTGGCTAAAGAGTTTAATCTTAGAGTGAATCTAGCAGCTAAATGCAAACGAAACTGATCACTTCTTGTATTTACCCATTTTAGAAGGCAAAGAAGATCCTTCTCTTGGGTTCTACGGAGGTGTTATGCCCGAAGGTGAGGGAAAATCACTGTATAATAGATCGTATTTTTAATTATGCGAAAATTCCAAAATGGATGCACAGGTGCTACCCCCCTCCTCTGTGACAGGACACCTGGAGAAAATTTTGCTTGTAATATATAAATGGCTTGATTATTGTTCATGTCAACTACTTTGCTCGAGAACCCACCCAAACTCTAGTTTCCCCGGCACATAACGTCACCTACAAGCTCAATATTATTATTCAGTAAAAATACACCCCTATCAACTCAATACACTCCTGTCAACTCAATACACCCTTGTCAACTCAATACACCCCGGCCAACTCAATACACTCCTGTCAACTCAATACACTCCTGTCAACTCAATACACTCCTGTCAACTACACCCCCGCCAACTCAATACACCCCCGCCAACTCAATACACCCCTGTCAACTCAATTTTCAGATGGCAATACAAGTGATGACCCCGCCCTTCACGAAAAAGCAGAAGAGCCTGAAGGTAAACCTGTACTGCGAGAACGACGAAACTATAGAGCTTAAAAATCTAGAACAGATCTGAAGTATTAGAAAATATTTCGTATATGGCAAATCTTAAGGCGACGACTTTTAAAAATTGTTGACACACTTACTCACCACAAGACGTCAGCTCTGTTTGAGCTCTGTTTCAAAGCAATAATCAAGCGCTTATTCGAAAGGCTAAAAGAATCATCAATTAGTTGAAGTGCAGGAGAGAAAATGCATTACTTTATGTCCGGAGAGGGAGTAGATGAGGCGGGATTAGAACGAGAGAGAGGGTTGATGCTTTCTTGATGTGTGTCTTATTTGCGAAAGCACGTCTGTAACTGAATGATCGCTAAATTATTTATCTATTATTCTAGTTTCTGGAAAGCCAATCTTCAAGAGGGGTTGCGCATGCCAAGTCCTCAAGACCATACCTGGCGTTGGTACATTCAAGTTTTGCCCTTCAAGTCGTAACTGCAAAAATCCGCGTCCCTGCCGTAAAGTCTGTCGTGTCCGTTGGAAATGTTGCCGAATGATTTGCCGGAGGATTAAACATTACAAGTGCGTCTGGCGACAGACGAGGCGTTGCTATCGTCGATGCTACAGAAGGCGATGCAGGAGGATTTGCAGGCCAGGTCCCCGACGTCGAATTTGTAGGCACGTTTATTACCGGCGCTGTAGACGAGGTCGCTATGTTGTCCGTCGGTATTGTAGATGTGTACGTGGCTAGAAACCATAATGGACCGAAGAAACCTGTTTAGCTCTGTTTATATGAGGCAGCGAACCTGAGATTGCCCCGTCAAAGCGTTAGCCATAACGTTTGTGCAGCGAACTTCTCCTCCCTCGACATCCCTGCTATCCGAGTCAATTCGCCTCATGTAAACAGACCAAACAGACAAATCGACCAATCAGACAAATAGTAAAATGTGTGTTAAATGGAGCTTAGCTTAAATATTCTACTCGCCCCCTTCCGTGTATTGTGGATTTAAAGGTAAATAAAGGGGAATTTTGTTATAGCAGCCGCCACTTTGTTGAACATTATTTTTTTTACCTCCAGTGAATTTCCCTGCTACTCCTCTTTCGATGTCCTACAACTTTCCTCCTCCTCTTCCTTGTACCCTGCGAGGAGAGCTTCTGCTATGAGTGTTTATGTCGTCGTAGTCCTTCGCGTCTCTCTGTAGGTGTAGCTGAGTTTCGACTGAGTTTGTTTGTACAACAAAAACAACACGCACACCGAATCGCGAATAAATTAGGTCAACGTAAAAGAGAGATACAGTGGAAAAGTCGCCCCATGTAAGGTAATCCAGAATCCGGAATCCGACTTTTTGTTAGCTTTGGAATCCGGAATCCCTAGAATGGAATCCGGAATCCATATAGCAGGAATCCAGAATCCAAACGCCTTGAGAATCCGGAATCCAAGAATTTATTCAGATAAAGAATCCGGATTCTTTGAGAGTTATGGAATCCGGAATCCACTTGTATGGAATCCGGAATCCAGTAGTTTGGAATCCGGAATACAAGTGCTGGAATCCGGAATACAAGATCTGCTTGGATTACCTTACATGAGGCGAGAAAAGCCTTTGCTAGCAGGGCACCATCTTCTCCCCCTAATCAAAATAATAATAATTATCTTTCCTTCTTTTTCTTCTTCTCCTCTTCTACATCATCACTTCATTCTGCTGATGCTCCTCCGCCTTCCTCCTCCTCCTTCTCCTTTTCATCACCCTTCTCATCGCCATCATCAGCACATCAATGTCTTACCTCTTTCTCCTTCTTCTTCGTCATCCCCTAGCTTCATCATCTTCTTCGTCTGTTTGTGCTTCGGCTTCTGCAAGGGTTAATGAGCGATCTTTACTTTACCAGTAAAAACAACATATAGAAGCTCCTTTTATTTCCAGAATAACTAAATACAAGCGATGGAAAATATTACTATCGAATGTCTCTTTGCTCCGACGAAAGGGCTAACACACTCGAAACACCACTTTTCCGTTTAACATAAATCTCAACCTTTGGTTGTTGTTGTTCAAGTCTGAATGTTGAATCGTACTAGATTCACAATGAGTCTAAGAGACATCAAGTTACCCTGAAGTTTATACAAATGTAACATTTTATTTATTTTTTTCATTGAAACCTTTTACTGAAGTTTAAGCTTGAGTGCACATTTACAGACTGAAATTGATTCAACATTCAGTGTAGTTTGGTAAAATATCCTGAAAACACCTTCACATGGGCAGAGCGCACATGGGCCTTTCTGCAATTGCACATTTCTGGATCTAGCAGCTGAACTCCTTATGATCTTATGAGAATGAACTGGCCGACCATGTACCAAAAAAGCCAATTTAAAAAAAAAAAAGGAAACGGACTTTGAGAAAGTCTAAGTTCGAGTCTAAGTGTTTTCATGCCGGACTGTACTTTAAAGAACTCGCTAGTATGTTCCACAGGGCATCATTAGTTGCGGCATTGCTAATAGAATTTAAAACAAATAGTTCATCGCTAAACGCATGATAGCCTCCTGATTGATATTAATTTTAAAGGTTCTATTTAATTGATTTTATAATTATGAGCAGTACCTTATGTAGCAAGAAAACACCCTAGGGTGTCGTCATATCCCGTGGCGTAGCTCCTTAGGCAATAGGCATTTGCCTACACAAATTACAGTGAAATGTCCCTTGACTTAAAGGTAAACCGGGACTAAAGAAAATTGCATATATTTATCCTGCACTATGTTGTCTCCGGCTACACCAACGATAACGGGGAGATTTAAAGAAATTGCTTAGAGAGTTGTGTCCGCCTTTGATGTGATTTGTAAACAACGCGATTTTGAAGCGAGACCAATACATTTGAAAAAACGCCCACGTTTTGTTAGGCCTGGTTCCCATATAGTCTTATCTGTCGTATCTGTCGCATCAATCGACCGTGAAACAATGGAAATTGGAATTACTCTTTTGTTTCACGGTTGACTGATACGACAGATAAGACTATATGGAAACTAGGCTTTAATATCCGTTAATTATTGTCAAATAATAGAAGTATACCCCTTAATTAAAGCAAGAAATTCATTATCAACAAAGCCCATTCTTTGAAAGAGATTTTTAACTCGCCGACGACATTAGATAAAAGGGAGTGAGATTAGCAAAGCCGACCAGCCTCAAGGTAACACATTGATTTCGTAAATATTACAATTTATTAAATGAGCCCGTTGAAGAGTTAGAAAGTTTGCAAAGCTCGACGGGAGTTGTCAGCGCAGGCCTGCCCCCGCGCCATCTCCATCTGCAGTCGCCTTGGTCGCGCCTGAGGATTGCCTAATAAATCGCAAACCAAAATAAATAAATAAATTCGCTTTAATCGCCTGTATGTTTCTTGAAGTCGTCTTAAATCGCAAAGTAAAATGCGGCAATGTTAGTCTAGGGCCGGAGTTATGTGTCCACGCTGCGGTGCCAAGATCAAATCCCTGATCCTCTCTAGCTCATTACGTTTGTGCTCAGTCAATTCTACGGATTCCGGATTCCAAAGCTAACAAAAGTCGGATTCCGTATTCTGGATTACCTTACATGGGGCGAAATAGACCTAGCCTGCGTAGCGGCTCTAAAAGGGAAGGGGAGGGAGTCGGGGCGAGCGAAAACCGGAAATAGACCCCTTGCGGCCCGCGCTATTTCCGGTTTTCGCTCGCCCTGACTCCCTCCCTTCCCTTTTAGAACCGCTACGCAGGCTAAAATAGACCTTGTTGAGATTTTTCTTAATTCCAAATTAGGCCGCAGAAAGAAAATTCATCAACAAGCTGAAAGAGCACCTACATATTAGTAAAACTGCCTAGTTTCAGAGCAAAACGTTTACAAATTGCGACAATAGGGCTTATCAAAGTTTGTAAATTTGATTTATAGCATGCCGTTCGTTCCAGACTTGGCGACCGAGCCTCAAATCTTGCCTAGCCGCCGCGCCTCTTTGCTTGGAACGTAAAAAAATACGTCCTGGAAACGTTATTTCAATTTCGCAACATAAAGATATGAAACAATCTCCAACCGAAAATTGTCGTTTTTCAACACCTCACGGCCAAAACCATATTTGGAATCATTTACCTTATAAGGAAGTGACAGGAGATCCTCTTTTGATAAGAATTTCGGCAAATGTAGCAAGAAAACTGTGAAATTTTGAATGAAAACTTGCAGGAATCACAGAGACTCGAGTTCTCGATCTGTCCGCCATTGATTTGGGCTTGGTAACCACGCTAAAATAGCCCACAGCTAGCCCGCGCGACTCGACCCAGTCCTCCCAAGTGCATTCGGCAAAAACGACAATTATTCAATGATATGCACATGGCAATTTCTCTGTCGTTACGTGTCAAGTAGTTTGAACATTTTGAGTAAATTATCATTCCTTATCTTGCGGCATTGTGGCTCGATCGTGCTCGCGGGCTGGGAATTCCTTCTTCGCTGCTGGCAAATTTTCTAATTTGTTTTAGATTTTTTACCCTTCCTCGCGCGGGCCACAGGGAGCCCGATGCCTATTAGGGTATTACACCTGCCCTTAAGGTTGCCCATGGCTAATTATTTCAGGGACGGACGGTCACTTTGGTCGCACAGTTTAGGTTCATTTTTTACTCGATCTCTGCGATTTCACAATGTTTATGCATTATTCTTGACATGATCTGTCTCCGGCCACGTAATAATTGACTGCATTGCACTCACCTCATTTTCGCCTCCCGGGCAACCATTTAATTAGTAAACATCCAATGGATGTAAATATCAGGTTCCACTTTGGAACTTTGGAACTGTAATAATTGTAATGTTGTGCGCACTTTGCTTACAAAAATCTTACAGAACAGGCTAACAGAGACGTACCCTGGGTAACAGAGTCTCAAGTTTCGCTCGTTTACTGACACGCTAGCCGAGAGGAGATGAACAAGTCAACCTTTGTCCTCACTTTCGCCCTGGTTGCTGTTTTCATTGGCGCATCCTCTTTTGATATTGAAGATCAAAACAGCTCCAAGTCAGATACAAAAGGTCAGGCACTCGATTTCCATTCCAAAGAAATCTAGAACATGCTACTGATGCTAGAAGATTAGATAGAATCAGTGTGATTTTTAGGATTTGATGGTGGACGGCCCTTTGTGTACCCAATTTATCCACAAAATACACATTAAGGAACATTTACATATTATTCGTTGGTTTGTTATCGACGGAATGGTTTGATGGACCTCCTTTCGTACGCTCGTATTGCAAAACTGTAATCACTTATTCTAGCTATATGACCTGTATGACGCGTACTTACTGCGATTTTCATAATAAATTCTGCGAACTCCCACTTTGTTTTTCCGAACACCAAACTGCGTTTTGGCTTCCTTTAAGGTTACTGAGAACCTTCGCGCACGTCCTCGGAACAAAAATCATACTCGTCCTTAGTTTAACCAAAACATGTCAACCTATATATCATTGGAAAGCTTATAGAATGGACTAGCGGGCTATGGCAAAAAGAAGTAACTTTTTATTAAATATAATTTTTTTAAAGCTTTTATAAAAAAAATTGAGTGTGACATTTTCAAGAGCTATCGCCGCCGAACTGCTTAACCTTGACTCCCAAGAAACACATTGTTTTCATCCTTAAAGGTGTTTCTCAAAAACCGTGTCTGCGTTTTTTAAAATTTTGTTTAGTTCAAAAGTTATGATTTTTTTAAATTTTTAGAGCGTGAAAATTCTATAAAATTTGACATTGGAAATTTAATAGTTCCATAACTTTTGAACTACGCAAAATTTTAAAAAACGCAGACACGGTTTTTGAGAAACACAGTAAGGATTAAAACAATGTGTTACTTGGGAGTCAAGGTCAAGTAGTTCGGCAGCGATAGCTCTTGAAAGTGTCACACCCACATTTTTAATAAAACCTTCAAAAAAATTCTGTTTATTAAAAATGTATTTCTTTTTGCCATAGTCCGCTAGTCCATTCCATAAGCTTTCCAACGATATATAGGTTGACATGTTTTGGTTAAACGAAGGAGTTGTATGATTTTTTTCCGAGGAGGTGCGCGAAGGTTCTCAGTAACCTTAACTTTACAAAGACAGGCGCATGGAGTTTTCGCTTGCATTTTAGTGCTGGAAAATTCAGTTTTAAAGCCTAGCTTATAGTCCGTATAAGGGGGGGGGGGGGGGGGGTGCTCGTCGGGAACTTTCGATTTTACCCATAAAAGGTACCTAAAATGGCGTCGCTTAGTTGATTTTGAGCCCCAAAAGGCACAAATTTTCACTCGTAATTTTCTCTTGAATTTTTTTCAGAGCGAAAATACGTCTGAATTAGGCTTCAAACAAGCGTGTTTTGCTAGAACGGACCCCTAAACTGGTACCTATCTTAAAAAAATTGCAAGTTTTCAATTTTTTCCCCTAAAAGGTACCAGAGGCCTGATTTTAAACCCTAAAAGGTACGACGATCACCCCCGCCCCAAAAATATGGGAGTCCCCCCCCGGAAATTTTTGCACAGTGGAGAAGGCGGTTGAACGGGAGCAATTGGTAGATGATGGACAGGAAAAATGAAAATGCAGTCTAAGAGATGTCGATCGCGATACGGGCGTCCCTCCGTAATTTTTACCTCTAAATACAAAGCTGCTCTGTTAATTCATACAGAAATTCTAAAAATGAAGTAGATACCGAGCACTATGTTGTATAGCTCAACCATAAGGCCTTTACTATAGATTTAGCCAGAATTTTGTAAGTTCATCAACTGCTTCAGATCCCCCTGCTGCCCTCAATCGTCTTGAAAATTACCAAACGTTGTTCCAACGCCGGATGAGCTCATGTGCATATTAACGTATATTTTGTTTACCAGGGGACAACAAAGGGTTAAATGACGAAGTAGGTAGTGAAGATGAGTTTGAGATGGAAGGACAAGGCACGTTTGTTTCTTTTACTTTTTTTAGCTTCTTGCCTTTCATGTCGAGAATCATCCTAAAGCCTGGTGCACACTTGCGACATAACGACATAAGAAAAATGTCACGAAACAAATTTAGTGGTTTCAAAACGTTGAAGTCCACAAAAAATAACATAAGATTGCTTTGGTGAAGGAATGTAATGATGATCCAAAACATTGATTATTTCCAATATTTTCCCATGCTTTTTTCGTTGCGACATAACGTCCTTATGTCTTATGTCGTTATGTCGCTAGTGTGAACCGGGCTTAACTAACAATGAAAAAGACATGAAACAGCGGGACACCGAGAAATCTGAATAATCTGTGAATGTCGAACCGACATTCAGTTGATATCCATGCAGGGAAATCACTATTTACAGGCGAACAGATTGCAGTATATATACCGTCCCAGACGTCTTCGCAGCCCCAGTACGGTTGTTCAGTCACAACGCTTGAGGGAAATTCAGAAAGGGAGTGGGAGGGGCGGATAGTGATAATAGGGACCAAAAATTGCAAATTTCAAGTGAAAAAGTCGCTTGAAAAAAGGGGGCCGCGGCTTCCCTCCCCTAAATCCGCTCCTGTGTAAGGGAATCCGATAGCTATTGGACCCCTGAAGTTTGGATTCTAGATTCTACCCCCTGAATTCCGGATTACAAACTGGCGTTGGAATCCCGATTTCAATCGACTTTTGGATTTTGGATTCCAGAGACCGGATTCCTTACGATTCCGGATTCCAACGATTCCGGATTCCTACGATTCTGGATTCCGGCTCTGGATTCCGGATTCTCTCTTACATGGGGCGGGACCGGAGAACTGGAAACAAAGTAGCCTCAATAACATTTTCTTTTCTTTTTCTTGATTATAGTCGATCGTATGCTGACAAAACGATCCAGCTTCTTGCGCCAGAAGGCTATTGCAGCAAGAAAACACTTGAACAAACAGATCTGCAAATGCCCCGCAGGACCACACTGCAAAAGATGCAAGAAACTTTTGAAAAGTTGCAAGAAGAGAGTTTGTCGCTGCGGGCGTAGAAATTACAGCTACCACTTTTGTGTAACTGCGTGTATTCTTGGTCGAATGTCATAAATGTAACAATAAATTTTGATTCCGATAAAATAATTATTGAGAGTTGTCAGTGTCAGCTAAGAAAAAAGAAACTATAAAAGCCTCTGCCGTGTCACTTTTCCCCATTTCCCCCTAAGGCTGCAATGTAGTTTTTAAATAAACCATCTATCTATCAAATACCCTAACTTCACTGTAACTTGATTCGGCGGCGGTGACCGGATCGCCGCAAACTCACGCTTCTCTTACTTCTCGCTCCACCAACTACTACTGAGAACATAAAAAAACCAAGGAAGTGTAACGTTGAACTTAAACAGGGTAAAGCCATAACTCTCGTCCTGCCAAAAGTATCTCTTAGTTCCTGAAACTTTTCCCAGGATTGGCGCTAAATCTATATATTCTATTTGACTTCTTTCTGGAGTTCCTCGGACATGATTGGCACAAAGAAGTGCCCCTGTTGAAAAACGTTCGAGAAGAGACTGGGTTCGACAGTGTTGGTCAGCGGATTTTGTATTTCTCCATATG
This sequence comes from Scolanthus callimorphus, assembly GCA_033964015.1. Lineage (NCBI taxonomy): Eukaryota > Metazoa > Cnidaria > Anthozoa > Actiniaria > Edwardsiidae > Scolanthus > Scolanthus callimorphus. The sequence goes on along the minus strand of CM066912.1, from coordinate 29,644,290 downwards.
CGCATGCTCATGCGTGAGCGGGAACTCTGAATTTTATCGTTGTTTTGTGTTTTGACAGAAATTATCGTCTAAAATACTCCACAAAAATGGCTTTTTCATAGCACCAAATGGGTAAATATCCTCCTTAGAGATGGCTTTTAATGTTTCGACGTGTTTGAAGGCTTTATCGGCGGCTTTTGGGCAGTACAGAAGCCACGCAAGCGACGAGAATGTGAAAGATTTGGAAAGACAGATCGATGTAAGTAAACTTCCCTGCTAGCAGAGACCACTTCTTTTGCGTAGTTGAAAAACACTAGAAAACATTTAAAGTTAAAAAGAAAATGCAGGGAGATAAAAAATAGCCTCTACTCGCAGGGTATGTAAATACAGTCAACGGGAAGGGAAGTAGAGCGCTGTACTATGAGTACTATTAAGTTATGTTATTTTAATATCTTGAAGAACGGATTCTTTGTCCAAAAATAAATTGCAATCCTTCAGCAAAATCAGCGTGATTTATTGAAGGATCTTTATTATTTCTTATAGTGAAGAGGCTAAGGAGAACTTGACACAAGATTTTTGCTTCAGCATTTCAATGTTCCGCTAGGCGCTAAGTGCTACTCAAAGTCAAGGCAGACATTTTCTTTCAACAAAGAGTTTAATGATTGAAGCATGTTCCCTGAATTTCTTACCGATTTTCAAATGTATATTTATTTCACTCTTATTCTTGGTAAGGAACTCTGTTTGCTAATTTATGCTAATTATTTAGACTCCCCTCTGGTGTCACACGGAGAACGGGTCTAGCAAGAAAATGTGATTGTGAGAGGAATCTCCCATGTTCCACATAGTTTCCCTGATTTCTCCTGAAAATATGGTGCAAAAATCCTCTTATGTTTACTCTATATGACTGTGGTACCTCAGTGCCATTGAGATGTCAGTTGACTGTCACAATGCAACACGCAAGTACCCTGCGAGCATTGGTTTCCTCCTCGCTAGCCACCGGCCTAAGAGAGGAGGAAATCACTGCTAGCAGGGTAACACACAATGTTTGCTTGCAAAAGCAAATAAATCTTAAAAAATCGGCAAAAAATTCAGTTGCGTGCAAAAAGGATTGTTCTTTCGTCAAAGTTAGTTCTTATCATAAAACTTTTTGATGAAATAAAAGTAAAAGTCTGCATTGAGTGGCACTTTAAAGGGCACAATCATGACCTTTAATTACATATCTGTTAATTTCGAGCCTGATAGAAGTAACTCAGATTACGCCGTCATGTTTAATCCACTCTATAATTTTTACAGGTTCTCATTGGTGTGTCCTCTACCAGCACCACCCTCCAAGGGTTTAATGCCAAGGAAATCCTGCCCGCCGAGTGTATGTCCTCACTTGTTGGTCTGCTCAATGAGAACACTCTTAGACCTAGTCTGCATCTTAAGGCTATGGTTCTGCTCTTCAACCTCGGTAAGAAGTCTGGTCAGGGTTCAAAATAGCTGCCGTTGATACATGTAGCTTCAAATTGTAATATTGTTTTAATTGTTGTCCTGATTTTATATCTAAAACTTTTTTTACCACTTTTCACATAGCTGCGGAGCAAGAAACCAAAGACCTTCTTCATAGCAGCTACCATTTAACATCAACCTTAGCTGTGTTCTTACAGCGCCATCAGATAGTCACCTCACATGAGAGACTTGTGCTGCAGGTAAGAGCTGATGTTACCGGAAGTAGGATTTGAACTTTGCTTTTCACTTCAGGGCTCGACCTTAACTAGTAGAATTTTCCACTTTGCAACAAAAATTTCATTCATTTGACTAGTTTCATTTGTAGATACATGTACCAGTAAAGTTTGCCTTCGATTGTGTGACAAAATGTCTATGTTTTGCGACTATAACTCACCAAGCAGGCTGAACAATTGCAGTGTCACAATGTTTTACCATACTTCAATCCCTTTTGTTTTCTTTTATTTGTTTAGTGTCTCCAGTTGCTCCAGAGAATAACCTATTGTAGTAAGATCAGCTCCACAAGTGGGAATCTGGAGGAACTGATAAGGTTTCTGGTCAAGCACATGTAAGTGGCCATGGGTTTCAATAACTTTTGAAGTAGCAGGCTAAGTTTTGGAAGTAGGCAGCTGGGTTTTGGGGTCTCATACGAAGGCCCTAATGCATGGGTCTTCTTGGGGTGTATAGGGGCATGCTCCCCAGGAAATTTTGAAATTTAGCAGAAAAGGCGTTTTTCTGTGTTTTTTGAGGGTAAGATAATTAGAATCATGTATTCTATTGCTTTTAATATTTTCCTTGAAACTGATCAGTTATGCAGCCCTTGAAAGTTGCTGGCGATCAGCAGTGAAGTAGACAGTGGTTCACCGCCGGTAGCCGCCTTCTATTGAAACCCCTGAGTGGGGGCATAGTTTATAGAGGGGAATGGTTAGGGAACCTGACACCCTGTTATTGTACTATCTCTTTGTTCACTTTTTCAGAGGAATCCTTTTGTTTGTGCAGGGTCACGGTACATAAGTACCAAAGTCCAGCCAGTAAGGTTCAGTGTGCAACCGGACATGCAAACTAGATGAACATGAAACAAGATTGTACAGTGTCAAAATCACGTGATAGCCCCTCTCAACATCCATCCCACACTATTGTGTTGACCCTTTGAAATTTGTCAGGCTCCCCAACCATCTACAACATGGTCCATCAGTTATGGTGCCAGCTTGCATTAAATATTCTGAGTTTGAGACATATATTTAAGTTTCTCTTTTTGAATAGTCAGATGCCAGAGTCAGAACTGACAGTTCCTTGTCTTGGACTACTGGCTAATCTGTGCCGCCATAACATGCCAGTACAAGCACATATTAAAGCAATGGTGAGTCATTACATGGTATTGCTGCAATGGGGATAAAAACAGTGGAGACTATGAGTTGAAGTTTACAGTAAATTATTATTGCCAGCATAAAGACAGCAGTCTTCTACTGATAGATTAATTGACACCCCTGAATGTATTTTTCTTTTCAGGATAACGTTAAAGTTCTGTATCGTTCCCTTATTTCTTACCTGTCACATGGCAACCTGACTGTCATTATCTTCTCACTGTCAATATTAACAAGTCTGTCACTCAATGAACAACTTGGAGAAAAGGTAATAAATGGTAAGAGCAGATTTCGTATGACTGTGAAAAGTGGTGTGACAAAGTTCAGCAGCACGGCAGCTGTGACTGTGCCACAACTACTGGTACACGATTTAATTCTGTATCTACAGCAGGCCGGGTTCCGTGCCACATCCGTGACAGTGCCACGCCATGTTGCAGCACTCTCCACAGTCAGTCTGCTCTCATTGAATGAACTGTACAGAATCGGTACAGGAAAAAAACAATTACAGATTTATCTTCGGATACTGGTACAGAGCTGGAAATCATAGTTTTTCTTGCTTGATTGGAAAAATTGTCTGAATTCTCTTGGCTGAAATCAGTGCTGCCATCAAACGGCAAGTGTTGAAGATTCTCACTCAAACCACCAGTTTCCCATGATCTAAATTTTCAAAATCAACAGTGAGTTAGCCTGCTAGCAAGCGTTGGCTGGCTGTTTTTAGGTTGTTTTACGGCGAGAACCCTGATCTTGGACGGGTCAAAGTTCGGTCTGGGGCGAGTGACAAAACAAGGGGGTGCACCAGCCCCAGACCGAATTTTGACCCATTTGGGTTCTCGCCATAAAGCGACCTACAAACAGCCAGCCAACGCATGGCTGAGAACATGGAGTTGTATGCTCTAGGGGGTCTAGTTGTATGCTCTAGCCTAGGGGGTACACATGATTTTTCAAATCTGCAGACCAAGCTCATGAATGCAGTACAGTACAGGCCTACGTTTGCGCTGTGTATGCCACTGGCTCCTGTTAACAGCAGGCTCCTGTTTGTACAAAAAGGGTTTTCATTCCTGTAATGACTCAGTATACTCATGGTTCGTACACATCCTGGAATATCCTGGTTTTTGATTTCCTTCCTGGAAAGTCCTTGAAAGTCCTGGAATTTTAAGGAAAACCCTGAAAACTCCTGGAAAAATGTTTCAACTCAAATGTGGTTTAATCAGTCGGTTTTTGTGTATCTGATTTGGGGCTGCAAATTAGGACATCCTCCAGACTTCTCATGTTTTTTTTTTGCGGGGGAAGAGGGTATTTCTACCCAAAAAACTCCTGGAAAATTACAAACCAGTTCCTGGAAAATGTTGGATTTTTGCCATTCAGATAACATACAAACCCTGTATACTGTACCTATCCAGTGCATACCAAAAAGGGTACTTACAGTAATTCCTCAACCAAGTTTATAATTATTTATTTGTGGTTTGCTTTTTAGTTATTTAATTCCAAGAACATTCACCAGACATTCCAGTTGGTGTTCAATATCTTAGTCAATGGCGAGGGGTCGTTGACCAGGAAGTACTCAGTAGATCTGTTTGTGGATTTACTGGAAAGTCCCAAAATACAGCAATCCCTTATGGTGTAAGTATACCTCTGTCATACTTACCCCCTGGAGGGGAGGGGGAGGGAAGTAGAGTTGAAATTTGTCGCCATTTTTGAATAAGTCCTTTCCTGGATTGAATTGACTCATACCTACCGGTACAATACTGCCAGGAAACACGTGTACATTTTGCGAACAAGTTCACTTACATTGCTTGTAGAATTTATATTGTTTGATAAGTAGAGATTTGAGAAAAACAAAATATTGAATAAAACTTGACGTTTCGGCGCATCCATAACGTCATTATCAAAAGAGTAATTTAACAATTGTGTGCGGAAAAGTAAAGCAAAAAAACACTTTGGCACGGATTGAGTCATTTTGTACGTTCAGACTTAGTCTGCTTGCAGTCCCTTCGACACCATAAACAAGTCGAAGCGCGCCGCCGGGGTAAAAAAACATTTCCCTCGATTAACGGACGTTCGCCGAAGAAAGGGCTGCAAGCAGTCTAGTTCAGACTACATAGGTTTGACTTAAATGGCATGAGAATGAGTCGAAACGGCTCGAGGGTATTGTTCTCACAACATCGTGAAAACGGTCAATTCAGATGTCTCCTTTTGCATAGTGAGGTACAATGAGAGCGAAGGGTCGGCTGAACTTCAGGCTATCTCCCGCTCCCCTTTCTGAAATCCCTGAATCTGCCCCTGACTTTCTTACCATTATCTCTCCCTTTACAGGCATGAACACCTCTCATTTTATCTTGAGCAAATTCTCACTCTTCTTGGGTCCACTACTGCAGAGGAAGCATCTAAGGTGAGAAACTAAAAACTTTGAGGCGGCGGGTGCCGACAGTTTAGCTGCCTTTAGAGCAGCAAGGTAGTGGCTCACGCTGACTCCATTGCAATATTAGCATTATGCTAAGTGCAATTACTTAAATTAAAGATTAATTAAAGATTTGTGAGGTCGCTCTGGACTTAAGCGCCGGCAATTTTTCCTTGATAATGTTTCCTTTATTCAAATGAATGAATGGGAATGGGACAACATTACGCCCAAGTTGAAGAGGCCTATTCTGAGAGACACATACATTTATCTTCAACTATTATTGCTTTATTTTCAGATTTTCGAACTACTCCTAACATTTTGCTCCGTTACCGGCTTACGGAACCTTCTTTGCAAAACCCTGTTATCCCCGGGCGTGGCCAAGGCAAAGGGTGACCGTGACCCAAATGACCTCTATAATGCCGTGCTATACTGGATTGGACTGCCTGTGGATTCACACCCTACTGTGTCATTGAATGCGCTGGAGTTTCTGAAGGAAATGTATGAGGTGAGAAAACCTGAGGTTTACAGTTTTCTTCAGCTTTGTACGTCTGTCGTTCAGGGTTCTTACGACTCTAGGAACGGGGTTTGTATGCGTCCTGGAAATTTTTATTTTCTTCCTGGAAAGTCCGTGAAAGTCCTGGAATTTTAAGGAAAATCCTGGAAAACTCCTTGTTTCAAATGTTTCGCGTGAATCTGATTTTGGGCTGTAAGTTATGACATCCTCCAGACTAATTCCTGGAAAATCCTGGATTTTTGACATTCAAAATGCGTACGAACCCTGTAGGAAAATTTTAGCCGGCTCGCTACAATACAACAACCCTCCATTATCTCACCCATCGGAAACGCACGCGCGCTCTGCATGTCGGTAGATGTGAGACATTTGTCGAACAAACTGTTAAAAAGGCGCGCACATATTAATGAACGATAGATGTTTAATAACGTATGTGGGAATAGATTGCCTTATTTTGATATAAGACCTATATATTTGCTTATCTTGGTGTGGTGGCAATGTTATTAATATGAGTTGTCCACTTGAGATATTTATCTATACAGACACCTAAATATTTTGCAAAATCTTTGCACTCCAAGGAACGTAACTATTCTACAAGTTCTACAAGTTTCATGCGATTATCTTCCTTTCTAAATCAGTAGGACCATTGTATCTGTTGCTCTTTTTCTGTACTACTCATGGTGGCCTAGACCTTGTGCCTTTGTATCCAATCAAACACCATGACTTCGAGTATCCGGTAAAACCGGTTCTGCAAGTTTCATGCGGCTGGTAGTGCAATCTTCCTTTCCAAATCAGTAGGACCATTGTATCTGTTGCTCTTTTTCTGCTCTACCCAAGGTGGCCTAGACCTTAGGGACCGCTCATTTTTTATCAGGGAGGGGGGGCTGGTGGAAATGAGGGGGGGGGGGGGGGGGGGGGCACCCAAAAAAATACGGCCTCAAAGGGGGGGGGCACCCAAAAAAATACGCCCCTAAAGGGGGGGGGGCACCAAAAAAAATACAAGCACATAACAGGAAGTTTGTATTTTTTATAGCATGCTGTAGGCAAGAAAATACTCACAGTACAACTACAACTCAGTGTCTATTCAAGGCTTGGTATAAGGAACGTGTGAGGGCTCCTATTTTTGTGGGGAGGGTCCTAATTTTTTTCGCGTGCCTATAGGGATGGTACAAATTTTTCTTGTTCTGGAGAGGGTCGTAATTTTTTCAGCAAGATTTGGACAATGAAGAGAGTGAAACAGCTACGGATAGTAGTTATTCCAGCAATTTCTCTATCATATGCATTTTTCTACTTAACTTCACCAGAAACATATAGCTTAGTTGAAACATGTAACGGCGAACCATGCTGTGGATTATTCGTGACAAGTTTATGACCATATTCATTAAATGAACTCTCGCCTGCTTACCCAATCAGGTTTTCTTTCATAATATTTCATTTTTTGCTCAAATATAGTAGTGCAACAGTAGTAAGTGGTAATAAGTGATAACGTCCTGCAACAACATTTTTTTCAAAATCTGTTCAATTTTTTACTCTGCGAATATTTCGCAGCTTGGTACTAAAGCTGACTTCACTCAATACTTAATAAAAATTTTGGCGCGCTTCGCGCGCATGAAGAATAACATCTAATATGCGTTTTGAGTTTTTTGACGAGAAAAATAAGCCCTCCCTACAATGATAGTCCTGCCAGGCAATTATCTATTTTCGAAAGAAGACCCCTTAGGTAAGCGTGAGTTCAACGTTTGCTTACAAGCATAGAAATTCGTCATTTGGGCCGCGCTTCACGCACATGGATAATAATAAGTTCGTCATTTGCGGCGCATAGTTGCGCACATGAAAAATATAACATAAAGGCTCAGGAGCCTTTCACTAGGAGCTTTCAGTTAGCGTATTTAATTCCTGGGCTCCTGACAGGCTTTGTTTACTATACACAAAAAACGGAATGTTCATCTACCCTTTTTCTGAGGCTTGATGAAATGCGCTTATCAAAAGTTGGGCGCGCTTCGCGCGCAACGAAAGAAATATGTCCACCCACTCTTTCTGTAAAATGTCTTCTACTAGGTCAAAAAGTGGACTGGAGGGGGTTTCACGAAAACGTTTAATAGTTCTGAGGGGGGATCGGTTCCTTAGCTTTGACAGAAGAAAAACGTTATCTGCTATTAAGACAAGAGTCTATCTGGCAGGGCAAGCATTTATAAGATGGGGGGGGGGGGCATCAGAAAAAATACATTGGATTTGGGGGGGGCACCTAAAAAAATACGGACATGAAAGGGGGGAGGGGCACCCAAAAAAATACAGGGTCCCCCCTCATTTCCACCAGCCCCCCCTCCCTGATAAAAAATGAACGGTCCCTTATGCCTTCATATCCAATCAAACACCATCACTCTCTATATCCGGTTAAAGGCGGGTTCTACAAGTTTCATGCGGCTGGTAGTGCAATCTTCGTTTCCAAATCAGTAGGACCATTGTATCTGTTGCTCTTTTTCTGCTCTACCCAAGGTGGCCTAGACCTTGTGCCTTTGTATCCAATCAAACACCACGATTCGCGATTACCCGGTAAAACCGGTTCTATTGCCCCAATGCTCTCCAAGGCTGACCGTGCTGCGCTGCCGTATCTATTCCCAGTGTCTTGTAGGGCGATTAAGATTATCAAGTTATCAGGAAGTGAATTGATGTAATTGGCCATTTTGGTCCCAGATGTGGTGTCAAGATACGTGTCAAACCTTGCCTTCGAGTGAAAGTGTCCATTGGAGGCATAGAACGCGGCGAGATTGTGCCCTCTTCCCTGTGATATCAAAATGGGAGAACACATAAATACCAGACAATTTGAAAGAGGCAAGGATTTGAAATAGGTCATCTGTTTTGATCTCAACAAACTAGCAAATAATTCAACCTTTCGGTTACTAGATAAGAACAAATTCGGAGTATTTTCGTGTGTTATCGAGCGGATGAAATTGGATTGTGAATTACCCTTTTTGATTTCTTAGCAGGCTGAACTGTTTTCTAACTTGGAAATTTGATAGCGAAAGCTATGAAATCCTGCATAAGAATGCTTATATCATGCAAATTTCAGTTGTTTTTTCTTTCTTAGACTTAGATGAAGTACAATATAGGTTTCTGTGTTGTTTATGTAGACTGCTGTTAAAACAGCCGTGACATAGCCCCTTTAATATGAATTAGAATATTACTTTCTTGCTATATTCTTGGCCGTCGACAAGGATGAATGCCTTCCCAGTCCTTGTAGTTCTCCCTGGATCATCAAAGGCCTCAGATCGAAGGTGGATATCCAGAAAATCTAAAGAAATGGTGACAAAAGGACTTCTTTAAAAATTGTTACATCACAACTATTTGACAATTAGTCGTCCAAGGCTCCGTCATTATCGCTGAGCTTTTGATCAACGTTAATGTCTAATGGACGATTCCAGCTATACCGCACGCACGCGCTGCATGTCGGTAGATATGGGACAATTGTCGAACAAACTGTTAAGAAAACGGGCGCTGCATTCTGGTAGTTGTGGGACACGGCTTGGGCATTTCTGAATAAAGAATAGCGTGCGCGCTTATAGCTGGAATCGTCCATTCTTAATGAAACTTGAAAATATGTTAGAAGTTCTGAACGAGTTGCGTTTACCTGTTACCGTTTTATTCTGCTATTTGAACGTTTTTCGAATTTGATTTTCGAAGTTTCTGCAGTTCTGATATTCCATGTGCGCGTTGTAGTCTAGTCGCCAGAGGGGTTCACGTGCACCCCCCGGAACTAGTAACGAGACATACTTTTTTGGAACCCTTAGGATATCAAGAAACTGGTTTTAGATGTCCCACGGCGCAAAAAGTGTCCCACGGCCACTTTTTGGGCCGATTTTTGTTTTTTTAATTATATTCTTTTGTTATTTAATGAGATTCAATGAGGCAATTTTATAGACTTTTATACATGTTATGTTCCTTACTGATAGATATTTTCTAGGACTCTGTCAGCCTTTGTATTTCTATTAGGAAATACCAAAACAATATGTGTATGTGACGGGAAAAGGCTGAGACAGCAATTTAACTAGTCTACATGTGATCAGAGTATTCCCAAGATCGTAAAAGTATAGTTTTTGAATCTAAAGAGCTTTTTTGTACAGTGATACAGTCTATAGAATTGGCTCATTGAATCTCATTGAATCTCATTAAATAACAAAAGAATATAATTAAAAACCTAAAACCGGTCCAAAAAGTGGCCGTGGGACACTTTTTCGGGCTGGGGACACCTCAAACCAGATTCTAGACACCTAAGGGTTCTAAAAATATATGTCCCCATAAATGTTCCGGGGGGTGCACGTGAACCCCCTCTGGCGACTAGACTATGGCATCCTGGTAGTTGTGTCACATTCCAAAGGCATTTCTGAAGAAAAATAGCGCGCGCGCTTATAGCTGCAAACGTCCATTATTTATACGCAACAGTGACAGAATATTTTTTTCCAATAGTGTTACTTGACTTCCCAAAAGATTCCATCTTAAAGGGAATCCGAGGAAACTTAAACAACCCAAAAACATTCGACAAAACGTGACGCACTCTTGTGCTATAAATTATGCATTTCCACGAATGCGCTGTAAGAGGCTTTGCTCACTACACATATAACCAGAATAAGAGCACCAAAGAAAACAATTTCTATGTTGAGAGGGTAAAAAGAACAAAATCGATTTGGGATAAGCTGTTTACGTCGTCCTTATTAACGTCAGGCACAAGAGTGACACCATGTTTTCAAAATGGCAGCGCCCGCTAAATTCAAATAAGAATCTCGTCGAAGCAAAATGAGTCGCGTCGGCCTAATTGGGTTTCTTTTCAGTTATAAAGTTTTGTCGAATGTTTCTGAGTTGTTTAAGTTTGCTCTGAGCTTGAAAGGCTAAACCGCCGGGATTCCCTTTAAGACGGAAGTAGTGCTTATGCTTACTTGTTGGCGAACACGTGTAACTCATCCCGTCATTATGTACGTTGCATGTTGTGTTCTCCTCGCATAATGTCGCACTACAGTTATACAACGGGCGGTGTGAGTATAACATATAGATACTATGAGATCTGCTTGTTATATCCTCTGGGTGGCTGAGATGGGTTGCATTGTTGAGCTCGCAATGTTTAGTGTCTTGGTGTAGATTAATGCTGTGGCAGTTCTCCTTTATGGAGCAAGCCTTCCAGCATGTGCCATGGTTAGCATCTTCAACTCGTTTCACCACGTGATCAGAGAGAATTTTGTTCAATTTGTCCATGGCCTCTAGGCCGCACTGAAAAGAAGCCATTGTGCGTTGCCATGGGAATGATATTGTTGCAATGAGTAATAACATGATGTCCGTATAATGGCTGTAGAAACTGTGAGAATAAATACATTATTGGTACTAATTTTCGCGGGCACTTAATTTCGCGAAAAAGATGTCGGCATATTTCGCGGGTCTTTATTTTCGCGATTTGGGTGCAAAAACATTTTATTTCTAGAATTTTATTATTATTTTACACTTCTTATTGCTGAAAATCATCATCTCATAACAAAACCAAACTATAGAAACCGCATATACATTATCCTTATGCTTAACGTTCTCACTTGAAATTGTATAACACATATTTACATTGTAGCGGTGAATTCTTGAGAAAACAAGAAATATAGGAGGGTATTAAATTTCGCGACATTAAAGTTCGCGGGACTTTTTTTTCGCGTCGCTTTAAGTTTTTTTTTAAATCGCGAAATTATAGCGACGCGAAAATTAGTACCAATAACATAATGACCGCATTGCGTGGGGGAACCTTGTGGAAAAATACATGACATATAAAAAAGTAAACATCTGGTAAAACACTAATAACTAAGGGTTTGTATTGAGAGTATGCTGTTTGTAATATTTCGGACGTGTTTTGTGATTTTGTCTTTATAAAATTCTCAGATTTTCTTTGCTACTTTTTCACACGGTTTGACTTTTGCTTTAGAGTTCGCAGATTTATGTGAACCACAGCAAGGTCCATGTCAAAACAAAGTGCTGACTGAAGACGATTTCCTCGCGCGCGCGGTGAAGATAAGAATTCGCAGAATTCAGAATTCGCAGAATTATGTGAACCACAGTAAGGTCCATTGACAAAACAAAGTGCTGACTGAAGACGATTTCCTCGCGCGCACGGAGAAGATAAGAATTCGCAGAATTCAGAATTCGCAGAATTATGTGAACCACAGTAAGGTCCATTGACAAAACAAAGTGCTGACTGAAGACGATTTCCTCGCGCGCGCGGTGAAGATAAGAATTCGCAGAATTCAGAATTCGCAGAATTATGTGAACCACAGTAAGGTCCATTGACAAAACAAAGTGCTGACTGAAGACGATTTCCTCGCGAGCACGGTGAAGATAAGAATTCGCAGAATTCAGAATTATCAGAATTATTTGAACCACAGTAAGATAGACATTGACGATTAAAGTACACCAAACGTGTATTTAAAGTGCTACTGAAACGAATTCTTTACCCATTCCATTTCGGTCACATCCAAACAAGCTTGATGAAAGAAGAAAAATGTCGTTTTCCCCAGTTTGATATCATTGTTGGTTACAGAGATATTAAAGTTTGAAAAGTATGCAAATTAGCATACGTATGATGTCACACGATTGATACAGGTAACGCTTTGTATAATAAAATAGAGATTTCTCAGCTTGTGGCGTATGCTCTTGAAACTTTCCAAAATGATGGAACAAAGTGCGATACACATCAAAGCTACACAATGACGTTACTATAGAAACAGATTCGGGTCCAGGCCCCAGCTTGATCATTGAAGCTAAAGTCGCGATTTTCTCTGCTATTTTAGTATATGAGCTAATAACTGCACTCTGCCACAAAACTCTACATACGCAGACATAGTAACTAGTTTGGCCGTCCAACATTTACTCCTCAGACACAGAAATGAGATTTTCTTCACTTTTTACCCGGGAGCCTGGATCCGAGTCGGTTTCCATGGCAACGCCATCGTGTAGTCTATGGTATGTATTACACTTAGTTCTATCATTCTGGAAAGTTTCAAACTCTTATGTCAAAGGCATGCTGAGAATTTCCTAATCTATTTTCCAAAGCTGGACTTGTGTCCATCTTTTGACGTCATTAGTCTGCTAATTTGCATATTCTTTAATCTTTGATAACTCTGGAACCAAAAACAATACCAGAAAAGTGAAAATGTTAATCTCCTTCTTTCATCAAGCCTGTTTCTATATTATCAAAATGGAAGGGGTGAAAAATTATTTTCAGTAGCACTTTACAATGCACTTATATTTTGAAAGACATTACGATTTGAAATGTTTTGGCTTATTGGATTTGCCTAATGTTAATAACATGTTTGGCAATTGTTTTTATAAAATCCTTGGATTTTTTTTTGCTACGTTTTCAGGTTTAAAACATTTCTCTACGAAATCCGAGAAGGGACATTGGATTTCAGAGATCTTGAATCAATTTCGGTGTTCTTAAAATTCACTTTAGAATTGTTAAATGTCGGTGTTCTTAAAATAACTTCAGAGTTCTTAAATTTCCGAGTTCTTAAAATGATTTCCCAGTGGCGGATCCAGGATTTTACCGAGTGGTGTTCGGTCTTCACTCCTTCGAAGACCGATACGGGCAATATTCTGGAGAACCGTCTCTGGATCCGCCGCCACTGTAATTCCGTAACGACAATGATCACTGTAATCACACGACGGCCATGTTACAATAAAAGTAAATCGTCGACTCGAACGAACGAGTCGACGCTGGCTTCATGGCGGCTATATAACGATTGGATAAAGTGTTGAATTACATGTAGCTCTCGTTAAAATCCACTTCTGACTTGGTTTAGTATGATTGGCAACACTCTCAATTTTCGTATTGTAGATTTCCTTTTTGTATATATTTATATCATTTTTATCACATTTTCCATTTCATCTTTCTTTTTTTAATTCAGTTATGCTTCAAGCTGTTTTATTTTTCTATAGTTTTTATATCTTCTTATCTAGGAAGGTAATCTATTTATTACCCCTACATTATCTTTACATATAAATTTAAGCAATAAAAATACTTTCCGCGTGCTTTCTGCTTTCTTACAAACACGAGGGGAATGTTGGGAGAACTGATCAAAACTTGAAAGACACGAGCCGAAGGCAGTTAGAAAATAACATACAAACGCGCGACAGCGTTGCGTGACAATCGTGTTTCTCAGGTCTCTTACAAACACGCTTTTTAACCAATCAGAATGCGCACATTCACAATACAACATAGGTGTTATTTTCTAAAAATTTTTAATCTCTCATTTTTATCTATTTATTTTATTTCACCACCTTTCTAAATTCTTTTTATTCATTTATTTATTCATTATTTGTTTATTCATTTATTTATCTATTTATTTATTTATTTTACTTTATTTCACTTTATTTATCATCTTCATCCTACTTATTCTAATAACACACCACAATCACCTCCAGCTAACGTCTCGGTCCGAATACTCTCCTATTATACATAAATACAACCACACTAAAAAAAAAAAAGAAATAGAAACTTTTATTTCTCTCTCAATTTTCGTATTGTAGATTTCCTTTTTGTATATATTTATATCATTTTAATCACATTTTCCGTTTCATCTTCCTTTTTTGATTCAGTTATGCTTCAAGCTGTTCTATTTTTCTATAGTTTTATTTTCTTATCTACGAAAGAAATCTATTTATTACCCCTACATTATCTTCACATATATTTTTTAATTTCTCACTTTTATCTACTTATTTTATTTCACCACCCTTCTTTTTAAATTCGTTTTATTCATTTATCAATCTATTTATTTATCTATTTATTTATTTAGTTTTAATGCGTGTAGTCTACTGCAATTCGTTTTTAGTACATAAAATTTACATAGAAAAACGGATTTTCACCATTTTTCGTTTTACGTTTCGATAAAAATTTCTGAAAACAGAATTTGAATTTTGACTTTATATTGTTGATTTCGAAATTTTTTCCCGAAACTTAAAATTGGATTTTTCAAATCTAAAATTTGACTTTTATTTTTTCGCAGAAATAGGAAAACGAAATTGAAATTCAATTTTCAATTACTGTTTTTTTATGAAAAACTCTTATCAGTTTCATTTCGTGAAAAGTGATTCTAGCAGTTTTGTAGAGGTCGCCGTTAGGTGCTACAAAGGACAAGAGCACTACTCAGAGGGGGAGGGTGGTATTTCTTAACTACTTTAACAAGCGCCTTTAAACCCAAATGTCAGTGAGATTAAGAGGAGAATATTATATATGGTAAGATGGAATAGAGGGCTGTAGCTGTGACGGAAACAAGTCTCGCCATCTCTCTCGCACGTTTCAAGTAGGTATTTGACTACCACAGCCAACGCCCCTGCATCTAACAACCACGAACGTTATGGCAGTTTGTATACAAGCTTACTCTATATAGTAGAATTATATTAAGAGGTCGATGGGTTTATAATTAATGAATACTGGAGATCGATGATAATCGATGAGATTTTCTGACAACCACATTGTTCCGTCCGCTACTGATAGCTTGCACTTGCATTGACTCATAACTTCCTCTATATTACTGGAGAAACAAGCCGAACGTAGACCAGGTCAATATGTGGTCACCAACAGGCTTAGCTAGCGAAAGACCCTCCCCCTGTGAGGAGTATAGTTTTTATTCAAAGCCTAAACGGCGACCTCTACCAAACTGCTAGAATCTCTTTTCATGAAATGAAACTGATAACAGTTTTACATTAATAATCAGTAATTGAAAATCGAATTTCATTTTCGTTTTCCTATTTCTGCGAAAAAAATAAAAGATCAAATTCTAGATTTGGAAAATCCAATTTTAATTTTCGGCAAAAATATCAAATTCGACAATATAAAGTCAAAATTCAAATTCCATTTAAAAAAATGATTATCGAAACGTAAAACGAAAAATGGTGAAAATCCGTTTTTCTATGTAAATTTTATGTACTAAAAACGAATGGCAGTAGACTACACGCATTAGTTTTCCCTCTTATTTACCATCTTCATCCTACTTATTCACATAACACACCACAATAACCCCCAGCTAACGTCTCGGTCCGAATACTCTCCTTAATATACAAAACTACATTACGTGAAAAATGTCTTTAAGGAGAGGTCAACATTTAAGGAAAAAATACTTACTTTTAAAGCTACCAAAGGCCGATCCCGTCTTCACTTGATTATTCACCAAACAAGAAGCAGGTTTCTTAGTGGAATTCAAAATGTCCGAGCAACAAACACAAATTCAATTTGTTTTCTGCGGTTTTAACAATTCCGCGAACTAGCATTTAGAATCCACAGTTATACCCAGAGCTACCGGGTTACCTACAGATGTTTGATTCAGGGGACGCTTTGAAAACATATTTAATAAGTCGGCGCAGATGTAGAGCTTATATGTCCGCTAAAAAACAATTGTGAATTATTAATTATTCAGCTTTTCCTGATACAAATATGAATTACATCTAATTAAACAACTTCTAACATTTTCCTGCAGTCGTTTTCTTTTCCATGCTATATGTAAATAGAAAACATTTTAGCTTGTCTGAACAGGAACAAGGGAGCCCGTAGAACAATGAATACAGGATCGGTGAATTTTATAACAAGTCCCTGTTTTAGTGAGATCACTATTTTTTTAAAAAAGGTCGTCAGCCGGCATTGTTTTGGCCACTCAAGCGAAGAACCGCGTTTTATTATATGGCAGCCACTAATTCCGGTGAAATGGCGCACGCTGATTGGCTGTTGAGCGGGCCGGATCCGTTATAGCGTTTTTCCCGGACCGACGACTCCGATTGCTGAGTGACAAGAAACAAAAACGTTCCCGCTGCAAATTCACCGATACGTTAGACAATAAACGAAAAAGGAGCATTCACAAAATGGACCTTACTAAAACATAGAAACGTTTATTGTCGAAAAATAGGCGTTGGTTGGCTTTTTTATGTCGTTTTACGACGAGAAACGAGAGAGAATCCTGATGCGGACGCCATTTTGGACGGGTCAACCTGTCGGTCTGGGGCAAGTGACAAAACAAGCTCGCCCCAGGCCTGCAGGCTAGCAGGCTAGTCGAAAAAGGTCAGGAGCAAAACTAAAATATTTCAATGTTATCAAACGGGAAGTTTTATAATAACTAAATATCGACACGGCAACAGAAAAAGATGCGGATCTCATAACATGTTTAGATATAAAATAAAATGACAATGTTTAATTCTTTTTCTTACAATTTTACCATGCTGGTAATGCATGACGGCGGTAAACTGCAAAATCATTGCAAGTTTTAGTTGTGTAGCTCATTCTCCTTTCTGTTTTTCGACGATACCCCCAAATCAAAAGGCAATCCATCCATATTTTTCCGTACATAGATGATTTCTCTCTGGTCATGGCCATTAATTTAATACTCGAGCTTCAAAATAGAAGAAACAAACCAGTCTTCCCATTATATAAATTCATCTCCGAGTTGAAAATTTCTGCAGTTGCTTTCCCGATTCCAGTTCGTCTTGCAGCCATAATAACAGCGAAAGAAGGGAAAAGCTACCAGGAAATCCTTTTACTTCATAGGTTGTATAAGATTCCGTCCAAGGATGTCTGTTTTTTCAAGTGTTTGATTTGACTTGAATTACTTGCATCTGAAAGAGTGTCGCGCGTGCACATTGAATGGCGGGGGAAAAAAAACAGGAAACCCAAGGCGTGCGTTTATTTTTGCGCGATTTTAGTATTTGCCATTGACGCCAGAATAAAATACAGAGAAGTTTGCTCGCCGTAATAGAAATCTGGCGCCGGTTCCTAGAATGTCAGATAAGAGTTATCAGTAGATAAACGCTTATCCAACGGATAAATCCAGAACAAATCCTATACAACAGATAACTTTTATCCGTGGATAACTTTATCCAACCTTTCAGGAACCGGGCACAGGTCGCCATCTTGGCAATTTCAGATCAATAGGACCATTGTATTTGCTTTTAATTTTGTATCCAATCAAACACCATGACTCTCTATACCCGGTTAAACCGGAAGTTTCATGCAGTTGGTAGTGCAATCGTCCTTTTCAAATCACTAGGACCATTGTATCTGTTGTTCTTTTTCCGTTGTACCCAAGGTGGCCTAGACCTTGTGCCTTTGTATCCAATCAAACACCATGACTCTCGAGTGTCCGGTAAAACCGGTTCTACCGGTTGGAAGTACAATCTCCTTTTCAAATTAGTATGACCATTGTATCTGCTTTTCTTTTTCTGTTCTACCCAAGGTGGTCTAGACCTTGTGCCTTTGTATCCAATCAAACACCTGACTCTCGAACACCCGGTAAAACCGGTTCTACCGGTTCTACAAGTTTTATGCGGCCAGTAGTGCAATATTCGGGTTAACTCCGGTGTAATAACCATTCCCAGAGGACACCTTTGTGTTCAGTTCTTATTTCATCCTGATTCGTTCTACCAAACAAAGGAAGCTTTGTGACGCAGTTCGTGGGCACTCACAGGTTATTACACCGGAGATAAGCCCAATATTCTTTCTCAAATCAGTAGGACCATTGTATATGTTGCTCCTTTTTTGTTCTATCCAAGGTAGCCTAGACCTTGTGCCTTTGTATCCAATCAAACACAATGACTCTCAAACACTTGGTAAAATCGGTTCTACCGGTTCTACAAGCTTTATGCGGCCGGTAGTGTAATATTCTTTCTCAAATCAGTAGGACCATTGTATATGTTGCTCCTTTTCTGTTCTACCCAAGGTGGCCTAGACCTTGTGCCTTTGTATCCAACCAAACAGCATGACTCTCGACAACCCGGTAAAACCGGTTCTACAAGTTTCATGCGGCTGGTAGTGCAATCTTCCTTTCCAAATCGGTAGGACCATTGTATCTGTTGCTCTTTTTCTGTTCTACCCAATGTGGCCTAGACCTTGTGCTTTTGTATCCAATCAAACACCATGACTCTCGATTATCCGGTAAAACCGGTTCTATTGCCCCAATGCTCTCCAAAGCTGACCGTGCTGCGCTGCCGTATCTATGCCCAGTGTCTTGTAGGGCGATTAAGATTATCATATTATCAGGAAGTGAATTGATGTAATTGGCCATTTTGGTCCCAGATGCGGTGTCAAGGAACGTGTCAAACCTTGCCTTCGAGTGAAAGTGTCCATTGGAGGCATAGAACGCGGCGAGATTGTGCCCTCTCCCCTGTGATATCAAAATGGGAGAACACATAAATACCAGACAATTTGAAATAATTCAACCTTTCAGTTATTAGATAAGAACAAATTCGGAGTATTTTCTTGTGTTATCGAGCGGATGGAATTGGATTGTGAATGATTTTTTTTTTTAATTTATTTTTCTTCCTCTTAGTTGTATGATTGTTATTTTATACCTTCACGTCATGGTTATGCCTTTGTGAAGTATAGTATTAAACGTAAACGTAGACCGTTTTTGATTTCTTACGAGGCTGAACTGTTTTCAAACTTGGAAATTTGATAGCGAAAACTATGAAATCCTGCATAAGAATGGTTATATCATGCAAATTTCAGTTGTTTTTTCTTTCTTAGACTTAGATGAAGTACAATATATGTTTCTGTGTTGTTTATGTAGACTGCTGTTAAAACAGCCGTGACATAGCCCCTTTAATATGAATTAGAATATTACTTTCTTGCTATATTCTTGGCCGTCGACAAGGATGAATGCCTTCCCAGTCCTTGTAGTTCTCCCTTGATCATCAAAGGCCTCAGATCGAAGGTGGATATCCAGAAAATCTAAAGAAATGGTGACAAAAGGACTTCTTTAAAAACTGTTACATCACAACTATTTAACAATTAGTCGTCCAGGGCTCCGTCTTTGATCCAGCTATACCGCACGTGCGCGCTGCATGTCGGTAGATATGGGACAATTGTCGAACAAACTGTTAAGAAAACGGGCGCTGCATTCTGGTAGTTGTGGGACACGGCTTGGGCATTTCTGAATAAAGAATAGCGTGCGCGCTTATAGCTGGAATCGTTCATTCTTAATGAAACTTGAAAATATGTTAGAAGTTCTGAACGAGTTGCGTTTACCTGTTACCGTTTTATTCTGCTATTTGAACGTTTTTCGAATTTGATTTTCGAAGTTTCTGCAGTTCTGATATTCCATGTGCGCGTTGTAGTCTAGTCGCCAGAGGGGGTTCACGTGCACCCCCCGGAACTAGTAACGAGAACCCCCCGGAACTAGTAACCCTTAGGATATCAAGAAACTGGTTTTAGATGTCCCACGGCCCAAAAAGTGTCCCACGGCCACTTTTTAGGCCGATTTTTGTTTTTTTAGTTATATTCTTTTGTTATTTAATGAGATTCAATGAGGCAATTTTATAGACTGTAGCACTGTTCAGAAAAGCATTCCCGTCTTACCACTTATGCTATTATAGTGTCATCAATAGACTGAACACAATATGTACAATTTACATGCCCGTTTTATACATGTTATGTTCCTTACTGATAGATATTTTCTAGGACTCTGTCAGCCTTTGTATTTCTATTGGGAAATACCAAAACGATATGTGTATGTGACGGGAAAAGGCTGAGACAGCAATTTAACTAGTCTACATGTGATCAGAGTATTCCCAAGATCGTAAAAGTATAGTTTTTGAATCTAAAGAGCTTTTTTGTACAGTGATACAGTCTATACAATTGGCTCATTGAATCTCATTAAATAACAAAAGAATATAATTAAAAACCTAAAACCGGTCCAAAAAGTGGCCGTGGGACACTTTTTCGGGCTGGGGACAGCTCAAACCAGATTCTAGACACCCTAAGGGTTCTAAAAATATATGTCCCCATAAATGTTCCGGGGGGGGGGTGCACGTGAACCCCCTCTGGCGACTAGACTATTGCATCCTGGTAGTTGTGTCATATTCCAAAGGCATTTCTAAAGAAAATAAAGCGCGCGAGCTTATAGCTGAAAACGTCCGTTATTTATACGCAACAGTGGCAGAATATTTTTTTTCCAATAGTGTTACTTGACTTCTCAAAAGATTCCATCTTAAAGGGAATCCCGGCTGTTTAGCCTTTTCAAGCTCAGAGGAAACTTAAAGAACTCAAAAACATTCGACAAAACGTGACGCACTCTTGTGCTATAAATTATGCATTTCCACGAATGCGCTGTAAGAGGCTTTGCTCACTACACATATAACCAGAATAAGAGCACCAAAGAAAACAATTTCTATGTTGAGAGGGTAAAAAGAACAAAATCGATTTGGGATAAGCTGTTTACGTCGTCCTTATTAACGTCAGGCACAAGAGTGACACCATGTTTTCAAGATGGCGGCGCCCGCTAAATTCAAATAAGAATCTCGTCGAAGCAAAATGAGTCGCGTCGGCCTAACTGGGTTTCTTTTCAGTTATAAAGTTTTGTCGAATGTTTTTGAGTTGTTTAAGTTTCCTCTGAGCTTGAAAAGGCTAAACAGCCGGGATTCCCTTTAAGACGGAAGTAGTGCTTATACTTACTTGTTGGCGAACACGTGTAACTCATTCCGTCATTATGTACGTTGCATGTTGTGTTCTCTCCGCATAATGTCGCACTACACTTATACAACGGGCGGTGTGAGTATAACATATAGATACTATGAGATCTGCTTGTTATATCCTCTGGGTGGCTGAGATGGGTTGCATTATTGAGCTCGCAATGTTTAGTGTCTTGGTGTAGATTAATGCTGTGGCAGTTCTCCTTTATGGAGCAAGCCTTCCAGCATGTGCCATGGTTAGCATCTTCAACTCGTTTCACCACGTGATCAGAGAGAATTTTGTTCAATTTGTCCATGGCCTCTAGGCCGCACTGAAGAGAAGCCACTGTGTGTTGCCATGGGAGTGAGGTTATTGTTGCAATGAGTAACAACATGATGTCCGTATAATGGCTGTAGAAACTGTGAGAATAGATAATTACCACATCGCGTGGTGTAAGCTTGTGTAAAAATAGATGAGAAATAATAAAGTAAACATCGGGTAAAACACTAATATGAAGGGTTGGTATTGAGAGTATGCTGTTTGTAATATTTCAGACCTGTTTTGTGATTTTGTCTTTATAAAATACTCAGATTTTCTTGGCTACTTTTTCAATTTTTCAGTTGCAAAAGTACGGCTTGACTTTTGAACCACAGTAATGTCCATTGACAAAACAAAGTGCTGACTGAAGACGATTTCCTCGCGCGCGCGGTGAAGATAAGATAGACATTGACGATTAAAGTACACCAAACGTGTATTTAAGGAAGACAATGTACTTATATTTTGGAAAACATTACGATTTGAAATGTTTTGGCTTATTGGATGTGCCTAATGTTAATAACATGTTTGGCAAATTTTTTTTGCTACGTTTTCTGGTTTAAAACATTTCTCAAGTACGTTACGTGAAAAATGTCTCTAAGAGGACGTTAACATTAAAGAAAGAAATACTTACTTGTAAAGCTTCAAATGACCGATCCCGTCTTCACTTGATTATTCACCAAACAACAAGCAGATTTTCCGAGTGGAATACAACATGTCCGAGGATCAAACACAAACTCAATTTTTTTTCCTGCGATTTTCACAATTCTCACATTTAGAATACACAATTATCAACAGAAGATGTGCAAAAGCTACCGGGTTACCTAGATGCTCGATTCAGGGGACGCTTTGAAAACATATAGTTAATTAGTGGCGGCGCAGAGTTATCAGAGTTATGTCGACTATAAAACAATTGTGAATTATTAATTATTCAGCTTTTCCTGATAAAAATATGAATCACATGTTATTAGACAACTTCTAACATTTTCCTGCTATCATTGTATTTTCCATACTATATGTAAATAGAAAACATTTTGGCTTGTCTGAACAGGAACAAGGGAGGTAGAATGATGAATAGGTTTAACAACGGAATAAAAAATTGACAAAACTACTATCGACCAATATACTATGTGCAAAACATTTAAGTCCAGTTTCCATATAGTCATATCTGTCGTATCAGTCAACCGTGAAACCAAGGAATAATTCCAATATCCATTGTTTCACGGTCGACTGATGCGACAAATACGACAGATAAGACTATACGGAAATCAGGCCTTCAGGAATTACTAATATATATAATTTTCAAAAATAAAATTGGAAAACTTTACAAACTTTATACAAATATATGTCTGTTTACGTGCTTGCTTAATTAAAAGTAGCTTCGTTTTTTAATTAGCACATCGGAACTCCCCTATTTTTTGGGCGGGGATGCTAATCTTGTGGCAGCCTCCTCACGGCCACATGACAGGCGATAATGTGGACACAAATAGCACCACCACAGGCAACCCAAATGACAAACATGTGACACAAATAACCTCATCACAGGCAACCCAAGTTGACAAAAATTACCTGGCGACCAAATTATTTTTCAGGCGACCAAAAACGATGCTAAGGCGATGAAATTACCAGACTTGGTCGCCTGGGGGCGACTGCCTAGAAACGTTTATTTCAAGCCCTGAGTTGTTCCATGACATCATATTTCTCACCCTTTAAATTCTCTCTTTGTCGCAGGAAGTTATCGATGGGAACATGGTAAGGAGCATCTCTACTCGAGTATCTCTTGTCGCGCCGTTACTGATGGAGCTGCTCACCCCTCCGGTGGAGATAGACGGATCTGTACTGAAGAAGAGATGTGCGAGGATCGGCAAGGCGCTCGATGTTCTGTCTGATATCCTTTGCCCGTAAAGTATGAGTATGTATACTGCTGTATACAGTACAGTATGTCCATGGCCCGACATTACGACCATGTACTCGCCAATGGCGACTAGAGTTAGGGTTTGGCGACAAAAAAATCGACATAGTCGCCAAACGGCGACTTACCTTTTCAGTCTGTTAGTTTTTTAAAAATTGCCCTTCTCAAAATTATTTCATGAAAACACATCTTTCAAACAACGAGAGCGCGCGTACTATCTCAATTATTTTATCAAACTTGATGCTTAATTCTGGAAGCCGTTGTTAATTCGAGTCTCACTGTTTCACAACAAGCTGTGAGGCAATTTTCAATTTCAATTTTCGAGTTTGGCTTTTTCTCGAGGGGTGTCAGCAATTTCCATAGCAGAGGAGCTCGTGTTGGTATTTTCTTACCAATCAAATTGGTATTCCTTTATGTCATTTGGCTCCTATTTCACAAATAAGATGCGTTAAATTATCCACATATATACGGTAAACGTTATTGTTCTTCCATTTTCGGGAAAGAATGCCATCGATTTCCACAGCAGAGGAACTTGTGCTCGCATTTTCTTTCCAATTGACCAATCCCCGCAATTTAGCAGTTTGCGCAATGATTTGGTATTCCCGCTATATTTCCTATACTCTTATACCCCAAAACTAAGAGAAATCCCTGATGATTTAGGAGTATTAGTAGGGTCTGTTAGCGATTTTATCGTGCACTTTTGCGTACAGGCACCAAACTTGGCACAAGTGTTCCTTGGGTGATACCAAACAGATTTAGAGGGGGGTGCCACAAATGTTCGCCCTAGGAGGGAGGGGAGGGGGCATTTTGTCCAAATTAAAACTGAGGGATCTTTTTGGGGCAGCAAAGACCGTACAAGCACCAAACTTGGCACAAATGTTCCTTGGGAGATACCAAATATCATTTAGAAGGGATGCCACATATGTTTGCGCTAGGGGGTAGGGAGGAGTAATTTTTGTCCGAATTAGGCATGGGGGTCTTTTGGGAGCCGCGAAGACCGTACAGGCATCACACTTGGCACAAATGTTCCTTGGGTGACACCAATCAGATTAAGAGGGGATGTCACAAATGTTCGCCCAATGAGGGTGGGGTGGGACAATTTTGTCCGAATTAGCATGGGGGTCTTGTTGAGCTTCATAGACCATACAGGCACCACACGTAGCAAAATGTTACTTGGGTGTTACTAAACAAATTGAAGGGGGTTGTCACAAATGTCCGCCCAAGGGGGATGGGGAGGGGCATTTTTTCCGAATTAGCATTGGGGCCTTTGGAGCTGCAAGACCGTACAGCACCAAACTTGGCACACATGCCTTTCTTTGGTGATACCAAACTGATTCAGAGGGGGCGCCACAAATGTTCGCCCTAGAGGGGGAGGGGAATGGGAATTTTGCCCAAATTAGCCATAGGGTCTTTTGCTACAAATCCTTATTGGCCTGAAACCCAAACAAGTTCCGACACAAAAAGTTTGGCAAAGAGGGAGAGGGGCAAAATTTCCATTAAGAGGGGTTGAGTCCAAAGGCACCAGACTTAGTACATAAATTGCCTTGAGACTGAACAGGTGCACAGTTCTGTGTATGGGAGGTTGGACTTGTCGCACCTGCAGCGCCCGCTGGTGCATTTGCCTCCTTTGCAACCGCACTTCAGTACCTCGAACACACTCTTGAAGCCACTTGGAGTCCAAAGGAACATTTGTGCCAAGTTTGGTGCCTGTACGGTCTTTGCAGCCCCCAAAGATCCCTCATGTCTAATTTGGACAAATTAAATGCCCCTCTCCTCCCCCCTAGGGCGAACATTTGTGGCACCCCCCTATAAAACTGTTTGGTATCACCGAAGGAACATTTGTGCCAAGTTTGGTGCCTGTACGGTCTTTGCAGCCCCCAAAGATCCCTCATGTCTAATTTGGACAAAATACCCCTCCTCTCCCCCCTAGGGCGAACATTTGTGGCACCCCCCTATAAAACTGTTTGGTATCACCTCTTGGTATCACCCAAGGAACATTTGTGCCAAGTTTGGTGCCTGAACGGTCTTTGCAGCCCCCAAAAGATCCCTCATGTCTAATTTGGACAAAATGCCCCTCCTCTCCCCCTAGGGCGAACATTTGTGGCAACCCCCTCTAAAACTGTTTGCTAACACCCAAGGAACATTTATGCCAAGTTTGGTGCCTGTACGGTCTTTGCAGCCCCAAAAAGATCCCTCGTGTCTAATTTGGACAAAATGCCCCTCCCCTAGGGCGAACATTTGTGGAACCCCCCTCTTAACTGTTTGATATCATCCAAGGAACATTTGTGACAAGTTTGGTGCCTGTACGATCTTTGCAGCCCCCAAAAGATCCCTTGTCTAATTTGGACAAAATGCCTCTCCTCCCCCCCCCCCCCCCTAGGGCGAACATTTGTGGCACCCCCCTCTAAAACTGTTTGGTATCACCCAAGGAACATTTGTGCCAAGTTTGGTGCCTGTACGCAAAAGTGCACGATCCGAAGGTTTTTTGACCATAACAGACCCTACTATATTGCGATAATTAGGAGCAAAGATATAGGCCACTAAAGTTCACTATTTTTATAGACGTTGTTATGAGGCTCGGACACATTCTGTCCGACCTCCATACAAACACTATAGAAATATACAATTTTAGAGGCCTTATAACTTCGCTCAAATTTATCGTATTGCTCCCAAACTTTCGGAACCATCTTAGTTTTGAGGTATTCTAACTATAGCATAAGAGATTTGAAAAGAAAACCGAGGCATTTATCCAAATGCTAAAATGCGGCGATCGGTCAATCAAATATGGTCTTCCTTAACTGTGTTCACCTATTTGTTACGATGAGTCTCTTCGCAAGGTCGTCATCAAGCACCTTCAGCTGGAGCAGTGTTGGAAGGTGGTGGAGTATCAGTACCAACACAACTCAATTGGAACTCGATCTGCTATAGCTACATCTTGGGGGTAGGTTAGAGAAATATGTCACGATATCGCGGTGTCACGATTTTAGCACACTTTCGTTGATGTATAAAACATCCAAATAGCTAATGGATATCCACAAATACTAGTCCAGGTTTGTTAAATTGCTCCTTGACTACAAAGCGATCATGATTGTAGGCTTCATGGACCTATTACAGGGCGGATGGAAACGGATTGCAGCAATGAGTTTTTGAAATCTTTTTGGGATGAACAGATTTCAAAGTTTGAAGCTACATCAATATTTGTACGAAAATCGGCAGTCGTGCGATAAGCTTACCAACATTGCTTTCTATGCTAATATCAAGAGATATGAGTGATTTGGGGATGATAACATACAAATTTAGCGCTGTATTCACGAATTCATTCAAAACACCGTGTCACAGCCCCTTTAACTGGATCCCTATAGTAGGACTGATTTCGTTATTTTAAGGTGGCTCCCGAGTATTTATTGCAGAAATAGACCTCAACTTCTAGCGTATGTTTGACCCTGAAAAAATCTTCCGATTTCCATAATTGTTCTCACAGAGCTTAAAGCCTGGTGCACACTTGCGACATAACGACATAAGAAAAATGTCACGCGAACAAAATTTAGTGGTTTCAAGAAGTTGAAGTCGACAAAAAATAACAGAAGATTGCTTTGGTGAAGTAATCTAATAAAGATCCATGGAGAATATTGATTGTTTCAATTATTTTCCCATCCTTTTTTCGTTGCAACATAACGTTCTTATGTCGTTATGTCGCTAGTGTGCACCGGGCTTAAGCAACCTCTGCACTACCAAATGGTGTAGTTCATTTGATATATTAAGCTCGCCTGTTTGGGATATTTTAAATTTTCCAAAGGAGGTGTTTTTAGAATAATTGGTATAACTTGAAAATTCGACCGTGAATGATCTTATTACCAGCTAAAATCGCATCTATAGTAATAAGGGTTTACTCAGAGAAATGCCCAGGTCAGCTTTTCCCATGCGATTTAAGCTGTAAACGATGTAATAATTTTACCTCTAAAAATGTCTAATTCCGCTTCTGTTTAGTGTGCCGAGCGCGGATACCAGAAAAGTAGGGGAGCTCTTCAGGATTATATCGGCTAATGTTCACTCTTAATTATATAAAAGAGAAAATAGAATCGAGTATCTACAGAAAGCGGTATTTAATAAACGAATGAGAGCAGCTTCTTGTCCAGAATGTGCTGTTGCTATAATATTCAATTCGAGCGCGAAATAACTAAATTGTTGGAATTGTTTCATAAGTTTCTTTCGTGAGAGGTAGAGTACAACCAACTGAGAAGACTTACCAAGTTTGGGCTCGTATTTCCAATACTGTATTGAGAAACATTATCCAAAAGGAGTCAGTGTTTCGTTGCTCCAACACAAACGCCAAGAAAACCCACATGTTATGAGCGCAGTGTTCTCGCCTCAGTGCACTTCGCTAAATTCTTCACGTGCGACGCTTCTAGTCCCGAAGTAAGACAGGTTAATAACCGGTAGCTTTTCCGATCCCGCGGGCCGAGAAAGCGTCGCACGTGAAGTATTTAGCACCATGTGCACTGAGACGAGAACGCTGAGTTCATAAACATATGGGTTTTCTTGGCGTTGTGTTGGAGCGACGAAATAGTGACTCCTTTTGGATAATGTTTCTCAACATAGTATTGGAAAGACGAGCCCAAACTTGGTAAGTCTTCTCAGTTGGTTGTGCTCTACCTCTCACGAAAGAAACTTGCGAAACAATTCCAGCAATTTAGGTATTTCGAGCTCGAATTGAATATTATAGTAACAGCACATTCTGGACAAGACGTTGCTCTCATTCGTTTGTTAAATATCGCTTTCTGTAGATACTCGATTCTATTTTCTCTTTTATATAATTAAGAGTGAACATTAGCCGATATAATCCTGAAGAGCTTCCCTACTTTTCTGATATCCGCGCTCGGCACACTAAACAGAAGTGGAATAAGACATTTTTAGAGGTAAAATTATTACATCGTTTACAACTTAAATCGCATGGGAAAAGCTGACCTGGGCATTTCTCTGAGTAAACCCTTGTTACCATGGATGCGATTTTAGCTGGTAATAAGATCATTCACGGTCGAATTTTCAAGTTATAACAATTATTCTAAAAACACCTCCTTTGGAAAATTTAAAATATCCTTAACAGACGAGCTTAATATATCAAATGAACTACACCATTTGGTAGTGCAGAGGTTGCTTAAGCTCTGTGAGAACAATTATGGAAATCGGAAGATCTTTTCAGGGTCAAACATACGCTAGAAGTTGAGGTCTATTTCTGCAATAAATACTCGGGAGCCACCTTAAGGGACTGAAAGAAATGTAATATCAACATTTGTTTGCTAGTCGTTCTTTCAACCTATGGCTTCCACTTGTACAATCTACAGTAATTTTGAGGCAAAGAATTCATATTCGTAAACGCATGCGACAGTGGATGTCACCAGAGTGTTCCTCGCGGGGTCAGAGGAATGAGGAGGCTCCTAGGAACGAGAATGCACTAGAATATTTAGCAGGTCTAACTTCGGTGGTGCTTGGTTAGGGGTGGACCATTAGAAATTGGGGGAGGGGGTGGCAATTCCCAAAAATAATTCGAGCAAAGCTAGTAAAAACATCATCCAGGAAAAATTTATTGCACAACCTGATCCCCGCGAAAAAAATCATGCGCAAAAAATTGCCACCACCACCTCCCAATTTCTAATGGTCCACCCCTTACTCTGGTTAGATAATTAGGCAGCCCAGATATGCCCCCTGAGTATAGATTTGTTTCGGGAAATGGACTCTAAATATAAAATAGGGGAAATACAGCTCACAATGACAGGGAACTAGCGCCCTGTTTTCGTTACTTAGGCATTCTCATTCTTTTTTCGTATATTTTTAGGGAGGAAGGAGTAAATGTAGTCCTCAAGATGGTCCACCTAATGTGTAGCCTGAAGAACGTCATTTCCGGTGTCAAGGAAAACCTTTTTGCCGCGTTACAAGACCAGAGGCTTGTACCATTACTGGCACATGCCCTTTGTAGCGGTACCCGGGAAAACGTACAGAAGGCGCTTAAGATTCTGAGCGATGCAACTGCTCTTCCGGACTTCCAGATGATTTGGTAACGTCAATTTATGTGTTTATTTTTGTCGTTTTTTAAATGATTTTGACCGACTTCATTTTATCTTGGTATTATAGACAAAGTGAATGCTCTGACGTTTTGGTTTACACAAACTCTGTCTAAGTGACGTGCTCGCTCAGGAAAGCATGGCATTTTGTTCAGAATATTCCCCCTTATGCCATTCACATTTGCTAACAGTGACTAAAAATGACTAGCCTGAAATGACTAGCCTGAATGACTAGCCTGAAATGACTAGCCTGAAATGACTAGCCTGTCTACATCCGCTACTAGTGAGGAAGATTTTACGAGTCCCTGAGCACTCTACAGATTGTGCATTTACAGCCGCTACAGGAAGGGCGTTCCATATTGGAACTACCAGCGGGAAAAATGAAAACCGCGGGAAAAATGATAAGCTATATTTCTACCTTGAAGGCTTGGCGAAATAATAGCGTCCAATAACTCGGCACGTGACGAGGAGCTAACCACGTTACGTGGGCCAGATGAGGATGAATTGAGCCCTCCGGTGTCACCTTCACGGAGCTCCACGAATCTGAACGCTAAACCATCGGCCAATCATATGCAAACTTCTTTAGAGGTTAAGAGCAAAAGACCAATCGCTGCGATGAGGAACAGCGTGACGGAAGCTAACATTGAGAGTCTTATCGAGAAAATGAAATCAGGCTTAGAGGTGAGTGAGCTTTTGTTTGTTTGTACAAATATCGTCTAGCTATCATGTCGATAATGGTAATAGTGATTGGGTAATTGATAACGCCATCAATGATGATGGCAGTCGATGTGGTGGGAACGACGAACGAAGAGAGAAAGACCGGACGACGACACGAAGGACCATGTCAGCACAGGTTTTCTTGCGCACCTCGTCGCTCGCGGCTCTAGTACTCGAGGAAGTCAGCAAGGCGAGGGAGGACGCCGCGACTAGGAGAGACCTTTCGAAATCATGTTTGCGTTGAACTCCCTTTACGTCCGCCTCGCTCCAATGGAGCTTTACGTCCCTTTAGTTTTAGCGAGATAATGGAGATTTTCGTATGAAGAAGTGATTTGTTTAATTATAATGGTTGGAAATTTCTATGAAGTATTGTTTTGTGATGATTATAATGGTGTTGGCTAGAACAGTAATTTTGCCTCCAGTGTTGCAGAGAGGTAACATATCGTTGCTATGAAATCCCACCACCAGTCTACACAACATGATTTTTTTTATACCGTAGATCAAAGACCCAAAAGCTTCAGAAATCATCGACATCTACGAGGCCAAACTGTCATCACTCATGGTAAGGCCCTCCGGTAGTTGTCATACTACAATCCAGGACAAAATAAGTTCTCGCGTCCATAAAAAATAGCCGATTTTTGGTAACCCATCAATTGTAAATTGTGTTTCTTTCTAAGACAATCTCACTGGAACTTCCCTTTCCCCCATTTCAATGTTAGAGGTAACTGCTCAAATTGCGAGGATGAGAGCCCACGGCAAACAACATTGTACTCGGGGACGGGGCAGGGAAGATGGGGGGGGGGGGGGGGGGGGGCGGAGCGGTACACAGAACCCCTGTTTACTGAAAACGTTTACATATGCAACAACAATTTTGTCCCGCATCGTTCTTGTTTGAAATTTTATTTGCCTGAATTGTTATATTTATTGATTAGACAAAGGAGAGTCATCTCCAAGATCTTCTAGAGGCCAAAGCTCTCGCAGTGGCACAGGCCGACCGTCTTATCTCACAGTATCGGTGCAGAAGGGCGCAAACAGAAGCAGAGGTGAGTCTTAAGGTCCGTTTACACTTGCAATTTTTGCTGCAATTTTTGTATCGCGATTCGCCGCGATTTTTCTCCCACGTACGCGTCAACTCAAAATCAACAATGTAAACTAGGTGCAACTTGGCGCGATCTGTCACGATTTCTGTCGCGTGATGTCGCGGAGAGTTCGAAACTCTGCAATTTTTTTTTCAACTTGATGCAATTAGAAGAAAAGAGAGCACAGAAATCGCACCGGAGTTGCATCTCGTTAACACAAGACCATACTAGTCCAATACTCTGACAAATTTATGCATGGTATTGTTTCCCCCATTGTATTGCCTCGTTCTATAATACACTCCATTGCACTCCATTGTTTTAGACAATGCCTTGCTTAAATCTGTCAGTGTATTGGACAACCCTCACAAGAGAGTTGGAATTGGAACTCGCGAGGGAAAAATGGCCGTGACAAAATGCAACAAAAAAAAAAGTGTAAACCGGCGTAATATGAGTTCTTTGTGCAGCGTGCCATTTGACTATTTGACTCATAGAAAACGAGAACGAGAGATGTAATTGTAGATCTGGAACTGGTATTGCACATGCAAATTCAATAATTAATGAACTTTTTTTGTAGTGCTCCAAGCTGCGAAAACTGCTACAAGAAACAGAGAAGAAAAGTGAAGGTCAATCAGACCAGGTACAGACCTTATTACTACAGAGGAGCTAAAGCTGTATTTGTTAGATCAGTAAATTCTTGGCAAAACTGCGAATTTTGTTTCGTATTTATTAACACAAAATGTGAAACTTCGTAGATCATCCTAATGCTTGATGCTCAGAAGGCAGCTTCTAAAGAGGTAAGGCCAAGAGATCGTTAGACGCGTTTACTCGTCGCTCATTTTCTTCTTCGCGAGTAAGAAAAAAGTCAGAGAGCTGGTTCCATCTAGACAAACCGTTCCAGCTTTGTCCCATCCCTAAGACCTATCCTATCCCTAAGACCTAATAAGCCCTGCTCTCGAAGTTTGTTGAGTAAATAATCACTGGGAATATTGTTTACGTGCTGAACCTTAGACCATCTACAGAAGACTCTTTTACGCTGTGCACGACCACTCCGTGAGATTGTTTAAATTCACACAGGGTGCCCAGACGTCCAAAGTTTATCCACCCTAATATCTGCGCCATACTACTTTTTGCCCTAGCAATTTGCGCCATCTGATGCAGCCCACTAAGTCCTCCAACCTCTCCTTGTCTAGCGGTCGTGCTTTGAGTTTCCTCGCGAAGAGATAAGTCAATAACCACTGAGAATGTTTTCTGTGTTGCATCAATTTTGCTACGTTTTTCTCATGCTTATAATGTTGTGCGCCTTCTTTTTAAAATCCAACTACACACGAGGTTTGCACCATCTTTCTGTCACTTAAATAGTACCCAGTCCGCCAGTTTTTAGTTCTTCATTGTTCAACATGCTTACCTTTATTGTCTTCTTTCTTTCTTTAGATGGAGACCCTTTTGAGGACAAATGAAAATCTTAAGATAATAGCAGATGAACATGAGCAACTTAAAGTTGCTTTTGCAGAACAATCACAAAGGTTTGTTGAGATTCTTTTTCGATGAGTCCATATAACTCCATTTTGACTGCAAAGATCTTGACTTTGACCTTGCGCAATGTTTCATTTCTTTTCTAAAATCCTAATATAAGTGGAATCAATCCTTGCATTTCATTTTTTGACAGTTTTTTGACACTCCAAAACTTCTACTTTTGAGTTTCTGACGAAAAAAACAATAGCTGGGAAATGTAGTTGAGAACCGTGGAGTTTGGGGATATCCGGTCATCAAATTTATGAGCTTGAAAAATAGTCATCGGAACCTTGATTGCTTTGGTTGCTATTTCAACTGTTCTAAATTGTGATAGCTCGGCTCAAAGCAAGCAGTTACAAGAGCAAAAATACTTTTTTCTTATTTTCTCATATTTTGGGAGTCAAATGTCTTCTGTTTTTCCGATCTTTCAACTGAAGCTCCTTTTTTTCTATTTTTTATTGATTTCTCTATTTATTTTTATTTTATTTTATTCTTTCGCCACATTAAACAACCTTGGCACTGTTATTTTCTGTTTCAGGCTTGAGACACATCAACGAAGTTTAATGGCAGCTCAGGACGAGCACAAGGCGCTAACAGATTTGAATGAAATGCTCAGACGACACAACGATAATCTAAAGAGTCAACATGACTGGTAAGATACTCTAAAGCCCGGTGCACGGCTAACGACATAACGACATAAGGACGTTATGCTGCAACGATAGAAGCATGGGAAAATAATTGGAATAATCAAGATTTTCCATGGAACATCATTAGATAGTATCACCAAAGTAATCTTATGTTATGTTTGTGGACTTTTGAAACCACTAAATTTTTGTTCGCGTGTTATTTGTCTTATGTCGCAAGTGTGCACCAGGCTTGAGTAATATATATTTTCGAAAATATATGCAAATCATGATATTCGTTCGTGATTTTTTTTGTTCATCTTTGTTTAATTATTGTGAGAAGTTCATTTTTAAATTCCATAGTTCATATTAAATCAATGCTTTTTTGTACCTCTTTTTAGGGAGCAAAAACTAATACTAAGCATTCTATTCTCAAGGGCATAAACTTTTCAGCATAATAATTCGTCAAGAGATGTCCTATGTAAACCTATTCGTTGTGCGTTATGACACGGTTTTCGCAACCTGGTCAAACACATCTGGGTTATTATAAAAATGTTAAATATGTTGCAAACTTTGCCATCAGAGTCGTAGCCATAAATTAGAGTTTCGTGTGATAATTTGAAAATTATTAACCTACTGAAATCTGCTGTTGGTGGTTAACTGAATTGAAAAAAAAGTCACAAAGAGTTACATTCACTTTGAACGTTTAGTTGGACTTTCGCTTTGAACGTTCAGTTGGACATTCGCTTTGAACGTTTAGTTGTACATTCGCTTTGATCGTTTAGTTGGACATTCGCTTTGAACGTTTAGTTGAACATTCGCTTTGAGCGTTGGACATTCGCTTTGAGCGTTGGACAATCGGCCGCCTTGTAATATTCCTATCGTCAAGTTGTTACCGACCCGAGGGACTGTTCATGTATCGCAAATTCGTTATTGTTGACGGCTATTGGGAGGTCCTATAAAGTATTTAACATCATTGGGACGCTGGTATGAATACAGTACTACGTGCGAAGGGATTTATACAGTAGTTACTCAAATCTCTAACGATTGCAGACTATTGTTATCAGAGATGAGTATATGGCCTGAACATTTCTTCAAATCTTTTTTTCTGCGTATGATCATTAACTATATTTCCGATACATCATTCATAGTATATGGACATCCGGGCCTTTGGCACAGTTATTTCAGAACATCCAGCATCATATATTACATATTCGTACACGTATCACTATTTTGAAAACCTTTACGACCACATTGTGGATGATAATGGAGCCTCCGCCAGAATATAGTGTGGTAGACGAAGGTCTTGTCCGGCCTTCGGCGCCGAGTCTTGAAGTTGTGGAAAGCAAGCACATTCTTTGTGACAATGATTTGTGCACGAATCGATCAATGACTCCTTCTCATCTTCCTCCCATTGAAACAAAGAGTCGTTTTCTCTTCTCGAACGAAGAGGCGGATGCTACCAGAGTCCATGCTTATAGCGATACTTCAAGTGTACGGACGATTGGATTGAATTCCGCTCGTGGGGTCAGGCACGAAGGATCGCATCAGGCTCCTAGCAATTCTACAACGCTAGACGCTAATAGAGATACCTCCTTGAACGCTTATGGTAGTCCAGTGCAGTCATACGTCGACGAAGAGTACGTTTATGAGTTCAATGAGCTTCATCCTCATTCTTATATTAAATTTGGTGCACATGGAGCGCAAAGGTTTGAAACGTCTAGCAGTGATTTGTACTTTAAAAGCTTGAGAATGGATAACGCTAAACGAAATTTAGATGCTACTGAAGATGGAGTCACTACTCATCAACCCGCGCCACGGGATGAACCCCTGAAGAGTTTGCAAGAGGATCCAAAACTAATGTCTAGTGTCAGAGAGATGGAGCAACCTAGAGTGAATCAAATATCGCCTGCTTTTAACAATGTCAACAAAGCAGAGCTTAATCATTCAGATTTACCAGAATGCTATTGCAATGTGTGTTGTTGTATCACATGCCGATGTACTTTGTGCACGTGCTCATCACGTGATTGCGAGTGTTCGTGCACGTGCCTTCAGTGTGTGCCTTGCCTGGTATATAGCATCTTGTGCTGCCCATTCTGGAGCGCTTGTCTATGCTGTATACCGCTTCATTCCTGTTTTAAGGAAATTCTTGAACTCAGCCTATCGTTTGTCCGTAGGATGGCGAGTAGTGTTAAGTGCGGACGAGGAAGGAATTGCTCCTTGAAGTGTTTTGTTGATGATGTTCGAGACGAACTGTTTGATATGAGTCAGTGGGGCTGTGGAATTGAAGAAATTTGAAGATTACTTTTTATCTCCCGTATTTCCCTGTTGCTGTTGCTACGTCGGACGAAGTTGTTAGAAGTTGTCTCATAACAATGTGTTAAGACAGATTTTTTTAGAACTTCGAGCAATTTTGCCAGAAAGCGGCAAAAAATCTTGTTACTCGAAATAAAAAAACGTTGTTGCTTTGAATTTAGTCTCATTTCAAAGGTCTTCATGGTAGTGTTCGTGTATTATCGCGCCGGTAAAAAATTTCTAGAGGAAGCTGAGAAAATAAATTTTAGTTTTTACAGATAGACGTATTTTTCGCACCTAAAATGGTGATGTCAATCACAGCCTATATAGATTCTATAGAATTTTTCCATTTTTGAACGCTTATTTCTGTGGCGGCGCGAACCCAGTCCTCTGCCTTTTGTGATATTTCGAAATGTGGACCACAAATCTACAAATTAGGATGGAAATCATTGAGTAACAGTATTTTTGGCCAAACGTTGCTCGAAGTTGTAAAATAACATGTCTGAAATATTTATTTAGGAAACAAAGGAAAATAAAATAAACCCCGATTGTGCACTGTCAATGCCCCTGTCAACATCCAGCCCACGTTATTGTGGGCATCCATTAAATTATCCCAAACCATTCCTAACCATTCCACTCTATTAACTAAGTCAGGAAGGACTATTGTACTACAAGAAACTGGGCGAAAGCGTTTCAGCCTCTGATCCAAGGGTTAGACAGGATTCAATAAAGAGCCCGTGTCAGCCACTCCATTGTTATTGTTTTTGTTCGAGAAGAAGACGAATTACGTGCAGAAATCTCTTGATAAAAACATCTAAAAAATAAAGCTTCAGATTTGATTTACCAAATTCAATCAAGAACATCGCTCTATATTCTCTAAATCAGCCGATGGAAATGGATGCTTTCTCAGACTTGATATGTTGCTATGCTGTCAAAATGGCGGCTGACACAGGCTCTTTAAGTTTCTAAGTGTTTAGTGTCTGCTTGTTCTAGCGCTACGAAGCAGCTCCAGGAGCTCGAGCAGGAGCGCAAGAAGGTTGTCCAACAGCTGAAGGAAAGGGAAGCCAAACTTCAAGGTAACATTGTATACAGAAATTTGAAAACTATTGAATGCACCACATTTTCGAAATTGCTTATGTACTTGTGAAAAACTGATGTAGTGCGGTAAAATGTTCGCCAGTATGAATAATAATAATTTAGATGCAAAAATGTCTCGTTTCTGATTGGTCGAGAGCAGTGCAATTTGCAAGTATTTCATGAAGATAATTGGCTTATTGGCTAAACAGTGAATTTTGCGTGCGAGCCAATCAAATGCACGCTAACTGTGTTATTCTGTTTCTTCTTGTTACGACTTTACTCTTTCTATGCGTAAAAGACCTTTCTCTTTGGTGCGAAGTGTGAACTTTCGCTTGATGTTGACAAAATATAGCGCGGCGCGTTTCTTTTAGAAATAAAGAAAGCCCTTCAGAAGCAAGAGAAAGAAACTGCAGCACGAGAAAGCATGATAGAGAATCTTGAGAATACGATAGAGAAATTCAAGTTGGAGTCGGCAAAGAGTGAAAAAAGCAAGAAGGACCTCATGCATAAGGTAAGAGAGAAAAAAATAATAGAGAATTTACAAAAAAACTACTCTAATGAACATATCGGGAGATTAACAAAAACCAAGACTCTCAGGGACACGGTCATTATTCAGCACCTGCACTGGATCGAGACTCACGAAAAAGATATGTTTGCCCTTCCCTCAAGACCAAGAAAGTATTATAGAGACCCTTGGCTTACGATAGCTAACTTGTTGAGGGTAACTGGGACCAGGCAAAGAGAGCTACGCAGTCCAAAGAAGAGTTCAGCAGGCTACTGTACTGTACTGTTTCAATGCAATGAGGTGTTGTTTTAACTTATATCTTTAGTATTCTAGTATTTTCACAATCTCTAGTGTCGTTCTTTTCTTTTAATCCCACACACCTATTTCTAAGTCCCTTATCAGTTATTCCGCGAAGGTCTAAATAATGCTTTTATTTCAGATATCATCACTCGAAGTGCTGTGTAGACAGCATGAAGAAGTAATCAAAGAGCGTGAGAACACGATAAAGCAACAGCAAACAGAATTGGACAGACACTCTCAGATATCTGCCATGATTCACAGCCTCAGCAGTGGACAGATTCCTGCTATAACACCAGCATATGGTGCGAATAATAATGCTAAAGTGTAATCTTGCCAGAGTCTCGCTAAGTCGCCAGTTTGTCGGGCAGAAAGATACCCAGACGAGACCATCCCAAAGCCAAAACCATCCGACAGTTACAGTACATAAGCCAGAGTTGTTTCAATTTAACACTATGGCTTAGAGACTTTTCCATTCTCGTACCATGAGCTCCCTGCTCATCGCCTCAGGGGTAAGGCTCTAGTAATAGCCATTTGCGGACCTTCGCTGATTGGCTGATTTCAAGCATTGGTTCATGTGCAGAAAGTTCTTCCTCTGCGTCAGTGACGTTACAAGAGCCTCCCCCGCGAGGTGATTTGCATGGCAGTTGAGGAACCCAGGTCCAGCAACGCACCTTCAGTGGTAATCATGAGTTGCACCATCCAACGCCGAGTTAAAGTATTTTTCAGAATGTGATTTGATCAAATCTTTGCACGTTATGAAAGTTGAGCATGAGATTGACCATTGAACAATGTCTATTCAAATGCCCCTTTCATATTGAAAGTCTATTTATACAGTACGAGCAATCTTTGATAAGGTGAATTTATAACATAGACACGATATAACGCGCGCTCTGATTTTCTATGTGAAAGAAATGGATTACCATAGAGATTTCCCATAGAAATTACGTCATCACTCGGAATCAAGCGAAACGGGAGGCAAAGTTGAGATCGCCAATGTCACAAAAGCTGTCAAAACAACACCCTGGATCTAAAACAAGCTCTGGAAATTGAAAGCAAGTGAAAAGGAACTTGTTTCAGATGGATTTATGTAGTTTCGGAAATCCGATGACTGATAGATAGGTTTATTTTTGCAAAATGTGCTCCTTTTCGTGCGACTTTTGAGGGCTCTGTTTTGAGTGCTGTTTTTATTCAAGTCCGGAAGAATTTCTACTTCAGCGGCCACAAAACTGTCATGTGAAAAATACGTGAAAGAAACAAGTTAGCAGGTAAGCAAATCAATTGATATTGTTTGGGATTAATGTTTTTTAACCCTGAAATCAGCTACTTCAAATTTAGTAGTTTGCAATTTCTCTTTTGGCGAGTAAGGTTTCCTTCGCTGCTTTCGATTTTCTTCGTAATTTTCTCTTGCAATGCCATGATTGCCTAATAAGATATGAGAATTAGAAAAGACTATGTTTTCATTATATTTTCTACGAAATAGTCAAGTTTGATTTTGTCATTTAATTTGAAAAGGGTTTCCTTGTAAAATTTCAGTGCTGAATGCAACGATGTTGTTGAAACACAAAGCGATGTATTATTTTCCAGCTCACAAAGCGATGTATTATTTTCCACTAGCTTTTGAAAAGTCCACTTACAGTGTAACTAAAACGGCTAAAAAGAGAGAAGAGATTTGTCAGTACGTGTGTATATCCAGTTCTATAATTCCAACCGCATTTTATTCCCGTTTGAGCATGATTTAAGCTTAAATTT
Source organism: Scolanthus callimorphus (assembly GCA_033964015.1). NCBI lineage: Eukaryota > Metazoa > Cnidaria > Anthozoa > Actiniaria > Edwardsiidae > Scolanthus > Scolanthus callimorphus. Next base: position 29,604,956 of record CM066912.1, on the reverse strand, counting down.
TTCTTGCAAGTTTATGGGGGATTGTTGTTTGCGTGCGTTTTGTTTCCAACTTTATTTTGCGAAACTTCCTTGTCTATGTTATAAAAGCAATGGTCCATACTTAGCAGTGCGTATATCCAGTTCTGGAAGCACTTGGATAGTTGAGAGAGCACTCAGCTAGCTAGAGTCGCACTCGGCTAACGTCTCGTGCGACTCTTACGCTACCTTCGTGCTCTCTCAACTATCCGCGTGCTTCCAGAACTGGATATACGCACGCTAAGCATGGACCATTCCTTAATTCTTCGATGCTCGTTGAATCTTGTTAAAACATTTCCTACATAAGGTATTCGCAAAAAAACTCTGCATCCCCATACTGAGGACCTCTGTAATTCCCGAGTGATTGGTCCTCGAGCAACCTGGAATTCCTGGGTGGGTACCCTAGTCCTGAACGAAATTCCAGGCTAAATATGAAATTCCATGGAAGGTAAATGATTTCCAGGGTGGTCATGTTAAAATTCACTGGAATTCCAGGCTGGGTTGGGACAATCAGAAATTTCCAGGATCCTCAACAGGGGACGCAGACGGGAAAATCATGCATGCAGAAATTAGGGCGCAATATTTTCCTGGCATTTTTCGCGCTATAGTGTATTGAAGAGAGTTATCTCTTAGGCCTACGGCAAACGTCACAGCCAGAGTCGCTCGTTCCAATCGAAAACAATAGAAATGCTTCTATTATAAAGTTTAATGAAGCGGCATTTTTTGAAAAAGGAAAGGTTCGAAGAGCGACGTTTGCGGTGGGCCTTAGCAAACGTCGGAGGACCATCCATCCATCATGACAAGGGAGCCTGTCATCGAACAGCAAAACTAATAAGACCATCCTATCAGATACCTATTTAAGAATATGTAAAGCTAAAACGCATGGTCGGATGGATTGAGAAGTAGCGAGATTAGATGCGATTTGTTTTCGAGGTTTTTAGCCTTCGCTGGCCATCGTTACGAGATACGCAGAACAGCTGCGCAGTTGCGTGGCAGGCTCCCTTGTATGGAAATCTCCAAGATCGAAGTTCTCCGCAAGGGGATTAATGTTTCAATCAAATTGCAATTACTAGTAACAAATACTTCTATCAAAATATAATAATGCTGGTAATGTATTTTTATTTCTGTACATATTAAATGATACATTTTTGTGAATTTAGAAAAACTATGAATCTTGTTACGACATTTTATGTATTTTTATATATAGCGCAGTCTGTGGCTATGTATGTCTCCCTCTTTTCTAATAAAGCTGTCAAATCTATGAAATATTTGTAAAATGAATATCCTAATGGATTTACAATGCATTCGGATAACCTTAGACTGAGGCCAAAAAAAAATATTTTTGCTCTTTGCTCCGACGAAGGGCTAACGCTCGAAACGTCAGCAAAACACCATTTTTCCACGGCGTTTACAGTAACATAAATCTCAACCTTTGGTTGTTGTTGTTCATGTTCACGTCTCCGCCGACGCAGACCACCTAGTTTTCCCGTAAAACTAGTCATACCAAAATTTATTTTGTTCTTCTCGGCACATGATTGAACATGATGGTGCTGGTACATGATGGAATAAATGAGCAACGCTAGTGCCAATTTGCTCCTTCATTTTGATGTTTATGTATTATATGATACAAGAAAGCAGTTCTCAAATTTCTCAATTTCTTTCTGCATCAATACATAGAGGATATTACACTGTGGCGCGAAGATATGAGTTTTATTTTTTTTAACACGAGAAAATAAAACTCATACCTTCAAGCCACCGTGTAATTTTCTTTTTATTATATAGACAAACCAGAAAAAAATTTCCAAATTGATTTTCAAGCACTTTTGTGCACTCAGGTCCCGGATGTAGCTTCGTATGAGATCTACGAGTGGCGTATTCCCAGTAAAACACTCGTGTCTATATAATAAGATGCAATACGTCTCCTAGTCTCCGTTTACTTCATATGTACAAAATTACATTTCTCTTGGAAGACTTCGGCGATGAAGATTTTTGTTGCTCTACCACACATTGTGAAGTGAAGTATCCACAAATGGAATCACCGAAATTTTTTTAGCATCTGGTATTCACAGAATATTTAAGGAAAATTCATAAAAAAGACTGCCTAGCGGCGACCTGTCCTCTAATTAGCTCTTCTTTTTCTCTGGGCATTTTATAATTAACAAGTCTTGAACTTGTGTAGGTGAGATTTCATAGTCGAACATATAAAAGTCATCAATCTTAGCTCTGATGAATCGTCCATCAAAGTCGAAGCTTCCAACTGAGGCCTTGTACCCCCAGTCCGTGTCTAGAAGACCATAGCCAGGGGCCGTGGCCTTTAACTCACCATCTATGTAAACCTGAAAGATTAAGAGAGAATCCATCAATAAATCGAGTAATTTAGCACAATGTGGAAAAAGATATTTAACGGAGAAAATTTCATTGAAATTTCCATTTGGTCTAACGAAGCACGAAAACGATAAAATTTTGAATGAAACCTTGCAGGAATCACAGAGACTCAAGTTCTCGATCTGTCCATCATTGATTTTAGCTTGGTAGCCACGCTAGAAAACCCACAGCTAGCCCACACGCTACTCGACCCAGTCCTCCACAATGCATCAGGAAATCCCAGGGTCAAACACAGCAACCCCTGTGGATTTTCCAGGTTCCTCAATAGGGGGGGAGGTACGTTGTTTTTTTGAACAGCCCATTGCTTACCTTAGCAGTTGCCTTTGACGACTGATACGTGCCGACCACATGGAACCACACGTCCGGTCTTACGAGGTTTTCTGTCAGTACGCTAAAGACTGGGTTGTGTTTCCGTGTGCGATGGAACCAGCGTATTCGGCCGTCGTCAACCTCGAAATGGTACCCACCTGGAAAATCAAGGTGAAACATTGTTCTGTCTAGTATCTCCAGTTAAACCAAGGTGAGAATTAAAGTGGTTGCTCTCAGGCCATCCTAGCGCACTAACTGTCCAATTTCAATCCTTTACAGAGCGATCGTGGAGAGCTTCCCAAAATATGCGAAATGTCAACTTCCAATGAATGTCCAGTCAGGGAATCCATCTCTGCATCCAGGAGAGACGTGCGGGTGAGAGCCGAGTGCCGCAGCGCTAAGGCTCTTACCCACCTGGAAAATCAAGGTAAAACATTGTTCTGTCTAGTATCTCCAGTGAAACCAAAGTGAGAACGTGGTTGCTCTCAAGGCGATCCTCGCGCACTAACTGTCCAATTTCAATCCTTTACAGAGCAATCGTGGAGAGCTTCTCAAAATATGCGAAATGGCAACTCCAAATGAATGTCCTGGCAGGGAATCCATCCCTGCATCCTGGAGAGACGTGCAGGTGAGAGCCGAGTGCCGCAGCGCTAAGGCTCTTACCCACCTGGAAAATCAAGGTAAAACATTGTTCTGTCTAGTATCTCCAGTGAAACCAAAGTGAGAACGTGGTTGCTCTCAAGGCGATCCTCGCGCACTAACTGTCCAATTTCAATCCTTTACAGAGCAATCGTGGAAAGCTTCTCAAAATATGCGAAATGGCAACTCCCAATGAATGTCCTGGCAGGGAATACATCTCTGCATCCCGGAGAGACGTGCAGGTGAGAGCCGAGTGCCGCAGCGCTAAGGCTCTTACTCACCTGGAAAATCAAGGTAAAACATTGTTCTGTCTAGTATCTCCAGTGAAACCAAAGTGAGAACGTGGTTGCTCTCAAGGCGATCCTCGCGCACTAACTGTCCAATTTCAATCCTTTACAGAGCAATCGTGGAGAGCTTCTCAAAATATGCGAAATGGCAACTCCCAATGAATGTCCTGGCAGGGAATCCATCCCTGCATCCTGGAGAGACGTGCAGGTGAGAGCCGAGTGCCGCAGCGCTAAGTCATCCGTTCTACTCGGAAATAATTCCCCGAGGCTTATAGAGCTTCTTAGAATGGACGATTCAAGCTACATGCGCGCGCGCTTTTCTCTTCTCTGTGCCCCACAACTAGTGAAACTTGAATTTTTCATAGTAGTCTAGTGTAACCACGACTGTTATTTACTTACCAATAATCTGTCCTATGTTTATGGCCCTTGCTGTGCTAAATATTGAATGACTCCCCTTTGTTGTATCCATCATATTCACCCATCCAGCCACAGATATTCCGTACTTTGGTTTACTCCTAAACGTCAAGTCTTCTAATAAGATATTCCCAAATTCTCCTAGCTCAGCGTAATGTCCGCAGACGCCTTTGTATGGCACTATGCTGCTATCTGTCCCAAGGTAAGCGTTGTTTCCTTTGCCAGAGTGGTCCACTAGAACATGGCTCTCTATTTCCTCAAAGTCCAGGTTTAGAACTAGGGATGTGGAAGGGCATTTGTTTTGAAAATGAAAAGCTATTGTGACAATAGACCTAATCGGCTAACGGTGTTTACGTCTTGTTGCCTACCAAATCAGATCATGTGATTATTCATTTTGGAGGATAACATTTTACAGTTTCTCATACACGATCGTGCACACGGAAATACGCACAAAATGAGCAATGGTAAAAGGAAAAGTAAGACTGTATTTACGTTTTAGGCTTTTTACCTTCCACATGACTAATAGGGGAGAAAGGACCTCGGTTTATTGTCTCTTTCGAAAGACAATGGCCGATTGCATTTTCTTTAAGCACCGAGGGGATAGAGGACCCTGTAAAATTAAAGGGGGAGGGGTCTATCTAAGCCCTGGAAATTCCTAGGGGGAGGAGGCGAGGACCCCTGGAAATCCTGGCAATTCCGGGGGAAAGGGGGTGTGTCTAAGCTGTGGAAAACGGGGTTGTTTAGGCAACCTGAACATTCCAATGGCGGGGGTGTTCAAATTCCAGGGGAGGGAGGAGTTCAGGACCCCTGGAAATCACAGGGGAGGGGGGAAGGGTGTTGACGACCTCTGGAAATTCCAGTACAGGGGAGGGTTCTTCAAATGGTAGGGTTTTGACTCCCAGTGTGGGGAAAATTCGACCAGCCAATGGACTATAAGGTGCGAAACAACACAACCCTAGCAGAAAGAGAAAAAACCCTAGCAGCTCAGCCCGGGAATCCAACCCCTAGCATAGAGGTGATAGACGAATGGCTTAGATTATTCAACTACCTCCTGTGCTTCCGTTTTCTCGTCAGAATGTTTGTTTGCTAGTGATGATAGTGTTGATTGATTGTACCTGGACACGTAGGCTTCCTACATGTTATTGTAGAGACTTCTTTGCCTGTTTTGATGCAATTTTTCCCGTTACATTGTCGAGTGCGGGTTCGTTTCCCCATACCACACGTAACACTGCACTTGGAGTAACCAGACCACTCAGAAGACCCTGAGAACGTAAACTTGGTCAGTTAATCCACTGGAGAGGATTGTGGTTCTCAATACCTGCGTGTTTAAAGGGGCTCTCGCACGCTTGGTGGCCACTTCCGTGACAAGAAAATAGCTCAAATCGCAATCCAATTCCATCCTCTTGATAACAGGCTAGAATTGCATTTGTCTAACACTTGAAAGGTTTGTCTATTAATCTGGAGGATTATTTTGATTACTACGGGCAATGTACATATGTTTTCACGGATACAATTTTACTTATTTTAGTCCACGGTGGACGAATATTAAGCGTGCGAGTGCCCCTTTAATTGAGGCGTAAAATGTCTTCCGCATTTGGAGTGATTTTTCAAACCTAATAAATATATACTTTGGTTCTAAAGTTTTAATACCTGAAACCTGTCGCACGAAATCCGAGATTGAATTCTCGGTTCCGAGGAAAATTGCCTACAGAGAATTGCGCTAGGCTTTACCCGAAACTTCACGCTGCCAGAAAAACGTGAGTAAGCTGTTCTGCCGTTGATTTTAACATTGTAAAACAAAGTATTCGAGCCCGACATTTTTCCTAGCCTTGCTGACGACTTGTCGGAGACCTACTGTACTTTTCTCTGCGGGCGCCCCCAAAGGGTTTGTTAATCCTCGGGCATGGCTTTCGACTGTGAAGAGCCATTTCAGGCTAAGAAAATGAAGAAGCTTTATCCCTACCTTTGCATGGTGGATTATAACATGGTAACATTTGGGTTTCCTTGCCTTCTGATTCACACTCTATTGCGTTACACTTCCGGTAACGTTCCTTCACTCCCCGTCCACACGTGACGCTGCACGTGCCAAATTTTGTCCATTCATATGCCTGTATTCCCGTAGCTGGCAGTTTACTGTCTTCCTTCGGGGGCACTTTACTGACTTCCGTAGGTAGCACTTTATTGGCTTCCGCAGTTAGCCCTTTATTGGTTGTCGCAGGTAGCTTTGTATTGGCTTCCGCAAGTAGCATATTATTTTTTCCGCGGTTAGCACTTTATTGGTTGTCGCAGGTAGCTTTGTATTGGCTTCCGCAAGTAGCATATTATTGGCTTCCGCAGTTAGCACTTTATTGGTTGTCGCAGGTAGCTTTGTATTGGCTTCCGCAAGTAGCATATTATTGGCTTCCGAAGGTAGCATTTCACTGGCTTTCGCAACCGTAATGATTTTGTTATTATTTTGCGTCGCAAATTGTAATTGAGCACTTTTACTTCCGACAGTTTGATTTAAAACTGGGCTACTCTCAGATTGATAAATCCCCAATGTCACTGGTGTGTTAATCGAAATTCTCCCAGTTTCGCTGTCGCTCGTCAGTTTAGAATTGTACGGTTGAGTTCTATAAGACTCCTGTGTATTATATGAATATGCTGGTAATTGTGCACCATTTCCTTGTTCTATTTGAAATTGTGTTCCTTCTGGATAATATGGATATGCTGTTTGGCCTCCAGCCATTGTGTTCCGGTAGTCATAGTTCGTTAATACGTTTGTGCGAACGATAGCTCCATTCTTTCGATTGTCAAAGGCAGGTTTATGAATAGCAGTACCATGCTTCTTAGATTTGCTCTTTGTCTTTGTCAAATACAAGGCTGTAAAAGCAAACAATATAAATATATTTGTTATCCACCAATTGATAAAACTTGATAATTGATAAAACTTGAAAGTTTTGATCAGTTCTCCCAACATTCCCCTCGTGTTTGTAAGAAAGCAGAGAGCACGCGGAAAGTACTTTTATTGCTTAAAGAAACCTGTTGGCTTTATCTTAGCTAGCATCATCTTTATTTTAGCATTGATAGGTTTGGGTGCATGCAACATCCTTAGTCAGTCGCGTTAAAAAAATCTTGATGGCAACCCGGAGTGTGCATTTCAACTTTTATATACTACTTACAGGGATTTGTATAGAATTGCAAAGGAACTAAGTAATCGTTCCAAAACAAATTTTAATTTTAATTTAAAAATGAAACCAAGAGGCTTTTCAGTGACCAAGAGACTTTTCAGTGACTTCAGTAACTTTGGTCACTTCTTGTCAAATTGATGGAATTTCTGGTAAAATCTTGTGTCTACAATACGAATTTGTACTCACCTATGTTATCGCAACCATATATTTCTGCTCTCATACAGATGAGTCCGCCATGCCAGGTCAGCGGATACACCCTAACATACCGCGCTGTGATTGGATGCATCAAATGACGTATGGCGACGGTGTCTTTATCATCATTACCTGTGAAGATCTTGGAAAGTGAAAGCAAAAGGTTAGTATTTTTATATACAAAGTGTCAAAGTTATCTTATTGGTCAACAGCGTATCACGTGAATGTGAAGAAATTCGACTGTTTCCCTGGCGACAACTGGGAAGGCAACAGTATGTTTTAAGGGGGGGGGGGGGGGGGGGGGTGATTTTTGAAAACAAATTCCTGCACGGAATTCTTTCTTTTTGGAAAAAAAACATTCTTACCGCATAACAGAGGTATAAACACAATCTTGCACGGACAAAATCACCCACCCCCTCTGTCAAAACCGGAAACGAAAATCCATCACATTTGCGCGCGCTTTTGCACGATTCATTCACGTAAAGAACTGTATTTCTCTGTTTTTGTTTTGTTCCCTTTGACACTTGGCATGATAATAAAGCACTCAACGGTCTCTGGACCAGTAAATAAGTGTTACTCATTCAGTTGTTAGTGTTGGCAAGAGTCCACTTCAAAAACAGCTCCTTCTCGTTAAAACCTGCGCTCTTACCACCGTATGCATAGCTACGCGATCTCAAAATTCACTGTTGCGATTTTACGCAAGAAAATTGTATTAATGTTTGTTTTATTGAACCAGAAAGTTAAACATTCGAGGCAAGGAAGACAAAGGATAGTTTAAAACCATTTTGGTTGATGTGGCAATAAATTTCGTTTTCGAATCCAGCGTTTTTGGTTAGATTGACGGCTAAAGATCGCCCATTGCAACATTGAATTTTGAGGTCGCGTGGCAATGCATACAGTAGTAATATTTCCTGGACACAAACGTCCTTGTTTACCTTCGGTCTGAAGTTTTCTGTGTAATTATTCCATCCTATCTTGCTAATGCTATATTCAATACGGTACTTCGTTACCCAGTGGTCAGCAGACACCTGACCCTGAGTTCCAACACCTGTCAAAGACAAACGCACTGTGTAAAAGTTAACATTTCATATTTTGCTAATTACATAGACTTTTTGTGGTGCATCAAACGTCAGTTTCTTTTTGGTTATTTCAATATTTATACTCGCAGTTCTACTCCTAATTCGCCTTTGTCACGCGCCGCCATTTTGTTTCCAGAATGACCCGACAAAGCAAAAAAAACAGTGAGCCAGTCAACGTTTTGGTTCTAAAACAAATAAGGAGTACTTTTCGGTAGCTTGGTCGACTTTTGTACCATAAATCCCAGCATCAGACTTCGCTTTCCAACATGAGCAAAACCCGTGCCCTGCTTGGCCTCGTTTTCATGCTGAATAAATCGGCTGAAAAATCCAAGATGGCGCTTGTGTGACAAAGGCGAATGTTGCATAAAAACAATAAGAAACGAGTGACGAACTAGGACAAAACATTGTTCAAAACATCAAAATAGGTGAATACGGAAGACAGACGCCTTCTCCTGCTTGCTTCATAAGTGTAAACAGGCTCAGCTTGTCTGTGTTGTTGAAAATGAAATGATTAGTCATTTCGTGGAGGAACAAGTCGCCTTAGTAGATGGACGAGACGCAGTTAAAGAGCCCGTATCAGCCACTCCTTTGTTATTATTTTCGTTTGATATTAGAAGATGAATTACACGTAGAAATCTCTTAGTAAACATCTAAAAACAAAGTTTCATATTTGATTTACCAAATTCAATCGAGAACATTGCTCTATATTCTCTAAATCAGCCGATGAGAATGGATGCTTTCTCCGACTTGGTATGTTGCTATGCTGCCAAAATGGCGGCTGACTCAGACTCTTTAATGCTATACAACTTGCCTGTTACTTTGATCGGTTTCTTGAGGTCCACCTCAATATATTGATGATCGTCCGTGTGACCTGCACACCAGCTACCGCGTCTGGCTACCACGTCCTTTTTTGCCGTGATCACGCGGCCATAATAGGCCGGGTGGGCCTCGTCCACACTTGAAGACCCGGATATAGAGCTATCATTCACAGCACCCGCCGACATGCCAACAGGAGCGAAACAATCTTAAGGGGAAAAGAAGATCAGATATACGGTTTAAAGGGGCTCGCGCATGGCTGCTAGCCACTTCTCTGACAAGAAAATCCAAATCAATCTCTTGACAACAGGTCAAAACAACCTAGAATTGCATTTCTATAAATCTAGAGGATTATTTTGATTACTACGGGCAAATGTACATGTGTTTTCACGGTTACAAATTTACTTATGTCCACGGTGGACGAATAGATTAAGCGCGCGAGAGCCCCTTTTATTGGCTTTTTCCGTCAATGACTTCTCGTTCCTCAGTTCGTCGAGTCATTGTATTGGCTCTTCGCGGTCAACTATTTGTGTTCCGAACTTTTTTGTGTCCCGTTGCGTGACCTTGCATTGTTTATTAAAGCCATTGAATTTGCACCTCATGGAGCTACGTGCTCATGCAGGCCGGCTTCATTCGACTCCTCGGTCACCAAGGAACACGTTTTAGAAGCACTGACATCCGCGAGGCATTCAAAAGTGACAGAGACCTCGTCCACACTACATCGTTTTCAAACGTAACGGATACTTTTTTCTCCGTTTTCAAAAAGATTTGCGTCCACACTGATCGTTTTTCGTATTGTTTTCGCCGTTTTCGGTGATCGTTTTCGGCGTTGTAGTGTGGACGATAGCCGTATCCGGAGCAAAAAGTGTCCGTTTTCGTTTGAAAACGGTGTAGTGTGGACGGGGCCTGAGATTGATAAAATAGTACAAACTCTCTCGGAAGATACACACAAAAAGACTTGACAGCCTGATTACTGCTCTCGTAAGATCTAAGCCCATAGGATTGATACCCTCAGTGCTAAACAATAGAGGGTCATACAATAGAACGAGAAAACAATGGGATGCTTTGTTCTGCCTATCCAGTCACTCCTGCTGATTACCAAGCACGTCGACATACTGTCGAATCATGACGTTGAATGAAATCACTTGTAATCCACGAAATACATACATTTCTCTCTTGAACAAGCAAAAAAGGGGCCAGTGACAACCCGTATTACTCTACCTGGACAACTTGGTCTCTCACACGGCACTCTGTGTACAAAATCCTTGTTTCCTGCCAAACATTGCGCCTGTTTAGTGTGCTTCGTACAAGGTGTGAGCTTCCGAATGGTTCCCTTGCCACAACTGACGCTACAGTCTGCCAGCTCAGTCTGAGTAGGGTCGATAACATCGTCTATGATGGTGGTCATTGTGTCACTTAGAAGGCCTGCAAGTTTTGTTTCGCTTTGTTAGATTTTAAAATATTGTTGGTTTAAGCAGGAGTCCATTCCTTGTCGGCGGAGTGTTAGTATTCATTAAAGTAGAATTTGCGCTATTTATAGACATCAACAAAAATCAAGAAACACCCGTCATTAAAACCTCCATTGAATTGAAATATTTCCCCTCTGGACTCGGGGTCGTCCAATTCCATTCATCTACCTGCCTGTCTGTTTTTGTCCGAATACTTTTTCCATACGGAAGGGATTTGATGTTTGCTGCTGGGCAAGTTTTAGTTGGCTAATATGTTTCCACTTTGGGCGTGTACACCTTGTCGTGTTGTTCGGCAACTTCGCACTCTGTCAGTTTGACGTTCGAACTCTGTCCTACTTCCTCTTCCTATATTTTCCTTCCCCTCTTTTTGTAGGCTACTATATTGACCCAATCTGTCACTTTTGTAAACGAAACTTACCTGTAATACAACCATAAAGCTCTGTTCTCATACAAATGCTGTCGCCATACCAGGCAAGCGGGTAAAACCGGACAAATCGGGCGTCGAAAAACCTGCTGAACCAGTGGATCTTGACGCTGTCCTTGTCCGTGTTTCCCATCAGCGCCTGAAACATTGATTAGTAATTATCATAGGACGTTTATTGACAAAAAAATTTTGCACACGTTTTTTTTTCGGGGATCAGGTTGTGGAAGAATTTTTTTTTCCGAAATTTGTATGATGTTTTTTTACTAGCTTGGATCTCTGCAAGATTTTTTTAAGAAGGATTGGGCTTCCTCGAATTTTTTCTTGGGGAATTGCCACCCCCGCTACCCCAATTTCTAATAGTCCACCCCTAAGGTGGACGATATTTGTTCTTTGATAGAGCGGATTTCACATGACTTTCAAGACTTGTTATGTAATTGCGATTGCTTTGCCTTCTCATTGGCTACTCTTTTTCTCAGCCAATCAAATTCTGTAGTAAATACAATTGTGTAATTACTTAGTAATTGGTTCGGCTTGATTGGCTAAGAAAAAAGCCATTTAGGAGCAAATCGTGATTTCTCTCGATTGGCTACTGATTGCTCAATAGCAATTGTTTTCACGACAGTCATGTGAAAACCGCTCTAGTTTGAATTGAATAACACATTTTTTTTTCAAATAGTAGTCATCATTCAACTTTGTTACCTGTCCTGTTGCATTCTCGGAAACGCAACTGTACTTCCTCCCTGTGTGACTGTAACACACTTTGAAACTTGTTACAAAACTGTCCAGCACCGACGCGCCTTGAATGGCCACCCCTACGACACACAACAGTAAGAATCCTTTAATGTGGAACTGTGAAAGGTGATTTACACGCGCCGATGTGTTGGACCGAGGTTGTTTAGTTCATTCGGTGTCCGCCTGACGTCCATATTCTAAAAATCTGTTACGATTGTACAGATTTTTGTTGTTAGGCCTGATTTCTCATTTCCCAGATTAAAGCAGGGACCAGACAAATCGGCGCTTATAAATCTGCCTTCTAAAATTCATGAGTTATTCATAAGAATTGTGACCAATGGGTGAACCCTATATTGGTCACGTGCGTGTTTATAACTGCGATAAAGACACTCATGTTTAATTAACGAGTGTCCATATCGTAGTTAGAGACACGGTACCCCAGATGAAGTAAATATAAATATATAAATTTCAGAAGTGATTTATAAAACTCGCATGTCGTGTTTAAAACCACATAACTCATTGTTGGTTGCTGGAGGCTACAATACGCAGTCTTCCAAGAACAAAACCCGGAATCGCAAAGCAGTAACTCAGCCTTAGAGCGGATTTCGGATGACCATCGAAGGTAAATCAGACTTGTGTTTTCTACGCATTCCTATTGGTTGACTGAGATCGCGTTTCTTTGTTTAGTCAGCCAATCAGAATACGAAACACACAGTGAATCATGATTTATTTGGTCACATGACTGTTTTTTTTGTTGAATAGGTTTCGTCACTGATTGGTTAGGGGTATTTTAGCCTGCTCGCAGGTGTGGAGAGTAGATTTAAGTCGAGAAACGCGAGTTTGCTTTCGCTTGGCCGCCATCTTGGATTTTTGACAAAATACCCCCCCCCCCCCCCCCTCCCCCGATTTGTCACATTTTGTCCCAGATGGCGGCTACGCAAAAGCAAACTCGCGTTTCTCGACTTAAAACTACTCTCCAACGCCTGCAAGTAGGCTAGGGATATTTACTTTCCGTTTAGTTTTCGACACCCATCTGAAATCCGCTCTAGTTTGGTCTGGACTAGCTCTAAATAAAATGAAGCAAACCTGATATTGTCCTCTCGTCCTTTAGGTCTATCGTAAGATATGGTTCTTTGTCATCATCGTCAGAGCACCAGGCGCTTCTCTTGGGATCGTCAAAGAACGAGATCAAGTTAAGGCGTCCGTAGAATGGCTTGTGAGGCTGCAGGGTTGAGGAAGCTGTTACTTGGGCATCTTTAATCTTCATGTCTTCCATACCGATGGGTGTAAAACACTCTAGGAATGATACAGGTGAGAATGTAAAACGTTGCTCTTTCTGGGTAGCTTGCGCATATCCATTGCACGTTTCCTTTCCCCAAATCCTCTTGCTCGTCTGATCCGCGAGGAAGGCTGTGGTGACAGCCACTGCCGCTGCGCACTGACGCAATGACCTTTTTATGGCTCAAAAGTAGGGAACTTTGGTGTTTTATAGTCAGATATGTTTTTGAAAATCGAGATCAAGCAGACTAATCAGAGAATGCCTTCAAATGGATGTCACTAGAGCCTTCTCCTCGTCTAAGGTGGCGAGCTGAGGAGGTCTGGTTACGACAGTGACTAGCCGCTTCAAATAACGGTCAGGCGCATGCGCAGTCTCGTTCCCTGGCTGAACACCCATTTCAGCTGCCCATTTTGGAAATGTGTAGCTCGACATGACGACCGTGTAAGTTTTGTTTACCCATCCTGGAATTCCTTTTTTTTTTCTAAAATAACAAAAAGCAACAACAACAAAAAAATCGGGATGCTTCTCGCTCACCTTTCTCGAACTTGCATCGCTTCATAAGCCTCTTAATTTCATCCTGCGCCAACACCACATTGGAGATCAGGAACTCGTCCACAACTCCATCCAGTAATCGCTCCCCCTTATGCTCTCCGATCCCTGCCTTTCCACTCCAGTCGTGCGACAACAACCCCGTCCCTTCCTCCCTCATCACAAGTTTAGCATTCACGTAAACCTCCGCGAAACCGGTCTTTGAATCATAAACCCCAACAATGTGCGTCCAAATGTGGGCTGGCACAATGACTTCTGTTGTGACATTAAACACTATGTTGCCTTTTTCATCACGGTGGAACCATCGAACAGCTCCGCCGTCCACTTCAAAGTGGAATTGTCCATTCCGATGAGTCGAATTTAAACCTCCGATCGTATCAAACATTGAACTAGGGCCTTCTACCGAGAAAAGCTTCACCCAGAGTGCGATTGTTATTTGTTCTCTTGGCTTATTTACGAATTGAGCGCCGTTGAAGAGGACATCGCCGCCGTTAATATCGACCCCTTTGCCGCAGTTTCACTAAAGCGTGAAAGCCGTGCGAAGTTGACTATTCTGGCATCGTTGTGTAGGTCTGACTGATCACGGATGATGTTGCCTTTGACGATTCTCTCGAAACGAAGATAAAGCACTGCCTTGGCAACCACTAAAAATGAAATAAGAGGTAAACTATAGCCAATGACCTTCTCAAAACAGGGTTATCGAACTTCCTATAATTGACTTTCTCACTTTGAATGTGGTTCAAAAGGAATGTAGTCTCCCTCGCAGCCCCTTCTTTGTGTCGGTCACGCAACGCTAGAGAAAGGAATGTGGCGTCCGCGATTGCGAACCCCGACAACGGAAATCTGCCCGACAAATCACTGAATTTCGTATATGGGACACACGTCGTACCTGATAACGATTCTCTTTCCTCCTTTGTTTCCGGTCTTGAGTTTTGATTGCTTGCTGCAATTCAAACAAGGTGATAAATCCTGATGTTAGTGCTTCTACCAGTTTTATGTAACTGATATGAGTTTCTGTTCTTTGATAATACTCAAAACCAGGAATTGCGGAACAGAGTATGTTTCTAAAGTCCGGGGGGGGGTCGTTTCTCGAAATCTCCCGATATTTTCGGGCACGATAAACTTTTCGGGTGGTTTTTCGGACGCGATTTAGAAGTCCCGAAAAGTGTTTCTCGAAACTCCCCAAACCCCCCGATAATTATCGGGAACACGAAATCAAAATTATAAGTTCAAAACTTTGCGAATACTTTGCATAAATAAAAAATGAAGTACAGGAAACTTATCGAAAGACAGGGAATCTGCTAATTAAAGCAATATATGGACCGTTGATACATTTCGGCATTGTATTTCTAGTTTTGGCCTGGTTGACTTGGCTCTGGCCCCATCACTTGAGAAGTGAGTTTGCCCCACCTATCCTAGAACCCTCGTTCTGTATATTACTCGGATGCTGGGCCCACATGAATAACAATTATACATTCTTACCTTTGCCTATGATGTCCTTTTTAGTTCCTAAGAAGTCGAGGACGATGTTAGTTAGACAATCCTCTACCGTTACATTAAAAAATCCTGAGAAACTTGACGTAATAGATCGAACACTAGAGAGCGTGTTTCATCAGGATTTCCAAACAATGAGAAGAGGGTTGAAAAAAAACGAGGCAAAGTCGAGTTTTTAAACCGACTTCGAGGTTTAAAAAGAGATTTGTCCTGATGACAAACTCTATCGAGTGTTTGATATTACTTCTCAAACGAATGATTTAATGCCGAGAAAAAGAAGGAATAAAATCTCACAATTCTCTGCAAATTAAGACTGCGTTTTCCGAGCTCCTCCACGGTTATGATATTCTTTGTTCAAACTTGATGAATTCTTAATGAATATGGGTATATATAGTTTAAAATCTGCTAATCTTTGCTTTGATTTCTGATAACCAGTGAGTTACTGTTCTGTTTAGGGCCCATCCACACTAACGCGTTTTCGTTTGAATCCGCGCCAACAGCAAATAAAAACTGATCGATTGTTTGGAGCTAAATCTCCCGTCCACACTAAAACGAATACTTTTGCAAACGCATTAGTGTGAACAGGGCCTTAGGCTTCGGGCTTTGCTTACCTTCCACACACCCATAGAGTTCAATTCGCATACAGTTTGTTAGTCCATCCCAAGATAACGGTCGCACTCTAATAACCTTTGCTTTAATTTCTGGAAACCAGTGAGTTACTGTAGTATTTCTGTCTGAATTAGCGGTAAAATTCTGAAACAAGAATATATTTCAAAAGTCTAGCTTAATAGCCCGAGTAAATTGTTGAGCTTTGTAACTTGAAAAAGAAGTGGTTTTGCTTAAGACCCTGTGTCCGATGAGCGTTCCAATGGTATGATTTATTTGCTTTGGTCACTTTGACGGTACGAAACCTTTTCTGAGCGCATGAATTAAAGTCATTCTCGAAGCCAGAGCTCCCCGGTTCGTCTCCTCGCTGGGGAGGCTCTGGTGAGAGCCACTGACGCATGCGCGAGATTTGATACAGAGCCGTTGAGAGAAACAACTTTCTGCGCATGCCCTCACGTTCAAAGTCAGCAAATCAGCGACGGCCCTCAAATGGATGTCACCAGAACCTCCCCTACGAGCAGACGAGCCGGGGAGCTCTGGGAACGAGAATGATAAAAGGTCCGCATGCAACCGTAATCTTTTGCAGTTGAAATTGCAGTTTCTAAGATGAAAATTATAGAGTTTATGATAGAGCAGATTTCGTATGACTTTGAAAAATGCCGCGACAAAGTTGTGCCGCGCCGTGACCGCGACCGTGACCGCGACCGCGACCGCGACCGTGACCGTGACCACGACCGCGACCGCGACCGCGACCGCGACCGCGACCGCGACCGCGACTACACAATTTCATTCGGTATCTACAACAGGCCAGCTTCGTGCCGCGCCGTATCGAGGCACTTTTCACAGTCATACGAAATCTGCTCTATGCTAAGTACTGCACTATAGAGTCCACTGGAGCTATACATGAATTAGCCTGTCATAGTAGTCGGATAGCAATAGATCATAATAGATAATAACAAGCAACAGCGCGAAGGCCTACGTCTACGACTGCGTGTTGCTCTTTAAAGTGGTACTAAGCAAAAAGGGTCAGAGTGTCTTTAGAGCTACAAATTGTTGGCGACCTGGGGCCGGTTCCTGAAAGTTTGGATAAAGTTATCCATGATAAAAGTTATCTGTTGTATAGAATTTGTTCAGGATTTATCCGTTGGATAAGCATTTATCTACAGATAACTCTTAACTGACCTTCTAGTAACCGGCCCCTGGCTTCCAACCCTTTCCTTTAAAATTGACAGACTTGACGCACAGAGTTGCATGAGGAATGTGTGGTCTAACTATTGTAGTCTAATCAGTGTTTTACCCTAATTTTGCCCTTCTCTTTCAGGCTTGTCCAGTCCGCTCCGTTCGTAGAGTACGAGAGAACATATCTTGTGATCCAGTTGTCAAATAATGCTTGCCCTTGTGTCGCGATACCTACAGAAACAAGCCACGTCAAACTCCAATGTAAGTAATGTGTAAAAGAAGCTTATCCATTCACCTCTCTGGTTGCGATAGAGCAGATTTCGTATGACTGTGAAAAGTGCCGCGACAAAGATGTGCCGCGCCGACCGTGACCGTGCCGCGACTACGCGATTTCATCTGTGTTTCTACAGCAGGCTAGGCTCCGTGCTGTGACTGCGCCGTGTCACGGCACTTATCACAGTCATACTAAATCTGCTCTATCTCCCTCTATACAAATTACTCTTCTCAGTGAAAATGCGCTTTGAGCCGGCATTTCACTAGTGAAGTAAGCAGAGACGGAGTCGCAAGGTCGTTTGCGTTCGTGTTAAAATATAAGAACGGAGATCGAAGGAGACGTCAGCGTGAAGGAAGCAGAAAGGAAGGTTCCCTTTTCTTACGTCTCCGCCCACTAACGTAAGCTCTTACGTCTACGTATACTCGGTCTCCGCTTATTTAACTAGTGAAAAGCCGGCATCAGCAATTAAAATAGCAACGAAAACGCGTATTTTTTTTGTCAGCGGTTCATCACTATTTTCACCGTTACTCATTAGCATAGACCTAATATATAAATATATAAATTTAGCCACTGTCTAATAGCGGAGCTCCCGGTGACATATTTTTCTGTGTTGGGGTCTTGGTTTACCTGTGTGGGGGCGCGCAGACACGGACGCGCCAGCGATACCCAAATGGGAATACCGCTCAACCATAACCGTTATACCTGAGTTCTACTTTGAGCTATTGTATTTTTTCCTGCGATACCTATGGTGCTCCGCTTTAAGGAGCTCCGCTATAATATGCCACGCTATCGGGCACACGGCTTGATCTTACTGCATACAGTAAACTAATGCTTGCATGTCTGTCTGTGTGTCTAAATCTGATAGCACAGCATCTCTAGGGCACATTCTCGGGCGATCAAGTTTTCTTCTAGGCATCTACTTCGTTAATGAATAAGAGCCAACCAGCTAATTTCTTGGTCTCAAATTACTCAAACTAATCAATCAGAATGACTTTTTATTGCATCGCCAATCATTCGCCAAAGAGATTCTAAAAATATTGCAATTGAGCGTAAAAACATTTCCATCTCCTCAGAAAACCTTCCCTGGTTTGACGTGTAATATATGACAAAATATAGTTTTTGCTTAAAAAAACTGCAAATTCGGATATCTCTCGCTGGGCCTAGGAGCGTTTCGTTTTCGCAAACAATCCTTTGCGCGCCTTGAGGTGACATCAGCTGGCACTGGCAACTTCAAGGATAAAATGACAATTTCGTCCCGATTTACCTTGCACTATGGTATAACTGAGTTATATTTTGTGCTATTGTAGTCTTCCTGCGATACCTATGGGGCTCCGCTCTGCTGCCTTCGGCAGCTAAGGAGCTCCGCTAGTACTTTTGACCCTGATTTACCTTGCACTACCGTGGGCTTGCCTAGATCCACCTGTAGATATTCCGCATCATCTGCGAAAGCAGAACACCACCCTCCCTTGGAGTCCTTGACCACCTTGTTCAGCCTGGCGTGGTATGGTTCGTGTTTGGTGTCGTATGAAGAAGACGCGGTTATTTGACTGTCTTTAATCTTGCCGTTTGACATTCCGAGTTCGTGTTTGCAAACTAGAAGAATCAAAGAGCTGTGTGAGCAAACTCGTTCAGAAGACGTTCAAATGTCGTTTTGAAATTTTGAGCCTTTGCTAGTCGGCAAGCCTTTGTATCCCTGGTGTAGCTTAGGTCTCGAAGTCCGAGAAGGTTATTACGAAATACGGCGGAATGCGTCACATTTCAGTGCGATCGAATTCGTATTTTTATTTTATTTTATTTTATTAACTTTGCCACAGAACACGAATAAAAAAATACAAGAAAACGAGACAAGTGGCAGGGACACCGCAACAGCTAATGGCCAATTACTGCGGGCCTTCGTATATCCACCTAAGCTAATATAAATACCTTAGTTTTAGAGCGGATTTCACATGACTGTCAAAACTTGTTATGTAATTGCGATTGCTCGCACCGTAACATTTTCATGGTCATATGATATCTGCTTTACGAGAGAGATTGTCATTCACTGCTCACCTTTGGACTTTTTCCCACTAGCTCTCGGGCACGTGCTTTTGGTTGTGATAGCACGTGCTATTTTACCGTCGCCAACGTTACTAGCTAACCACCTGTGACTTGGAAACATATAGACGCAACCAGTTCCGTCCTTGACCTCGACCTGAAAACGAAAGCGTCACCAATTCGTCATGAATATATGATTATGCTGTGTACATTTGATCAATTTGAAGTGACATGCAAAATAGTATCAGGACCCCCCCCCCCCCCCCATGCAAAATAGTATCAGCATATCAAGAAAGTGCTGTCGTTTTTATGGCAAATCCGCGCGGGTTGCCTGTGGTGTTCAAAACGTGACTCAGGCCCCTCGGCGGGGGGTAAAAAAAAATGGCGACCAAGAGAAGCATGTTTCTCGAGTACCTGCAAGTTTTGGTCAATTTTCTTCCTTTTTTCGCTAAGATTTGAGGAAAAGTACTTACAGACCTTCCAAATAAGGTAAGGGGGAATTTCCTAATAAGGAAGTTTTGCAACGTCGGCAAAACGACAGCTTTTGGCGAAATTTTCTTGATATGACCCCCCCCCCCCCCCCCCCCCCCCCCCTCCACGAAATAAAAAATGAGGAAAAGGAGGGGAGAGGGCTTTCTTTTCTTTTTTTTGCTTTCGTTTTCCCAAGAAAGCCTGATAATCAGGCTACATGCGAAAAAGATGGGCTCGAAATTATTTTTCAGTGATAGTACATTGCAGTTTCTTTTTCTTGTGGCTGTTTCTCTCAACCTGACCCTCAGATAATATTATAATACTGATGAAGAGAGAGAGTCCTTCTTGGTTCCAATGGACCGGCCTTCAAGGAATGGCAACTCCAAGCGCTTCCATAGAGCACATTCAAAATGCAATCAACATGCGAATAGTTTTTTTCCATGGTGTGCTAGGTTTTGGAACACACTGCCAGGCTCGATTACTGATATAGAGGATAAGGGCCGATTTAAAGGGGAGCTCCGAAAATATTTAATTGACAATGGCCACTGGTTTTAGAGAATGTATTTTAAATTATTATTTATAGATTTATTCCATGTATTATGAATATTTAGATAGATTTGTATATTTTTTATTTATACTGATGTGATACCGGAATTGGTTTTATCAGTCAATAAAGTAGATGTAGATGTAGAATCGGTGGTGCAAATGCAACGCAGCATGTGTCTAGAAAAGTAACCATAGCAACGTAAGACACCTCTAAATATAGCCACCTTTTTGACTTTGATATGGATATTCTCACAATATCCGATAATTTTTTTTAAATAACAATGCGTAATACAGAGGAGCTTGTTTTAGTTGAAAATAAAAACATTCTATCAGTAACATGCACACGTCGACAAAACATTTTGTTGAATAATTTCTTTCATTAATTCGAAGAGGAGGTCTGTCAGTCTTCCCATAATGCATCGCTTTTGAGCCATATTATAAATGGCCGGTGACGCGCGCGCGATTCGGCAGTTGAACAAGGAGGATTTTGTGAAGCTCACAAATTTGAGCGCTCCGGCCTTTCGCACACAAAAAGCGATTGCACCTCTGCAACGATGAACCCACGGAAGTATAAACTTCAGGTTGCGGCAAGTTTCACGTGTCTGCATGTTAACACCGTCTTGGGACATTTTGCTTTCCCGTCGTCGCTTGAAGACATAAGATTTTGTTTGCTTACAAGCAGGGCAAAAAAATAGCTAGCAGGATTATCTTCGCCAGCAATTCTGAAATATTTTCTTCCAACGTCGTCAATATTTTGTGGAATTGTCGTATCAAAATCGTGACAATTCGTTTTGTATTGCGACTCTCGATGACTTTCTGGAGGAATCGCAAGAAATAAAGCTTATTTTCGTCGATGAAATCTCAATTCTCCTTAGATTAGCGCGCGCTCTCGCGCAATCACAACGGCTTTTCGCACGAGCTCTAGCACTTTTCTGTTCACATTTTCCCATATTTTTCGGCGAATAAATATCTTTCTGACATTAGATATTGCTTAAAATATAGCTAAGAAACCATTCCGGACTTTGTATTGCAGAAATGTATCGCGTTTGAATCAATTTTTAGATATTAAGTTCAGGATCGACCCCGTTCGCGAGTGGTGACGGCGAGCGAGAGACGTTTTCAATAAAATCAGAGGGCAATTGGTTAGAAATAGTAGATTTTGGTTAATGAAAAATGTAAACAAAGTCATCGCCTGGACAAAATGTCCGTGCAGAGATTTGACGGCAAAGTTGCGCCCTTGTTATTTTCCGCCTGCTTGACATTATGAAGTGAGAATTTAGCTAAACCACGAGTTCATTTCATAGACTTTTATGTATATTTATCAGATTGCATATAATGGTGCTCTTAAGAGATTTTTATTGAGGGATTTCACATCTGTTTTCTCGCTTTTTTCCCGGGAACATTGTCCGTTTTGGCGGGTAGTTTCAAAAAATCTCGCGCAGGTGCTCATGGGAAGACTGACAGACCTCCTGCGTCAATTCTAATTGGGATTAAGGTCGACTTGAATTTAATAGAAATCGTCTCCGATTCAGACGTCGATCGTAATCTGCCGATCTCAATAAATAAATTGAGCCTACAAGCAGTCGATCTGCGGCGACCGCACAGATAAACATTGGGTGAGCAATTAGAATTGACGCATGAAGAAGAGCGATGTTTGAATCAACGCCGATCTTTAGTCGTTTCGAGCGACACAAGCGGTCGTTTTCATCTTGGCGTCGCTCTTAATTCAGTGGCTGATTCATACGTCGATCTCCTCATGCGCTTATTACAACTAATTAGAATTGACGCGGCAAAAGATCGACGTATGAATTAGGCCTTATTAATTCGCAAAGAAACTTGCGCGCGCGGTGCATTTCAGCAGCATTTCAATAGCGCGCACGCACGCACGCGCGCGATACAAACTATTTCGTGCCTCCTTTAAGACACTAAGTAATTACCTTGTCCAAAAACCATCCCGCGCCGAACCAGCTGTTGTCATGTCGTATTCGAAGTTTCTTTAACTGGCCAAGCTTGGGGACATTGACCTCAAACTTGTCAGTGCTAAGGGAGGATTGAAGTAAAATAACTTTTAGCTAAGTTTTTGTGACAATTGTGTTGTAAGACACTTCCTCGGCTTGGGCGTAATGTTTTCCCATTCGAGATCACGTGTCATTAATAAATCTTTTCTTCTTTTGAATAGCCTGCTTGCAGGCGGTACTGAGTGTTTTTATCGCGGAAAACCCGGTCCGTTTGCAGGCAGTACTGAGTGTTTTTATCGCGGAAAACCCGGTCCGTTCGATGATCGGGCGCCATCTTTGAATTTTGAGGCGCGCGGTCCCGGGGGCGAGCGCAAAAAGATGGCGCCCGATCATCGAACGGGCCGGGTTTTCCGCTCCGTACCGCATGCAAGCAGGCTATCTTTTGAATGGTTCCATGCGAAGCAGTAGTAGTAGTAGATACTTTTAAATTTACACTTGAATTGTAGAGTAGCTTTGGGAAGCTTATGTCTCGGGTGTGATGTTAGTCATATGTTTGGCTAAGTGTGAGCTCTGCACTGAGGATGGCCATTCCAACTCCCTAGTGGTTCCCTCAGATTCAGGTTATTATTGATGTAGTGCATGTGAGAGACAGGACCGACAGTTTTAGTACACACTTACTGATCTCTTTCGAAGTCATTTCTGTTGCTATTGAGTTCGATTTCCCGCGATTTCCCGTTCACTCCATATATGGTCACAAACACACGCGCGTCGGTTCCAGCACCAAACACATCCCCGGTGTAGACGTAAATTTGATATGGGACGCCTGTGGTATGAAATGCGTTAGTGTTGTCAAGAGGGCACGAGAAATGAGAGTAATTCCCCATACACGGTCTCCTTCCATGATTGTTATTTTTAATCTATTTTTGGCTCTCCATTTGAATGGTGTGCAATGATGTGAAACGGGCGAATTGAGGAATGTTAGGGAAGAGGTCAAAACACTTGTACTCGACTCGTACCCAATTTTTTCAGGGGAGGTGGTGGGTACCGGCATCTACCCCCTTAGGTACCCAATACCCCCTTTTCAGACCTCATTTTCTCAGCGCATGATCTAGGGGGTACCTGTTTTTATTGCACATGGACTCCTCTCGCTGCGAGGAAAGCGCTGGAGCATTCACCTTTTCAATATCTATTTTATTTAAGGAGATACTTGCTCCTAAAATTCAGCTTTGAGAGGTAGGTGGCTCCGGCACCTACACCCCCCCCCCCCCCCCCCCGCCCCCCCCCCAAAAAAAATTGGGCACTTACAGAAGTACGGATGTTTTAACCTCTCCCCTTAGAGGGTTGGTATGGAAGAAAAAGTGTCTTGAAGACCACTCATCTTAGCCACCCTCTAAAGTCTCGTCTGAAAATTTGATTTTACAACTATATTTGACCATGTGGATGGCACGGCGAATTTTAATGTGGGAACTTTTATATGACAACTTTTATTTAGTTTGCTCGTGCTTTGCTCTGGAGTACTACGCTTTTGTTTAGTCAAATAATTAGTTGTCAAATAAAATGTGTTCCTCCAGACGGCGCTTTAGTTTTCAATAGAAACATAATACAGTGGAACCCCGATTTTACGATATGCCACGGAGGCAGGAAAACTGTATCCTAAAATCGGGGTATCGTTGTGTCCGTACTCCCGATTTAACGATATAAAGGCGATTCCATGGAAAATATCGTTATATCGGGGTCCGGTTAATTATAAATTTACTGATTTATTGAGACTGATTTATTGCAGCAGTCATTGTAATGCTGTGAGATTCACTTTATTAAAGATATTTTCTGTAATACGAGGATACCACGTATATATAAAGACATTGGTTTGGAAATCGTATGATTGCTAAGGCTTCTGTGCTACTTTTTTCTACCATTGACCGCATAATATCGTTGTAGCGGGAACAAATTTGCGCTTGGGTCCCAAGATTACCATCGTAAAAACGGGAATATCGTTGAACCGAGTATCGTTAGATCGGGGTTCTGTTTCATACATTTTTCTGTATTTATTCGCCGGGACTCAAAATGTTATCGTAAAATCGGGGATATCGTTAGATCGAAGATCGTAAAATCGGGGTTCCACATCGTCTCGTTACTCACCATATGCTAACTTGGAAACGCATAGTAATATGTGTGTTGCTATGACGACATGAATGGCATTCATACTGTGTGACTACCTCTCCTGGAATGAAATGAAAAAATCAGCACTTCTATTTGAATACTGTATACAGCTATTTCGATTAACGTTGTCGGAGTAAACTCGACCACACTACAGGAAAAATGGTGTGGACTATGAGAAAATAAGAAAAAGAATCGAGAATAAAGTAGTAAGTGTGCTTCGCGATACCAAAAATATTTTTAATTGCTACAGAACGTGTTTACCCATATTCCCTAGCAGTCTGGGCGCATACGCTTGAGCGCTTTACCGACAACGTTTCTTGAAATAGCTGTTTGATCAAAATCTCTTACAGCGATTTTCATAATTCTATGAACTCCCACTTTACATTTTCGAACGCAAAACTGCGTTTTAGCTTCCGTCCATCAAACATTTGCTCTCGCACGCTTGCTGACCACTTCTCTGACAAGAAAATAGCTCCAATCGCAATCCAATTCCATCCGCTCGATGACAGGTCAAAACAACCTAGAATTGCATTTGTCTAACACTTATGAAAGGTTTTTCGATTAATCTGAAGGATTATTTTGATTACTACGGGCAATTGTACATGTGTTTTTGTTTTTACAATTTTACTTATTTTATGTCCACGGTTGACGAATATTAAGCGTGCGAGTGCCCCTTTAAGACCTTTTAAGAATATATTTTATCGCGTTTCGAAATGTATGCTTGTGTTGTATGGGAGTTCAGTATTTAAAAGAGCTTAATGCTCTGTTGAGCTTTTCCTATGCTTGTAGACCAATCAGAATGATGAAGAACAAAGACCGAGAGAGATTCAGCATCCCTCGGGTACAAGTTCCAATTAGAATTGTATATCGTGTTTGTGAAAAGTAAATGTGCTTGTATCTCCCTGAAATTATTATCATTTTAGTCTTGCGATTTTGTTGTTTTTCGTATCTCTATCGCGTATTTTTCATTTTAGTTTAGTTTACCATTTTCTTCTCCAGTTTTTGCATGGACCATTTCTTAAGTTCATTTTTTTCTATCCGGCAGGTGGACGTGCGCTTTCTAATTGAAGGTTGACAGTCGTATTTTAGCCTAGTAAGGTGCTTACATTGTTACTATCAGCATATGAATAGCTTTTCCATGTTATTACAGTCATAACGCGTACTTCTAGTAGCACAAATAACAACAACTTACATATCAGACGTTTTTGTTTTGGCGAATATGTGGGGTGTGCTATCCTTTAAAGCTGGATTTAACATTTAGCATTGATATTTCCTAAAAGAGCAATATTATTGCTGGAGAGTTGGTTTCTTTGAGAAGTCACTTGACAGTACATTTAAAAAGAAATAAGATATTTTTACCTGAAAACTTGAAATTCCCAGACTTCACCATCGGCCATTTACGTTCGAGCCCACCCTCGAGTGGTTGTCCTTGTTTTGTTACCAAACATTTTGAACGTGGCATTTTCTTCTAAGCTTTCTTAACCTTCCATGAAATCCTTCCATATACATGGCTACCTTTTTCCTGGTTTCCTTGTCATAAAAACACCCCTGATAAGTTTAGCAAAACTGCTTCATCGCGTAGCTTCTGTTTCAGGCAAGGCAACACTTGTTAATAATTAATGACGCTGTTATAAATTTATTAAGCTCTTCAAGCTGCTTCCAAGCGATAAGAGCGCCTGTCAAGAAAACAAGGAATGGCTTTGAAGTACAGGCCTTAGTTTTCTACCCTTAATATGTTTTATTCACTGCTGTTACCGCCCAAATTTGCGTCAACGTATCGTAGTTCCTAATGTTTAAAAGGCGACCTTTCAATGAAAGCTTTAATTTAAGGTCTTTGATTTAGGGTTATACGCTTATAAAATTTCTTCTTCAACTAAGCCATTCGTATTTGATTTTCAACCAATGGTAATCTGATATCGTGATCTAAACTCTTGTGACCATTGTATTGGCACCTGTGGCCTTGTTGACTTCTGACGAGTGGTCGATTGTATTTGATGCTCTTACATGCTGAAAGTTCAAGTGCTACCCGCAGGGCTATGTCTTGTATAGCGGCGTTTAACTGTCCAGCCGTAGAGATTTGATATTTCAGAAAAAAAAACATTTTAACAGTAAATTTTACCTTCAAAATAGACGAGTTTGTCCTCTAATTAGTTGCGTCGTGTGTAATAGGGACAAGATGGAAATACTACAGATTCCTCGGGGAACGACAAGAGTGGATTTCTCAACCCGATCCGAATTCCGATTTTTTTCACATTCCAAAGTTATCAAATAAGTGTAAAGGGCCGTTCACACGGTGCGATCTCAGTTGCGATTTGAGGTGCGATTTTTGCGGCGATCGTCGACGTCATATCGCGCGGTGTGAACGGCCGGCGATTTAGCTCCTGCGATATTTGTCAGTTTGTTAGTGATCTGAAGAAGTCGTACCCGCATCGCAGTGGAATTTGAACATGTTTGAAACGCCTGCGACGTCGCGGCGACATCGCAAGTGAAATCGCCATAAGATCGCCGGCCGTTAACACCGCGCGATATGACATCGCCACAGAAATCGCACCTCAGATCGCAGCTGAAATCGCCTCGTGTGAACGGCCCTTAAATAATTCACGCCATCGATTTCACGTCCGCAGCACACTGTTTCCTAAATTATACTCATTCGTTCTTTTATTTCGACATTTTCATTTATACATAGTTACCGACATACAGTGCGCGCATACATTATAGCTGGATTCATCCATTCGCCTTTGTCACGGCGCCGCCATTTTGTTTCCAGAATGACCCTGTAAAGCAGAAAAAAAGCAATCAGCCAATCAACTTTTTGGTTCTTAAACAAACAAGAAGTAGTTTCTGCTAACTTGGTCATCTTTTGTACCATAACTCCCAGCATCAGGCTTCGCTTTCCAACATGAGCAAACACGCGACCTGCTTGGCCTCGTTTCCATGCTGAATAGATCGGCTGCACAATTCAAGATGGCGCTTGTGTGGCAAAGGCGAATTCATGTTGAAACCTAAAAAGAATAATCTCATGCTACATGCTACTTTGAAAAAGTGCTGGTGCGTATGGTAAACCGAAAAGAACATAGTCCAGTTGCTAGAGACCCTCGGGTGTACAATGCCTGAAATTGCGACCATTGCACACACTCTCCAATGCAACAAGAATATTTATACAGGCGACAAAAATGTTGAGCTCTGGTCGCCAAAAGGCGACATTTTTTTATCTTTATGGTAGATATTTTGGTCACTAAAAATTTCCATGTTAGGGATCATTTTTTGACGCAAGGGGTTAAAAACAACATCTGACTCAGGTTTTAATTCATCTAAGTGTGTGATTTTTTTGAAGCTATCCTGTTCATGAAGTTTACTTCATTGAACATCTTGATTGAAGTCTACTTCATTCTCCTATTGAACATCCAAGGAAGCTAAACACCATATTGCTCTTATAATATCAATTAACCGTGACGTCATCGAAACAAGTCCCACTTGTTTCCTCATGATCAGCCCAACCTCGTTCCCAGCGGCCAGCGCCTTTCCCTTGGAATGCTGGGAACAAGGTTGTGCACGACCGGCCCTGTACCCTGTAGAATATTTAACAATTAGACCTCGAGGCCGAATGTGCTATGATGAATAGACCATGAGGCCGAAGGCCGAATGGTCTATTGATATCATAGCACATGAGGACGAAAGGTCTAATTGTTTTAGTATAAACCAACTAGTTGGTCAGTTTTGGCAATGAATTCCATTATTTTATGTTGAAAAAATCAAGTTTTCTTGCAAAGAAAGGTTGTGGTTTTGCCAGGCACGGTCTATCACTAATAGACCATTAGTAGCTCAGCCAATCAGAAGCAGGATTTGTAATTGACCATTAGTTGGTATATACTAAATGCAAATAGCTTCCTGTACGCACTGCGTACCTATGTTTTTTGAATAGCCAAGCTCACGCCCTCAGTTGCATCATAGGTAACCAGGGCGAGATGGTAGAAATAAGGGAAGGAGTTGACGAACTCTTCCCATAATGCACTTCGCCCCCATTTTCATTGCCATCAGTCCATATTCACCGGACGAACAACCTTTACTTTTTGTCAGTTTAACGTATTCTACCGTACAAATGCAGGGGAAATCTCGTAATAGTAGTTTGGCATGTAGGAACATTTAGATAACGAACTATCAGATGTTATTCTGATTTAGACATTTCTCGACAAGCGAGTAATGGTTCGTTGCAGTCTAGAGTTCCTCAAAGCCCTGTAAGACTTTCTTTTCACCGGGCTTCGGTTCGCCTTGTGGTGAACGCGGGAGGATGACGGCTCTTTGATTCGAGACACTGCGTTGATTCGAGAACCTTTTTTAACCGGGAAATTTTCGCAGTGGCGAACTTTCTAGCCTTTTCATATAAAACCGAAACTCCTCAAGAATATAGGCGTCTATTAATGCATCATTTTTCCTGCCAGATCAATATTTCTCTACTTTAGTTACTTGCCAAGTTCATTAAAGAGCCGTTGTCAGCCACTCCTTTGTTATTGTTTTCGTTCGATATTAGAAGACAAATTACGTGTAGAAGTCTTAAACTGAACATCTAAAAACAAAGTTTCAGATTTGATTTACCAAATTCAATCGAGAATATTGCTCTTTATTATATAGACACGAGTGTTTTACTGGGAAATACGCCACTCGTAGATCTCATACGAAGCTACATCCGGGTCCTCAGTGACATATTTTCCATATCCTCACTAGTGAGGATATCGGTCAAAACAAAAGTTCTTGGAAATCAATTTGGAATATTTTTTCTGGTTTGTCTATATAATAAAAAGAAAATTACACGGTGGCTTGAAGATATGAGTTTTATTTTCTCGTGTCAAAACAATATTTTACTCATTCGCTGCGCTCATTCGTAAAATATTGTTCTTGCCACTCGAAAATAAAACTCATATCTTCGCGCCACCGTATAATATCCTCTATATATTCTCCAAATCAGCCGATGGAAATGGATGCTTTCTCCGACTTGGTATGTTGCTATGCTGTCAAAATGGCGGCTGACACAGGCTCTTTAAATATGAAATGTCACGATTCTAGGATTATCTTAGGCCTAGGATATACGCCGGTCTCATAATACAAATTAACTATGACAATAGAGATTCCTCATTTGCATTAGGAACGGCTCATGGTTAGACCAAGGTATGTTCAAAACCTTAAAGGGGCACTCGCACGCTTAATTTTTTGTACACCTGTCAAAAAAAGAAGTCTAAAGCTACGGCTAAACTAGGACACATGTAGCGCGCAACATTTGTGTCCTGCATGTTTCCCCGAGTGGCTAAACTAGGAAACATTTCTCCTGTAAAAGAGAGATACTGAACAGTGGAAAAGCCTCTGCTAAGAGGTTATGTTTAGGCACACCCGGGCCTAGTATTCTTGACCCCTTTAAGAAGCGTTAGAGGTCACGCCTTTTTAGCAAGTAACAGCCCGTCACTACGTTAACAACTGAATGCAGCGAGACTGTCCATAAACTCAATATTTCCCAACTCGCGAAGGAAACCGGCGATATAAATTTGCTATCGGCAGAAGTGCGGATGAATTTCTGGCTGCCTGAGATGAATTTGACAACTAACCCGGGATGATCTCATCAGCACGGTTCACCCGTTCACCTGTTCTTTGACCAGGTGCCTTATTTACAAACTCTTATCTCGTAAATTTCTCTATCCAACCACAAGCTGGGCCCATAGCCTTTTTTTCCAATTTAGGACAGGTATCCCGCGCATCAGCATAAAACCTGAAAAATCTCAAAAGACCGTCCAAATATGTCCATCAAAGTTTAGAACTCCTATTATCTACGTTATTCTTTGCATGAACTTGCTTACTTTGGACGCTTTCAGTTGAATTAATGCTATCACTGATTTCATAATTCCACAAGCTGACGGTACCTCATCAATTATTCATTCCTGTTTGACCTTATACTAATATTCAGTCAAAATAACAGTGTGAGTCCCTGTGTCGGCAAGATTCATTAATTCGCCCTAATATTCGCGTTCTGCTTCCTGTACTCTAAGTACTAAAGTCCAGGGTTAGTGGCGAAGGGGTCACTGAAGGTAAATATTAACGTAGTTATTCGAATCGAGGTAAACACTTTGCTTTTATGCTTCCTTACTTTTCGACAGAAAAGTTACTGGTTCTAGGTAAGCGCGAAGAATTCTATGTTGACTTCTTGATCGTCAAAACACTTTCACAAAATCCGTTCTTTGAAAATGCGTTTAAAACAATATCTGTAGGTAAATTTCAAAAAAAGGAATTGATTTAAGGAATAAAGTTACGTAGAGGGTTGACTGTCAACTTATTGATGGTTGATTGCAGAGGCGGTGTCGTAATAAATTGCTTACAATGGTCAAGTGGTCTTTCATATCGGCCAAGGACTGTGTTACTTTATAAGTATAACACGCCTACAACTAATATTCACTGTGAAAAGAACCATTTTTGGCGAATGTTTTACCTCTCGTGAGGCCTTTCAGGCTGATGCAAAAATTGCAAAAGCTTCAAAATAGAGCAGCTAGAGTTTTAACTCATTCAAGCTATGACTCTAATGCCGATCCTCTTATCGAAAGGCTTGGGTGGAAACATCTCGAATCTCAGCGAAACTTCCATAAGGCTGTCATGGCATATAGATCCATGAATAAACTCGCACCCGATTACATGCGATCCATCTAATGCATATATTCCTGATGAATATCCAGAAAAAAATATTCCAAATTGATTTCCAAGCACTTTTGTTTTGATATCCTCACAATATCCTCACTAGTGAGGATAGGGAAATATGTCACTCAGGTCACGGTTGTAGCTTCGTATGAGATCTACGAGTGGCGTATTTCCCAGTAAAACACTCGTGTACATATAATAAATAGTGCTCGCTTGCACTCGTTACACCAAAGCTGTAAATGATGCGAAGTAATGAGTTGTATCATTTTCTTTCTTAGAAACCATGGTCGCCGGGCGTTTTCTCGTCCTGTTCTTCGCTGCGGTTTTTCCTCTGGCTGTGGACGCCAGCACCAAAGGTAACAGTCCGATGCATCGTTAATTATACGCGAATTTTGTAAAAATATCAAGCGATTACTGCAGAAACATTCAGAGGGAAGTTGCTACATTAAATGCCCATAGTCAACCGGGAACCTTTGCGCTTTGTTTTTAATTGGATCTATTGTTATTCAACAGCTGTGATTGGCTAATACTGTAGGTCTCAAAGGGGTTCCTATTGCTCTTTGCATTTCACAAGTTCAAACTGAAAATTTGCATCGAATTTTCAACTGCGTTTTATTCTTGTGTGCCTGCAATGCGTCTTGGGCGCTTATGGGCCTTTATAACAGCATAATTGTTCTCCAAATGGCGCTTTAAAGGCCCATCATCAACCCAGAGCATTTGCGGTCTGTTAGCCAATCAGAGCACCCGAAAAACAATATGGATCAATTTGAAAACAAAAGAAAACGGGACGCAAAGTCTCCCGGTTGGTGATGGGCCTTTAAGGGTCAGTGTCACGATTTTAGGGTCAATTTAGGTAGCTTTAATGCAGTCAAATTTTTGATGACATTTTTGATTTCTTACCAGGCTGAACAGTTTTCAAACTTCGAAATTTGATAGCAAGCTATTAAACCTTACGATAGCATCCCTATATAAAGCAAGAGTCACATCCTTTTCTTTATAACACTAAATAATAGTAATGTAGGATTCTGAGTTGTTTATGTATGATACTGGTTTATTTTATACCATTTTGTTGAAGCAACCGTGACAGAGCCCCTTTTTAAAATTCCTATGAAGCCGCCAAAAAGTTTGATCTTTGACGGCGAAAGGTTCATTAAGGTGACTCCACGAATTTTCTGTAAATATAATTTCGGTCATAACGTTTTTAGTATTCTTGTGATGGATATGAAACTGGGAGGACAGTAGGAGGTATCTTTTAGCAATAGTTTAACTTATTTCGATTTCTATTTGCGTTAATACTTTGAATAAATCCCAGCTACAGTAGTCCCCTTTTTTCCTCTTGAAACGTCCAAATTTTGCTATCACTTTTGCACGAAATTTCAAAATTGGTGTTCAATTTAATTGCTGCAGATATTTAGAGAGCCTTAGCGAATTCTGCGAAACCAAAATAAACAAATGAATAAATTAGCAAATTAAATAAACAAGTCTCAATTTTGGTTCCGCCGAATTGCCTAAGACTTCCTAATAATATCTGAGGCAAATAAATGGAACACCAATTTTAAATTCCGTACAAAAGCGATAGCAAAATTTTGTTTTAGAGATGTTTAAAGAGGAATCAAAGGCACCGAGTGCCTCGGTAAAGGTCCACTGTAGCTAAATGGCACCTCCTACTGTCCTTCAAGTTTGATATCCGTCCCACGAGTATTATAAAAGTTATGACCAAATTTATATTTACAGAAATCGCGCTTGGACTTGGAGTCACCTTAAAGGTCCATGACCAGCCGGGAGCCTTTGCGCCCCGTTTTCTTTTGTTTTTAAATTTGATCCATTGTTTTTCGGGTGCTCTGATTGGCTAAGAGTTCGAAAAAGGCTCTCGGTTGGTGATGGGCCTTTAAAGTTATGAGTTGGTCGCACTTTGGTTACTGAATCTAAGAATATTGACGCCAACAAGAAAAGTTGACTTGAATTGGCTGCTGTGCTTTGAATGACCAACCAATAAGGGACGAAGTAATTAAGACTTGCATTTAGTAGCATGACCCAAGAAAACATTGGCGATTGCAGATCTACACGCTAGTAATCATTTTTGTTGTTTTTGTTTCATTGTGATTGGCTCGCAAAGTTGCGAGCAAAGAAAACGCAAAAACAAGGTAGAAATTATTTAATTTTGACATTTGTCTGAAATCCACTCTTCTATCCTACTGGTTATAATCCTGGTTTCACTTATGTTCCCCCAGGGAAGTGGACTGTAATAGTTAAGACCGCAAACTCTTTGTGGTCCGGTACAGACGACAAATTATCCATCATTCTTAACTCCAAAAATGGCGTCAAGACTAATGACAAACCGCTTGCAAATGGTGACAACGGTGCATTTTACAGGAATAGGTAAGTTACACTCGTTGAAAGAACGAACAAAGAGATTTTGACGGAATTTCTTTAGAAACTGATATGATTGATACGATAGACAAAATCGGCTAACGGTGATTGCATCTTGATGATTCATCGTCATCGATGACGTCTTATATGCTTGAAAACTTCAAAATCTCGTGAAGGGAAGACTCTAATATAACAAACCTTGCGTAGAATCGTCTAGGTCACCAGAGGAGCGAAACAAAGTGTTCACGTGATGTGACGCCACCGATGACGTCATCTATGCTTGAAAAATAAATATTTTGTGAAGGGAGGACTCTAAAGCAACCAAACTTTGGTAGAATTGGCTAGGTCTATAGGGGAACGAAGCGAAATAGTCACGTGATGTGATGTCATCGATGATGTCTTCCATGCTCGAAAAATCCGGTACATATCAAGAAAATTTCGCCAAAAGCTGTCGTTTTGCCGACGTTGCAAAACTTCCTTATTAGGAAATCCCCCTTACCTTATTTGGAAGGTCTGTAAGTACTTTCCTCACATCTTAGCGAATAAAGCAGGAAAATTGACCAAAACTTGCAGATACTCGAGAAACATCCTTCTCTTGGTAGCCATTTTGTTTTTACCCCCCACCGAGGGGCCTGAGTCACGTTTTGAACACCACAGGCAACCCGCGCGGATTTGCCATAAAAACGACAGCACTTTCTTGATATGATACCGTCGTGTACCAGCATAATTAAGTGCATAAGCAAGACTCCAAGAGAACCTAACTTCTCGTGATGTGCTCGTCATAGAGACATCAACGATGATGCCAAACTTAGAAAAAAACATAACCTGACTGGGAGCTCCGCTTTTAGGCTGTGCCTAAATCTATATATTATAATTATTTTGCTATATTCAAATTTAGTATAAACCAACTAGTGGTCTATTGTCAATGCTGAATTCTGATTGGCTACGCTACTAATGGTCTATAAGTTATAGACCATAAGTACGAAGAACTGGTGTCATCACTAGCAATCGCGCGACGACAGAACTGGTAGTTTCTTTCCTTGGCACTTAAAAATCTGAAAAATTGAAAACTTTTTCAAAACCCTTCCCTAACCCTAAACGTAACCTAACCCTGGATGATAGATAGTGATAGTGGGTTGACTGGTATAGCTGGTTCGTT
This sequence comes from Scolanthus callimorphus, assembly GCA_033964015.1. NCBI lineage: Eukaryota > Metazoa > Cnidaria > Anthozoa > Actiniaria > Edwardsiidae > Scolanthus > Scolanthus callimorphus. The sequence continues at coordinate 29,570,274 of CM066912.1, read as the reverse complement.
ATAGTGAATCTATATTGGTGTACTTTGACATGAATTTATATCCGAAAATCTTGCCGAGCGAACTGCTCTAAACAGCTCAATTGTGTTGTAAAAACGTTCAAGATTTACCCAAGTTTCCCTACATGTAAACTTATACTAAAACAATTAGACCTCTCGTCCTCATGTGCTATGATTTGAAATAGATCATAGCACATTCGGCCTCGAGGTCTAATTGTTATATAAAGCATTGGGGATCGCGCGCGCACTTTATTACGAGACGCTTGAGAAATTATACTAATTCGTCTCGCCGTGACTATTCGCTGATATTTACGTCGCCTTCGGCGACTAATTGATAGATATTTTAAAAATTATTATGATTTAAGTTAGGCCTACGGCAAACGCCGTACCAGAGTCGCGCCGTTCCAATCCAAAACAATAGAAAGTTCTTGATCATAAAGTATAATGAAGCGACATCCTTTGAAAAAGGAAAGGTTCGACAGAAGAAGAGCGGCTGAAGTTCGGCGTTTGCCGTAGTCCTTATTTATACACGACCCCACAAGCGACACCGCTTTCAATCCAATCATGTTTAAATAAAGTTTTTATTATTATTATTATTTTATTTAATAGGAATTCGACGTTTCAAATACATGTTGGGAAGGAGCTGGGATTCCTAGAGAGTATTACGCTGACCCTTACGAAGCCGGATGGGGATAACCGTGAAAACAGCTGGAAGGATTATCAGGTTACGATTTTCTGAGATCCGTAATGGCTGGTTGCAGTTTTAAACCGCACCTGGGGGGGGGGGGGGGGGGGGGGGGGGTTTGAGGACGTATGGAAAAATTTCCAGGAGGGTTGTATTGGACTCTGGAAAATTCCACGGGTGTGTCTGGAGACTTGAAATTCCAAGGGGTAGGGGTAAAAAAATACTTTCCATGGACATTTTATCCAAAAATAGACTTTCCAGGGTTATTTTGCCAGAAAAAACGAAATTCCAGGGGAGGGGGTATGTTTCACGAGTGGAAATTCCAAGGGAGGTTTTTTTTAAGGGAGGTCCTCAACCACCCCCCAGTTCGGTTTAAAAATGCATACCTCCAATATTGGGCAAAACCCAAAACAGTCTACACTCTGGGTGTAAATTTGCATAAACCATTGTCCGTTGCCATTTGCCATTTTAGCTTGACAACCAATGACGATTTGATTCCAAAAATACTGAAACACTAAAATGAAACTCCTGCGCTCATCGCTTGTGTTTTGAAGGAGACAAAAGGGCATAGTGAGCAAGTATAAGGGTTGAGCTACAGTAAAAACTCGCATAAAAGAACAAGTGGTTTAAGAACACTCAGGCTGAAATTTGGTCAAAAAGGTACCTTATACATAGGAACACATGTAGCCTGAAAAATGAAAATTGTTCTTGAATAAAAAAATTTGCTGCCAGTTAGGTTCGAGTACAGTAACCCACTGTGTGGTAGAGTACCGAGGAGGTCAATATTAGTGTGCTAGACCATGCACACACAGTTCTACAGCAGGAATTCCAGGGTACATTATATAGCAATTGTATTTTAGACTTGACTAATTGTTGTTACTACATGACTGTCACCTTTCTGTCAATCACATTCTTTATTTGACTGTTGTACAGTATGCAGTATTTGATGTTAAAAAACAACTTTAAGAACACCTTTAGAACATTTTCAGGCTGATTTTGCAGAAGACACCTAATATACAAGACCAAAGTTAGAGTTAATTACCGAGATTCGAGGCAATAACCCCAATACATCCCAAGGGATGTATTGGGGTTATTGCCGAGAATCGAGGTAATTAACGGACTTAGTTACAGTTGACAAGGAACAAATGAAATGCATTCTTCTCATTGAATTGAACAGTTTTGAAAAGGAGTACAGTTTACAATTGAAAAAGATAGCGGATTCCAATAGGAACTATTGTTAGTTATTTAGCTGCTTTCATAGAAGTGCGTTCCCCAGAGAAACTTATCTATACTATTTTAGTCAAATCACACTAGTGGTCTATTATCAATGCTGCGTTCTGATTGGTTGAGCTACTAGTAGGCTATAAGTTATAGCCTACTAGTAGCGAAAAGTGTGGGATTTGAAAGCCAGAAAATGGCAAATGACCAGAACAAAAACATTTTTTGGCAATACATATTGACCTACTAGTGTGATTTGACTAAAACAATTATTCCTCTCGCCCTCATGGCCTCTGAGTCAATAGCCCATTCGGCCTTCGGCCTCATGGGCTATTGACTCAGAGCCCATTCGGGCTCGAGGAATAATTGTTAAATAATCGGGTTGTCTGCGCAAACGTTTGTGATTGGCTAAATCGTTCGTACTCACTCCGCTTAGGCCTGAAGCTGTGTCGCCAAAAGAAGTTCACAGACCTTCAGAGAAGGTGGATATCTCGACAGTGAGCGTGTTTTGGTTGGAAAAGATTCACCTGGGCTAAGTTCTAATTCATAAGATTTCTTAAGCGAGGGACAAAGCTACCATCGCCGCCATTTTTAAATCTCCCATGCACAGAAACTTAAAAGAACCCAGTTCGCACAGCCGAAAGCACCATAGTCATTCAGACCTAAATGGTTCTGTCACAGATTACTTGCAGGAATGTGCAGGGATAATTCTTATTCGAAAGATTTAAGTTGAGAAAAAATTTCATTCAGCTTGAACAAACGTACACCAGTGCCTTTGCTTTCCTCAGCGCGCGAGTGACGTATTTACACAAAGCAAAGCCATGAATAATATTCTCTAAGTATAAATCTTTACGCTGTATAGGACACAAACCCGAAGAGAAGAAGGAAATCTCTCCAGTGGGCGTGTTTTTGTTGGAAAAGATTCACCTTTGGCTAAGTTCTAATTCAAGCGATTTTTTCAGCGAGGAACAAAGCCGCCATCGCGGCCATGTTGAAATCCCACGTAAACTAAAAAAGAACTCATTTCCCTCAGCCGAAAGCACCATAGACATCCAAACTTAAATGGTTCTATTACAGATTACTTACTATTATGTGCAGGGATAATTTTAATTCGAAAGATTTGAGCTGAGAAGTTTGTACAAACTTACACCACTGGCACTGCCTACAGAGCGCACGCTAAGCCATGAATGAAATTCTCTAAAAAAAATCCTATGATAAACTAAAAATTTCTTAGAACAATTTTACTTTACCTATTTCTTCTCTTCCTTTAGTGAGATGTAATAAGCATACAAACAATTCCGATGTCAAATGGGTTTTCTGTGTAATAGGCTTGCGTTTCAATTTTAGCGGGTTCTTCGGACAGACACCAAAAAATCAGGGAGACCAGTGCAAAACATACATAAAAGGCATGGGGCAGGGTGTCTTTCTTGAAGGGTGGTCATTATTAAAAAGCAGTTTATGGAAGGGGGAACTCAGGTTGAGTCTTCTAGCGTCACGAAGTGACGGGCTGTTTTCTTGTTGCAATTAATTTTTACCATGCACAATAAGTTGTGATGCTGAAGAAAATGAATGACAACTTTTATTCAACCATGATTTACAAAGGTTTCCAAACACGAATTACGTCTTTTGTTTTCGTAAAACAGCCTGTCCAATCAATCAAGCGGCCTTTTGTAAAAGCACAACTCATTAAAGCGCTGTTATTTTGGTCGGTACGTAGCTGCTGAAAGCTCCTCTCTGGTTGGATAATACAACAATACCCTATACCTCAACACAAAGAACGAGGATAATAGACTAGAGAAAAAAGAACTCCTTTGTAGAACGAAAATAATAGAGACAAAAGCAACTACGTCCTCACTGGTTATTTTCGTTTGTACCACGCCCTGACAGCTACAGCTACTACAGCTCAATTTGCATAACGTTGTGGAGCTGATTCAAGTTGGCGAAACTGAAGGCAAGTTTCAGGTATTTTGCGCTCGTTGGTTGCTCTCTACGATTAGATATGCAATTAACCTGGGCACGATTTTATCTGTATTTTCAGGTTTACGTCTTAAACACACTCTATGGCAAGGAGACCAAGCAAGTAGACTGGAAAAACGCTTCTCAAATGGTTCAAGTGAAGGCGTTCTCGGAAATCGTGTTTTGTGGCGTTCAACGGGATTCGCATAAAGGATAATCAGGAGCAAATATTGGTTATAGACAGATAGTCAGTATAGATGCATAAGAATAGATTACAGAGCTGAGATTTACAGGAAAACTTCAGTTACTATTCTTGTCCAAATGTTGAAAATTTGAAGTTATAACTCCTCCGCTTTGGCAAGAATTTTCAACAGAACTGGACACGCACTGTTTTGAACCTACGCGCGCCTCGCTGACGAGCCGCGAAGCTCTGCTGGTCATCTTTTGCACAATAAAACAAAAAAGTCCTAACATCTGCATGCGACGTCTATCGAAAAGTCTTGTTTCGGGAAATGGAGAGGAATCAATGGCGCGCGCTAGACTTTAAAGGACGTTCTAAAGCTTGAATGCGAATTACGGCGGTTTTTTTTTCAGCGTTGGTGAACCGATCTCCATCGCTAGTAAGTTAGCTACATTTACGACCTTGGTAGTTGATTTTCCAAACGGAAGACGATGTCGAAGTCCTCGTCGTTATCAATAGTTTTGCCTTTGTCCTTGGCGGTTGATTAGTGAAAATGTCAGGTCGGAGATTACAAAGCACTATCGAAGGTTTTGGACGTTATTGTAACCTCTCATTGTGCCTGATCTCCGATTTATTTACAGTACACTGAATATAAGTACATCGCGTTCTGGGTGAGCATTTAGGAAGACATACAAGCAGTTTAAGTAATCATCCTTGCAAGAAGGAACCGAAACTCCATTGTTCTACGGCATTCAGGGTTCCCCACATAGGATGTGTCCCTTTTTTACTACAGAAAGTTGTCATGACTAGTAATATAATACCAAGTGAAAAAATTATTAATTTCGAATTGCTTGAGAAAATTGGCGATAAAAACTCTCCAGACCAATCACATTAAAGAAAAACAAAGGAAAGAGAATCACTATTTAACGCTAGGTTCCCCATATACGAAGTCTTAAAAAAAATATATCCTGTATATAAATATGACTACCACATGTGCTTATACCTTACCATAAATCCTGAGAAAAGTGTTTTTACATGATCATTTTACAAATTTTTGCGATAGCAAATCAGCATGCTGGAATGCACTGTCGTGTTATTCGTTTGTGCGAAACTGACATCTGATCAACATCAAAATTCAGTTGAAGCCAGGCACACGATAAATATTTGTATTTGGTCTCTTATTCCTTGGTGAAATAAAGTTCGTATACGAATAGTTTATTGATGGGGGACTCTCAAATGATGTATTTCGGGATTTTCGCTGTTTCTGTCGATGTGTACAGACGCAAAGGCGGCTTTTGTCATGTGTTTTCTATACAAGGCCGTAGCTAGAAATTTTTGTCTGGGGGGGGGGGGGGCAATCCTTGGTCATTCTTTGTATTTGCTGGGGGGGCAAGCAGGTTTTTCCCCACATGTTGACACTAGACATTTACTTCGCTGGGGGGGGGGGGGGCGGGGGGGCAACTGCCCCCTCTGCCCCCCCGCTAGCTACGGCCCTGCTATACGGAATAATCCTACTTTGTACAAAAAGAGTTGTGGTAATCGTAACTGCTTGAGATATTCTACAAAGGATATTGGATAAAATGTCACATAGAGATTTTATTGGTGTTTTGTTTCTCCTGCGATATTCAGATACGAAGTTAACTGTGTTTCATGGCTGAACACTGCTAAAAATAGTGCGTGTCCAGTTCCCTTCAAAATTTTGCGAAAGCGGAGGAGTTATTATTTCAAATTTTCAACAATTGGACAAGAATAGTAACCTTAAGCTTTCCTGCAAATCCCAGCTCTGTACTCTATTCTTAATATATTGTACCAAAAATCCGAATTTAGTCGAATTAAGTCGACGCTGTTCTTATCGCTAAATCTCACTGCTGTGAATGCGTGTTCGTAATTTAAATTGCTGTGATGCGATAGCTCAACCCTTATACTTGCTCGCTATGCCCTTTTGTCTCCTTCACAATACAAGCGATGAGCGCAGGAGTTTCATTTTAGTATTTCAGTATTTTTGGAATCAAAGCGTCATCGGTTGTCAAGCTAAAAATGGGAAATGGCAAATGGCAACGGACAATGGTTATGCAAATTTAACCCAGTGTGTAGACTGGAACACTAACTTCGCCTCGGTGACTATTTAGCAATTAGACCTCGAGCCCGAAAGGGCCAATTAGCTATTGACCTGTCGTCCTTGAGGGCGAGTCAGGTCTAATCACCCAACTAGTTGGACAAAAAAGTGAACAATTGTCTACAAAATCACCAGAAACCTCGACAAAACGAGAAGCGGCCCGCCATCGTTTTCATATTCAAAATCGGCGCTTTCGCTACTAGAGGTCTATTGATAATAGTCCCCTAGTAGCGTAGCCAATCAGAATGCAGCTTTGGCAATAGTCCACTAGTGATAATAATCCCTGATCATCGGGTTTAATTAGTCAAGATTGTCTGTAATCGTTTAATTGTTGTATTTGTATTATATATGCTATTTTCTCTGAACTTAAAGAGCCTGTGTCAGCCACTCCTTTGTTATTGTTTTGGTTCGACATTAGAAGACGAATTACGAGTAGAAATCTCTAAATCAACATCTAAAAACAAAGTTTCAGATTTGATTTACCAAATTCAATCGAGAAAATTGCTCTGTATTCTCTAAATCAGCCGATGGAAATGGATGCTTTCTCCGACTTGGTATGTTGCTATGCTGTCAAAATGGCGGCTGACCCAGGCTCTTTAAAGGGAGCCTCTCACAATAGACCTTTTTTCAAAATGGCCGCCGCAAATTCACATGTCTTAAAATTAAACTGACTGAAAATCAAATACTGGCACCAGAAAGAGTATCCTCCCATCAGTAATCCTTTAAATTTTCGTTATGCCAAATGCCATGTCGGCTGAGAAAGCAGAGTCTGAAAATTGAAAATTTTACAGAGATTTGTATGACTGGAGGTATGACGCATACCCCCAGTCATACAAACGTCTGTAAATTTTCAGATTTTCAACGTTCGTTTTCTCGGAAGATATTGGATATAATGCAGGGAAACTTTGTAGTTTTACTAAAGTGATGATGTGTGTTCTAGTGCTGGTGTTCATTTTTAACAAAAATCGATTTGAATTTTCGGCGGCCATTTTGGAAAAAGGTCTATAGGCGATTATACTGTGACGTCATTGTTTACATTTTGGCTCATTTACATAAGCAGTATAGAGGATGAGGCTACTCAGCCTACCTACAGAATAATACTTTCTGAATATCAATAAAGCCCAGTGAATAAAACGTAATTAGAAAATTTTGTAATTAAAAAAGGAAATTATGAGCAGTGGCGTAAAGCTGGTTTTAGAGAAAACATCTGGGCGTTTTGCCCCAATGATTTGAAAAATACAATGAAAAGCTCACGATAAGTTTATTTGTTATTCTTAAGAACGTTTTATCATTTTTCCGGGTAGTTGAAGCATTTTCAAAATTTCATGAAATCATTGGGACAAAACGCTCATTAGCTCACCTATTTTCTCTAAAATTGAACGTTGCACCACGCGCTTAGAATTCAAAATATAAACTTGAAATTTTCCAATTATGTTTCATTCACAGTCCTCTGTTGACATACAGAACTCTTCATTTTACAGCTGCCTCGAATAGTCTGATGCTGAACATTGCTTATGCTAATGAGCTCAACCTGTAAACAAAATAATCGCCTATACGCGCATGCTCCAGCAGCAATCACTGATTCATCACTAAAACCTATTAGACCATCATATTAGATAACTAAATCTCTTGAGAGCGTTTTCGGATTGATCCGTTTTCGGTGATCGTTTTCGGCGGTGTAGTGTGGACGATAGCCATATCCGGAGCAAAAAGTGTCCGTCCGCGCTGTCCTGCAGCCAGACTAGGCTTGTTGTGTCAACAGTAAAATTTTTAACAAGTGAAGGTACATGAATGTATTATTTCCGCTTAAAGGTATCTAAGAACTAATCCTATAGGATTGCTACACCAAGTGAAAACAATGGAAACACAGAATAGAACGAGAATACAATAGAACAATGAGGTGTAGCAAGCCAATAGTGTTAGATCTTATGAGCAGCTGCTACATAACTGGCTTAAAGTTACGGTCTAACTTCGTGGTACTTTTTCGTTAAAATGGCATAACTTCGCGAAAAGTGATACTTCACTTTAAGCTTATGCCCTGGGCTAAACTAGGTAAATCAGGCGCGTAGCTGCCTTTAAGCCCGGGCTTAACAAATTTTTGGTGATTCTTTTAAGGACTGAGCTAAAATAACTAGTTCAAGTTTTGTAGTGACTGAGAGACAGTTTCTAAGGCGGTTGCATTGAATTGTCTCCACATAAAGTTACTTTTTACATTGGGGTAAATTTTTAGTTACCATACGTTAACAAATTTTGACAGTGCCTAGCTGTGCCCCTGTATATAATTTCATTTCATTTTACAAAACCCATTTTTTTATGGAGTTCCCTTCCCGGTGAATCATTTCAACTTTTTAGAGTTCCACCCTCGCGAATATTGGCTATTTTCGTTCGCTGACACCATATCAGCGTTGACTAAGGCCTACGGCAAACGCCGTGCCAGAGTCGCGCCGTTCCAATACAAAACAATAGAAAATTCTTGATTATAAAGTATAATGAAGTGGCATCCTTTGAAAAAGGAAAGGTTCGACAGCAGAAGAGCGACTGAAGTTCGGCGTTTGCCGTAGGCCTAACACGTGTTCTAAAAAGTCGTGTCGAGGATTTTGGAAATGCGATATCCGTTTCAAGTTATGATTTTTGAAATAATTTTTCTTACGCGTGGGCATCTGTTTGTACGTGTGTCAGGTCATAATAGCAAGACCTCGTCAATCCGTAAGCATTACGATGCCGAACATTCAGGCGCTGTTCCACAATACCTACAAAATTGTTTTCGCGTGCTTAAAAAATGCGCTAATAGGTTTGATTGTCTTGTTAACGAAATGTTGTTCATCAAGCAGCTTAGACCGCGTCTGAACGTGCAGTCAGACTCCATACGCGCAAAGGTCTTTGTCTGATTTATGTAAATATAGTGACTCTGAACTCTAAGTACTCTGAACACTCGCATAATTTACTACCCTTGATAATGGCGCCACGATGACGCCGAAACGTCGGACATTTTCGCTTTATGTTTTTGCTTGTTTATGTATTTCAAAATCTCTTCTTATTAGAATTTTCTTTACATTTTGTTTATCAAAAATCGCCAACACGGTTTTTTAGAACATATCTTAGCCCACGGCGAAATGTTGTTAAAGAACGAAAGCATGGTCAATCCGCGTGCGTGGAGCTCTCGAAACTTGATCCGATGCGTCGGAAGGAAACTCCCTAAAAAAATTGTGTTTCACGAAATTAATTCATAGTTGAGGAGAAGAAATAAGCTTTAGAATGAGGAATCATTTGTTAAGATTCTACCTATCGAAAATTACCACGAAGGTAGTCCGTAACCTTCAGTGGGCGCCCTGAGGCTATAAAAATACATATATATTGTCTCCTAGGTGAACTTAACAGCTCCCGACGGGAAAAAGTATAAAACTGACGTAGTCAAAGAGTGGATCGGTGGTAAAGAGTGGTCTGGTTCAAAAATTCCGAACAGCAAAACGTTCCCAGTGACGTTATTTTCCCCTGGTCAAGCCAAAGTTGTTCAAGGTACAATAATACACATGAAAAAGATTATGGATTCTGATTGGCTGAGAGCAGTGCAGTTTTTAGGTAACAAAGTACCAAAAAAGGTAACAAATTGCAAAAATGGTTAATAACATGCAAAATTTCTTTTGACATGCTAACAGGGTTACAAAATATTTTGATAACTTTGGTTTTTGTTCATGCTCAAATTCTGTCAGGTTTTGGTCCAAATTCGCGTTTCCTTTGCATTCTCCGATTTGTTGCTTGTTTCTGTCAACCAATCATACTGATTATGTGATCACATCGGCCTGATAGCAATTTTACCGGGCTTATGATTGGCTGACGCGGAAACCATTTCAATCAAAGCGCGCGCTCTGATTGGTTCTATCATGGTCACGTGGCGGGCTACAAATCCAATGCAGCCCGCGCGGGCGACATCGCTAGAGAGAGAAATTTCGGCGGTTGATTTTTTATGACTTTTACCGTATTTTCTTTTTGCTATATAATAAAACACTTAATGACTGCACCCTCGGGAAAACAAAACTCGCTGTTTCCCTCGGAAGCAGTCATTAAGTGTATAATATTTAATCTAAAAATATCAAAAAATAAATAAAATCACATTGTAAACTCGGCTTTCATTCTCCCTCACCAGTTCGTCCAAATGAATGAAAAACATTTTCCATTTCATTCTACACAAGACTAGAACACACAGAATCAAAGACAACAATGTTGTTAAACATTTGGCAGCTTGTTTCAGGATAAATGAAATAACATACATACCAACGCATGACTTACGTCATGCTCCGAAAACAAAGGAAAATTTATTTTCTCCGCGGAAAAAAACACTATCTACCTCTTGCAAGCAGGTTACAACTTGTAATTTCACTCGTTTGTACATCTTCATCACGTTAATATTTAACAACTATTCCCCGAAGAGGAGGTGAATAGTGGTGGATATCCACCGCTGCACCGACCCTGAGGGGGATAGTTGTTTTAGTATATACCAAATCAGTAGAATAAAATACGGTTTTAAAAGATTCAAGACGCAGTATCGCGCGCGAAAAGAGCCACCATTTTGATAGTTTTCTCAAAACAGTAAATAGTTTTTGATATCTACTATTTCAGGAACCAATCAGAGCGTGCGAAAATGACTATTCACTGATTGGTATATAATAAATATATCTTCTTAGATGATTTTTCATGTAATACGGGCGGTTATTTTACGAGTTGCGGGCGTGTTTTTCCGAGCCCCGCAGGGGTGAGGAAAAATGCGAGCAACGAGTGAAATGTCCGCCAGTATTACATGAATAATCCACAGCATAGTTCGCCGTTACATGTTTCAACTAAGTTATATGCTTCTGGTATGACTTAACTTACAATCACATAAAAAATTACTAGGAAGCCCAGCAAGGTGAGGGCACTATGACGCCCAAAGCATACAATTGAAATAAGCACCCCTATATCTAATGCGCCTGTTCCCGTAATTTGTTTTAGGAAGAGGCAACTGGAACGTATAGGAGGGAACCGTGACGACATTGGGGTCACCGCCTTTATGAATTTGTGTTGTCTAAAAACTCACGCATTGAATCGTGTGCTTTTATTAGGTCCAACGTCTTCTGCACCAACTACCATAACCCCGACGACGAAACCTACAACGGCAACTTCCTCTCAACCTACTAAACCAGGTGGTGGGTCAACGCCGACAAGTGCACCCAAGCCCACAAGTGGCGCGCCAACCACAAAGCCAACAACCAAGGCGGCTACATCTAGCACTGCATCCAAGCCCACAAGTGGTGCACCAACCACAAAGTCAACAACTGCATCTAGCACTGTAGCAGGAACGCCTACAACTAAATCAACGACAAGTAAGGACCTTTTTATTCTCTTTCTATTCTCATCCGAAAAGGAAATATTAATTTTCTAAACTATTAGATAAGAGAAGCAAAATCCTGCAGGTTTTGTTTATTCCTTGCGCTACCTCGGGCCCAAGTTATGGGGGAGATTTTCCCCAGACCTTAGAGAGGCTGCTAACTTAAATCTATTTAAAAACAGAACACGAGCTGTTGATATAACGATATTAGCAGATAGTGGGTACAAGTGCTGTCACCTCTGTAATTTTTAAAGACTTTCTTTTATCTTTTATATAATCAGAATATTGTAAACAACATTGTAAATATTGTAGATATTACACTAGCACTATATTTTTAATATTTGTAACATTATTCTTCTATATTTTATATTTTTCGTTCTTTTTTTGTGTCCCCAAATTAGTTTGGGTTTTCTACCCGAGCTAGGTGGTTTGACACAGAAATAAAGTTTCTATCTATCTATTATAAATAGCGGGCAACGATAGAGCAGATTTCGCATGACTGTGAAAAGTGCCGCGCAAGAGTTGTGCCGCGCCGCGATCGTGACTGTACCGCGCTGCAAACAAACAAACGAAAATTACAGGATGAAATATTTTCTTGACTCGATAGGCGCAGTAAGTGGTGGTACTACAACTGCTTCAGCTTCCACCACTAAAGCGGCATCCGTGTCTACAGCCCCAGCAGGTTAGTAGCTTTGTTAATTTTTGTTTTGCGTATTTTCTGTAAATATAAATTTGTTCATAACTTTTATAATATTCGCGTGACATACCATTTAGAGAATAAAGAGCAGTTTTGTCGAATGAATTTGGTAAATGAAATCTGAAACTTTGCTTTTAAATGTTGATTTAGAGATTTCTACACGTAATTCGTCTTCTTATATTGAACGAGAACAATAACAAAGGAGTGGCTGACACGGGGTCTTTAAAGAGCTCGAGCACCTTTTGGAGGATATGATCATTTAGTCAAATCACACTAGTGGTCTATTATCAATGCTGCTTTCTGATTGGTTGAGCTACTAGTAGGCTATAAGTTATAGCTACTAGTAGGCTATAAGTTATAGCTATAAGTTATAGCCTACCAGTAGCGAAAAGTGTCGGATTTGAAAGCCAGAAAATGGCAAATGACCAGTAAAAATACAAATTGACCTACTAGTGTGATTTGACTAAAACAATTATCCCTCTCGCCCTCATGGCCTCTGAGTCAATAGCCCATTCGGCCTCATGGGCTATTGACTCAGAGCCCATTCGGTCTCGAGGAATAATTGGTAAATATATAATTTCGGAAAGGTGAAACTTTGATCAGCGCAAAAAAAGAAAAAGAAAAATAATATATATAATAATAATAATATAATAGATATATATATGGTTTACCATCTTTGTGAAGAGCAGGTAAGGACGCATGCGCAAAAAATTGAATTGCTTAAGTAAGGCTACTTTTAAGTAATATAGTCTAGGCTTCAATATTACTTAAAAGTAGCCTTACTTAAAGCAATTCAATTTTTGCGCATGCGCAAAATAGCGCACTCTTATTTGCGCAAATGTTGCACCCTCTTGCCTCTAGGTGCCTTAGCTTTGCATAATAAATGTCCTTATACAGTGTAGGTTATAAAATGACTAAAAAAGTAGCGCTTTAAACCACGGATTTTTTTTTTGGTAAGCTCCCACATAGATAAATTTAGAGACAATCCAGGGCTTGAAATTGTGCCCGATACAGGCGTTAATACGCCTAAAAATTTCATTTTACGCCTAACTTTTTAGACTTAGGCATAAAATAACAACTGCGTTTTGAGTTTCTACAGAGTTCTCCTAGTGGATTTACGCCTAGATTTTTGATAAATTACATCTACAATGTTGGTAAAAGGTGTAAAATTACGATTATTTCTTAATTTCAAGCCCTGCAATCTGTAGTGTATATATACTTTAACAAAGGTACAAGGGTAACATAGAAATGAATGAAATTTGCCCTGGGACTTTGGATTACAAATAAAATAGATCTTATTCATCCAAATTAAAAAATGATCACATAACTTTAGCCTCTGTTTGCAGTTTTCTTTTATCCGTCTCGTAATATCTCATTAATTCCTCCAGGATCCACCACTCAAAGCATCGCAACGTCGTCTGGCGGAAACCAAAATAAAACAACTCCGCCCACACCGGCACCAGGACTATGTATGTATTGCTGTGTCTCACTTGTGACCTGACTAAAATTATCAGGGGCGGATTCAGGGGGGTGGGGAGGGGCTTTTAATTTTTGCATGCCAGCATGTCAAAATGATTGATATCCTACCATTCTACCATTTATTATTATTCAGCACATCGATGCACTGCCCAAATATGGTCATTGGAACGCCAATAGCTGTCTTATGTACATGACAGCTATCCTGCGATATCCGTCTCTGAGGAAAATATGATGTTTTGAGCTCGTAAATAATACGAAAAAGTCATTTTTTTCGGGGTTTTTTGTGCTATCGATGTGCTGAATAATAAAACCATTATCCTGCTCGATTTTTCAGAATATGGTCTGATTTTAGCCAACTCGGGACTTCGTCCCTCGTCGGCTAAGTATCAGACGATATTCTGCGCAATCTCGCAGGATAATGGTTAAGTATCGAACCAGAAATAGCCTTTTGGACAAACGGTAATTTGGCCGCCATGTTGGCGTCCCTCCGCTAGGGCCCCTGGAAAGTCACCTTTTTTACCCCTACCCTCTTGGAATTTCCAGTCTCCAGACACACACCCTCCCGTGGAATTTTCATAGTCCAATACAACCCCCCTGGAAAAAAATTTATAGCTCCTCAATCTCCCGGTGCGGTTTAAAAATGCAATACGAGGCTGTGGGGAATAAACAATATAAATAAATTATTCATTTTCGGACTCAAGTAAGAGATTTGATATAACTAAAGCGCGCGCAAATGTGGATTTTGGTTTCCGGTTTTGATATTTTTTAGTCACGTACATTCCGTTTTTGTTACTTCGGGTCCCATAAAAACATACTGTTGCCCTCCCAGTTGTCGCCAGGGAAACATTTAAATTTCTTGACGTTCGTGTGACTCGACAAAAAAGGTGCTAAAAAAGTGAGTTTTAACACTTATACACCTAATTCGGAAAAGGTTGCTTTGGCGTTTGGTCTTAGGTCATTCAATTATATCGCGAAACATAGAAATTATTTGCTTCAGTGACAACGAAACAAAGGCGTTCAATGACCAAAGATGACCAAAGCAACCTTTTCTAAATTAGGTGTATAATAATGGATAATGACAAGTACACGCGCCCAACCTGTTTATCTAGCTTCCTTAACCTTTTTTTTTTCTTATTTATTTTTAGCTCCGTTTCAGCAGTACATGTTGACCGCAATCAACCTTATGCGATTTTGCCATGGAGTAGGTCCACTGATCCACAACCGCACATTGGATCAGGCGGCAAATAAAATAGCTCAAAAATCCGGTGCGCTCGGAAAGACGAGCATCGATACGAATTCGCCATATGGACAAATAGTCCGCGCGCGAAATGCTCCTGAAAATGCACAGGTATACCTTAGAGGTTATCCGTATTCAGTAATAAGCAATTAGAGCGGATTTCAGATGACCGTCGTGTTTGCAATTGGTTTGCTTTCTCATTGGCTGCTTATTTCTATCAACCAATCAAATTGCGAACTAATTACAAGCAAGGAATTACTAGCCAATTGGTTCGGCTCCTGATTGGCTGGGCTGGAAACCATTCAGCAGTAAGTTGTAATTACTCTTGTTTCTGATTGGCTAGTGATTGCACAATAGCGTTTACTTTCACGATGGTCATCTGAAATCTGCTCTATTGGATGAGGTTTTTGTGATTTCCAGAATAAACAATGTCGAGGTGGAATCTCTTGGCGAGATTCCACTTGGCGAGATATTGTTTATTCTGGAAATCACAAAAACCGAATTCAATAATTGTTTTATTATACATTGATTCAGTGAAAATACTTTGTTTCTGTCAAGCAATTTCTTTTACACAAGCCGCCTTGTTAAATAGGGGAAGCATTCAAGGGCTGTAGTCCCATGAAACATTGCGCGCGTAGGATCAAGAATCAGCTAGCTGATTCTTCAAGAATCAGCATGCTGATTCCTTGGAGACCCTTAAAGTGCGTGATTCCCAAAGTAAAGCGCGCGCTTTTAGCCAATCAGAATCGAGATAGTGAGTACAATGTATAATAATTTATCTATCAAGCTACAATATTCTACGGGTTGGAATCTGATTATGCGCATATCTGTGTAGAACTAGTAAAATACGCTCTCTGATTGGTTTACATTTTTACTTGTAAAGTGGCTTTCCGTTCTGTGCATTTCCGCATGAGATACAGCCCATTGGAGGACATGAAAAACTGCTATGAGCATCCTTATTCATACTACTTGAATATTTTGTGACGGCTTACTCACGACCTGCTCACCCAAGAGTTCATTATAGCTCAGTATTTAGAGCGTCTGACTAATTGTGATATTCCAGGCGACTCTTTTTTGCCTTTGAAATTCAAAAATTTTCAGCTTGCTTTCTAATAATTATAAAATTTGCTTTCTAATAATTATAAAATTTGATGGGTTTTGAAATCGGCGAAATCTCTTAACGTCTGCCAAATTTGATGCCAGGAAGTGCTTTTTGATTTTTCTTGATGAACATCAATGCAAACTTCAAATTTTATATATCAGAACACTAAATATCAGAGCACAAAATATCATCTTGAGCACAACTAACGGGCTGCAGATGGTGATTTTTTTCTCTCGCTCTTAACTTAAAATTGACGATATTAGCGAGATGCTATCTGCAAGATGATGATTGTGCATCATCTTTGTCTTTGATCTTTACGCAGCAAATAGTCAAAATTTCAAATCCACAGGTA
This sequence comes from Scolanthus callimorphus, assembly GCA_033964015.1. NCBI lineage: Eukaryota > Metazoa > Cnidaria > Anthozoa > Actiniaria > Edwardsiidae > Scolanthus > Scolanthus callimorphus. Next base: position 29,553,892 of record CM066912.1, on the reverse strand, counting down.
AGTATATTTCAGCAAGAAAAAATGTAGGCAGCGTCCTTAAGAAACTGTGGGATGCAGTTCATTTACCGTTTATCAAAGGTGCCTCCATTCTAACGCTAATGCGCCAACCGTAGATTGAATAGCGCCGTTTTTTCTGTGAACCAATTGATTTCTGGTTGACACATTAACAATTGATGACGTCAGCGTGAACAGCGCTATATAGTAGAGTATGAGATTTGATTTCATTCATATACAATGGAATGTTTTATTATTTTAGGAACTTGTATTTTATATCATTGGACAAATCTACAAATCCGTGGAAGCTTACAACTGGCCTGATCCCGAGTGGCCTCAACCTAAGGCCTTAGATTTCGTGCAACTGATTACCACTTCAGCTAAACAAGTTGGTATTGCAAAGGCAAAAAGCAAATTTGGTGCCTTTGTAGCTTTAGATTTTGACCACCAACCAGATGGAAAAAACCTTAGACAAACCGTCAAGCCCTTCGCCAAAGGTATGTGAAAATAGTCAAGATAATAATTCTTCTGATTATAGCACAGTTGCGCGAGACTTTAGGACCTAATTAGCAATGGGCAAATGGGCAGTTGCATAAAATCCCCCCCTCCCCCTGTTGAGGACCTCGGAATTCCAGGGTGGGTGGTTCAATCAAAAAGCACTGGAATTCCAAGTTGGGATGGTTTCCAGGTGGGTTAGCATAATGTCGTGTGTGGTCATGGTAAAATTCGCTGGGTTTCTTGGTAGGTAGGGAGGGTTGTCCAATACAATGATAAATTTATGCAAGGCATTGTCTAAAACAATGCAGTGCAATGGAGTGTATTATAGAACGAGGCAATACAATTGAGGAGAACAATACCATGCATAAATTTGTCAGAGTATTGGACTAGTATGGAGGTAGGGACAACATAAAATTTCCAGGATAGGAAGCTGAACCTTGGGTCCTCAACATAGGGGTACGGATTTTTTTATAACTACCTAATATATAGATTTAGCCACTGGCTAAAAGCGGAGCTCCGGTTACATATTTTTCCCGCCGAAATGAAATACGTTTTTGGGTTGCCTGTGGTAGGGGCGCGCAGACACGGACGCGCCCCCGATACCCAAATGGGAATACCGGTGAACCATGAAAAATGAAGTCGATCGTATACCGGAACTCTATTGTATTCTTACTGCGATACCTATGGTGCTCCGCTCTGCGGCCTTTGGCCGCTAAGGAGCACCGCTCATTCGGGGAAAGTGGGACAGTTCCGCTAGCCACAAGTGGTTTATCAAGCGAGGCTTGAAGCCATAAAAAACGAGCTTTTGTGAGTGACAAAGCGATGAAAAAGGTTTTGAAAACACAAAAGGACAACGACGTGGAACTTTGTGGAAGTTAAAATGGCGAATGTCACGATGTTATAGGTAATTTGGCTCGAAATAGCTGGATGCCAGCGGCCAAATGTCAAGTCATATTTAACACTTGGCAGGCCCAAAAATTAATGGCATGCCAAAAGCAAAACAAAATGGCAGGCGAAAAATATCTACTGCATATACAATGAATCTCTGAATGATTGTCACAATTAAAATGAAATTGAAATGGATTCCAATTCACTTGCTTACATTTACTTGTCTTAGATTAAAGGTTATAACTTTATTTTTATTCAAACTCAATCTAGTTTATTCGGCAGGTCAATATATAAAATGGCAGGTGAAAATTTGTTGTACCTACCAAAATAAAATCTGGCAGGCCAATGAAGATCAGTTCACAACAAATAAGCAAACTGACCGTCTAGGTTTGTAACCTTTCAACAGCTAGATTAGTACAAGCTTGGTGTATTTTGCCCTTCTTGATTTTCAATGCTGTACGATAGGCCTGCAAGACGCGGGCATGCAGCTGTTTAGGGAAACTTTGGTGCAAAACTGCACTTATAGGCTTTTTTACAATTTTCAAAATCCCGCGTATGCTCGAGGCCTGGGGTGGGGGTACTTTCTATTGCTTCTTTGAATTGAACAAAAACGATACGCTGACGAAGGTACTTTAGGACCGAGGAGTATTTTTAGGGTTCACCTTTGATGAAGTAAAAAATTGAGTATTTGAGTAGTAAGCTCCTTAAAATACTATGTTCTCGACGTAAGAACTTATGTACTGAGCACAAATCTGGCTAACTTGTGCTGCCTTTGCTCTAATATCTGCAAATGGTTAGACCTTCGCGTCTTCTCGGATAAGGACGTTAAACCGTAGGTCCCGTCTCTAACATGCACTACACTAACCAGAACCAGAGGGACGTTAAAGAACCACGGGGACGTCGGAAGTTGCCCATTCTCAGTGCAGGGCTAACAACTTACTAACCCACTACATTGACCAGGGAACCTCGTAATTGGATGGAGCCTCGCTCTGTGAGGATTTCCCGGCACTCGGGCAAATCATATTAAAGATAAAATAAATAAATAACTATCTTGTAACTGTTTCCTTTCAACAGATCTGAGAGTTGGTAGTGAGACAGGTGAGGCATCATAATGTCGTTCGCTCGTGCAAGTTATCCTGGAAATTGAACGGCAAAAACTGGCCAAACCAGGAAAATTAAATGTCGTAGTTATGATAAAAATAAAACAGGATTTCTCTTGACCTCAAACCAAAATGTATTCCATCAACCAATCATATTTTAGTGGTCATATTTTATCTGGCTTCTGATTGGCTGACAGGAAAACCATTCAGCGGCAACCTGTAATTTCCTTTCTATCAACCAATCATATTTCAGTGGTCATATTGTATTAGGCTTCTGATTGGCAGCCGGGGAAACCATTCAGCAGCAACCTGTAATTTCCTTTCTATCAACCAATCATATTTCAGTGGTCATATTTTTTGGCTTCTGATTAGCTGATGGGGAAACCATTTAGCAGCAACTTGTAATTTCTCTCGTTTGTGATTGGCTCGATGTATTTGCAGTCACGTAAAATTTGTTTTTTTCACACCTATATTTCTCATGTAGGGGTCGATGAAAACCAAGGTGCGTCTTATGGCCAACCTTTGGCCAAGAAAACCCTTAAAGACCAAGGTATGTCCGTTGTGATTACTTCTTTGGCCGGAGCATGCTCGATGACGAATCCGCGCATACCAGGAAAACCCATGATTGTAATAAACATTTCCAGCCATCCTCATTTGATTTATTTGAGTGCCACTTTTTTGCTCTTCTAAAATCACCAAAAAATATATCAAATATTATTTGTCTTCCTACTTTCCCGAAGAGGTTTATCCAAAAATCGATTTTAAGGTCGAGAGATTTGTTGCGATGGAGACAAAATATCAAAAAGGCGGTTCAGAATGTCAAATGCAATTTATATTCATCAACTTCCATAAGCATATATAAAACCACCACCCCCCTTGGTTTTGCGTCCGCCATATTGGATTTGCTTTGGACCCATGTCTTAAGGTGGATCGACCCAGTAATTTTGTACCCATGCCAACCAATTTTGAACCTCTCATATAAAAACAGGTTGATTTCTATCGCGCATCCAATATAACACACATGCTACCAATAGACTGAAATACATGTCAGTACAAACGTTGGGGAGATCGGGGTTAGTATCACGTGACAATCGGGCCACGCCTATTTCTACTCTCAGCCCATTTTCAGGCTGTAACGACATTTTTTCGAAAAATGCTCTACGGTACCTCGAGATTGAGTGGTTGCCTCCGTGTAACCGAAGTTTGATTAAATTTTACAAGACCGATTTGAAGATATTTTTAAATAATCCTTAAAAGGATTTATAAATAATGGCTATAATTTATGTAAAATTCAGTGAAGTGAATAAATATGTCGGAGTTTGGTACTTCCTGGTCATAAATTGAAGGCTTTTATAGCCCAATCTATTTGTAATTGTTCAAGGAAGGTCATGCTTTTGATTAAAATTAAATATTATTTTGCGATTTCGAAAAATATAGAAATGTACGTATCAACATAATTCCTCCACGCATCGGCTCAACGCGAAATTTGGGCCTACTTTCACGAAATTTGGTCTGATTTAAAAAATCGTAGTTTTTTTCGCTCCAAAATTTTGGACGACTCCAATCGATCAATGCAAAGTTTATCTCCAACGTTTCATATCAATTGAAATCCTCTAAGGCTGTCAACTGGGGACGCAAAGATAGGTAAATATTGGATGAATTTCTGTACTTTCTACTCTGGGATTTGCTTTTGTTCCCCATTCGGCACAAAATCGAATTCCAATGGAGCGCACGTGGGCTTGTCCTTGCTTGGCTAGTCTCCGATGTATGATAATTTTCTTAGGTTTTTTGGTCTTTTGTTATGCATTTAATTACCATATAGCGGGGACGATTCGGAGAGCAGTCACCCGTGAATATCAACGTGTGCCGCATTGGAAGAACAATAGCAAGTCCCCGAGCAGAAACTCCACGAATCCATCCAATATTTACCGATCTTTGCGTCCACATTTGATAACCATAGAAGATTTCAATTGATATGAAACGCTGGAGACAAATTTTCATTGATCAATCGGAGTCGTCCAAAAATTTGAAGTGAAAAAAACTACGATTTTTCAAATCAGTCCGAATTTCGTGAAAGTAGGCCCAAATTTCGCAGTAAGCCGATGCGTAGGGCCATTATGTTGATACTCTGTCATGTTAATTCTTAACACTGGATTTTACATAAATTATAGCCCTGATTTATAAATCCTAAAATATCTTCAGATCGGTCTTGTAGAATTTAGTCAAACTTCGGTTACACGTAGGCAATCAATCAATCTCGAGGAACCGTAGAGCATTTTTCGAAAAAATGTCGTTACATCCTGAAACTGGGGTGAGAGTGGAAATAGGCGTGGCCCAATTGTCACGTGATACTAACTCCGATCTCTCCAACTTTTGTACTGACATGTATTTCAGTCTATGGGTAGTATGTGTGTTATATTGAATGCGCGATAGAAATCAACCTGCTTTTATATGAGAGGTTCAAAATTGGTTGGCATGGGTACAAAATTACTGGGTCGATCCACCTTAAACACGAGGTTCCGGTATAAAAGGGATAACTCCTCCCACCCGGGGCTCGAGAACAATCAGTTATTAATCAGCTGTCAAATAGTGAACATCTCACTTCGTCTCTCTGTACCGCGAAATTCAAAATTTAGAATTCAAAATGCGAGCAAAAACGGCAACAAATGATTTCCTACCTGTTTAAATTTGTATTCCTTCTCATTTCTTGCAAAATAATTTTATTCGAACCTGATTTGGTTCGGATAAAAACGCTTTTCTTCGCAGCACAGAATAATCTTCGCTCTTTTGAATACTAATTAGTCTCGCTCTCCGCTGAGAATAAAACATCGCTTTTGTTCGGTCAGAAATAGGTTCGAATAAAATTATTTTGCAATAAATGAAAAGGCACATTGGTTTAAAGAGCTAGGAAATTATTTATTTGTACTTTTGCATCGGTTTTGAATTCTAAATTTTGAATTTCGCGGTACAGAGAGATGAAGTGAGATGTTCACTCGTTGACAGCTGATTGATAACTGATTGTTCTCGGGCCCCGGGGTTATCCCTTTTATACCGGAACCTCGTGTTTAAGTACCCTGAGTAGTTTCACTGTTTGCGTGTTTGTCAATCTTCAAACCACGTACCGATTTGTTTTTCTTTGCAGGGCAACAGGGTGCAAATAATGGTGAGTCTCCCCTCCCTAAAAAGCATTGACGACATACCGTCGTGCATCGTACCTTGAACGCCAAAGTGTCATATTTTTTTCCAACACAGCTCTGTTGTATATGCCTTTCAAATTAATTGACCCTTTTAGGGTTGAATCATTCATGATTAGAGTGAGAATATTAGAATTGCGAATGCACGTGGAAGGGTGAGTTATCCCTTTTAAAGTAGAACCTCATGTCTAACATTGTAATGTTTTTCTCACAGGCAGCCCAATCAAATTTTATGTTTAGAGAAAACTAATAAAGAGGGCTAAAAAGTAACTTTTGCTGTCTTCATTTTGTGTCATTTTCGCGCGAACTGTGTACATACTTCACATGACCTCCTATGGATCGAAACACGCGAACATGACACAAAAGAATAAAAAGCTAACGTTACTTTTTGTCACTCTTTATTTTAAAATTCCTTTGAAAAACAGAATTTGCTTGGGCTGCCTCTTGTGTTTTCGCCTACTTTTTGGTAGCCTGATAAAAGCTGTTGTATTTAAAGGGGCTCTCGCACGTTTGCTGGCCACTTCTCTGACAAGAAAATAGCTCAAATCGCAATGCAATTCCATCCTCTTGATAGCAGGTCAAAACAACCTAGAAATGCAATTGTCCAACACTTGAAAGGTTTTTCTATAATTCTGGAGGATTAATTTGATTACTACAGGTAAATGTACATGTGTATTCACGGTTACAATTTTACTTATTTTATGTCCACGGTGGACGAATATTAAGTGTGAAAGAGCCCCTTTAAGGCCCATTATCAACCGAGAGCCTCTGCGGTCTATTAGCCAATCAGCACAGCCGAAAAACAATAGATCAATGGACGATTCCCGCTATAACGCACGCGCGCGCTGCATGTCGGTAGATGTGGGACATTTGTCGAACAAACTGTTAGAAAAGCGCGCGCTGCATTCTGGTAGTTTTTTTTTTTTTTTTTTGCATTCTGGTAGTTGTGGGATACGTCTTGGGCGCTCTTATTCTCGGGTTGCACTCATTCCTATGGGAATAAAATCACAAAATTACGGCGGCCATCATGCCGATGAAAAAAAACAAAAACAAAAAAACAAAACAAAAAAAAATCATGTTGATGTATAGAAAAAAAGCAACAAATGAACTTTACAACAACATGGCTGCCGGAATGACGTCACCTTCAAGCCAATAATAGCTGGAATCGTCCATTTAGAAACAAAAGAAAACGAGGCCCAAAGACCCCCGGTTGATGATTGGCCTTTCATCTATCTTGTCAGACACTTGTCCTGCCGGATTTAGCTACAGCAAGCACTCGAAGAGGTGCTTCTCATTCCAAGCAACCCCGCAAACCTGGGAGAACGCAATCGCACAATGCGCTCGAAATGGGGCTACACTTGCATCTATTGTCAGCAAGGAAGAAAACGACTTTGTTGCTGGGTTGATGATTGGTAAGTCTTGTTAAGACCCTGTGACCGATGGGCGTCACGAATAGTTCCGTAGCCCATAAAACTCTGTGCTAATGAGATAACGGTAAAAGAAGTGAACTCAATCCGTTTAAATCTCGTGGAATTTCAAACCATCCTTTGGTCTAAAACTGATTTATGTTGTTCGAAGTCATAGAACAACAAACTAATGGTGTTATTTTGAAAGTTTTCTTACCGTATTAGATAAACACAACAAACCAATCGTAACATTGTCACATCCATATCGGACACAGGATCTTTAACCTTTTCACGCCGATGCCATCAACCTTTTATTAAACCTTTCTCAACCATAGGCGGGCGTAAATGTCACGCGTCTAAAGAGGCTAAAATTTGGCAAGTTTGAAAGCGAAGATGTAACCATGTAAGGTCCGGCCCTGGTACTCGGGTACTTGTGCTCGGGCACAAGTTTGTACGCAGCAATCCTTTTTAATTTAACTCACCTTCATTCCAGGTGCGAAAGAGGCCTGGATTGCGTTTAACGACAGGCACCAAGAGTCTCGCTACACATTCGTTAATGGAGATCAGGTTAACTACTATAATTTCGAGGCTACTGAGCCAACTGGGCCGGGGGAGAATTGCGTGTCGATGGAGAAGAATGACACCGAAAATGGCTGGTTGGACCGGAAGTGCCAGAATAAGCTACCTTCGATCTGTGTCACGCCCGCTAGAGGTGAGGAGCTTTGCTTGTCTTTGTAATGTTGAACCTCTCAACCTGCGACAGTTGTGGCAAAATTGTCGCAGGGTTGCCAATCTGGTCGTTATCTTGCGGCAAAGTTTAAAGAAATATTCGCTATATTTAGTCGCAATCTGGCGACAAAGGCGACCATGTGTCCACACTGTTGATCAGTCGCAATTTGTAGCTGTCCTTTCGACAACCTCTTTCAGTCCGGTGAAAAGTAAAGAGAGACGAGAAAATTTAACGTGAAGTTAAAAGTAGTCGCCATTTAGCGACAAACGTTGAAAATGTGTTCACAATGATATCCTGCTTGTAATATTGTTTTAAATTCGAATCAGAAGAATAATTACGTGTAGAAATCTCGAAATAACCATCTACAAATAAAGTTTTATTCTTCATTAACCACATTCAATCGAAAATATCGCACTACATTCCCTAAATCAGCCGATGGAAATGGATGCTTTCTCTGACTCGGTATGTTGCTAGGCTGACAAAATGGCGACTGACTGAGTCTTTTTCATTCAGTTCGTTGAAAGGTAAAGAGAAACGATAAAGTTATCAGCGAAGTTAGCTTGCGCAGAAGCCTGCTTTACCAAAATAAGCAAGAAAAGGTGTAACCCCCGGAGGTCCACCTGAATGGGTAGGGTTTTGAGGCTGAAATTATATAAAAGGGTAGCGATTTTGCGAATTTCACTATTTAAACGGGGTTGCAGTATAGAAAAGGGTTTTAATATTGCGCTACGTTTTGGAGCTTTAAATGCGCATTTAACACATGCATTTTTTCTTTAATTTTAGGAAGGAGTGCCTTTTCCGTATAATAAAGGGGTGTCTTTTTCCTAATTTTACTATAGAAAAGGTGAAGGGGTCCAGAGTCTGGCCTGAGCTTCCCCGTACAAGAAGATAGATTTTGTATTTGGGCTTTTTGTATTTGGGCACCAGTGGTTCCCTTCTTTAAACACCCGCTATTCTGCAACTCATCTGTGGAAATAAAAAGTACTTTCGGCTCACTCGAGCCCTAATCAGTTGTGGCGTTTCCCGTCTAAAGTGCCCCCCCCCCCCCCCCCACGGGCGTGTAACAAGGGAGGATATACAAGGAAGGGTATATGACTATGGAGAGTAATTCAGACTTGCGCTTTTTCTTTACTCTATTGGTTGAGGTCTTAGACCTTTGTTTGTCAGTCATTCTCTCCCCGCATCTCCAGTCAAAGCAAAAAAGTTTGAATTAATAGTATAGATAACCACTGATGCCCCCTCCCTTTTCTACCACAGGCCAAATTATTTATAAAATAAAGACACGCATTACGCCTGTCGGAGGTCAAGGTCAAGGTCAGAATCAATGTCAACAGCAGTGTCAAGGTCAGACTCAAGCTCAACCGCATTGTGAACAGCAGTGCCAAGCTCAAGCCCAGATACAAACCCAGTGCGAACCACAATGTCAAGGTCAGGCTCCAATCCAAGCCCAGTGCCATCAACCATGCCAGGCCCAGGCTCAACTACAAACTCAGTGTCAACCACAATGCCAAGGTCAAGCTCCTATCCAATCCCAATGTCAAAACCTCTGCCATGATCAAGCAGTGGCACGAGATAAGACAGAGAAGAGCAATGCTGCCAAGATCAAGGACGTGGTAAGAATAAAAGCATGTAGACAATAGAGCTAGAACAAATAAATAAACACGGAGTTACATTGGAGTTACGCCTATGTAAAATATTATTTACACGGTGCCAATAAATATTTATATTCTTATTCTATTCTATTCTAACACGGAGCGTTTGTTTGAGCCGACGTTTCGGCATGTGCTGCCTTTATCAAGTGTCACTGCGTTCCGCTGCACAGAAAATGTTTATATTGTATACTCTACATGAATGTACACGGGTGTAGAGGAGACGCTTTCCAGTTACGTTTATTGCAGACGAGGTTAATTACAATAATACAATAAGCAAGGAAGCAAAGCAAAATGGCGTGTGATTGTATTTTTAAACCGCAAAGGGGGGTTGAAGACCTCCCTTAAAAAGACCCTCCCCTGGAATTTCCACTCGTCTACCCCCTCCCCTGGAATTTCCTTTTTTTTCTGGCAAAATACCCCTGGAAAATCTATTTGGATAAAATGTCCCTGGAAAGTCACCTTTTTTTGCCCCTTCCCCTTGGCATTTCCAGTCTCCAGACACACCCCCTCCCTCCCCTGAAATTTCCCCTGAATGAATGATTTCCCCTGAATGATTATATTTAACTATGATTATACTCTTTGAATTTTACCAGCTCAAAATGCCATTCCAAAGTACGTTCGGCGAGGGAGGACAGAACCCGATTACGTTCGTTGGAGAGCAAGAGGAGACGTAAGTTTTTATGATATTTTGTTAATATTTTATAAATATGTACATCAAATACAGCACAAATATCATATTACAGATATTACAGACGTTTCAAGAGGAGAAGTAAGTCATTTGGTGCCCGAAGGATATGCAGACCTTAAAGGGGCACTCGCAGGCTTCCCTGACAAGCAAATAATTCAAATCGCAATCCAATTCCATCCTCTTGATAAAAACACTATAGATTTGTATTTATTTAACAGTTAAAAGGTCATTTTGATTATTCCCGGTAAACGTAAATGTATTTTTGGTGATTCGAATTAGATTATTTATGACAGGTGGTACAAAAATCAAGCGTGCGAGTGCCCCTTTAAGGTTATATCCTAATTGGCTGAACGCTCAAAAATCATGCCTTCAACCAATCACAACCCGGACCAATCGCAATTACCAAGTAATTTGTAATTACGCATGACAGTCATCTGAAAACCGCTCTCAGGAGTGTTTGTGATTGACTTAATTTTTCCCGCCTAGAATTCCGCCATTTTTAACGCGCGTGCGTGCGACACAGGAAGCCCGTGACAAATAATTATTTTGCTAAACTACGAATCTCGTTGAACGGAATATAAAAGTGAGGTACGATCGAGAGCGAAGGGACGGCTGAGCTTCAGGCTACGAGATTCGTAGTTTAGTAAAATAATTATTTGTCACGGGCTTCCTGTGTCGCACGCACGCGCGTTAAAAATGGCGGGAAACTAGGCGGGAAAAATTAAGACAATCACAAACACTCCTGAGAGCGGTTTTCACATGACTGTCATGCGTAATTACTTGGTAATTGCGATTGGTTTCGGCTTGTGATTGGTCGAAACATGATCTTGGATCCTTTAGCCAATCAGATCGCGTAAAGAGAACAATTACACAATTACTTGTGATTACTTCGCTCACAAAAAGGAGAGCTTGTGAATCACCTCGCTCTCTGATTGGTTTGTTGTTGAATTACTATCGCATTTGATTGGTTAGTAGGCCTACTCCAGGTCCTAAGATCGCCTAAGATCGCCCAAGATCGCAACATGAAATATAGAAAAAATCCCAAGATCGCCCGAGATCGCCTAAGATCGCCCAAGATTGCCCAAGATCGCAACATGAAATATAGAAAAAATCTCAAGATCGCCCGAGATCGTCTAAGATCGCCCAAGATCGCCCAAGATCGCAACATGAAATATAGAAAAAATCTCAAGATCGCCCGAGATCGTCTAAGATTGGCCAAGAATGCCCAAGATCGCAACATGAAATATAGAAAAATCCCCAAGATCTTGGCGATCTTAGGACCCGGAGTAAGCCTGTTAGTGAATTACTCGTGAATTGCTTTCACGGCAGTCATGTGAAAACCGCTCTATTATGAGTCAAATTAGATATATAATTTTTTTTTTTCTTCAGTGGTGCAGATGGTAGCTACGTAACAGTTTTCGCGAAAACCAATCCCTTGGGTGACGTTAATGTTGGACAGTACCTGGCTAATTACCTGGACAGTCATGGCCACCATCTGTCACCGGACAGCAAAGAGCTCGCTTACGTTGTTTCTGTGGAAATCCTGAATCCTGGTAAGAGTTGGTGTCTATTCGCCTTCATCACGGCGCCGCCATTTTGTTTCCAGAATGACCCGGCAAAGCAGAAAAAAGCAATGAACCAATCAACTTCAATGTCTTGAAGTATTTAAACAAAAGATTTCTAATTTGTAAAACAGTTCTCTCAGGGTTTATTTTATTTTCTTGGGGTGGGGGAGTGGGGAAGGGAGTAATTACTTGGTACAAAAAATAGCTTCATAAGGCTAGGGAAACTAACTCGAAAACTCAAGGGTTAATTTAGTTTTCCTGCTCAAACGTTTCTAATAAACTTTTTTTTCTCATTCTTGCAGACTGACACTTGTTTTATACACAATGTAAATAGATATATCATTAAGAGCTTAATAAAGATTATTATTATTATTATTTTTACTTCATCGCTGCGGGGATGAGCGGGGCGCACTATTTATTTGCTTAATCCCCGCATTCGAAATGACCAAATATGCAGCTTGTGGATATTTCCTGATAACTGTAAGATATTATTAAGCCGAATTAGCGTGATACGGGTCTATGCTCACAATGTGCTACATAAGGGATATATAAGTGACCATTTTCATGTTATTCTTCTTTTCCAGCGAGTGGCGTCTGCTTCAGCTCCTGCTTTTCCACCTGCAGCAGCCAGTGTAACCCGAGCTGTTGTTCCGCCAGTGGCTCGTTCACTTTACCCGCAGCAGCACCCGCCCCTCCCGCTGTAGTGGCTGCCGCATACCCTGTTGCCTACCCAGCTTACACCGCACCCGTGAGGTTAGTACAGACCCAAGCCACCTGACCCTGCCACCCCATTTTTCATTCCAACCCTTCCACCCCAGCCTCTCTGTCTGTCGGTCGGTTTGTCTCTCTGCCTCTAGGCTGGCTGGCTGACTTCAAGCTGATTTCTTGCTCTCAATAAAATCAGAACGCTAATATATTAATATTGCAATTGAGCAGAAAATCTTGCCTTATGTCAACAAATGTAAACTGGTTTCACTTTAACGATGATTAAATCTAGATTTTTTTCCCTAAACTGCAAACATTCAGGTAAATCTCGTTGGACCTAGGAACGTTTCGTTTTGACAAACCATCATTTGCGCATCGTAGGGTGGGATCAGCTTTTCGCCTTATGGTATCTAAAGTGCGTATGATACAGTAAATGAATGAAAATGTACAAGTATTCTATCAAATGCATATGAATATGAGAAGTCATATACTAGACACTCGACAGCGTGTTCCATCAGAATTTCCAAACACCAAGGAAGTGGGTTAAAAAAAGAGGCAGAGCCGACTTTTTTGACCGACTTCGAGGTGTTTGGAAATCCTGATGACAAATACTGTCAAGTGTTTGATATAGCTTCTCAAACGAATCATTTGATGTCGACAAGAAGAGGAAATATAATCTTTAAGTAATCATCCATGCAAGAACTAGGCAAACCTCCATTGTTTTACGGCATTGAAGGTTCCCCACGTAGGATATGTCCTATTTGTTTACCACAGTAAGTTATCATGACTAGTAACATAATAAGAGTGAAAAATTGATAGATTTCGACTTGCTTTGAGAACATATGGCAACGAAAAGTCTCTAGACCAATCAGATTAAAGAAGAACAAAGGAGTGAGAATCAGCATTTTACGCTAGGTTCCCCACATACAAAGTCTTTACAAATTGCATATCCTGTTTGTGAGTACCACAAGTGCTTATGTCTCCCTAAAAATCCTCAGACAAGTCTTTCTACCATAGTGAATTTACTGATTTTCATGTCTAAGCCAATGAAATTGCCTATATTTTCAATAGAAATTAATTGCATTCCAGCATGTTTTGCCGTTGGCTTGCCTAGTTCTTATACGGACCATTACTTAATTAAAAAGCTATGCAAATAATACAGCGCGTATCCGAACCTCGTTCACGCTTTTGATTTGTTTAAGGTTCATCAGTAGGCCTTTACCACGTCAATATTGATTGATAATATCTAATAGTTATCAGCAAATGGAACCCAGTATTCGATTCTACACATCCATATTAGTAAAATTGCAAAGTGTGGCGAAGATTGCTTAAATGCTCTCCCAGCCTGGACTTGATTTGTCCATACATTTCTTTGTAAAAAGTGAGCCAGATTATGAAGTTTTGAAAATTCGCATCTCAGCCAATTTTTAAGTAGTTCCTCTGGATTGTTGCAGTTTTACTAATACGGATGTGTACAATTGAAGACCTGGTTTCATTTCCTGATAACTATTAGATACTATCAATCAATATTAACGTGATAAATGCCTATGAATGAGTTTGAGGGCAACCCTTATAAGTTTGAGCTAAGAAAATATAGAACATAAATGTTGCTCTGGACTAATTCAAACCCAGATCCAAAACCAGAATACCACAAATGCTTAGTTGTAGAAATGGGAGACTTACTTATTAAAGACTCATCACCAACCGCATATCAAGATAAATGTGTCGTTTTTGTCAATGCCAACCCGTGCGTGAAGCGGGCTACCTGTGTTTGAATTTCCGGGCTCCTGGGGCCAAAATAAAGATGGCGGCCTACAGGAACAGCGATTCTCTCCAAAACCTGCAAGTTTTGGCGATCTTTTTGACAATTTAGGGCAAGAAATAAGCTATGAAAACTTCTGGACTTTCAAATATGGTAAGTAGAAACTTCCATATAAGGAAATTTTAGAAAACGACACATTTCAACGGGAACTTTCTTGATATGACAGCCTTTGCGGTTTATTCGCCAATCAGAGCACCCGAAAAACAATGGATAAATTTGAAAACAAAAGAAAATTGGGCGCAAAGGTTCCGGTTGATGGTGGGCCTTTAAATTCATTGCCAACGGATAGAATTATCCCAATCTAAAGTAAACTGGAACTGTGTATGGAAGTAAAGGCGAGGCGGGACCTCGGTTTATTGTCTCATACGAAAGAGGTGAAACACAGTAGAACATAGATCAACTCACAATCTGAACACGTTTCGACAACGACCCGAGCAGAAAGAAATCTGCTGAGAGCTGCTGCTGCTTGATATGACTGATGTATTGTCGTGCGATTTTAGTTCCTACCAAGCTGTCCAACCACAGCCACAAATTGTGCGCCCTGTCCATCTCGGCTACCAACAACCACAGGCATACTATCAACCCGTAGCACAGCCAATGCAATCCTACGCAGCCCTCCCCCAACAGTACCATCAGAGCTACGCTGCGGCCCCCTGGTTGGCGTCAACCCTTACCAGGCCCCTAGCGCAGTTGGTTGTGTTCGCGCATGTCGTAATCAACACAGGTGTCCCACCTACTGTCATAGCAAGTGCTGTAAACTTTGAAAACTTCCACAGGTGTCCCGCCTACTGTCATAGCAAGTGCTGTAAACTTTGAAAACTTCCACAGGTGTCCCGCCTACTGTCATAGCAAGTGCTGTAAACTTTGAAAACTTCCACAGGTGTCCCACCTACTGTCATAGCAAGTGCTGTAAACTTTGAGGACTTCCACTCTACAACTCCCATCCAACCTATAACAACCTAACCAACCACCATCCAGATCTATCCATCAAGATTTTTCCCTTTTTCGATAACAAATAAACGATTTCGCACTTTTGTGTTGTACTTATAGATCCTCCAAATGGAAATTCTTGTGTTTCATGTGACGTCACATTCAGATTTCGTATGACTGCGAAAAGTGTCTCGACACGGCGCGGTACTGTCGCGGTCGCGACACGGAACCTGGCCTGCAGTAGATACGGAATGAAATTGCGTAGTCGCGGTACTGTCGCGGTCGCGACACGGAACCTGGCCTGCAGTAGATACGGAATGAAATTGCGTAGTCGCGGTACTGTCGCGGTCGCGACACGGAACCTGGCCTGCAGTAGATACGGAATGAAATTGCGTAGTCGCGGTACTGTCGCGGTCGCGACACGGAACCTGGCCTGCAGTAGATACGGAATGAAATTGCGTAGTCGCGGTACTGTCGCGGTCGCGACACGGAACCTGGCCTGCAGTAGATACGGAATGAAATTGCGTAGTCGCGGCACGGTCACGGTCACGGTCACGGTCGCGGCCGGCGCGGCACTTTGTCACGGCACTTTTCACAGTCATACGAAATTTTATCTAAAGCAGATCGCGCAACAACGCACGCGCGCAGAAAGGCAAAGAAACTGTTCAGCGAATGCGCGCGCAACTTTTC
Organism: Scolanthus callimorphus; assembly: GCA_033964015.1. Lineage (NCBI taxonomy): Eukaryota > Metazoa > Cnidaria > Anthozoa > Actiniaria > Edwardsiidae > Scolanthus > Scolanthus callimorphus. The sequence goes on along the minus strand of CM066912.1, from coordinate 29,538,030 downwards.
TTGAGTAACATCAGCAACTTCACACAACAGGAAAAGAAAACGTCTTTGTTTGCTAATAGAGCGGTTTTCACATGACTGTCGTGAAAACAGTTGCAATTGAGCAATCACTAGCCAATCAGAATCGAGAGAAATCACCACTAGCTCCTAAATGGCTTTTCTCTCAGCCAATCACAAGCCGAACCAATTACTAAGTAATTATGCAATTGTATTTACTAAAGAATTTGATTGGCTGAGAAAGAACGAGTAGCCAATGAGAACGCAAAGCAATCGCAATTACATAACAAGTCACGACGGTCATGTGAAATCCGCTCTAGTATTAATCCATACGAGCATGTTTCACATTTTCTGAGATATGTAGGCTAAACTTTTACTTGGAAAGTCAGCAATGAAATCAATTCATGGGAAGCCATTTCAAGACGACTCGCGTGATCTCGCCAGTAATGAAATTTTGCGACAAAAGTCACGTTACTGAAATCCAAGAATTTCCTGCTAATTTACATTTGTAAATAGAAAACATCCAGCTTGTTTATTGAGCTAAGAATTTACTTAGTGTGTAAAGTAACACATGTTTATGTCTAAGGCAATACTTGATATTTTAGCTTAGTAAATGATTGTAGAATAGTGGCAATTTCTTAGTGTTACGGAGCATCAGAGGCATGAAAACAATGGAACAAATGCCACGAACAAAGACCTTAGAACGAGACAATGGAATAGAGTACAAAGACCTCGAGCACCAAAAACAAAGCCTTCAGTAACACCAAGGAATACCCAGAATAGTGTATTCAATGTAATATAGAAGAAAACGAATAAACAGTTGTTGTAGTCCATAAGAGACTTTTTTTTAACCCGCATCAAACAAAGGATGGGTGTAAGACTGAGGGGCCAAACCGGTTTAACTTGCTACTTAACATTTTGTTTTTCTCAGCGCGAACGTTTCAGCGATGCGCGGTCAATAGATACTCAACGATTTTCAAACGGTCGAACCTAATTCTGTCGCTCTGAACATAGTCTGAATGTCAATTCCCCGTTCTTCTCGAGCTTATTTGCATTTGGAGCTCGGATCTACGTTCTCTTCAACTCACAACGCAACAAAATATTGCATTGCAGGGGGATGTTACACGCGCGCGTTCTCGCTGCAACTCGCAACGCAGCAAATATTGCGTTGCGAGTTGCAAGAAAATTTGCCTTGCGCATTATGGCCTTAAAGTGAGCCTGCCACGCAACTGCTCAGCTGTTCTGCGCATCTCTCAAATCAGAGAAGTATCGTCCCGTAAAGAATGTTAAAAACCTCGAAAATACATCGTATCTCGCTATTTCTCGATCCATCCGAAAATTTTTATTGAGTTTTGCATATTCTTAAATCTGATAGGATGGTTTAATGAGTTTTACTGATGAATCAATGATCGCTCCTGGAGCATGCGCGTATCGTGACAGTGCGAATTACTCCCGACACTCTTCGGTAAACCGCTCTAAACGTTGAACAAATACATCAAATATTCACAAATGTTGAATCAATGAATGTTAAACTAATTTAGCCTCAGCCGACTCACCCTTCCATAATGCACTGCGGGCTGGCCGCCATTTGTGTTACCATCAAACACTAAGAGATTATTAACCTCGCTTGCTCGGTCTGTACGGGGAATATCAGACCGAGGTCTTGCAGTACGGACCGAGCGCTAGCGAGGTCTGTACAAAAAGACCGAGGTCTGATTTTTCCCGTACAGACCGAGAAAGTGAGGTTAATAATTCGTTTATTATATGGCTCAATTAAATTTGACTTTTGCTTTGTCTTCATCCGGGGCACGGGGCTAAATACGCAAAATACAGCCCGTGCGCCAGCCAATCAGATCACAGGAAGTTGTCAAGCCATATAATAAAAAGACTTAAAGAGCCCGTGTCGGCTGCTCCTTTTGTTGTTGTTTGCGTTCGATATTAAAGACGAATTTGAAATCTAGAAATCTGAGTAGAAATCTCTAAATCAACATCTAAAAACAAAGTTTCAGATTTGATTTACTAAATTCAAACGAGAATATTGCTCTTCATTATATAGACACGAGTGTTTTACTGGGAAAATACGCCACTCGTAGATCTCATATGAAGCTACATCCAGGACCTGAGTGACATATTTTCCATATCCTCACTAGTGAGGATATCGGTCAAAACAAAAGTGCTTGGAAATCAATTTGGAATATTTTTTTCTGGTTTGTCTATATAATAAAAAGAAAATCACACAGTGGCTTGAAGATATGAGTTTTAGACCCCGTCCACACTAACGCGGTTTCGTTTGAATCCGTATACGTTTTGATACGTTTAGGCCTTCCATCCACACTAACACGCTGATCGTTTTCATCGAATCCGTATAAGTTTGAAAACGCTCACGAAAGTGAGCAAAAACGAATCAGTATACATATCGTTTTAGTGTGGACGGTCGAATCTGGATAAAAATGAAAACGATAACGTCAACTGTACCATTAATTTGAGACTGTCCTTGCACACGTCACATCAAATAAAAACTGATCGCTTGTTTGGAGTTAATCTCCCGTCCACACTAACACGCTGCGAATCCGTATAAGTTTTAAAACGAATACTTTTGAAAACGCGTTAGTGTGGACAGGGCCTTATTTTCTCGTTTCAAAAACAATATTTTACCGGGTATTTTACTCATTCGTAAAATATTGTCTCGAAAATAAAACTCATATCTCGCGCCACCGTGTAATATCCTCTATATATTCTCTAAATCAGCCGATGGAAATGGATGCTTTCTCTGACTTGGTATGTTGCTATGCTGTCAAAATGGCAGCTGACACCCCGCTCTTTAACAAAAAGCTCGATATTTTTGTCCGTGAGTGTGTTTTAACCACACAATGGAAACAAATGCCCTGAATCGTATTAACAAAAACAAGGCAATGCATACAAGACAAATGGCTTCTACTTTTAGACTGCGTCCACAGTTATCCGTTTTCGACAGCAGCATATGTACTAGCAAGACCTATGTAGGCTGACCCCTTGACATCACGGTTACACGATTTCGTAAGCAGTAAGGTGTTCGTTTTGACTGGTAATCCGTAAAACGTAAATAGCAACCGTCTGTTGAAATCGCACTTTGAGTTACCACCTTTATAAGATTTTTTATAAACATTTTTAAAGACATTTGACATCATTTTTAAGATATTGTGAAAATCTTTTTGTGTGTTCATAGGGGTACCTTTGTGAAGATTTTTGCAAGTATTATAACTAAGTGAATGTTGTAAGACTGGGATGGTTATAAAACCTAACACAATGTTATTGTACCATCTCTTTGTTCTCCTTTCAAGGGAATCCTTATGTTTGTACACCCAAATCCAGCCAGTAAGATTCAGAGTGCACTCAGACATGCTTATACATGACCACAAAACAAAAAAACTGTGCACTGTCAATGCTCCTCATCCAGCCCACATTATTGTGAGAATCCTTGAAGTTTCCCGTGGTTCCTAACCACTCACCACTATTAACTATGAAGTAAGAAGACATTTCGTTTTCCGACTTATCATTATAATGTCTTGTTTATTAAACTGTTACAAGCCCCATAATAACGTACCTGCAGAACACAAAAAGAAACCAAAAGAATGTTTACAAAACTTTGTGGAGACAGTAAACTAAGCTCTTCCCACCTCATTGATTATTGATCCCATGCCAGATATCTTCTCTTCGAAAAATACTCGATTGTGTCCGCGATTTTCGTTTTAAATGGTAAGTCTATTTCTGTTTTTATTTGCCATAAATAGTGTACCCTCTCGCCATATAACCGTCTAAATTTCTTGAGTGTTCCAGAACGCAGCAAAAGGTTTAAATTGATTTCATACAATGTCGATGACGGGTAATCGTATGGAATTGTTATTGTATGCTTGGTTTCTGCTATTCACTTGAATTACAGTACAGTCAAGCTAACAGGAAAAAGAAATAATAATTTCCTTTAAATTTACTCCAAAGTTTTAAATGTCAAAGTTGTCTAGATATTTTTTAATGTATCTATCAACTTGCAACAATGTTTTGATGTAGAGAATTCAAACTAAACTACGTTCCCTAACTTCCCTTCCAAAGAGAACGACCTCTGAATTAACCGTGCTGTATGTCAAGTATTTCATTTAGTATTTTAGGTCTATCGCATTCAAGAATTCAAATAAGCAAAGATCAATTTTGCTGGGATGTTGACCTGTAGAGCAATTAGTGGACATGTCGGCTTCTTTTATCTCAATATAAACTTATTTACTGCCGGCTAAATAGCTGTGGTATAGACTCTCTGCTATGTGAGCGGAGAGTTTTGATTTTTTCAACTCATTTTCAAAGACCTTTAGGTCTTGAAAACTCACACATTTTACACAGAATTAATAATGTTGTGTCCATCTAGTGACAATTCTAAGAGCCTGGAATTTCAAACAATTCCTGGGGGAGGTCAGCCAGACCCTCCCCTTAAATGAAACAAATAGAACCTTGCCTTCTGCGGAAACTGGGAGAAGGACGTGCTAACCTAGGGTAAGACTAACGTGGGGAAGTTCCTGTAAAGTTTAGGTTCGCTTTTACAAAAGATATGTCTTTGCTTTATTTTCAAAGAAATTATCAAAATTAGCGAATAACCTGATACATATAGAGGATATTACATGACGAGTTGAGTTGCGGACGTATTTTTTCGAGTCCCGCAGGGGTGAGGAAAAATGCGAGCAACGAGTATAAAATGTCCGCCCGCTTTATGAAAAAAAAAACATTTAATTAGTTATTTATTATACGACGAATAGAAATATTATCTTTTCTTTTCAAGATTCACTAGAAAACTTACGTGATTTGACTAGCACACGATCGCGGGAAGCCATTCAACTGCGTACGTACAACCGGTTTTGCTGGAGTGTAATACGGGCTTTCAATCGTGTAATACGACTTTTGCCGTAATACGGCTCCATATCTGCACTCTATTTTGGCCTTATATGGTAAAATGACGTCACTGTCGTATAATAATTTCCAAAATCAGCTTATCCCAAGGAAGTGCCCTGGATTTCCAAATACGCTGCTTTTCTGAGCGTTTCACAAGCGAGAATGAGCCCGAATCTGGTGATTATTTAGCACTAAATTTTGTGCATTCAATTCCAGCAGTCTCGATCCCTAAAAGCTGATCATCCCACCCACACTGATATAACGCGTTTTTTTTTCACCCTAATATTACCTCCTCAGGACGTGTTCGCATAGGAAGTTGTGATGACTTGGTATTACCTTCCAATCTTGCTGTGCTCCTTACTATTTGCACCACAAACTGAAGGTATGTGAGGACTTTTTTGGAAATAGACCCCGTTCACAAGAGACCGGTACAAAACCGGACCGGTACAATTGTAGTACGGTACCGCCTGTTCTTCTGGTACCGGTACAATTCTGGCATGGTACCGCCTGTTCATCCGGTACCGGTACAATTCTGGCACTGTACCGCCTGTACAATTCTGGCACGTTTTGCAACAGTGTTCACACGGGACCGTGCACGCCTAGCCGTGTCAAACTCGGTCCAGTACCGCAGGTCCCGTGTGAACATGCGACAGTACCCCAAGCCTAATTTTGTGTTTAGTGCACATGCGATTTTAGTCCGAATTTCCTTGTGTGAACGGGGTCTTAGAATAGTATCACCCAACTAGTGGAGAACTGTCAATGCTGCATTCTGACTGGCTACGCTACTAAGTGACTATTATCAAGGCACCGATTTTGAACACAAAAACATGTCGACCACTTCTCGTTTTGTCGAGGTTCCTGATGACTTTTTAGACAATTTTGGACTTTTTTGTTCAACTGGTTGGGTGATATTACTCCTCTATTGACTCGTAGCCCTTTCGGGCTCGAGGTCTAGTTCTTAAATGAGCTATTCCATTCGTAAATGGTATACAGTCGAAGCTCTCTGTGCGACCGCTCCCGTAAGCGGCCAGCTCCCATAACGACCATTTTCCCGAAACCCCGTTTGAATTGTGGAATTGTCACATAAACTCTTTTATTTCAAGCTCTCGTAAGCGACCGCCTTATCGATGCGACCAGCTCCGTTAGCGACCACAATTTCAAATCACCAACAGAGATTTTCTCAGGTAACTTAAGGCCTGGGTGAAAGCCAAATCCAAAATGGCGGTCGTAAAACTGAGGGGGGTAGTCTATCTCTAAACCAATGCCTCTGAGGGATCCAATCAATTTGCATTTCAATACCTTTGGTCATTCTCAATCATTTTCACCCATGTTGGTCTCTATGGCAACACAAGTATGACCTCTGACCTTAAATTTAATTTCTTGGAAAATGGCCTCTGCATTCGATGGGGAAAAGTTAACTCGTTCACCTGAGTGTGTGATGGTGTTTGTTATCTAGTGTAGCTAGGATTATTGATCTAACGAGGCTGCCTGGAAATGTTTTTTCGAATAGCTATATTTGTGATGATGTAATTTGATACCTCTCATTTACTTAAAATGAGGATAACTTGGCCAGCACGCCTCGTTGGAATGGTAATGTACGCCCGACACCGGTCATAATAAGACCTATTGGGAAACCATTGGTATGACCCCCGTCGAATGCAGAGACCTGAAAGAAAATTGCGGCTTTGTCACGCTCTTACAAGTCACGCAATCCGTTGACATGGTTACCAAATACATCAAATGAAACGTCTCACCGGGTAGAGCAACCTTAACGAAAAACATTCTACGCAAGACATTTTATCTAGCCTAGGGAATTTTTTTCAGTGTTTTTCGCATTTTTGTGAAAAGCACCTATGCCTTAATATACCTGAGTTCTATTGTTTTTAAGCTCTCGTAAGCGACCACAGAACTTTTTGTCTTTAAAACATCAGTCATCTCCTCCAAAAAGCCAAACTTATACTAGCTGCACCGGTGAAATGCTATTTTCGATGTACATATTTGTAGTCATCTATTCTCAATTGAAGTCGGGAAATAAATCAAACTATTTTAAGCATTAGTATCACATGGTATTTTCTAGATTTATTGTACTAAGCTCTCGTAAGCGACCAACAGCTATTGTTCAAGCAGGAAGCCGCTTGGTGGTCGCTTACGAGAGCCGTTCTCGTAAGCGACCAGCTCCGTTAACGACCGCAATTTTCAGTTCCCGAGGTGGTCGCTTACGAGAGCTTCGACTGTACCTTTTCCCCTCACTGACAGTCTTACGAGAGATATGCCCTTTGGCAGTGTCTAAGTGTATTCTGTTTTAAGAAATATATTTGAGGAATGCTAACGACCTTTTTCCTTTTATAACATCACCAGCCACAATAGAGAGAGCCATATTGTCACATATAAACCACTTTCGGCATCGACACAGCAGTGGTCCTGTGGCTCGTTCCAAAGTCATCGTGGCCTTGGCTCAGAGGGCGGCTAACAGATACAGAGACAGCAGAAATATTCAATCAGTGGCTAATGCAAGGTTAAGGCCGGTTTGTTGCATTTGTCGAGACGATTTTTCTCACGCGCGCGAGTTACAATTCCAACTCTCTTGTGTAAACGAGATGCAAATCCGGTACGATTTCTGTGCTCTCTTTTCTTCAAATCGCATCAAGTTGCGTTTGAAACCTCCGCGACATCACGCGACAAAAATCACGGCAGTCGCGGCCGAGTTGCACTTAGTTTACATTAATGATTGAGTTCGGCTGAAAACGCAGGCTGTCGCATTCCTTGTCCAACAGATTCAGTGCCAATCTCTGTAAATTCAGCGGCAAACTACAAGACCTCGCAAAGACATGCGTGGTCAAATGGTACACAACTATCAAGTACCATAGCTGGTGCAATCCAAAGTCCAAAGGGAAAGCTGGCCCGTTTATGAACGTTGTATGGCGAAGCGCAACTCACGCAGGAATCGCCGTCGCGAAGAGTAGAACGAGCAGCGAGTATTTTGTAGTGGTGTACTTTTTACCCAGACGAACGGGACGTTTGAAGGATAACGTGAAGCCCGTCAAAAGTAAGGGACTTATTAATGGTTATTGGGCCCTAAATAATGCAGTTTTGTTAAAGACTCTGTGACTGACTTGCGGGACAATGTTATCATACATTTGTTTATTATATCAAATACTGCAACAAACTTTACAAATATAACTGCCAATTTATTTCTCGTACCATTAGCAATAGCGAGTGACTATTTTCATCACAGGATGGATTAAAATTACCGATTCAGTTCTCATCTGAAATGACATCTCATTTGCATTGAGTTTTTTAGGCTAAAAAAATAGCGTCACTCAAGTCAACGTGTGGAAAGGTTTCGGCTTCAATTTAGCGCCATTCCTAGTAAATGTGCGTCTGATTTTAAATATTCTTTTAAATTGCAGTTGTAACGCAAGCAAGTGAAAAAGGTAGGTAAATTCAAAGTTATCAATCTCGGGTACATGATTCGCAATGAGACACCTGTCTATTAAATTGTCACACTCAATGGACATTTTATGTCTAGCCAAATGCCCTTCGGACTACACGCGGCATGGTTCAAACTGTTTCAAGTTCGTTAAGAAAGCAGCCTCATGGGACGAAGCCGTTTATCAGTGCGCCAAAGACTACGCCCTTTTGTCATCTGTGAGAAATCAAGAGGAGGAGAAATTTATGAGACGGTTGCAGGAACGAGGTGGAGGAAGAGGATTTATGTGGATCGGTAAGTTGATCTTGATATGCAGTCAGGGCTCCCAATAGACCGAATCTGACTGATGTAAATATGTTGATATGGAAGCAGAGGAAGAAGATGTGGATCTGGATCTGTGCTGTAGATCACAACACTAAACGGAGCCAGATGAAAGTTACAGTTCTTACTACCATTTTGCGCCCATCCATGAAGTGTGACGATTTTTTCGCGCTAGTTTATGTTTCAAACGTGCACGTTTTGTCGAGAAGTTGTCACGTTTCCCGCTCTCTGGTTGGCTGAAAACTAACGGTCAAAACTGCAGCCAATCAGAGAGCGAGAAACGTGACTACTTTTCGACAAAACGCGCACGTTTGAAAAGTAAACCTTCGTGGTAAAGGAAAAGTTGCCCACTAGAATGTGAATTACTAGTCATTTATAATAAAATGTTTTCTCGCTGTTCAAGGGCTTAGCGACAGTTTCTGTGAAAACCACTTTTCATGGGTTGATGGTCTACAGTTTGGAAAACGAATATGTGTTCCCGTGAAGGTCTCTGGCTCAACCAATGAAAACTGCGTTGGCTGGACAACGAAAAAGCCCATCAGCTGCTGGTCTGACAAGAGATGCAAAGAGAAGCATCCTTTTATGTGCAGGATGCCTGTGGAAGGTGAGTGAAATACAATTTTTGGCCAAGAACGTGGGTCTTTCTGTAGGTACCGGAGACTAAGTATTGTATTCTGTGTTAGCTTCGTTCTTTGTGTTTCTTGGAGTCCTTTGTCTCGGGTCCTTTGTCTCTATTGAATTACGTCAACTGTGCTCCGGTAAGCTCCGGTACCTACAGAACGAACCAAGAACGTTGAACAATTTGCAATGGCGGCAAATTGATTTTTTTCCCACGAGTAAATGTATTCTTAACCCGTTCCTGCTTTCGATTTCATGAGCGTGAATGTGGGAAGCATCCTGAGAGATCTATATGCCATCTCAAGAAAGTGTTATCGTTTCTGTAAATCTACTCGGACTGCCTGTGGTTAAAAAAATTAGTCACCAGGCCCTTTGGTAGAAAAACAAATGGGAACCAACTGAACAATGAAACGGTTAAACACAAATACAAGATTCATCCCCTAAGCCGCAGTGTGACAGGAAAGGAAGAGCGTGACGACAGCGCGTTGTGTGATGGATTCGGTAGCCCCTTAAATTATAGGGAGGGACATTTCCTGAGTTCATCCTCCCACAATCCTTTGTGCGCCTACCGAATCCTTCCACAACCCCTTGCGACACTTTTGGTCTACCGTGATTTATTTGCAAAACAATAATTGATATTGATGTCTATTGTTATTTATCAGGAAAATCAGTCTACCGTGTAAAAATATGTTACAAAAAGTTTAGATGGAATCCAAACTTTAAGGACAAGTCATCAAAGGCGTTTAGAGACCTGAATAAAGGGATCAAAACTACGGTCAGTTATGAATCTAATAATGCCTGATAATATGCATATCTGGGGTACCGCGAAAGATATTTTTAACTCGTGGAGAGCGGTGCACTAGTGCACTCACTCACTTAAGGGCTTGTTTACACTCGAACGCAAATAGAGAGAAAGGACAAAACATTGCGTCGCTGTGATTTACGCTTGCCTTGCGCTTGCGTCCTGCGCTTGTGCTTGCGTTCGTGTGTAAATACGCCCTAGGAGATGTGCAAGGAGAAATTGTGTAGCCATCCTGTCCCCATGTCCCCATGCACTTTAAACACTAGATAAACTTAACTAGAGCGCACATTTTATTTTAATGGAGCTGAAAAAGGCGCCCTGCTTGCTCGTCTGTGAGCTACAAGTGTTACTTTTTATCGAGCCTCAGTGAGCCGCCATTTTGTTAGCCTAGCAACATACCAACTCGGAGAAAGCATCCACTTCCATGCCCATCTGGGATCAATCAGTATGACTTGCCTACACGTCAGTATGACTTGCCTACACGTCAGTATGACTTGCCTACACGTTAGTATGACTTGCCTATACGTCAGTATGACTTCCCTACACGTCAGTATGACATGCCTACACGTCAGTATGACTTGCCTACACGTCAGTATGACTTGCCTACACGTCAGTATGACTTGCCTACGTCAGTATGACTTGCCTACACGTCAGTATGACTTGCCTACACGTCAGTATGACTTGCCTACACGTCAGTATGACTTCCCTACACGTCAGTATGACTTGCCTACACGTCAGTATGACATGCCTACACGTCAGTATGACTTGCCTACACGTCAGTATGACTTGCCTACACGTCAGTGTGACTTGCCTACACGTCAGTATGACTTGCCTACACGTCAGTATGACTTGCCTACACGTCAGTATGACTTGCCTACACGTCAGTATGACTTGCCTACACGTCAGTGTGACTTGCCTACACGTCAGTATGACATGCCTACACGTCAGTATGACTTGCCTACACGTCAGTATGACTTGCCTACACGTCAGTATGACTTGCCTACACGTCAGTATGACTTGCCTACACGTCATCACGACTTCCCTACACGTCAGTATGACTTCCCTACACGTCAGTATGACTTTCCTACACGTCAGTATAACTTGCCTACACGTCAGTATAACTTGCCTACACGTCAGCCTTGCCTTCTAATGTTTATGATAGTTGACTTTCTCTTTATGGTTCTGTGTTTCAGTTAGTTGAACTTATCCCCCCAAAGACTGGCGGTGGCTTGAGAAGCACTAAAGTTTTAAAAGCCAAGTGAGTCAATTTCTCCAAAACAAATAGAGTAATGTCGTGCTAGTTGTTACGTTAAATTGAGAATTTCATAAGAACCGCGTAAGTGAAAAATTCTGTATAAATATTGGATATCATAAAGTCGGACAGCGTCGCAGTTTAGACGAAACCCTTAGGAAATGGAATTGCCACAAAAAATCAATTGTACACATTTTATTTCAATGTATGTAATTGTAAGTCTCTTTATATTCATGTGGTAGTGGCCATCTCGAAAGCCATGCGCTACTATGGCCACTGCGCACTTTGCTTTGCGTTCTTGTACTTTGTAATCTTTATCTATAGTTGTTTTCTTTTTGTACTGTACACTTTATTTGTAATGTCGAAATATGTGCTAATAAACTGAACTGAACTGAACCTTATGGTGCTTCTAATCTAATCCGGACTCTTTTTTCCCCCAGGCCGTTCTCAATCCCAAACAGGTAAGTGACTAGATGGAGGATCTCTTTGGCCTGAAAATATTGTTAACAGAGGTATTATTTATTTGTACAGTGATGAAAATTGTGGTGATGGGAAGGTTTATGCTACCGATAGTTGGGTCAGGGATATGAGAGATGGTATGAGAGACGGTGGATGAATTATAATGATTATAGATGTTGGTGATGTTGTTGGTGATGCTTATTATGAAGTCAATGACGCCTTACAGCATTTGAAACTACCGGATGGATAAGAACGTTTACTCTTATCATGACAATGATGGTGGTTGATGCTGCTGCTGCTGCTGATGATGATGATGATCCTTCCATGGTTCGTTGATGTTTTGGTTTCACCAACTTGGCGAAAATCCATCACGTCACTAAAAAAACACCTTGAAATTAGTAACATTGCCAAGTATCGCTACAAAGCGTTGTAATTGTGAAGAAACAGCCCTGAGAAGAAGCAAAATTAATGTTACTTCGTTCGCGCGAAACAAGCTTGGCTCAAATAAATTTTTGGGGCAAATAATTTCCTCACGCGAACGAAACATTAAATTTATTAAATTCACGGGTTTAGATTGGCGGGCGATGATGTTGACGATGATAAAGAGGATGACAATGATGATCTGATGATGTTTTATTATTTCATGTTATCAGGCGCCGAGGAACATGTGTAGAAATTCGACTGAAATTCCGTTCAGACAGAGCCTACCCTATGAGAGATTTTAAAAGAATGCAAAGGCCTTCCGAGAAACTCATCTACATACGACTAGAACGACCACCGGAGCATGAATCTGCTGGTAAGAACTGACAAGAGCCCAGTACTAAAAAGTTTGAAATCTCCCATATATTAGAGACATATCAGAAACTAGTGTATTTTTAGAAACACATTTCACAATGTAGAAGAATAGGCCAGATTATACGGCACTGCTACACCAGGATCCCATGAGTTGGAGTTTCCATCTGAGATACATTCTTGAGGCAGCGTTTTGACTGAACAAGCTATTTTTAGAAACAGTTTTCTATTGTTCAACGTAGGTGTTATATACAAACCTACAAGCCATACGACTGAAGCGCCTGTAACACCACGTTCATAAGGTTATTTTCTTGTTTATGTTTTGACTTTTTTTCATAATCAACATAGACATTCGTAACCAACCACCAATAGTACGGATTTCAGATGAGTGTTGAAAATTACTTTGTAATTACTTTATTTGCGTTAGTTGCATTCTCATTTGTCACCTAGTTTATCAAACCAATTCATCTTCCACCCCCGAACCAGCTGGTCGTCTGGGCGACCACAAATCAGGGCTAGGCGACTAACAAATTGAGCTTAGGCGCCAGGACCAAATACTTTTGTACTCTTTTCAAATTTGATGCCACCTGGCGAACAAAAGTTATGTTCAGGCGACTAGTTTTTTGCACTTTGGTCGCCAGTTTCCAGCCCTGCCGACATTCGCTCTAACCAGCTGAAAATGATTACAGAACGTCTATTTGCATTGACAAATACATTTGTTTCTGTGTCCATTTTTCTAGATAACACCAAATGTCGTTTCCCTTGCCGGTCACGTGGCCATAACACTTGTCCTGTTGAACCGCCACCAAGCCACCAAGGACACACCAACCCGAGTTATTCCCGGCACCCGGTAGTTCATCCGCACCCGGTAATCCACCCGCAACCCGTTTATCACCACACCGGGTACCAACCCGTGGTTTATCAGTGTCCGGGATATCAGACTACTATACAGTATCCAAGCCAGGTGTACACGTACCCGAGCTGTCAATCATGTCAGCCAACTTCACCTATGTGTTACACATTTTGTGACGAGGCCTGCTGCAAGGGTCACAACGGGAAAGCAAAAGCTAAAAAGCTACTAGTAAAAATGAAGAAGGACTTGAAGAAATACAATGCCGTCGTGAATTATGGCAGAGAGCACGAACTGTCGGGCATGAAGTTCCTGAGACTGGATCACGGACGGGTGGAGAGAAATAAAGCAAAGAAGGCTATAAAGATGTTACAATCAAACATTGCAAAGTTGGAGTCGAAGATGAGAAACCAAGGAGATGGCACTGGCAAAAAATATGGCCAAATGAATTCGGAAAGCCATCGTAAGGGACAGGAAAACGATACCTCGATGGAAGATTTGAAAACTAGTTTTATTAACGATGATTCTGATGATAATACGGAAAACGATGCGGTGAAAGTGGATGGTCTGAGTGCCGTTGACGATGATAGTGATAGTGATAGTGCTAACCAGGTAGAGGACGACCCTCTTGGATTGCCAGACATGAAACTAGACGAGGGCAATAATGACGTATCCGAAAATGACGAGGTAAGCGGAACATTGCTTGTAAGCATTATATTGAGCAGTTAATGAATCCGCTGAGTGTGATGTGGAGAATTATTCAGATCGAGGGGGTGTTATCGGGGTGTTATCCATGCCTATTTTTCGTGGCGGAGTCCTGGTGAAGTTGTTGATGATGGAAAAGACGAGGGCATTGAATATTCGGTCAAATGCCGTATAAATGTTTTTTTATTGATATCTTGCAGACATTCTCACTCAATCCAATCACGGGCTCTTCGCATGTACCAACACTGGACAAAAGCACAAAAGTCAGTGATAGAAACTGGAAGGAACCTCCTCACGGGAATAAGGCCTCCGAATTTGGCGGAGATAGCGACGGTGAGTTAAACAAGAAGAAGAATGAGGAAATTAATGAAAACGAGAGAAACTCCGATGTCATTCCGTATACGGAGGCATCCAAATCAAGCAGCCACGTCAACCTTAAGCATTATTATGAGTCTGAAAACAAAAAGTTTGCGACATCTTGGTCGAGTAATATAAAGCATTCCGATTCAAAGCATTATAATGAGGATAAAGATGACATGCATCGTCATAGCGAAGAAGCGATAGATGTTCCTGGTGAGTGGCCCAGGTCTGTGTCCGGCTTCAAGTCAGTAGATCAGAAACAAAGCACAGTAAATCATGTCAACTCTCATCCAAATGCGCCGAGCTCAGCTCATCCAGATAGCAAATTTGGCGAAGATAGGAATTTCCGAGGTGGACAGCATAGGGCAGGTACGGATGATACGTCAAGGGGTACAGTAGATGAAGAAAGTGATGATCGTGAAAATGACTCTTCGAGGTCCCGTGGTCATGATGAAACAAATGATGAAGAAGAAAAGTTAGAATCAATAGATAGTCCTCATAATGAGGAACCAGAAAGCATGGACGAATACGAGGATGATTATGGTATTAATGATAACATTTCTCTTGCTTCCCATGCAACGCGTTCCAAACTAGTTTGAGGTTTTCCAAAATGGGTTGATTTGTAGGGTTTCGTTTGTTTCTCTACATAAAAAAAATAGTTTCGAGGAGATAGATGGATTATCACCGACTGTGAAAACAATTTCGCGGTGTTCTTCAAAATTCAACATAGATTTAAAGATATTAGAACTTTTCATGAAATCTTTTCTTATCTTTTTTTTCAGAAATTCTACGCACCTAAATTCACAGCCATTTTAACCTTTCAAAACTTGCTCGGAAATTCTTAGCCATTTGAACCTCTTTGAAAAGGCTAGGAAATTCTTAGCCATTTGAACCTCTAACAAATGGCTAGGAAATTCTTAGCCATTCAGTTGAACCTCTAAAATGGTAGGAAATTCTTAGCCATTTGAACCTCTAGCAAATGGCTAGGAAATTCTTAGCCATTCAGTTGAACCTCTAAAATGGCTAGGAAATTACTAGCCATTTTTTAGAGGTTCAAATGGCTAAGAATTTCCTAGCCATTTTTGGAAGTTCAAGCTGTGAAATGGTAACGCATTATTTCTATGCGCGCGTGCGAGCCACTTGATATCTACAACTTATTACACAAAAATACTTCTATATCAATTAGAAAACGATTTTAAATGTCAATAATAATGTATAAACTTTATTTACAGGTATACAGGTATAAACAGTTAGTAACATAGACCAATACAATAATGATCAGCGTTTTACAGACTCTTCTATCTGTGCGGTATTCTGAAGTAGAGATTGTTTGGACGAAGTAAAGGCTAATGTTATTTTCCTTCCAAAGTATTTATTCTGGTTAGAAAAAAAAAACATAATGAGTGTCATCACTACCAAAGAAAATTAACCATGTTTGAAATTTAAAGCGCTGGGCGACTGGGCACATGCTTGCCAGACCCCGAAACGTAAGTTGGAAATTTCCATCATGCATCGTCGGACAAATCTAATGCTAAAATTATTGATTTTGCCAGACCCCGAAAAGGTAAGGTGGAAATTTGCACCAAGCATCGTCGGACAAATCTAATGCTAAAAGTCTTGATTTTGCCAGACCCCGAAAAAGTAAGGTGGAAATTTCCATCATACCTCGTCGGACAAATCTTATGCTAAAAGTCTTGATTTTGCCAGACCCCGAAAAAGTAAGGTGGAAATTTCCATCAAGCATCGTCTGACAAATAATATTATGCTAAAAGTCTGGATATGGCAGACACCGAAAAAGTAAGGTGGAAATTTCCATCATACATTGTTGGTCAAATGCAATGCTCAAAGTAGAGAGAGAGAGAGTGATGGAGAGGCAAATAGTGAGTAACTATTTTTCTCTATTCAATGTCTGTTATACGCATTCTGAAGACCTTGACCGGTTACCAGTCATTTAGCCACTACGTAAAACGCAATGTTTTTAGTTCCATTATCATAACTGTCTTCTCCTGAAGATCCAACAAGGTTTGGTAGATACCTAAAGCAGAAAATAATGAATTGTCAAGAATTATGTGCGTTCAGAGTCAGAGAGTACAAAATATATTTTATAACGTAATTATTCGCTGATGATTATCGATGCAATCAAGACGTTCATATGTTTAGATGAATCGCAAAATAACAAATAGTAGATTTTCGCGGTAAGAAATATGTTCGTGGTTTGTTGAGTCAGGCTGATTTCGGCTTGAGCCGGTGAAGAGAGTCATAATGAGCCCTGAGAATGGTAAACAACATGTAAGCCAAGAACATAAATTGTGTTAACTATTATAATAGCAGAGCCAAAAACTCGGGCAAAAACTGAACTACGCTGTAATGCCTTAAACTTATTATAATCGCGCATCTGTAATTGTTCAGTAGCGGTTTGTTTTCTATTGCGTGTAACACTATTACCCTTTGTCTTTTATTCCGTTGAAACTGATAGTAAATAGCTGCCTGTCGCATTGTTTTTGCACCGAGCATCTAATACTAGCTATTTAGGAGTGAGGGAAGCTAAATACTTTCCATAACGATAACAGCAACAGTCATTTCTGCCTAATCTTGCTGTGTACTGTCTAGCAAGAACAGAAAGCCAGTAAGGACAGAAAGCAGTGAACATTTTCTGTGCTTAATATTTGTAAATACACTGAAGCTTACCTTTCATACTCTTCGTTTCAAACTTGATTATTTTGAATTTGTAGTACCAGCGGTTATTTTCCGGAGCAGCCTTTGGCTGGTGATTGTAGCCATACAAACGCAGCGCAGACTTCTCTTTATCCGAAGACTCTTCCTTTGCAAAGCAAAGCCAACAATAAAGTTTATTTCCGTTTAGCGGATGCTGCGCTGAAACCAACTCAAAGTTAAATTTCGAATTATCCAATCAAAAAAGGAAAGCAAATTTAATGACCAATCAAAACGCGGGATTATAGGTCAAGACCTTACACGTGACCACTCATAAACATCAACACCATGGTGCTGCATGTTCTTGCAACGGACTGATCATTGTCCTTGTATTTTGAACATAAGTCTTATGGCCGTCGATGGCTACAATGTCACGTAAAAGGAAAGGAAAAGCCAACCGAGGGCCGTAGACAAAAGTTGTACTTCCAAACAAAAGCAAGAAGGAAAGGGCGAACATTTTACAAACGAATAACAATATGCTCTTCAAGCTTTTAAAACCAGTTCAAAGTTCCGGAGACATGATTGCGACATCTTCCTACTCGGGTGATATGGAATAAAAGGTAAACGCTGATGTCTATAATATAAGTAGTATAGGCTCGGCTATTTACCATTCTGGGTTAATAGGAGAACTTTGCGTAGGAAACCTGGACGTAAGAAAAATGTATGCACTCAATAGTCGTGACGAACATCTTCGCTACAGGAAATTGTTTGCGGTTATCTATTTCTATCACGACCGTGCTTTGTCTGAGATTTCCGCGATTGTTCAGTTACACGAGGAAGTTGCCAGCGTATTATTATAAGAAGCCACGTTATAGTTCGAAATATGAAATCGAAATGTAACATTTCCAGTCAGTCACGTCGAACAACATACTAATTGTACCTAGACTAGGTACATATTAGTATGTTGTTCGACATGACTGACTGGAAATGTTACGTTGCGATTTCATTTTAGTGGCCTCATCCGGCGGTGTTTGACGCCTGGTTTGACGCTGCGGGTTCCATTGACAATTTTAACTTCGAATTTACAAATAACTAATAACGAATGCCGAGAAGACGTTTTTACAAACTCAAGTTGAAATTAAAATTAATGCATTAAGTTTAAGGATTTCATATTTTCTTAGAGTATGAGGCAAACCGTTAGCATTGTATTTTGGAATGCTGCTAGAGTTTCCAACACAGTAGCTTTCTAGACTTTGAAAATGGTATTTTTACAGCGCTGTAACGGTTGGAAACTTTCATCTCACTTTTTGGAGTCTCTAAGCTTTAGCTTTACGAGTAGCATTATATTGCTCTGGCAAAATCCGGACTTTTAGCATTAGATTTGTCAGACGATGCTTGGTGGAAATTTTCACCTTACTTTTTCGGGGTCTGGCAAAATGAATACTTAGCATTAGATTAATTCCTGATTTAATAGCATATGAGCCAACCTGTCTAGTTTCTCGCGTTTGTTTATCCCGTAATGCGTGAAGGTGCTCTGTACGCTGGTGTCGACTGCTGCTGGTCGCACCTTTTCGCACGACAGAAGTTTCTCCAGAGGCCATTGCCAGTCAGTAGGCAGTTCTAGTACAGGGTCCTGAAGGGGGGGTCCCAATCCCGTTTCCCGGCCGCTTTTTTCGCAAAATCCCGTTCCCAGTAGGTAAAATCCCGTTCCCGGTAGGACCAGTCGGTAAAATCCCGGCGCACGAAAACTGTGATGTTAAAATTGAGATTCTTGCTTTTATCGGTACTATCTCTTGGTCCTGTAGGTTTTATTGTTCATGCACGCCGCAAATGACGAAATTGTTATTATTGCAACCAAATGACGAATTGCAATGCTTGTAATGTCGATTTCTTTACAACATAGTGATTGTCCGCCAGGCCTATCACTATAAAGGCTTTTCGTGATCCCCCTATTTGAACATGGGATTTATTTTACAGGAATTTCTCTTCTGTTGCGCGTGAAGCGCGCCCTGTTTTAATTGATAAACGAATTTCATCAAGCCCCAGAAAAAACGTAGATGAACATTGCATTTTTTGTGTATAGCAAATAAAGCCTGTAGGTTATATTCTTCGTGCACGACGCAAATGACGAAATCGTCATATTTGCGGCCCAACGTTTGTAACGTCGATCTCACGCTTACTGGCTTCTTTCGAACATAGTAATTGCCTGCCAGGCCTATCACTGGAGGGCTTTTCGCGGGGAGTTTGTTTTTCCTCGCTAAGATACAAATGTTCTTGTAACGGGCATTCCATTTAAACGGCACGAGCATATTGTCTTTGTTTGCGGGAGATCTTTTCTTCCTTATGCGAAATGTTTAACGTATTGAAAGAAGAGAACTACAAAAATGCAAATGATATAGAAATTGCTGGAATAATTCCGCAGAAAAGTTCTTGTGATTCCCCCTTCCAGGGCTTGTTTCGAGAGTTCCCCCCTTTCGCCAACCCAAAATGAAATGATCCTCTGCCCGTATGATATCTCGTCCTCAATTTTGATACAAAAGATATATCATACGATTCTATTCAAAAAGTGGTTCCGCCGTTTTGAAAATGCCTATGCCAAGTTATCAAACCGTTGACCGAAACCTCGCAGATTCCTAGGGACCAAAAAAGCAAAACGAGGGCTTTAATTTAGAAGGGGCGAGAAGTGAAATTCTATTTTCAGGTAGCCTGCTGTTAGGATAACAGTCTTAAAATGCGAAAAATGGTATAAATGGACGACTTTTTATTAGGATACACAGGATATACAAGGAGAGATTTGAAAAATCTCGTTCCCGTTGAAGCATCTTGATTCCCATTCCCGGTAGACAAATCCCGTTCCCGGTAACCCAAATCCCATTTTCCCGGCCTAAAAAAGGCGAATCCCGGCTCCCGTTTTACCCCTTCAGGACCCTGCTAGTAGTTTGGGAACACCATCAACACACGCCTTCCAAGTGTCCGCAACTCCTACAGGGTAATGCTCCTTAAACCTTTTGTAAAATGAGCATGAGTCGGGCCCAAAACATATTTACACCCACGAACATCAACTATATTGTTATAATAATAATAATTTGATAACAATGTCCAGTATAATCATTATTCCCTTGAAACTACTAAATTGTTTCACAAAATTACTGTTTTCACTCTTTTAGAACACAAACACCCGCATATAAGAACCTAGAATGTTAGCTTAAAACAAGTGCTAATCTGAACTGAAAATACAGAAAACGTGTTTATAAGCAACATCTTAGCCTAGGTTGTTAAAATCCAGGTTCTTATATGCGGGTGATTACTGTAGTTAACGCCACTTATTTAGAGTTTCGAATGGCTAAGAATTTCCTAGCCATTTGTTCGAGGTTCAAATGGCTAAGAATTTCCTAGCCATTTGTTCGAGGTTCAATGGCTAAGAATTTCCTAGCCATTTGTTCGAGGTTCAAATGGCTAAGAATTTCCTAGCCATTTGTTCGAGTTTCAAATGGCTAAGAATTTCCTAGCCATTTGTTCGAGGTTTAAATGGCTAAGAATTTCCTAGCCATTTGTTCGCGGTTCAAATGGCTAAGAATGTCCTAGCCATTTGTTCGAGATTCAAATGGCTAAGAATTTCCTAGCCATTTGTTCGAGGTTCAAATGGCTATGAATTTCCTAGCATATTTTTTCGGGCTTAAACGCGAAGTAGTTTTTAAACACAAGAAAAGTTGATATGTATAGTGTTTCATACTAGAGTTTTTCGTGTTCAGAAGAATAATACTTTTTTACAACACAGTTTTTGCGATTGATTTTGATGTCAGAGGAAATAATTAATATCACAATAAAGAGTTAAATGAAATTGCTGTGTTCTGTGTAAAATGCGTGTTTTTCAACATCGGGTAAGGGACGTGTCATTATTTAGCGGGGGGGAGGGCTCCTATTTTTGTGGGGAGGGTCCTAATTTTTTTCGCGTGTCTAAAGGGAGGGTCCAATTTTTTTCACTCCTGTTTGGGGGAGGGTCATAATTTTTGCATCAAACATTTGGACGATGAAGAGGGTAAAACAGATGGCGATAGTGGTTATTTCAGCAACTTCTCTATAAAAATTTCGGCGCGATTCGCGCGCATAAAGAATGACATCTGATATACGCTTTGAGCAATAAAGACACTACCCTGATGCCGTTTACAAGAACAAGTGTATCTTGACGAGGAAACGCAGACTCTCCCAAAAATGCCCTTGGCAAGTCACTATATATTTGAAAGAAGACCCCATAGGTACGCGTAAGTTTTCGACGTTACAAGCATAGAAATTCGTCCGTTGGGCCGCGCTTCGCGCACATGAATATTAATAACTTCTTCATTTGCGGCGCGCAGTTGTGCGCATGAATAATGATGATGAGCCCTTCATTAGAAGCTTTCATCTAACCTTTATATGTAGCGTACTTCCTTGGCTCCTGGCAGGCTTTGTTTACTATACCGAACACAACACATGTTCATATACCCTTTCTCTGAGGCTTCATGAAATGCGTTTATATCAAAATGTGGGCGCGCTTCGCGCGCAACAAAAGATATGTGTCCCTCTTTTTCGGCATAATGTCTTCAGTACTATAGGTCGAATAGGGGACGGGAGAGGTGGGATCACGTTAATCATTCTCCTCATGGAGGGAGGATCACTGCATTTTCCCCGTGTATTACCCAAAATCCTCACGTAAATACTCTAGGCGATAATTAATAACCGCTGTTCCTTAGCTTTGGCAGAAGTAAGAAAAAAAGTATTTCTATATTAAGAAGAATGAAAGAGACATTGCATCACTCGGACAAATAGTCTATCTGACAGGTTTTTTCAGAAATAAATTACAGGGGGGAGGGTCCCAATTTTTTTACCTACGACTTGGGGAGGGTCACATTTTTTTTGTTATGTTCAAGGGGAGGGTCGTAATTTTTTTTAGCCTTGTTTGAAAAAATGGGAGCCCTCCCCCCCGGTAAATAATGACACGTCCCTAATGGTCATGTATTTAGAACGATTTACCGACATAGCGCCAACAAATAGAAGGGTCCGTTGTTGATTTATATTATTGCTCTGAATAAGTTTTGAGATTTAGAGTTGTGTGATGGCTTGACTCCTTTTTTTTGAGTTTTGGAAAACCTCAAACTAGTTTGGAACGCGTTATGCTGATTCAACTCTTTGAGACCAATTTAAACTGAAACTGCTCTGAGGGAAGACTCCCATATAAAATGGTCGGGGGTTGCTCGGCCTATGTAGTCTGAAGAAGTTCTTGCTTGAAAACCGAAATTCCTGTTTACCCAGAGCTTTTATTGCTTAATACTAAAGTTACTGTAGCTTTGTCTTTTATATCTCTGGGGAAACAATTCTAGGAGCAATGTCATTTTTGTAATCTTAGGGTGCATTGGACTGCCTCGCTTTTCCTTTCGAGCACTCCGCCTTTTTATGTTGAAGTCCCCTCAAGGGCTAAAGCAACGTCACACGAGAAACTTTCATGAAACTTGAGTTTTACCAGCTCTTCTGCTTGATGGAACTATTGATTTTGTATGTGAAAAAGAAAGAAATTATCATTCTGTATCGTCTACTGTCGAGAAAATAAACCCATGTAGGAGTTGGTGAGTTATCGTTCTGCAATCGCATTTCAAGGACTTTAATGATAAAAGGGTGTATTTGTTTGAAGTGTAAGAAAATAAATAGTTTAAAATAAAATAAACTTATTGAGCATGCGTTGGTAGTTTAGCCGCTGCACTATGATCCACAAGAAAAAAATGTTCAAGAAATAAGAAAATATGTTTCTAAACTTTACCAATAAATATAAAAGAATAGTGTTTGGTTGTTATAATTGCCCTTTAGTGACTGATTTAATAAGGAAATTCGACATTATACACCTATTTCAATTAACCTTGTTCCGTAAAACCATGGATCACAATGAAGACACTTTTTCTCGTGTTTTCTTCGAATTTGTCAAAGCAAACTACACAAAAACACTAAATGGCATGTTTACTACTTAAGACATATTTGACAAACTATTTTATGTCAGATTTTGCACCTATAAACTACCTGCCTGCCTTACCTTAACTATCTTTTTTATAACCAAATGTAAACTGCAAAGTACAAATAAAGATTGTTGTTGTTGTTGTTGTTGTTGACATGAACTGCTGTGATTGAGGAAATAATTTAAACTATCATTTCCGATTTTCAAACTACTAAGTATGGGTCTTGATACATGGTTTAACAATCAACTTTAATTTCAGGTGTTTATATATGGTCATCGTTTGCAAACTGATTAACTATCACGGTGGTTTAGAAAGTATTGGACATATGCACAGAGAGCAAAATATACCAAAAATCATTAAGAGTATCGCGATTCACCCAGCCACTCTGTGTTGTTGTGAGCCGTCAATATTTTGTGGTATTGACGGCTCAAAAAGAGCTCGCAAAATTCAACTTTTTTCGCACGAATTTATGTTTCATTTCATTGTCAATAGTTAGGAATAACGTTTAGCTATATTTCTAGCAATATCTTATGGCAGAAAGAGATTTTTTTTCGCGGTAAAAGATGGAAAAATGTAAACAGAAAATGCTCGAGCTCGTGCGAAAAGCCCTTGTGATTGCGTGAGAGCGCGCGTAAATGTAATGAGAATTGAAATTTCAATCGACAATAAATAACACTATTTCTTGCCATTTCCTCCAGAAAATCTTCAAGAATCGCGATACAATATTAATTACGATTTTGAGACGGCAATTCCCCAAAATATTGACGGCGTTGGAAGAAAATATTTTCACGTATTGGGCGGAGTCGCGCAGCGATTTTCTCCCAACTAGCCGTCAATATTTTGTGGAATTGCCGTCTCAAAATCGTAATTAGTATATATAATTTAATTTTGACTTTTTGTTTACACAAATAGTGAGGAATCAACATTTCGTTTTCAGCTCGCAAACGCTGTTACTTGCAAACTTGAAAGAGTGGAGTGGAAAAGACTCTCCCAATCCCCTCTTGTTTACCCCCTTTCTCTATCTCCCTGATTCCAAGAACTACAAAGTTCAATAGACAATATCAAGCTGATATTTTCTCCCTTATCCATTTTGTCCCCGATCTTCATTATCTCTAAATGTTAAAGTCATTTCTCCTCCCTCTCCCGGAGTACTAGTTCAAGGCAGTTTCTCCATCCTCCCTGATCAGCGTTGCTCTCCGCTCTTGAAAATGTACTAAAATTATTGTCATTTTTATGTCCTGAGAAACAGCAAGTTGTGTACAAAACCATATATCTCTAAAATACCTCCAGCTGTGCCCTTGAAATGATTCTGTTTTCGTCTCTAAGAAAAACAACACATGTGGAAAGCAGGTCAATTTTGTTCTAAACAAAATATTTCACCTTTTCATAACGGAACCAGAATCGTTAATTAAGTTTCATTGTCTACATGTAAGATAAGAAGGGGATTAATCTGACAGACAATAAGGTAAGTCAACTTATTCTATACTGTTTTCAAAATCTTTTCTCTTTTTTAGTTTTTCTTGACGTTGTTTATTGGAAGAAAAAGTACCATGTCAATTGTGGAAATGAGCGAATGGGATCTCAACATTAGCAAATGTTGTCAAATGATCTAATTCCTTCACTATTCAAAACTTCAATTGGATTGCATTGTTAGATCGTATTGTCGATAGCTTTACATTAATTAGGGTTTTTGGATGCTCATATTTTCCAAAATTCCTACAGGATTCTTACAAAATTTATTGCTATGAAAATTTTTCTTAACAGTATTCTTGCAAATCACTCTTTTCAGGTAGCCCAGATAAAAATGCTACCTTACCTCAAAAAGTAATCAAAAAGTATAGTCTTTTATTTGTGATCCAGTAGCTCACAGCATACTTTTAATCTGAAGCTGAAAGCTATATAAATATCGAAGTCATATTGGAACTGTTGGGATAGTTTTGCCTCGGGGTGTCTTAATCCAAACCCATGACCATGTCAGTGGCATAGCCAGTGTCTCAGAGTGTGGGCAAAATAAAGGCAATCTACTTGTTGTTGTTCCTTCTCACTTTAAACTCGTGGGACATTTCACAGATTTTTGTGTTGGCAAATCCCTCTTTGCCTAGAGGAAGCTACGCCAGAACAAGTAAAAACTAGTCTCTGTACTGTCCGGTAGACAACACCGTGCTCGAAGCTTTCGAAAACATAGATAGGAAAACACTTCAAACCCTGGACTTATGTTTAGAAAGTGCATGCTACAATGACACTGACAGTATGTTTTAAAACTAATGCAAGTCTAGAGCATCACCGGATCAGTTCGAAACTATCTTTTAACCCAGAGTCAATTTCACTTCCTCTTTATTTCCGTTTTTCAGTAACTGCAATCTACTTGATCAGCGGTTTAGCCATGAGGCTGATGATGTTTGCGGCCTTCCTATTGGCTTGCGCTGCTTACATAGTCACTGAGGGTAGGTTTCCTTATCAACTTGTTCTCTCTTAGGCCGGTCTTCTCATGAGCCGTTCTGAATACAAATGAGGAAGCTCTTGGATATAACTAAAGGCCCGTCATCAACCGGTAGCCTTTGCGCTCCGTTTTCTTTTGTTTTAAAATATTTGATCCATTGTTTTTCGGCTGCTGTGATTGGCCAATAGCCTGTAAAGACTGTCTTTTGAAGAGCGGCAAGTGATTAGACCAGTGCATGTCCTGCTAGGCCCTAACCGATTGAAACGGCTGCATTTCACGTGGCTTTTGTCACTCAACTAATACAAAAGATCAGCTCCGAAGAGCAGCGGCCTGTAGACTGTTTCCCGACGGGAGCAGTCATTAAAGGCTGGTCTGGAACGCAAGCGCAAGTACAAGACGCAAGCGCAAGGCAAGTGTGAATCGTAGCGACGCAAGCGCAGCCTAAACTCAACAGTGATTTGCTTGCGCTTGCGTTCACTTGATTCACACTAGACGCAAGGGCAAGGGTTGTCTCGATTCTCTTGCGCTCCGTTTGCGTTCTAGTGTGAACCACAAAAAGGGAAAGGTTCTGCTTTGCAATTGGCTGCATTTCTATGAATATATGGTATGTAAAGATAAACTATACAAAGCGTCTTCAAATACAATGTCATCGACATGTGTGTTTATCTTTCCCCAGCCAGAAAATGTTCACGCCACCCAGATATCATATTCGACATGGACACTTCTTCCCGCATCACGGATGACGACTTTCGTTGGCAAAGAAAATTCATCACTTCCTTTACTCGGAAATTCAAAATCGCAAAACACAAGACTCGTTTAGGTGTAATATACAATACTGAAACCCAGCCCGATGAAACAGCACAACTTGGCCGACAAAACTCGTTTAGCAGGTTTAAGGATATCGTCAAGGGCTTAGGGGATGAAGAACTATCTGGAGAGGGGCGAAATCAGGATTTAGGGTTAGGGAAGGCTTTACAGCATTTTGATCGCTACAAGTTGAGCGGGAAGAAAAGGCCAAAAGTGCTTGTATTTCTTAATAAAGGAATTCGAAATATCGAGAAACGAAAACTGGGTCCATACGTCCGCCGGTTGAGGAAGAAAAACGTTGAAGTTTACGCCATAGGAGTTCCATCGTCCAGAAGGTAAGAAAGGGCTCACACAACAAAGCATAGACTGCTAGCAGCTCCTCCCTTGGCGCGTCTCCCAGAGAAGCGCGAAGAACCCCGCCAGAGGAGCGCTCTACGCCATCGTCGCTCCTCTGGCGTTCGTCGGGGTCTCAGGGGGGTACTCGGACATAAAAATGACGGGGAGGTCCGACGTACTTTTTTGGGTATGAATTTGTGGTAAAAGTATTTTTGGGGTATCAAATTTGGGAGCAGGTATTTTTTTGGGTATAAAATTTTTGACTCGGGAATTTTTTTGGGTATGAAATTTGGAACTCCGTCGGACCCCCCCCCCCCCCCCCCGTCATTTTTATATCCGTGTACCCCCCTGTGGTCGGGGCACCTCGCGCTTCTCTGGAGGACGCGCCAAAGTCTAAAGAAAGCATCGATGAAATTTCATGACTTTTCAAGGAATTTTCCTGGACTGAAATGAAAAATCAAGCACTCAAAAAACGAGAATTTAACTAGAAGTAAGATTTATTACTGAAAGCTGCCAAAAGTGATAAGTGCTGCATCAACAGAACATACTGAACATACTAGCATGTGAAATTTGATTATATCAAGAATTTGATCATCCTGAAAGTCAATGCTAAATTCCAGGACTTTTCAAGGCCTTGGATTGATGGCTTTTTCAGAATTTCAATAGGGCTTTCCACGATCGTGTGAATCCTGTAAGGGCTATTTTGAATAAAATAGGCTACTAGGTGTATTTGGGCTTTCAATCATTTTAAACTTGCACTATCTTGTTCTGGCCAGTCCGGTAAAGAAGAAGCATCTACGACCTCTCGTCGAATCAAGCGAAGATGTTTTTACCTACAAGTCTTTCTACCATCTCTCTCGCAAGAAGGAAGTGAAAAAGATAGTCGAGCATATATGTACTGGACGGGCAGGACCAGGCAAGTATACGAGTGAGACTTGATAGCCAAAGGGAAATGGGGAAGGAATTGTTACCGTATATGAAATGTTTGTAGCGTTTATGTCTCTACATTCACAGGACATTTCTGCAGAAACCCATCCATGGGAAACGCTGAATTTCCCAAGGCACACACATGGGAAGTGTTCGGAATTCACATGGATAGCAATCCGAACACTACCCATTCTTCTACCATGGACAGACATGTCCTTGATTTATGTTTTTTCGTTACCCCTTTTCAGGTTTCCCTCCAGCAAGTGCGATCTACAACTTCGACAAAAAGAAGCGCGGCCCTCGATACAAGTGGAAATAACGCGCCTCCAGCATATATCTCCCCCTACCTGCGTCTTTACCGCGGTCCCTACAAACCGCGTCCCGGTTACTCATTCTACCTCCCCGGTCATCACAGAAGCTATATCGAGATTCCCAACAGGCCTGGTGGAAAGCTCGACCTTGATAAGTCCATCACGATCCTTCTATGGGTCTACCCCCTATATCGACCAGGACCTATTGTAAACTTCAGGCGTGATCGCTACGGGTTTGGTTTATACTATGGGAGAGACTGGAGAGGCACTTATATAAAGGCGAGATTTACATTTCGTGGACGGCCATGGTCAACACGAACCATTCGGTATCGCGTGTACCCAAGACGGTGGTACTATGTCGGAATGACGTACGACTATGACACTGGGATGGGTGGCCTGTGGATCGACAAAGGAGGAGGGGTGAGTACTAAGGGTCTAGCTAGGATACCTTGATGATTTCTCCTTGTGATTGGTTAATGCACGAGGCAATCACAAAACGGCTTTCATCAAGGCGAGGCAGACATTCTGGTATTGATGTTAAGTACTGCTGTTTCCGTAGTGTAGTGGTTATCACGTCTGCTTTACACGCAGAAGGTCCCCAGTTCGAGCCTGGTGGAAACATTACTTTTTTTTTTTTTCGCTTATGGGTTTCCGTATTTTTTTCATGAAATGTTGTTCATGAAATGTGTCTCCGTCATAACCGACAACCATAACCACCTTCAAACTTGACCGACTGGTGTAGTTGTCGATTTACTTAAGCTTGCCTTACAGGTAGTTTCTGTAGTGTAGTGGTTATCACGTCTGCCTAACACGCAGAAGGTCCCCAGTTTCGAGCCTGGGCGGAAACAGCTTTTTTTCTTTCGTGTCGAGTGTTACGATAATTATCCGGAATGGAAACGAGCAGGGAAATGGGAACGCGTTTGACGCGGGGGACTTGGCATGTTGTTTTGGGTGGACAGCAGAGCCTTCAAAATACTCTTTTAACCATTATTCGAGAAAAGTGAGTGAAAAGATGTCTTCTCTTTCATTGTTGTTGTCCACTCACTTTCGCGCCTCTTTTGGTTTCGCGCGCTGCTACCTAAACACAACATGCCCAGTCCCCTGCGTCCAACTTGTTCCCATTTCCCTGCTCGTTTCTGTTCCGAAGAACATAAATCTATTTTTATCCAGTTGATGATTGGCCATAGTTTATCAATATTTCACTAGAGAATCTAAAACGGGCGGAAAAGTATTGTCCCCCCGTCGCTGCGCGACTGCGGCGGCAAATACGGAAAATATTTTCTCCCAACTGGCCGTCAATATGTTGTGGTATTGCCGTCTCAAAATCGCAATTAGTTTAATATATCT
The DNA here is from genome assembly GCA_033964015.1 of Scolanthus callimorphus. Taxonomy (NCBI): domain Eukaryota; kingdom Metazoa; phylum Cnidaria; class Anthozoa; order Actiniaria; family Edwardsiidae; genus Scolanthus; species Scolanthus callimorphus. The sequence goes on along the minus strand of CM066912.1, from coordinate 29,508,735 downwards.
TCTTCTTTACCCCCAGTACAAGCGCAGAATCCGCCGCCGTATTCACCCTCGCCTGCATCCCGCTACCCAGTACCCATACGACTTGGAAAGCTTTTCAGAAAGCGTCAGAGATTCCAAGGGAAGGTCTCCTGTCTACAGTTCTATGACACGGTTCTCACGGGCGTACAGATGGAAGTGGTCAAGGATATTTGTGAACCAGAAGGTGGGAATAAGAGCGTCAGTTTTCAGCACAACGTGTTAGGACTCTAATAAGCAGATTTCGTATGACTGTGCAGTCGCGTGCCAAGCATTTCCAGCCTGGCTAAACAAGGACACATGTAGCGCGCAACATAGCCAGACACGTTTCCTTCATATTTCTCATTTTGCAACAAATTGTGTAGCCTGGACACAATTAAATGTTTTATGTGTCCGAGAAACACGCGTGCGATGTTTGCTATCCACTCGATGAATTGCGCGCACTGCGCTTCATGTGTCCTAGTACAGCGCGTGAGGTGATTATCTGTGACGATATTGTTGTACTGTTTGTTTTATTCCATAGATCCCTGTGCAAAGTTACCTTGTCAAAATGGGGGCTCGTGTATAGCATCTAAAACAACCGAATCGTACCGCTGTCGCTGTCCTACTTACTACTATGGTAGACACTGTGAAGGTGAGCTTGTCTCTCTGTCTGTCTGTCTGTCTGTCTGTCATAATGTCTGTCTGTCATGTCTGTCTATCGGTGTCTGTCTGTCTGTCTGTTCGCCTGTCTGTCTGTCCTCCTGTCTGCATGTCTGTCTGCATGTCTGTCTGCATCTAGATGTCTGTCTGCATGTCTGTCTGCATGTCTGTGTGTTGGTTGATCAGTCAGTCAGTCTGTCTGTCGGTTTCTCTGACTGAAGTGTTGTCTGTCTGTGTGTCTTTCCCTCTTTCGATATGCCCCTCTTTCTGTCTGTCGGTATGTCCTCTGTCTGTCGGTTCCTCTGTCTGCCTGTCATGTTTGTCTGTCTGTGTGTCTGTCCCTCTGTCGGTATGTCCCTCTGTCGGTCTGTTCCTCTGTCTGCCTGTCATGTTTGTCTGTCTGTGTGTCTTTCCTCTCTGTCGATATGTCCCTCTTTCTGTCTGTCGGTATGTCCCTCTGTCTATCTGTACCTCTGTCTGCCTGTCATGTTTGTGTCTTCATGTCTGTCTGCCCGTCTGTCTGTCTGTCGACTGTGTGTCTGTCTGCATATCTGCTTATTTCTATCTCTGGTTATCTGTCTTTGCGTTTCTCATTTATTCATAATGCACTTTATTCTTGTGCAATGCCTTACCGATGTGGGAAGTCAAATAATTTTTACATGCACGGTTAGGCAAGGTTAGCCACGATATCGAGAATTATAAACGCAGAGTTTAAAATAAACATTTGCTCTTTTTCGGAGAAGATTTCCGATTTCCCTCTCGAATTTAAACTTGTTTGTCTTTTCTATGATTAATAACAGAGGGTCGCGCACTGTAAAAGAAAAAAAGAAAGAAAAAGATTTTTTTTCCGCCCAGGCTCGAACTGGGAACCTTCTGCGTGTTAGGCAGACGTGATAACCACTACACTACGGAAACAACTATAAATTATAATTGAAAAGTACCTAGGAGTAGCTCTTTTCCTTTACTGCGATTTCATAATTCTGCGAACTCTCGCTAACGATTTCCAATCGTAAACCGCCTTCTGGCTTCCGTCAATCAAACTCCGGAGGCTTCTCGTCGTTACTCTTTGTGCATTTTGATTGGCCAGCACGTAACCATTGCTGGCGCGACGGGAAGCCATTTTAGCGCTGCTTAGGCGCTGGCCAATCAAAAAGCACAAAGAGTAACGACGAAAAGACTCGGGAGTTTGATGACGGAAGCCAGGAGGTAGTTTTACGGTTGGAAATCGATGGCGAGAGTTCGCAGAATAACGAAAACGCAGTAACAAAACGTCAATGGTCAAGGGCAGAAAAATTATCGAATAGCCACTAAGCTATGGAATCGTCACTGAAATAGGACACAGTGGACAGTGGTGTAGCTAGAGGATTTTTGTAAGGTACGCAAGGGAGTAGTCTGATAGACATCATCATCAGAAAAAACACCAGAAAATTAGAACAAAGTGAACATTTTAGTACGCAGTTGTGTACTTTGGCCCCTTGGCCCTGCCCTTGTTAGATTTAGGTGTTTCTTGTAAAGCTTGCAACGGCTTATTGTAAATAATGATCTTACCAGGATCCCCGTTCGCTTACAATTGAGTTTGACCATAGAACCAATCTGCAAGCGTTTTCTCTTTCTCTCTAATCCTCCCCCAACCCCCACCCCCTGCTCCTCCATCTCTAGCGCACTCGTCCCTTGCCAGCACTCGGTTTCTCTGTGTGAGACCGAGCATTGTGGTTTGAAGCAAATAGGTGCGAACAGCGCCTACTTGGCAAAATTTTGATCATCTTTTGCGAGTATTGCCAGCTAACTTTGGCGATGGACCATTTTGGGGCCCTATCTCCAGCAAAACACTATTTCAACACAGCGTTTTAAAATCTTAGTTCATTTTCATATTCAGGTCTTGAACAAAAACAAATCAGTTTATCATAACAATAATAAAGTTCCCACGAGAGCCTCCTTTGCATTTGAAATTCAAAATTATCACTGACATGTTGGAATGCTGAAGTTTAATTATCAAATATGGGCACTCAGATCAACATGAAACAAAGCCTTGACTATACTTAGTCTGTAGCGAGTGGCATTTCAGGGTCGCTTGACTTTGAACGCGCTGCTCTTGTGAAGGAGAATAAATCGAACACTGTGCGAGATAACTGTCTTCAGCGCTGCTTGGATGAACCAAAGAATCCCATAGAACCCCAAGAAGCCTTCGAGAAAGGCGATTTCACCTCGACAAAACAACAAGGACTTGGGACACAAAGGTATTTATCACAATTGTTTCAGATATTTATACCTGCTAAACTTAGGATCATTGCCCCGGACATTTAGGTACCCGAGACTCTTTATTGAGTTCCCCATTATCTGATGGCCGTTCATTATGTCATGCGCGTCACGAGAGCTCCGCGAGACAGTTGTTTATATTGTTGTATACAAGGTAAAGGTATGTCCAAGTAAATGCCTAAGAGAAGTTTGCACAAGTAAACTGCACGTATTGTAAACCGGGGGGGGGGGGGGGACTCCCCATATTTTTTGGTCGGGGATGATCGTCGTATCTTTAGGGGTTAAAATCACGGTGGTTTGGTCTCTTGTAGGGGTGATCTTGATGTTCAATAAATTTTAGGGAGATTGGTATCTTTTAGGGCCGAAACAGTGTCCAAATTGTTTTTTTCTTATGATGGTGCTTCTAAAAACCGCGTGTAAGAGATAGAGATTATTCGATGAGAGAAGACGATAAATTAGAAACAAACACGGAAATTTCTTGATGGGTATCTTTCACCTGTTACCTGTGTCCTTCACGCCTACTTGGCACATAAGACCCTCTCTTTAGGGTAATAAATTGTTTGAGCCACGCCATAGCCCGCCATGTTGGTATCTTTTAGGGCCGGTGAAACTGAAAATTTCTGACGATCATCCCCGACCAAAAAATATGGGAGTCCCCCCCCCCCCCGGGATTGTAAAGCTGCAATGTGCAGTAATAGTCTACTCAAAGAGACTTTAGAATGTGGGGAAGCTATATATGGTTTTGTATTAAGCCTATTTGAATGATGATAACGTAGATAATACACTAACTGAATCCTTCGTTTTTTCTTCATTTTAGTGCGACTTAGTCCTGGGCATACGTCGAATTAAAGTCGAGTCGAATACATTTAAACAATAGATAATTTGTTATTTGAAAGCGAAATGAGTCGGTATCTTTCGAAATAATGTGATCGACGCGACCTTAATTCGACGTAATAGAAGGCTACCCCAGTAACAACACGGGGGTTGATAAGAGGACCCGGTAAGATCATGAAATAACTGGGTATATCAAGATGCTAGAGGTCGAGTGTCCAGGAATAAATATCCAAGGTGTAGATAGAGGAAGGCAAGGGTCCAGGCAAGCCTGAAGGGGTTGAGCGTCCAGGAATACATACATATCCAAGATGCTGGAAATTCTCAACAAAGTGATATAGATAACAGGAGAGCTGCGATGAGAGCAAGGTTCCAAAGATCCGGCCAAGCCTTCCGGAATACCAGAGGCTGAGCATCGAGGAATACATGTCCAGGTGCTGGAAATTCTCAACAAAGTGACATACATAACAGGAGAGCGAGGTTCCATAGCTCCGGCCAAGCCTTCAGGAATACCAGAGGCTGGGCGTCCAGGAATATATCAGGATCGTAACATGGTTAAATATTTGGGTCACAAGGATATTGTATTTCTTGCGGTAATGTTTTATCCCTGGCCCAATTTAATTTAATCCCTGTTCTCAGTAAAAAAATCAGATTGACCTGAGGCAACTATTGATCCCTACTTCTAACTGATCCCTGTACCCTCTTCTCGGAATCCTGATCCCTGCACCCCTCTTCTCGGAATCCTGATCCCTGCACCCTCTTCTCGAATCCTGATCCCTGCACCCTCTTCTCGGAATCCTGATCCCTGCACCCTCTTCTCGGAATCATGATCCCTGCACCTCTTCTCGGAATCATGATCCCTGCACCATCTTCTCGGAATCATGATCCCTGCACTCTCTTCTCGGAATCATGATCCCGGCCATATTTGGAGCTTAACTCCCTGAGCCCATATACCATGTTACGAGCCTGGATCATACACAGGGAATTTCTGTAGAAACCCATCCATGGGAAAAGCTGAATTTCCCAGGCACACGCATGGGAATGTTCGGAATTCAAAGGATAGCCATGGAAAATCCGAACACTTCCCATTCTTCTACCATTGGAAATTCAGGTTTCCCATGAATGGGTTTCTGCAGAAATTCCCTGTGAATATCCAAGGTGATGGAATCTCCGCAAAGTGGCAAAGAGAAGAGAAGAGACGTTTCAGTGATATAGTCCAATACCTCGCAAAAGGGAGCCCAAGAGGGGAATTACCGGGCTTTTTACTGCTTCTTTTCCCTTACACTCCTCTCTTATTTTTGCGCCCTTGAGTTGCCAGCTTTTCGAGCTCTCACTTGCCTGTTAGGGAACACATGTTGAACTTTGAGAAACTATATGAAATATGACATGGTCAGTTAACCAAACCTAATTATTTCAAATCTGAAGTATTTCTATACATTCTATAACGAAAGTTTCTCATACAGCCTTGAATTCCAAAGAAACTCATTAACTCACTTCATAAGCTCAGACTTTCCCTGGCTTGAATTCAAATATAACCTGAAGGCTTTTTATATCTTTGTCCGGATAAAGCATTTATGAATAAATCTGAACCGTGTCAATCATATTAACCCATATCTTTCATTTGTATTGGTTAGTGAAGTATCTCTATGATTGTTGAGCACTTCTATGGTTTGTGCCACCATGAGCTAGTGGGCGCCGCCCCACCGACCGCCACCCCTATCCATTAACTTTTACTTATATCTTCGGTTCAAAGCTATCCATGTGGGAACTAATTATTAATTTAAGAACATTCGACATATACATTATAAATATATTTCGCTTGTGCTTGGGGTCGGCCATCCGCTAGAAGGGAGGGGAATTTAAAAAAAAAAAGTCAAAGAGTTTAAACTTTCATTCACTCATACTTACATTTTCCGTTCAAAGTTATCCATGTGGGACACTTAAATATTCACAGGGAGTACGTATTTAATTGTAACAAAATCAGTTTCTTTTATGTTAGAGTAGCACGCAAACTAATTCCGACATTCACTGTTCGAGAGTGAAATTTATAAACAGACACAGGACCTTTCATCTCCTAAACTCCCCTTATTCGCGAAAAGGAGACAAAGATATTGTCTTCCATGGAATTACACTCAAACTTTTAAGTTTAAAATGAAGATAACCAATGGAAGACAACATACTCGTCTTCTAGGCGTAGGTAGACAAGAGGGAGCTCTTGACTTAGTCGAACCAAGTACTGTACTTTCGTACTGCACGTATTGGACGACTCGCCTTGGAGAGAAACATTTCGGGGAGCGTGTGCTCTAGTTAGGGTACTAGAAGCTCGATTTAGATCCATGTGGGATGGCTACGCTTCAATCGCGCATGCTCGGAAGTTTAATGACGTCACATGTTTATCCACTTTTTCGGTCCAACATGGAATTCTTTAAACTTTCTTTTTATTATATTATATTATATGGTACTTCGCGGTGCGCACTGCTTCCACACAACGTGACCAAATCAAACCGCCCTGCCCAAGACTACGAGAAAAAAAAGAATACCAGCAATTCCTCTCAAAATTGATGAAAGAAAATCACTGAAGGCAACAGCTTCGTCTTCTAGCAAAGTAAAAAAACATTGAAATCTTACTTCAATCGAACCAAGTGCTGTTCTTCAGAACTGCACGTATTGGGCGAACCGCCTTGAAGTAAAACATGTAACACTGCGTGTGCTCCCTTCAGGGTACTACAAGCTTGACTTAGATCCATGTGGGATGTCTGCTCTTCAATCGCGCATGCTCGCTCTTTTTCTGTCCGCCATGGAATTATTAAAACATTCTTCTCTCGCCTTTCACTTCACTGTGGTCACAACGTGACCAAACACAAAACATGCCGTAACTTATAGAGGAGGAGAAAAAAGGAAGTGCAAACAAATCCTCTCGAAATTGGTGAAAGGGCGTAGGTACACAAATATTAACACCCAAGTCGAACAAAGTGTGTACTTTCGTACTGCACGTACTGGACGACTCACCTTACAATGACTTTTTGGATTGCGTTTGCTCTAGTCAGGGAACTAGTAGTTTGATTTAGATCCATGTGGATCTGCTCGTGGAACTTAAATGTCGCATGTTGTTCGACTTTTTTTTCCCACCTTCTTTCATGCTCTGTTCTTCATGAGGTTGTCTAGGTGCCCTCAGTTTGCTCACTCTGGTCATGACTTGAAACTACTTAAATAAAAGACACGCTTTCTAACTGAGCCTCTTAAACTCATTGGGCCGTGTTTTTCTTAGCCCAAGACTCAAAACATGGGTTTATTTCCTCGATTATTTCTTTTAGCGAAATATACTAGCTAAAACAATTCTCCCTCATCAGGAGTGAGCATTGTAAAATTTCCTCATGCGTTTAAAACTTTCCCTAAATTTTCCTTTAGATCAACCTTCAAGACCATCTTCTTTACCCTCCGAAATTACCCTTGTATTTATGCAAGAGGAAAAATTAGAAGCCAAAAGGCGATTGTCCTCTGATACAAGGACACAGCTTTGTCTTCTAGGCGTAGGTTGACAAGAATGAACTCTTTAACACCCAAATCTGCTGTACCTCAGTATTGTACATATTGGAGAACACACACTTAAAGGAGGCTATCACGCAACTGCGCAGCTGTTCTGCGCATCTCAAAACAAAGAAGTATCGTCCGGAACGATGGCCAGCGAAGGCCGAAACCACGAAAACAATCCGTTTTAATCTCGCTATTTTTCTCGATCCATCCGACCAAATGTTACGTTTTACATATTCTTCAATAGTTTTCTGATAGGATGGTCAAAACAGTTTTGCTCAGTGATCGTTCCTGAGGCTTGCAAGTTTAAATCGGCGAACTGCGTATGCTCTAGTCAGGATAATATAAGCTCGACATTGGTCCATGTGGGATGTCTGCTTTTGAACGCGCATGCGCGGTGAGTCTATATAATAACGATCAGAAATTTTTTTGAGAAATCTAGATCTGGTATTGTGGTACATGCAGAGAAAATAAAGAATAATCCTTTCATAATGAACTTGTTTGTCATTTCCACGATTCAGAAATAAAAGATTCGCGCTGCAAAAGAAAAAAGAAAAAGAAAAGGAACATCTCCCACCTGGAAAAAGTTTCCGCCCAGGCTCGAACTGGGGACCCTTCTGCGTGTAAAGCAGAGGTGATACCCACTACACTACGGAAACTACTTGAAGGTTGGAAGTGAATCGCAATGTGAAAAAGACAGATATATAAGTGACATTTTTATATTTCCTTTTTTTTATGACAGAGATAAATTCGCAATGCATACAAGCAAAAATCAACTTGTAGAATAATCCCAAACGAAACAGTGAAAGAAAATGGAGGAAGTGTGTTAAAAAAGCGAAACTCGAACTTTTTGCAAAACATGCACTGAATGAAAATGGATACAATATATCTTTATAGCGCTAAAAGCGAAAGAAAAAAAAAACTGTTTCCGCCCAGGCTTGAACTGGGGACCTTCTGCGTGTAAAACAGACGTGATAACCACTACACTACGGAAACACTTTCTCGAGTTTCAATAATCACTTAGCAGTTTGTTTAGTGGCTTATCATCAACAACAAGTTGAATATTTCAGTTTCTGTTAAGGAGGTGACACGTAAACGCAGCTATCGAAAATAGACCTTTTTCCAAAATGGCCGCCGCAAATTCACATGTCTTAAAATTAAACTGACTGAAATCAAATACTGGCACTAGAAAGAGTGTCCTCACATTAGTAATACCTTAAATTTCGTTATGCCAAATTCGATGTCGGCTGAGAAAGCAGCGTCCTGAAAATTGAAAATTTTACGAGATTTGTATGACTGGGGGTATGACGCATACCCCCAGTCATACAAACGTCTGTAAATTTTCAAATTTTCAACGTTCGTTTTCTCGGAAGATATTGGATATAATGCAGCAGCGAAATTTTGTAGTTTTACTAAAGTGATGATGTGTGTTCTAGTGCTGGTGTTTATTTTTAACAAAAATCGATTTGAAATTTCGGCGGCCATTTTGGAAAAAGGTCTATTGGTGCACGTTTATGCCTGTTTTAAAATATTACGGATACCCTTCCGTCATCAGCAGTGTCGGCCGCAACCGTAGAGGTTTTCCAGATGGAAACCTTGGCAGAAATTAGACCATAATAACAATATTTAATATTTATTTACTTAACTTATTTATTTATCTATTTATTGTATTATTTATTATTTTAACATCCTGTATAGTCTATGACTCTAGGATTATTAAATATGAATGAATGAAAGAATAGTCGTAGGGTGAAACAGCTACAAATAATAAAACGGAAGTGTCTATACAATCAACGCAAATCTAAGTGTTGTAAAATTTCTAGAATAATTCCTGTATATTTGGTACAACACACAAATTTCGATCTACACTAACACGTGTGTACTTCGTGAAGCCCAACATAATAAATGAAAATAAAAAGCCTGTGCTTGAATAAAATATTGCCGACGCGCGCACGGTCTAAGACCAAACATTGTTCATTGCCGTGCTCTTTGGTAGGAGAATAAATTCACTTACTTGAGTGGTGGCACCAGATGATTGACAGCAGCACACCATCCATCGAGGTCCTCTGTGAGAAATTCAACCAGTTTCTCCTTTTCGTTGACATCTAACTTCGTGCCCCTCCAACCAGTTACGGAGTTGTCGGAACCTGTTCCTGAAGAGCTGCTTGTCTCTCCTTGGTGTGCCTACAAAGCGTTGCCAACATCAAGACCAAGAAGTCATCTGGCCCAGATCCGGTGCCAAGTGTACTATGGAAAGAATTTGCCTTCGAACTGTCGCCGGTCGTCAGTGACCTATACAATGCATCTCTGAAGGAGGGCTACCTACCTGATCTCGTGAAGGAGTCTGTGGTATGTATCCCATTCCCAAAGTCTCTCCACCCAAGACCATCTCCAATGACCTTCGGCCACTGACTTTAACATCTCAGTTATCTAAAGTCTTTTGAGGGTTTTCCCTAGAACCTTTGTTCAGACAGGTAGCTAGTCAGTTGGACTTGAAGCAGTTTTCAATGAATGGGAAGTCAACAACCCAGGCACTAGTGTACTTTTTACATACGATCCTATCAGAGTTAGACAGAGGTGAAAATTATTCTAGAATTTTCTTCGCTGATTTTTCTAAAGGCTTTGATTTGGTTGACCATAATGTCCTCATGCGCGAGCTTGACCTGTTAGGCGTTAATAAGTATCTCTCGCGCTGGGTGGGAGTGTTCCTCACCAACAGACCCAAAGGGTTTCAATTGGCGGCACTCTCTTCACAGCTGTACGCCCCAATGGTGGCATCCTCCAAGGGACTAAAATCGCGCCTCTCCTTTTCGCTATTTTAGTGAATAGGCTATTTGCTAATTGGCCTAATGGAATTAAATACGTGGATGACACTACTATCTATGAGGTTGTTCCTAGGTGCTCGCCCAGCTACTTGCCCTGCATTGCTAATGAAATCAGTAACTTTGCGTCGGAGCGCGGCATGCGTCTTAATCCGAGTAAGTGTCGGGAGATGATCGTTATCTTCCTTCAGTACCAGCCATCTCCCACTAACCACCTTCAGTTGATGGGAAGTGTCATTAAACGTGTCTCTAGCTACAAAATGTTGGGAGTGCATATTAGCCACGACCTCACTTGGAGTACACATATTGAATATGTGTATGGCAAGGCCAACAAGCGCTTTGCATGCCCCCAGGCTCCTAAAAAAGGCAGGGCTTCCTACGGAGGATTTAGTACGTATTTACTGCGCCCTCATTAGGTCGATCGTTGAATACGCCTCACCAACATGGGCCGCCCTTCCTGATTACCTCGCTCACAATCTCGAGATAATCCAGAAAAGGGCGCTGCGAATTATCAAAATGCCCTTACTCGTACGGGCCTAACGAGCCTAGCCCATCGTAAGCTGAGGCTTGCTCACAGTTCATACATAAGACCAGATTATTCCCCCAATAAGTAACCTGAAAAAACTACCACTGTTAAACATGGCTATTGCCTCCGAACGGAAGTTCCAAGACTATCCCTTATCAAGCAGCCAAAACGAAGCGCCTCGCTGACTTTGTCACATATAGATTCTGAATTATTAATTTATATTGTATTATTGTTACTGACCCACGCTAGTATTCAGCCTTTCGCTGCAATTGCGTTCAAATAAACTATTATTGATTGATTTGATTTGATTGATTATCTGCCCATGGATGTCTGGCCTGTCTGCCGATGTGACGTTCTGTTGTTTTCAGTTGTCTGTTTGTTTCTGCTACTGGCTCTTATCTGGCCATCCCAATTGCAGAAAAAAGATTTTTTCGTCTATTGGACTGTAAAAAGAAAACAAAACCCATAAAATTCCAAGAAAAAAATGTTTTCCGAAACATTTTTTTCAGGCTCCAACTGGGGACCTTGTTTTTCTGGGGACATTTCATGAACAATTTCCAATTAACGAAAAAAAAAACGGGAACCGATAATTCTCTGAAATCTCGCATGAGAGAAAAAAAGTAATGTTTCCGCCCAGGCTCGAACTGGGGACCTTCTGCGTGTGAAGCAGACGTGATACCACTACACTACGGAAACTAACTCGATATACTAGCTAGTAGATCAAGTACCGCCTTGTCTACCTTTTCTCTTTTCTTCAGCTGAAGGTGGTGTAAAATAAGACATAAAACCTTCATCGATAGAGTAGCTTTTCTTTTGTTTCAATACAAAGAGCAAAATGCAAAGCGTAATGATCGACTAACCAATAAAATGAAAACGATAATTTAACCAAATTATTCTAAGCCCTGACAACTCACACTGAGAGAAAAAAGTGAAACTGTTTCCGCCCAGGCTCGAACTGGGGACCTTCTGCTGCGGTAAAGCAGACTGATAACCACTACACTACGGAAACACATCGCTTCTGAATTTTCTTGAGAAAGTTAAAAAAAGTTTTTCTCTAGCTAATATTTATTCATTTACAGTAACACCGAAATTCTCTTCAGAATATGCTGTCTCTATAGAAACACTGTCAAAAAGTTTGCATGTATCAAACGAAATTTAAAAAAATGTAATACAGAAATCAGTGAAACACATTCTTCAAACGCGTAAAGCGCCCTATATTGGACTATACGGGGATGCTCGGCCCGAAAGGGGTAGGTTTTCAAGCTGGAGGTATAAGAAAGGGGTAGGGTTTTCAGGCTGGTATAAGAGAGGGTAGGGTTTTCAGGCTGGACTGGGTATAAAACAGTAGGGAAAATTGTAATTTTGGTATAAAAAAGGGTCTGTATTTCACCGGTTTTTCACCCGCAACGCGAAAGAAAAACCGTTTCTTTTTTAACAGAGCACAAAGCCGATTTTTTCAGGCTTGGTATAAGAAGGGGTGACGTGATAACCACTACACTACGGAAACACATCGCTTCTTCTTCTGAATTTTCTTGAGAAAAGTATAAAAAACGTTTTTTCTCTAGCTAATATTTATTCATTTACAATACAATCGAAATTCTCTTCAGGAATTGCTGTCTCTATGGAAACACTGTTAAAAAGTTTGCATGTATCAAAACGAAATGAAAAAAAACATGTAATACAGAAATCAGTGAAACCATTCTTCAAACGCGTAAAGCCCCCCCCCCCCCCCCCCCCCCCCCCCCCCCAAAAAAAAAGGCTGTTTCCGCCCAGGCTCGAACTGGGGACCTTCTGCGTGTAAAGCAGACGTGATAACCACTACACTACGGAACGCGATGAAATATCAGTGTTTACAAACCGTATTTTCAATACAAAGCTGTCTTTCTCTATTAACAACAACAAAGTTTTCTCAGTGGTATTCTCAGGATAGAATACCGTTTTTTTCTTTATCATAAATCACAAATTTTTAGATATAAATACAATAGCTGTATACAAACGTTATCATTAGAAGCTCTCATCATGTAACCGTGGCAACCTGAGCTGTATTTATGGTTCGCACTAGACTAGCAAAACTGAGCTCTGGTTTTCCAAGTGTAGGCTCAGTGGTCTAGTGGTATGATTCTCGCTTTGGGTGCGAGAGGCCACGGGTTCGATTCCCGTCTGAGCCCAGGGGACATTTTTTTTCTTAACAGCAAAGAAATAAAGTTATTGCATTCCAGATAGATTCAAAGCTTCAGCACGCGAAGAAACGAAGGTGATCTATTTTATTGTTGCAGGGAGACTTCCCGGTCCTCCATCAAGACCAACCGATCGACCTACCGGTCCACCAGCACATCGGCTAGTACCCGTAAGTTACGGTTGAATAGTTCATGTCCAAATCACGCTCCAGTGGTCACCATAACAGCCTTAAAGAGCCTGTGTCAGCCACTCCTTTGTTATTGTTTTCGTTCGATATTAGAAGACGAATTACGTGTAGAAATCTTAAAATGAACATCTAAAAACAAAGTTTCAGATTTGATTACCAAATTCAATTGAGAATATGCTTTATATTCTCCAAATCAGCCGATGGAAATGGATACTTTCTCCGACTTGGTATGTTGCTATGCTGTCAAAATGGCGGCTGACACAGTCTCTTTAAGCGTCGTTTACAGGAGCAATTTTTCCTTGACAAGGAATCTTGACCGTGTAGAAGCACTAGCAATATTTCCATGACAATTTTTCCATGACAATTTTTCCATGACAATTTTTATTTGCTTCTGTAGACGATACAAAATTGACAATTACAATGGGGGCCCAATATGAGGCAACTTCTAATATATTCCTGCAATTGGTGTCTTTTCCATTCTCTATTTCAAAAAACATTATGGCTTGTCCGACGTAGCAACAGTAACTAGGGAGGTAGAACAATGAATGCAGGATCAGTATTCAGCATTTGTTGAACATACACTGTGTTGAATGATGTTGTAAGGGGGTGCAAAACGTATCCACAGCCAGATGACCGTCGTGAAAGTAAACGCAATTGTGCAATCACTAGCCAATCAGAAACAAGAGTAATTACAACTTGCTGTTGGATGGTTTCCAGCCCAGCCAATCAGGAGCCGAACAAATTGGCTAGTAATTCCTTGCTTGTAATTAGTTCGCAATTTGATTGGTTGATAGAAATAAGCAGCCAATGGGAAAGCAAACCAATCGCGAACACAATCAAATCACGACAGTCATCTGAAATCCGCTCTAACTTCGTAGTTCAACAATGTTCAATTGGTCTGGCATCCCCATTCAACATCATTTAACATGGCGTTCAACAAATGTTGAATGAAGATGAAGCAAAAGTTGAACTGGAGTGAAGGTAAGCACGCGACCTCTCGTAAAACAAAACCAAAAAAGTTGGAGCCCAAGCTTAAAGAGCCTGGGTCAGCCGCCATTTTGACGGCATAGCAACATACCAAGTCGGAGAAAGCATCCATTTCCATCGGCTGATTTAGAGAATATAGAGCGATGTTCTCCATTGAATTTGGTAAATCAAATATGAAACTTTGTTATTAGACGTTTATTAAGAGATTTCTACACGAAATTCGCCTTCTAATATCAAACGAAAACAGTAACAAAGGAGTGGCTGACACGGGCTCTTTAAACGCAAATATCAGTATCATGATGTAAACAAGCTCACCTTTCAGCACTCAACGCGAAGTAAAGCTCTGTTCGCCAGCAAACCAAGCGACTATATGAACATGAATTGGTCTACAGCAAAATTTAAGCGAAGTTACAAATACAGTGATACTCTTTTAAGCGGCCACCCTCGGGACCGAGCAAAGTGGCCGCTTAATACAGGTTGACCGCTGAAAATACAGTACTTCAGTGACAATACATTATTTTGGGACTTTGAAAAGTGGCCGCTTGATACAGGGTGGCCGCTTAATAGAGGTACCACTGTAACTCTTGCAAAAGTCCCTTGGCACATAAATTGTTGGTATGACTTCTTGCTAACGGCAAAGATATTATGTAGCTCGTCCCAGTTCTTCGGGATGCCCGGGAGTACCAGGAACGTCATTCACATACCTCGGTAAGACACAAGTATTCAAAATAATGTTCATCATCGAAAGCTATTTATCATCTCTCCCTGAATTACTTCCAGGGTATCAAGCCAGGAGTGGAATAAGAAAAACAAAAATTCCAGGTTCCAAACATAAGATAATTTTGATCAAAAAGGAAATATAACAGTGATTTTGTTGCCTTTATATACTGGTTTTGATCAGAGCGGAGGAAGAAAGTGTAACGTACCCTGCCGTAGCGGGATTTCACCAATTTCACTTGTCTGAATTCGAAACTACAAAAAATAGAACGTTTTTGGCAAAAGAGGAGACTCAGAATAGGAATGAGTAGAACAATATAAATGCAGATACAGGGTTAGTACGCTTTCTGAATGACAAAAATCCAGGATTTTCCAGGAAGTCTTTTGTTATTTTTCCAGGAGGTCTCCAGGAGTTTTTATTGGGTAGAAATGCAACCAATAACCCCAAAAAACATGATAAGTCTGGAGGATGTCATAATTTGCAGCCCAAAATCAGATTCACGAAACTGACTGATTAAACCACATTTCAGTTTAAACATTTTTCCGAGGAGTTTTCCAGGATTTTCCTCAAAATTCCAGGACTTTCAAGGACTTTCCAGGAAGGAAATGAAAATCAAGGGTTTCCAGGACGCGTACGGACCCTGATAATAGGAACCCGACACCCAGCTCTTCCAAGACCTATTTCAGCATTACACATCAGCGAGATAAACTAACAGTCAAGTTAGGATTCGAGTTAGGATTCGAGTTAGGATTCGAGTTAGGATTCGAGTTAGGATTCGAGTTAGGATTCAAGTTAGGATTCCAGCTCATGTTGGATTGCAGTTACAGTCGCGTTTTCCATAGCCTGTGTACATCCGCTACTAATCCTCTTGTAGGTTAGTAGCGGATGTACACACTGTCAGGCTACGTTTTTCAAAGACGGAATAACCTAATTTCATTTCATTACCTCAGTTTGCTTAGTCCCAAGGGTGACATCTTAATAAATAATGGTAATTGAACTGAGTGGAGTGCAATTTGGTCTGAAATCATACGCGAGATTTCAAAATCAAACGAGCGCGTAGCGCGAGTTTGATTTGAAATCACAAGTATGATTTCAGACCAAAATTGCACGACACGAAGTTCAATTACCACTTTATTATATCCATTTTGAAATCACATTCTAGAGGCCCAGAGGATTCTTTCATTTTATTTTCTCGAAACCGGAAATGCCTCACAATAACATTGTATGCAAATCGAACTCATTATATGCAGAAATTGTCATGTGACAAACAAAACGATTTCGATATCACTCATCGGCAAAGTTCATTCAGAGTTGAGATCACTCATGTTTAAAATCACACCATACACAATTCAACAAAGTAATCGTCATTGTCTGACACAAGGAAGGAATGCTCGTCGCTTTTATTGCGGCCTTGGAGATGGAGTGGAAGAGTGGAGTTGTATTGGAGACGGCTTGGAGACGTAGAAATATTGAAGTTTTGCGATGGAACTGACTTTGCTGGGCGAAAGCTGACTTGCGATGGCTTAAAAACCAAAACTTGACTGCAAATTATGCTTTGGAAGCCATGAGCTGTATTGCTAAATTTCATCGCTCCTCATCTGGCTTGTTCTTCGTGTTTGAAGAGAGTGGAGTTTGATAGATATGTATGAGCAGAGGTGATTTTCAAGATGGCGGCATCGTTTCACTATCAGCTGTGAATCTGCGGAAGACTTTCATTCAGCTTTGTGTTAACTGGGAAGTGTTCTTATTGATCACTTCGATCACTTTAGACTTCAGCTCTTCTACCACATTTTCTACCGGAAAGCATGTAAAATCATCATCTTTTCATTTTGTGGAATTTGCTGTTGTTTGTTTTTCGGTGAACTCGGATTCCTGGACTCGGGACCGGAATTTTGCACCAGACGTGCTGGATTATTCCCTTGAAAATCATACATATTGTCGTGAAACTGATATCATACTCTGGAAAATCGACAGATAAAAAGGTACTTTAAATATTTAAAGTTTTATCCATAGCTTTTTCTTTGTTTCTTGTTTTTCTTTTCAAGGAGAAGAAGAAAGGGGAGAATTTCCCAAAAAAATGCAGGAAGGTGGTTTTCCTGTCATTATTTTCCTGTAATCTGATTGGTCAATGCCTTTCAACCCTGAAATCTGATTGGCTGATTGATTTTGGTGCTTCATTTTGATTGGCTGAGAAAGAGATGCGATTTAGACTCAAAAGGATGCGATTTGGGAATAAATCGCACTTTGTAAGCCAATCAGATTGCAGGGATTGACAGTGATTTCAAAATGGATATAATAAATGGGAAAATTATCGGAAAACTGTCGGCTGAAATGACCTTTATATATGATCTTGAACCATATAAAGGGCTCGCCGGAAAAAGCACAATCGAGCCAAGTTTAACCACACCAATTTACCTCATAACATTCCAAAGAGAGGGGAAACGGAAAATGAGGCCATAATAATCGCATTGCCGAACACCGGGCGAGAGCAACCTTTAAAGCAATATATATATATATATATATATATATATATATACAGTGGCGGATCCAGGATGTTTCAGGGGGGGGGGGGTCCGTTTTTTCACTTTTCCCAAGATGCAACAGTATGATTACGTAGATACCCGCGCACGGTCTGGGTGCTGGCATGTATATTTTGGATATTAAGGTAATTATGACTGGAAGAGTTACGTGTCAACATGTGTCAAGAGGGTTTTGGCTGGTAGGCATATCTTGAGCCCTCCTAAAAAAAGGAAAACAAAAAAACAAGCGAGCGGCTACTCAAACTCGAATCCCAGTGGAATCCTAACTTGAATCCCAAATCGAATCCTAACTCGAATCCTAACTCGAATCCTAACTCGAATCCTAACTCGAATCCTAACTCGAATCCTAACTCGAATCCTAACTCGAATCCTAACTCGAATCCTAACTCGAATCCTAACTCGAATCCTAACTCGAATCCTAACTCGAATCCTAACTCGAATCCTAACTCGAATCCTAACTCGAATCCTAACTCGAATCCTAACTCGAATCCTAACTCGAATCCTAACTCGAATCCTAACTCGAATCCTAACTCGAATCCCAACTCGAATCCCTAACTCGAAAGATAGGTATCCTCCACATTAGCAACTTACGTCCTTATTGTCACACCTTTTCGACTTTCCAGAGCCATTTCGAATCAGAATACTGGAATACATCAACGTATTCCGTCGCCTTCATGGGGTCCCTCCTGTCATTCCGTCAAAGCCTATTCATGACGCCGCGCAGAAATGGGCGTTACGAATCAGCTCACTCGGCACGGCACGACGGGATCCGAAGTCTCCTTATGGGTCCACGATATGCATCCGGAGAAGTCAGCGGCCTATACTTGCGAAGGAATGTGTGTTTGAGTGGTAAGTTATGTAGATGTACCGCTATCAAGATAATTTGGTTTACAAAATGAGAAAAACCTATAACATTTATTTCCGATGATTCTGTGCGAAGGACTTTCTGATTGGGTGATTTTTTCGTCAAAATCCCGCAATTTCAGCGCGCGTGGTTGAGGCACAGGTAGCCCGGTTCAAATCTTTTGTTAAATTGGAAATCGAATATTCGCAAGCGGCTCTATGATCACAGTTCATTATTTTGTTGCCACGATAATATTGTCTCATGTAGCTAAGCAGGGAAATATCATTTCAACTAGAGCGCCCACGTTACGCAGTCGTAACATTACCCTCTTTATTAGTTAAAGGGGCTCTAGCACGCTTGCTGTCCACTTCTCTGACAAGCAAATAGCTCAAATCGCAATCCAATTCCATCCTATTGATAACAGGTCAAACAATCTAGAATTGCATTTGTCTTACACTTGAAAGGTTTTTCTATTAATCTGGAGAATTATTTTGATTACTACAGGCAAATGTAGGTGTGTTTTCACGGTTACAATTTTACTTATTTGATGTCCACGGTGGACGAATATTAAGAGCGCGAGAGCCCCTTTAAGTCAGCGTCATTCACTAATTTATCTCCTCGTTTAGGTACAATGATGTATTGAAATACAACTGGCGAACACACGAACCGAAACTCCCCTCGCTGGAATTCTCCCAGCTTATCTGGAAAGAGAGTCTATATGCTGGCGTGGGTGGTGTCAAGGGCCCAAGGGGAAGATTCTACGTGGTTGTTTACTTCGATCCCCCGGGAAACAAGAAGCCAGATATGAAGCGTAATGTACCACCATACACAGATGTCTTCTTGACAATGCCACAAGGTGAAATGTAACAGTAAAATCCTAGGATTATAGAAAATTTTACCAGGGTAAAAGTTCTTTACCTTTGGTTCCTCTATATTGATACCCTGGGAAACAAGAAACCAAATGTCAAGCCTAATGTACCACCATACACAGATGTCTTCTTGACAATGCTACAAGGTGAAATGTAACAGTAAAATCCTAGGATTATAGAACATTTTACCAGGGTAAAAGTTCATAACCTTGGTTTCTCTATTGATACCCCGGGAAACAAAAAGTCAAATGTAACTAACGAGACTAACGTACCATCATACAAAGATGTGTTTTTGACAATGCCACAAGGTAAAATTGTAGCATAAAATCCTAGGAAAATATAGCATTTACCATAGTATTATTCTATTCCCCTACAGTGCCGTGCCAAAAAGAATACACCGAGTCCAACGGCAACTGCTACAAGCCCTTTAACAATAAGGAAACCTGGGTAGATGCAGTAAAGACTTGTACAAGAGAGAACGCAACCCTGCTAACCGTGCACAGTATGCAGGATATCGACACTATCAACGGGATACCTGTGTTGGAGAAGGATGGGCCTCTATGGACCGGTCTAAATGACAGGTGGGTAGAAATAGGCCATGTTCGAATTACGCTCCAATACCTACAAACAATAACCTCAAGTCGAGGCTCTCTTTTTAAAATTGCTGTAAATGTATTGGAACTAGGAGAAAGCCTCGTTTTTCAACCATTAAATTTAGCTCAAACTTTGGGTCATTTTAGGCAGAAAACATATGGGGCTTCATATTCGTTGGTTAATCTTTGGCGATTACTAAAACATAAAAGCAAACTAGATATTGGTTATTGATCTTTAGACACAAATCTCTTACCCTGCCGTTTTTCATGCAATATGATCAAGTATTTCAACCATTAAATTTTAGATGAATTTTCGCGGCCATGATCTCATCCAAAACTAGAATATCGTAATTCGAACGTGGGCTATTGCGCTAACAAGCACGCTGATTGGCTAGGAACCGGGAAACCGATCCCCCGGTTGACCTTGATAGAAGTGGAATGCAACGAGAAAACCCTAAAAAAAACTCATCTGCAAACAAAGTTTGATAATTGATTTTTTGGACTGTGTTGAAAATATCATTTTTCAAATTCGAAGGAAAAGGATGTTTTCTCACACTCAGTATTTTTCTAGCAGGCAAAATGGCGGCTTGCCGAGGCCCTAGATTAGAGTATACTAAAAATGTAAATGTTGGACTCCTCAGACGTCCACTAATAAGATGAATTACACTGGGTCCCAATGGGCGCAGCGGCGTAGGCAGGAATTTCTGAAGGGGGGCCGGATAGTGAAAACATGGGACGAAAATGCGCAAAGTTTCTCCAGCAAATACAGTAAATGTATGGGAAAATTACCGAGAAAGGGGGGGGGGGGGGCTGGACCCCCCCTGGCTACGCCCCTGGGGCGGCTACTGGCAGCCGAGTGGTCACTAACAGAGTGTTTATTACTTCCTCAGTAATGTCCCTCCTGAAACTGAGTAGGGTAGTGAAGGCAAGGCAGGACCCCGTTTTATTGTCTCATCCGATTACTACTAATTACTACATTTGCTTATCATTAACTATGAATCAATAAACACTATTAGACAGGATACTGGCATGTATACACATATCGATGGTTCTGGTATTGAATATCTGGACTGGAAACCATACGAGCCGGGACAGGGTGACCAGCACTGTGTTTCGATGAGCGTTAGAGATATCTCTGGCATGTATGGGACAATGGCGGACCGGAAGTGTAAGGACAAGCATCAGTTTATGTGCCGGAAGCCAAAAGAAGGTGTGTAAGAGTCAAATTAGTATCTTTTGTTTTATTGTTGGTGTGTACATGTATGCCTCGCCTCGCTAAGCCAATATTCAATGTTAAGGGTGCCTTAACAGGGCCTACATGTCGGTTAGATGTAGGGTTTAGCGAGCATAAATTTCAACCTGTCGCCAAATGGTATGTAGGTTTGTAAAAAAAAAATGCTTTTCTTAAAATTTGTTGTCAACAGATGCGACCAGATCTGTATTGGAAACTAATCTTTTGAAACTCCTTGGGGTCACTCCTATTATTGTAACAGCAACGTGGAAAGCTAAAATTAGAGAGTGTTAATATTGCCTATTTAACCTCGTAAAGTCGAGGAATAGAAGAAGTTCAGTGTCGAATACTTCCATTTTTGCAGAATCGATTTGAAATTCACACAACAGAAAGGTGAAATGTCAGCATAACAAAGTACGCGAACTTTGAATTTTGTAGTCGACGGGACAGCATAAGAAAGAAGCAATTTAAGCAATTTAACAAAATACGCGAAAACAAATTTCAGAGATGAGGACACCATAACCTTCAATGTTTCAACAGGACTGGTGACATACAGAGTAACCCTGGACCTCTCTGACACGGTATGGGTACCCGATTTAGGCATACCAGGGACGCTCGCTAATCTACAACTCAAGAAAAAGTTTGAAGATACGGTAAGAGCATGGAAACTTGCCGTTACTGTTAAGGAGGGACAATACGAGACACAACATCCCTCGACCCGCCGCGCAACATTGCTAGTGCATATATATGTTGCATGTTATTGATAGATGTTGCGCGTTTTTCACTCACAACTCAACAAAAGCACAACGCAACAAAAGCAGTGCCCATTTATCGAATCGCAAGGACCTATAAGTAAAGGGCATATATCTCAAATTAGATGTCAGTTTAACTTTGTTGCAATCATTTGCAGCATTTTTACAGATGCAAACAATAACAATAACAGAAAAATAAATCATGGTTTCTGCCTTAAGTGAACAAAAATGAACATGAAAATGTGTTACATCAACAGCTAATGAAGATCTACAAAAACGACAGGAGTTTAGTATCTGCAATGGTAGAAGACTTCAGGTAATTGTATTGATTACTGTGGTGTTTGACGAAAATTATAATGGTACTTATGGCAATGGAAGATACGGCTGTGACTTTGTAAATTCTACCTACAAATACATAACGCCGTAAGCCTGTAACTGGTGTGATTCGATCCCTTTCGGTACGAGGTACAGCTACGAATTTGATCTCACGACTCTGATTAAAATACTGGACTATGTGCAGGGCGATTCTTTGGCCAGTCTAGCACCTATAGACTAGACGAACTTTCGGAAAATCGTACTTCATGAGGCATTTTTTAGTAAAAGCTGGCAACAAGTGCCATCTTATGCGAAATTTTACGCTGAATCCGAATTTTTTTGTTGCCAACGCAGATTTTGCATTTTAAGAGGTGAAATGACGTCATGATTGACAGCTGTCACACAAACCTCTACAATGAATTTTTCGCCGATTTTTCTTTTCAAATTTTAACAACCAGTGAAATTCAAATGTATAAGTGGCAATGTGATATTAAAAAAAATGCATCTATATTATGGGATAGGGTGATTGATGGGCGTAGAACGTCATCCAAAATGGCGGATCCAAGATGGCCGCCGTGCCGCCATTTTGGATATCTGTTGATTGTTTTGAGGCCATCACGTTCAAAGGCTAAACTTAAAAAAAAAAGACAAAACTTAAACGATTCTGCAATACATAAAAAGTAGAAACTGACGATTATGGTGGAAAGAGAATAATATATACAGGCAAATATATGATTGTTGTTAGTGAATTTAGGTAGGAAGCGCAATCCACAAAATTATAGCAAGTTAGTCGTCCCTACTGTAAAAGTTCTCACTATGACTATTGATTCCAAAGCCTATCACTGAGTCAACTACATCTACGACTATTGTTTTAAATGCATGCAGAATATTCCTCTTACACACGCGCAGGAATAATAATGATAAGAAAAAGCAGGGATAAAGGTGGAAATCATTCTATGGCAATTTAGGCGTTGCTCCAGCCTTTTCCGAATTTTTTTATAGCCTGTTGGTAGCAACTTTGAACTTATAAGCAAAAGTAGCGAATGTAAGACTTTAATTTGTCCTCGGAGTAGCTTTCCTCTCTATGCTTGAAAGCCCTTTCCTATTCCAACCCCTTTCTTGTCTGAGGTTTCCTTCTGCGGTCCCCCGCTGATCCTGAGGTTTCCGCTATTTTTCGATTATGCCACGGGGGCAGCAGATTGCATGATAGTTTTGAACGAGCTCTTGATATAAGGACTTCAAAGGCACAGTTTTGTTGCCGGGACGGAGGATGATCATCGAAAAATGGTGATATCGTTTAGATCGTAAAATCAAGCGGCGTTGAATCTGATTCACCTCTTCATATTGATTTGCCTTTATATATTTAATATGGCTTCATTCGACCAGCAGCACGGCATTTCATACTGTGATACCTTGAATTCATTGTCAGGTATTTATTTCCATGTCTTTTTGACTACCAGACTGATAGTTTCTAAAAATCAAATTGACGATATGGCGGCCATCTTGGATCCGCCATTTTGAATATCACAGCAGCGCCATATCCGAATAATACGACAATTTTTCGTATAGAACATTCTAAACTATCCTGTTCAAGTTAAATATTTGTTCGAATTTGAAATATAGCGACAAAACTATTTTAAGGGGTTCGCGAACAGCTGTCAATCATGATGACGTCATTTTCACTCATTAAAATGCAAAATCAGGGATGGCAACAAGAAAATTCGGATTCAGCGTGAAAAATTACATAAGAAAACTCTTGTTGCCAGCTTTTACTAAAAAATGCCTCATGCGCCTTTAATATTGCAATTTTCTGATATTTCGTCTAGTCTACTAAAGTGTAAAGAAAAATACCAAGGAGCAGCAAAGTAAAACTTGTACAGTCGACCAAGTGACCGTTTTCACGAAAACTGCACCTTTTTCTTCAGGGTTTCCACAAATCTCATGTTCCTAATGTTTCACTACCACCTCCAACTATAGAAAAGAGAAAAGCGTATAGGAAAGCAGTACGTGATCGACGAGCGTATTTAACGATGTATTCAACCTCATCTTACATGTGTAGTTTCCGTAGTGTAGTGGTTATCACATCTGCCTAACACGCAGAAGGTCCCCAGTTCGAGCCTGGGCGGAAACATGTTTTTCTTTCGTTACGATAATATTCTCTCACAAGATCTTCGCTTTCGATTTCGGAACAGTAGCTTTAAGTAGCGCTCACGTTAGCTACTTCTGTTTTGTTACAGGACTCCAGGGGTTAAAGTGCAGTGTGTCCTCAGATTTGGTCTGGGTGCTAAACCTGATCCTACAATTCCTTTGCATACGACCTTGTCATCGAATGGAGGGAAATTTCCTGCTCCTCTCAACAAGAAAGCCAAAATAACAAAACTGGAAATACTAAAACCAGGCAAGTCATCCTTGATATTGAGCGGATTTCATATGACTGAAGTGAGACTAATCGCAGTGAAAATACTCAAAAACATTTAGCAAATTTATCTGAAAAAAACCTCTTTTGCAAATTGCTGTTATTGCAAATTACTCAGTCATCTAAAGTATCACATGTTACTGGTATGCCATTCTGGACAATTTGGAGTGTTTTGAAGTATTACCATATGGAAAAAGCAAAACCTGATAAACACAATGCTTGCAATTCGTCGTCAACATCATTATTATCACTGAAATCGCCATCAGTGAAAGAAAGAAAGAAAAAAGGCCTTCTTCTCGTCGTGAGGGAACTCCAAACGTTAGAAATACACGACCGCTAGACATGGCGAGGTTGGGTAACTTACGAGATGTATTGGGTGGCGCATATTGCTGCCGTGCATCTTACAATCACGAGGGCTATCTCATAGTATGTATACTGCTCCAGGCTATTACACCAGGAGACCTACTCTAGGAGAACCCCCTACTCTTACGAAACGTGAAATCAGAAAAAGAAAGAAGGCTTTCCTTCTTTCCTCCTCCCCCTCCCCTTCGGCCGATTTTTGCGCTCGCCCCCGGGACCGCTCGCCTCAAAATTCCAAGATGGCGCCCGAACAGTGATCGGACCGGGTTTTCCGCGATAAAAACACCCAATACCGCCTGCAAGCAGGCTACGAAAAATGAATAATTTATTTAATTTGTTTATTCACATTGAGCCTCGTATCCAAGTTTTGATTTTAAAATATCGAAATTGGTCTATTGATTTTGATCCATTTTTTTTCAGGTGAAGGACCAGCCATCATCGGGCATTGCCACCAAGTCTGCCAAACCACGTGCTTCCACCACTGCAATCCCCTCTGCTGTACGTCACGAGTGGCTATCCACACCCCGAACCCGCTCATGACCAACATGTATCTCCAACAACAGACGGCTCTCATGCAGAAACTACAGCCTGGCTTCAATCCGGGATACAACCCTGCCGCCATGCAGGCCCAGTTGGCAAACATGGTCAGATCGCACTTACCATCGCAGAAAGTAAGCAAAGACAAGAAAGCATAAGTACACTGACGCCGCTACTGCTATTGCTGCATACGTTTCGGCTTTACGAAATTTCAGCCAAATTTCGGCTTTACGCGCTAAACGCATACGTTTCGGCTTTACGAAATTTCAGCCAAATTTCGGCTTTACGCGCTAAACGCAAAAAAAAAACGCTTTCCAAAGCTCCCTGCCCAGACAAAATGCAACAAAATGCGCGGCTCTTGACGAAGACGTCTATGTTCAGATAAGGCAATTTTTGTGACTAACGAAAGCTGACACGGTCCATTAGCTTTCTGATCGATTCTTAAAAGTTTTTTTAGGATCCATGGCTTTCTGAGTCTTAAGCTGCACTCGTTTGAGCGTGCGAGCGACCACACTTTTTATTTTCAATTTATGGTGTTTTAAACCAGTGGCATAATGTGACTTTCAAATCCTTGGGCGCATGGGCATAGTTCCTGGCATTCAGCATTCTCGAACCCAGAGCTCCCCGGCTCGCAACCTCGCGGGGGAGGCTCTGGTGACAGCCACTGACGCATGCGCGAGATTTAATAAAGAGCCGCTGAGAGAAAGACATTTCAGCGCATGCTCCAGCGCTCAAAATCAACCAATCAGCGACGGCCCTCAAATGGATGTCCACATAGCCTCCCCTGCGAGCAGACGAGCCGGGGAGCTCTGGGTACGAAAATGGCTGCAAGTGTACTACTGCAACCTACATCATGTTGGACATTTGCGCATGTCAACTAACCATTGCAGTGTATTAGGGACAGTCCCTAAAAAAAGCGCATTTGCCAATTAGGTATAATCCCTAATCTACATCCTGAGAACATATTACATACCTCTAGCTCTTCCCTTGCTCGGGACAACAGCCTGGGCCCAAGGGGATGCTAAATACCGGATTCGATCGAATTGACTATGTAACATGCTGATAACGAGTTATATCTAATCTTAACTCACCACTTTATTATAACTGGCAATCCCGACACCTCTATTTAACAATTCAGGATGGTGTGATTAAGCTGGTGTTTCAAAAAGCAAGTAGAGTAGAAGAAGTAAATAGAAAGCATAGTGTGCAATATCATTGAAAATGTATAGTGTTTGAAGTGAAATAAACTGGTCCGTTTCAGTAACCGTACTAGATGTGACTTGCAAAGGGGATGGGAAGGCAACAGATAAGCTATTTGGGAAAACTTCTAGGAATAGTTGGTGGTTTTATGACAAGATCGAAAGGAAGCGAATTGTTTCGTGCGATATCTTACTGCAATGAAGTGTCTTATACATAAATTCATCAAAAACATTTTATTATATCAGCTTAAAATGGATTTTTAATATGAAATAGAAATGAAAAAAACTACAAGTAGGAATTGGTTGTTAAAGGCTTTCCAAGTCAAGTGTAGAGTAGATACGAGTCGAGTAGATACAAACTCGAGATTGCCGATTTCATTGGTCGCCAAATAGAGTCCTAAAGTGTGACGTCAAAAATTTGACCAAATTCGAATACACGAATAATATGTGTATTCGGCGGGCCATATGTCGGTCGCGTTGCAAACCGATTTGCCTCATTTTTGGTGTGTATCTTTCATTCGATATGCCCTTTCTAAATCAAGGGACAAATATTGCTTAATCGAAAATTATTTTTTTGTGTGTGCGTGCGACGTCATTACTTGACGTATAGAAATTGGACACGAACAACAACAGTCACAAATGAGCTATGCGTAGCAATTAATAATTCATTCTGTTCTCAAGTAAACCACGATAAACAAAAGTCACAAAAACAAGACAAGAGAATTCTCGCATTCCTACATAAGCGTCATACATGTTATGCATCTGAGGGTAACACTTTGAAAAAAAAAGATACTGGGCAGATACTCAGATCAAGTTCTCGAGGTCTTCCCGTTAGCTGTCACTCCTTGATGACAGATCGAATTGCTGTCCTGTGCTGTAATAAACCCATGGACCACATAGCTATTCAAGTTGTAATTGTTCTCGTTACTCGTACAGATTAATTGGTCTTGTCGAATGGTACACTCAGATAAGTTGGAAGTTCCCTTAATCGGGGAAGTGATGCTCAGTAGTAAAGACGAAAGCATTCAGGAAGTAGCATCAACCATCCTAGACGTCTTGTCCGATAAGGCCACCGCTTCCTGTCCTTCCTCCTAGTAATTTATGCCAAACGGTGGTCTCACCCAAGAATTGAAGACCCTAACTGTGATAGCAGGTCATGGAGCGTATGTTCTCTTAGCAGTTACAAGAAGAAGAAGACCAGTTCCTTCAATAACAAAGGATACTTGAAAAGTTGAGCATCCACTGCTGGTGACCTTCAGATTAAGTGAAAACTTTTCCAACTTCAATCATGGATTATGTTATGAACCGTAAACCTGGCAAAAATAGTACAAGGAATACATCCTCAACTTCACTTCAACTTCCAATTATCATTATTGGACGCCAAGGATCGTAGATCTTAAATGCACGATGAACTATTTGATCTTCAGTTCGGACGACATCAACAACTTCTTCACTTCTTCCAAGTGCCATTCTCAGACGCCATATGAACTTCTTCAAGTGCAATGACTGATGGATTAAATTTCTGTTCGCCTCCACAACTATTGCAATTCCTAAAGTCACTTTTTACTTCCACCATTTGATGTTCTGTTCTGATAACATACTTGGAACGTGGTGCCATTGCCCCCGAAACATTAATAGCGGATGATCTTCTTTCCTCGCCGTGCTAGTTGTAGGCATAGACAGCCCAGTTACATTGTAAAGAAAATATCACTCATTAAGAACTTCCTTGATGGGGCCAGCCGACTTCCTTGAAACCCTTCACAAACCATCGCATGTTGGGAAAAGGCTTGTCATAGGGCTAAAGATATTCGTTGGAGAGAATAAAAGCTTGTCCACAGCCTTTACCTTATTTCTCGACGCACTCTGCTGATTGAAACCTATATCATTGAAACGCGCCACTTCAAGCACGTCTTCGCGCTACTACAATACTATATCTAACCTGTTGAAGCTATAAATAATTTAAATTCTTATCACCTTACTATCTAGTTTTTACTGAGTCCCTGAACCTAGACGCTGAAGATAACTAAATATTGAAAGCCTGTTCTACGGGAAAAACATTGTTTAGTGTAGAAAACATGTAATATTTTTAGTGTGGTTTAATATGGAGTATCTTTCAGAAAGATAGGCAGCCATTAGTTATTACTTTCTCAGGTAACAAATACTGTTCAACAAGAAAACATAGCACATTTTCGCAGCATGTTCCGAATCCCGAAACTTTAGATTACCTGTATGCATTATGTTCAACGGCAAAGAACACAGCAACAACCTGTTGTCCGTTTTGAACAATTAAAGTAGCATTGTTCAATACAAGGTTTTCATCACGGAATCAATTTGTAACTCAGGAAATTGTTTGATTGGTCAACGCACACTCGAGCACGGAGTGCGGAGACCAATTTGTGGTTAATCCACAAATATCCCCCCCCCCCCACAAGCCCTTTTAGCACTTGCGAGAAAATAGCCTCGGTCAGGCGCCATCTTGTCAGCCTAGCAACATACCGAGTCAGTGAAAGCATCCATTTACATCGGCTGATTTAGAGAATGTTGTGCGATATTTTCGATTGAATTCGGTAAATAAAGAATGCATTTAAGTTTATAGATTCGTCTTCTAGTATCGTATGAAATTCATGACAAAAGTGTATTAACCTGGCCAGGGCAGCCCGAAAAATTGTCTGACACATGGAGGCGTTATGGCACTTTTTTCGCATATGCATACGGTCATCCTAAAATGATAGACGTTCCTTTCAGCGTAACTTATCTTTCGCTACATTTTTGTATTTCAGAGGCTCTACAATCAAGGCCCTCCGAGCCCAAACTGTGTAATAAAAACGGGATCTGCTTGTCCGTTAGCAGGACAACCTATCCTAAAGCCTCTAAGCCTACCATGCGCCCCTCAGCCTGGAACACCATGTCCTCCAACTAACCTAATGGGCATGTCAATGAGCCCTCAAGGGCTCAGAGCACAGGGACCAATGATGGGAGGTGCTGGACTACCCTGTGTCCCTCAGCCTGGAACACCATGTCCTCCAACTAACTTAATGGGCATGTCAATGAGCCCTCAAGGGCTCAGAGCACAGGGACCAATGATGGGAGGTGCTGGACTACCATGCGCCCCTCCGCCTGGAACACCATGTCCTCCAACTAACCTAATGGGCATGTCAATGAGCCATCAAGGGCTCAGAGCACAGGGACCAATGATGGGAAGTGCAGGACTACCCTGTGTCCCACGGTATGGAGTGCCGTGCCCTCCGAATAGTGCATCTAGACCGCCGTATGGGAGACCTCAAATGCAGCAGCCGTTGCATCCACTACTGCAGCGTTTACAGCTTCAGCGGCAGATGTATAAGCCAGCCATGTCGACGCCATGTATACCAGGGATGGGTTTGCCTTGCCTCCCGGGGCAAACGCCAATGCAACAGATGCAGGTAGGGTGGTTTCCGCTTAAAGTGTCCCAGTCATTTATCAGTCTAGCCGCAGGCTCTAGAATTGCATTTCTAATCAGTGTTTCGATATGTCCACGGAATATTGGAATCGAAACCACCATGTTGCTGTGCATAAAAAAGCAAGTCTGCAAATGCATCTCAGTTACAAAATAGATAAATCATAGTAGAGAAAATCAAAGCTATTTAAATAAACAGTGTTGCTTAGAATGTTTCTTTTTTACAGTCCATGCAGCAACCAAAGGGAAAAGTGACGAGTCTTCAAGGCTTCCAACTTGGATCATCTATTCCAAACCAGCCATACGGCGGGATGACCTACCCTGTCGGAAACACCATTCCTGTGCCAGGAAAACCCACCAGTATAGTTTATCCATTCCCAAGTGCTTATGAGAATGTATTTCCTTTCTATAGTCCTTATCCTTTACAGCAAACTTGTGGAAAACCGCCTTTGAGGCCTTGTCCCACAAGAACCGAAGGGGGGAGATCTAAGTCAGTCGTTTTACCACCTTGGCTGGGAGGAACAGTCAAGCTCCATAGGGTACTAAATTACGCTTTACCCCGCCCCCCGTTTCAGAAACCCCCACAGAAACGCCCTCTGAATAAGAACCATAATAAAGCTTTAACAGGAAAAAGACCGGTTGCTAGGAAAATTATGGACGCTTCACGGAAAAGAGGCTATAGGGGATATCATACATCAAACGTTCTGCGGCGTCGTCCTTTCTTTGCACCACTTTACCCCCGGCCTGTTAACCCAACGTTTTCGCCATATACTCAAACTCCTTGGCAAAGGCCATGGTTTTCACCTTTTGTAAATCCATGGATGCAAAGTCCTCCATTGTATGGATCCCCATTTAGTGGAAGTCAATTTGTAAGCCCTCAAATAAAGATAAACGACTACGTAAACTCTAAAGGACCAATTCCCGTAAAGGGTGCAGGTTTAGGAGTCTCTCCTCTTCAAGGGTACCCTCGCTTTGCACCATCCTTCCCACAACCATTACAAGCTTTCAATTTTCCGGCATATTCGCCTTACCCACCATATGCAAATCCCTGGATACCGCGCCCGCTGTTGCCTCCTCCTGCGCAATTTCAACCACTAATGCCTATGGCACCATTTGCTAGGCAAATAAGACCAAGTTTGAGGCAACTATCGAAAATGAAACCCATGAGTGTTCAGCAAATGAATATGATATATGATACTTTTCCTATAACGGCAAGCAGTATTTTATTTGATCCTCGCCCGCTTCCCTTGAGAAAACCTTGTATTCCAAAGGCAGGAGGAAAGCCCTGCCCTAAACCCGCTAAGTACCCTGTTCCAGAACCATTTACACAAAGACATTTGCAATACGGACCAAGTCCATTCATACCGCCATTCGCGATAGGGCCAATGCCTCCAATGCCTTTACAGCAGCCATTACCAATGTCTATACATACACCACCTATTCCACGACAAAAGCCGTTTGGACCAGTTATGCCAATGCGACCTTTTCCTATGGCAATGCAACGGCTTTCAATGCAAAGGCCCTATTCTGGGCATACACCTATAATGCAAATGCCATTTGGCCCTCAAACTCATCTACCTCCTACACCATCTTTCCAGTCTCCTCTTCCAGGAGGTATGCCACTTCCAGGAGTACAATCCCAACGACAAGTTCATTCTCCTCTTAAATTACCACCGATCGCTCTCAAACATCCCGCTCCCCCAAAGCGACCAGTATATCATCCCCCAATGCCTTCCCATCCAATGCTGAATCCTCTACCTCATCACACGGCTTTCCAGCACCGATTACCTCCACACCCACAAATGCACACTCCGTTTGGCCTACCAGCACATCTTAATCCCAGTGGATGCAATTTAGCTTGTTTACACCCACCTGGGTTGAGCTGCCCAGATTATTGCTCTAAAGCATGCTGCGCAAAGAGAGGATAAAATCGTGATGCTATGCTATTTACGACAAACAAAACTTGTAATGGCATGGTCATACTCAAAACCCGCTCGATCATAATGAGATCCTAATTTCAGCTACCCATGGTAGACTGTCCAACACACCACGCAATTCCAATTAATTCTAGATCCTGTGTTCGATGGAGTTTTGTAGCATAAAAGTATACAAATGTGGTGATGGTGAAAGTAGCGATCTCAATCCGTTAAAATCTCACGGAAGTTCCACCAATCCTTTGGTTTAAATCTAGTTTAAGTAGTATATGGTATATGGTCATAGAGCAGATTTCGTATGACTGCGAAAAGTGCCGCGGTGCGGCGCGGTACTGTCGCGGTGGCGGTACGGAACCTGGCCTGCTGTAGATGGAATGAAATCGCCAATGAAATCGCGTAGTCGCGGTACGGTCACGGTCGCGGCGCGGAACAGCTTTGTAGCGGTACTTTCCACAGTCATACGAAATCTGCTCTAAAACAGCAGACTAATGGTGTTATTTTGAAAGTTCTTTCCGGTATTAGACCAGCACAACAAACAGATCATAACATTGTCACACCCATCAGGCAAAGGGTCTTTAATCAAGTTTACTACCCTTGAAATTCCATGGTTTTTTCACTTCCGCTACAGGGTACCCACCCTGGAAAAACTGATCTCATGCTACCCACCCTGAACTTACAGTGGTACATACTGGGGGGGGGGGGGGGGGGGGTGCGTACTTTGTGGTGGTGGTAGTCCAAGGGGGAGCACAGGGAATGCCTGCAGAAACCCATGGGAAAAGCTCAATTTCCCATGACACAAGAATGGGAAATGTTTGCTTTACCCATGGGCAAACATGTGCCATGAGAAATTCAGCTTTTCTCATGAATGGGTTGCTGCAGAAATTCCCTGTGAAAGGGGCGGTGCTCCCCTTTCTTTTCTCTCCAATGTATTTTTTAGGCTTGTTAGCCTTGAAGTTAAAGTAAGCTGGTGGTGGTAGTCCAAGGGGGAGCACAGGGAATGCCTGCAGAAACCCATGGGAAAAGCTCAATTTCCCATGACACAAGAATGGGAAATGTTTGCTTTACCCATGGGCAAACATGTGCCATGAGAAATTCAGCTTTTCTCATGAATGGGTTGCTGCAGAAATTCCCTGTGAAAGGGGCGGTGCTCCCCTTTCTTTTCTCTCCAATGTATTTTTTAGGCTTGTTAGCCTTGAAGTTAAAGTAAGCTGGCCTTATATAAAGATATATACACCTTATATAAGGTAAAATATGACAAAAGCAAGTATAGCAAAATATTAATATATCCAATTTTAATTTTTTTCTAAGACACACCTAAAAGATACTGTGATAATTGATGTAAAATGTAATAATTATTAGAAAATAACACCCATTTTATATGGTGATTTTGCGCATTCTGATTGGTTAAAAGGCGTGTTTGTAAGAGACCTGAGAAACACGATTGTCACGCAAGGCTGTCGCGCGTGTGTATGTTATTTTCTAAAAGCAATAAAAATAATTTCCGCGTGCTCTCTGGTTTCTTACAAACACTCGGGGAATGTTGGTCGAACTGATAAAACTTGAAAGACACTCGACTGCGGCTCGTGTCTTTCAAGTTTTGATCAGTTCTCCCAACATCCCCCTCGTGTTTGTAAGAAACCAGAGAGCACGCGGAAAGTACTTTTATTGCTTAAATAATACATTATTTTATTACCTGTAATATTATACGACTGTTTTTCAATTGTAACAAAATAAAGCAATTTTATTCTAGGACATGTTGGCCCAAAGAAGGCTTTCCACTCTTTAACCCCTCCTCAGACGTTTTTTTTTTGCAAATTGAACGAAAAAGTGCACTAAAGGCAATAACTCAACAATACGCCTCGTTTTCCAACCGTGGGGCTTTCGGTGCGCCCGCGATCTTCTCCCTTCCCTCCCAGTAGAGGAGCCAAGCAACCGCGCACGTCGCGTTACGACGGCCTGGCGACCGCACCTACCAAACTGAGCAGTTCAACAGAATTGTTCAAAGTATTGTGCGTCAAAATTAAATATTGAACAGACTTGGTAACAAAGGACAAATGATTCGAAAATCAAGTAGTCTAGTCTCAAAAGAAAGAAGAGGGGAAATACGAAAAGTGCAGAACATTATTTTTTAAATGCAAAAACGTGATTGTAAAAAAAAGAAGCTAATGATCCTCCTCCATGTATACTTTAACTGTGATTACAGTAAATTAGCACTATTTAAAAACTTTAATATTTCTACAGCAAGTGGTCAAAACTTCGAATTTCAGAATTGCGGTCGTTCGAAATTAAGAGGTCAAGTGCATGAAAAGCTGTAGACAGCGGCCTAAATAGCGTACTTAAAGGCAATGCTATGAATGAGATCTTTCCAACTTAATTTTGTTCATAGCAAAGGTAGAGAAGGCGGGCATTGGATTCCATATTGCCAAACACTGTTGTTATTTTTGTAGAAAGAAATACATAGTTGACCACCAGTTTTAATTACGGATTAAGAACTAAGCGTAAATAAAATAATCAAAACTATCCACAGTATTTCCCAGCTCTAGGATTAAACCCTGATGTTAAAGAACATATGTAGTTTGTTGCAATGCCACATCAACAAATGAATGAAACCAGTGAGAACGCCCCCTTGTCTTACACCTCCAATTGAAAAAAAACTATAAATAACAAGTCGCTACATAATGGAAGTTCCTTAGTACAGGTGTAGATTTTCTACTCTTAGCAGAATTCAACATAAAAGTTCTCCCAACAATAGCAATAGATTTCCAGACAAGTAGGTAATGAGAGTCGAAACTATGATCACGATCCTGAGAATGTTTAAAACTCAATTGCATTGATCTAATATATGGAGAATAAAGTTGAAAGCGTTACGTAGTCTTGAAAAAAGAGACGACAGAAAGGAAGCTCAATAAGACGAACTTAGCCAAGGCTTTTACTTCGGCTCTTCTTCACGGCGGTTTCGAGTAGTCTAAAAAAGCAAACAATCTTGCGCAAGTTATTATGAGTGAGACAAACTTCTGATGCATTTCTGTCTAAACGATGCAATCTCCAGTTCGCACCTACTAAATAGCCGTATTCACACTAGAGAACGGAAATCTCGTCATGACGGGTTTTCCGTCTGACGAGTTTTACGTCTGTTATGAATTCAGACGATTTGCCGTCAAAACTGCGTCTCGTCCCGGTTTCACACTAAGACGAGTTTTCCGTCCGGACAAAAAACTCGTCTCAGACGAGTTTTCCGTCTCTAGTGTGAATACAGCTATTGTGTAACGGGGAGAAGACTTCTGTTCATCGCGGATCTAGCGGTCGCCCTTTATGAACGAAGAAGCTAAGACGACATCTTCATTGAATTACCTCTAGCATGGAGAATGGAACGCTGTCATTGGCTTTAGTTTGCAAACAATTTTTGGTGATCATGAAATATTCATTTTATATATAAAAACAAAAACTTTTTAAAGTGACCTTTTTCGTATTAAAGTTCAACGCGCGAACCTGCTATTTAAAGCTTAACACGAGCAACAAACACTTTTCTATTCACTGATTATGAAGTTCTATGAAATTTTTGGAAACGCTAAAGAACTAGACGTGTTCTTCCTGTTATTATTTTGTTACGGAAAACTAGAAGAATGAGTTCATCAAAATAAAATCGGCTTCGAAGAATCTGGTTCGTCAAATTGGTAAACACAAACGTGACTTATTGAAAGAAATATTCAAACTCAGTGATGTGATTCCTCGCCAAGTCAGACGAACCATTTCAGTGCACTGTTGGTTCGGATCGCCAAGTGTTTGGAATTCCTCTAAGACAAGAGTAGTGGGGGCGTTCCGCTAGGAAATAAAGACCAAGCGGAAAGGTAAGAAAAGAGACAGCATCGTGCACTTGTTTTACCGCAACAAAGAAAATACTGGGCGAAATAGGTGGCATGAAATAATGGGAAATGGAGTTGTGAATATGAGGAATCTGGAATCGTGACTTCAGGTGAACGGTAGGATCAAACCAGAGATATATTATCTATACATTGGTGAAGTTCATCACGTTCGACTACAGATTCAAGAAGTATCTTCTTGGATTGTTTGGATATATTTAACTTTGCGTACTTGATTTATCTTACCGTTTTCATGTATGATACAACATGACCTCTTGCTGTTCAACAAAATACGCAAAAGAAATATATTCATCTCTGCGTTAAAGGCCTGCCATTTATAGCGAGCAATGCGAAGAGATAAGCTCTTTATTTCAGATGTAGATTAGTTACTTGTCCATCTGAGGTGATGGTATTTACTTAGTTCTTCTTTCACGTGAAGCGTTGCGTGAACGAGCATAAGTCAAATGATTGTAAATATTAGGAAAACACATCAGGTTCTGCGCAGAGGAGGAATTTTGGGTTTTTGTAGCTTATTTGACTTGGTCTATAAACTTTTCAAACTATTGTAGTTTGGCGGGTAACACTAATCTGGGCTTATATAATGATTTGGTAATTAATAAAGCAGTTAAGAATCTACTCTGCCGCCTGTTTCAGAACCAGTATTTCTGTGTTTTAGTTCCTCGGGATACACTATTTTCAGATCTTGCAAATGAAACATCTTATATTTATTCTAATTGCAACCAAGAATGAATTTATTGCTTCCTCTGGTTAACAGTTTTAGCATCTGAGAACGAAAATAGTTTAATGCCAGAAGGAATAAATATATAATTATTGAGGACTGACCTACAAAAAGGAGTTTTTAAATAGACAAGAATTGTTTGTGGTATGATCAGAGTGATACCTGTCAATGTATAAAAAACAACGAAAGTGGGATCCTGGCATATGACGAGTAAAGGGGAAAAGAAAAAGCATGAAGCATAAGTCAGGAGATGCAGTTTTCGTTTAAAAGAAGCAAATAATCTTTTCAGCATGGCGTTGATTTTTGAGTGAGAAATTTAAGGGGCCTCTGACGGGAAAACAGAAGCAAAACGGGCTGTAAAGGGCTTTCGTCACCCTTATCTAAGAACACGTCATCGAGAAATCAATAATAACAATTTGACAGATCGTAATCTCATGTACGACCTTTTTAGAATCTGACATTATCAAACATCAAGATTTCGTTATCAATTTTAAAGATCAGTAGTTCAGACATACAAATACAATTCATACGAATTTTAAAGATCGGCGCAAAGGTATGGTAGAGGGTAACTCGAATTTGTATGTTGATTTATTTTTATTTTTTTTGTCCATCGAACCTTTTCCACACATTGCAAAACAGAAATACTGCAATCGACAAAGATAAATAAAAGGTTTTCCAAAACTAAATTCTACAACGTCTTTATGCTTTCATTGTTGTGCCTTTAGCACTGACTGGATAATGCGACACGCACTTTACGAGAACAGAGGGGTGGCCCGCACTTTACGAAAACATCAGGGTTGGCGAATGGTCGTTCTGAAAATGCCAACTCTCGGTTTTATAGAGAGCTTGTCTCGCAATCTCGTTTTGTAACAAATTAACGCAAAGAGACGAGGAGCAATTTGGATCGTCTCGATCTCGAAGTTTTCCACCTTGAACTCGCCGTCTGGGAAAGTCTCGCATTTACCATTCGCCTCCCCTACTTTTCCATTGCCCCATTCTAGCTTTAGGATCCCTTCTTTGAATAATTTCATTATGTATCCTTGTGAATGGTATAGCTAGCTTTGCGGAAAAACTAGGTGGACTTTGCTCGGTCGAAGGTCTAACAACTCGAAACGTCAGCAAACCACTAGTTCCCCACGGCGTTTAAAATAATTTCAACCTTTGGTTGTTATTGTCTCTATCCATGTGAATGGTTGGTAAATAATGATACGGAAATCGTTTGCTTAATCTCTATTTGTTATAAATCTCAACAGGTGGGAACACGAGCTAGGAATATTTCCAATTTCATCGCTAGAGATGAGATTTCTAGCGTTCGTTCTCATCCTTGCGCTGGCACGAGCCAATGGTAAGTACTCTTAGAAATCTAAAATCTATGACGTCACTGTTTCATCTAAATAAATTTATGAGTAACTTTTCGAACTCTTGTTTGCAGATGACTTCTTTGGAGAGGAAAGAGAGAGTAACAAAAAAGGTAAGAAAGCGACAGCTTTTGTTTCTGTTTTAATACTTCTCTTTACAGTTCTCCCCTTTCAACTGTTTGAAACAAGTCGATCTATTGTTTTCTGAAAGCCGTATACTTCGCAAATGGCTACATGAGCCATCATACCATGTAAGATGAAAATAATGGTTCGTTGAGAAAATGAGGTCATGGCGCGCACGCACCAAGTTTCCCGCCAAAACCACAGGTAACCCTTCTATCACGACGCACGCATCACCTTTCCCGCCAAAACCACATTTATTCCTTCTGTCATGGCGCACCCATCACGATTCCCGCCAAAACCACAGGTATCCCTAAATACGTGGAATAAGCTGAATACTTGCACTTCTCATTTGACAGATGATAACAAATACCAAGCCGCTCCTGATAATTCAGATATAGATAACAGCCAGTCTTTGCCATTTGAGGAGAAAGGAAGCCGTCACCATAGTCAAAGCCAGAGAGGCGATTATATAGATGAAACGGACGGCGACTATGTTGAACCATTCAAATACAACGCTCCCGCGTCAAAATTGAACAAAGGTAAGTAACAATACAATGAACAAGGTTGGCTGGTTAACCCAAAACAAATATTCAAATAATTTTTAATTCTTCGATAAAACTCGTATTTTCAATATACAATATGATATACTCCCAACCCGAAGTTGCCAAACCTTGATCACTCTGCTGAACTGCGCCGTAAGCCTTCTCACTGTTATTAAAATCTTTTCATTCTGCAAAATAATCAGCTACTAACAAAGTTTAGTTTACAGTTGACGCGGTTTCCATTGTTATTCGTAGGGAATTAACTCGGATAATGGCTCTCAACAAACTAAAAGTCGGGGAGGGATTTGAATTCTCCAGGGAAAGGTTGGGGTTGATCAATAGAATTGAATTGAATTTCTAGGTAAATATATTGCTCATTATGGATTAATAGGTAAGTATATGGCTCATTATGGATTAATAGGTAAATATCTAGTTATTACCTATGAATCCATAATAAGCCATATACTTACCTGTAAATCAATAATGTGTGGTTCCAGAAAATATCCCCCCCCCCCCGGAAGAGTGTTGAAAAGTGACCCCCCACCTCTCTGGAATTCCCGAAGAAAAATACAGTATTTGTATGGAAAATATATCCTTTCCTATTATCCTTCCTATGGATAATTTCTGGAACCACACAATAAGCCATTTTTACCAAGACTTCAAGGGGCACTGTCACGTTTGTTTCATCAAAATATTTTAAAATAAGACAAGTGTTCTACAGAAACAACTCCGAACCTATATTCTGTTTCAAATTAGTCTTAAAAAGAAAAAGAAACTTGTTCAGCCTGTTCGAAAATCAAAAATGCCAATTAGCAATCCAATTCCATCCGCTCGATTATACACGAAAATACTCCAAATTTGTATTGATCTAGCAGCTGAAAGGTTAGGTATAAAACGTAGACCATTATTTTGTTGATTTGTAGGGAGTTTGACTGCATTTAAGCTACTTAAAATGACCCCAAGTTAGACCAAATCCATGATAGACCATGACAGTTGCCCCTTTCACAATGACTAATTCAATTATCAACCCAAACATTTAACTAGTGAATTCAAATCCATACACTTACCCCGAGAAAAAAAACATCCAATAATCTCAGTTTATGCATCTATGCTGACTGTCTGTCTATAAACAATATTTGCTTCTGATTATCCTTTATGCGAATCCCGTTGAACGCCACAGAACACGATTTCCGAGAACGCCTTCACTTGAACCATATTGAGAAGCGTTTGTCCAGTCTACTTGCTTGGTCTCATTGCCCATAGAGTGTTTAAGACGTAAACCTGAAAATACAGATAAAATCATGCCCAAGTTAATTGCATATCTAATCGTAGAGAGCAACCAACGAGCGCAAAAGACCTGAAACTTGCCTTCAGTTTCTCCATCTTGAATCAGTTCCATCCGTTTTGCTAGACAGAACGTTATGCAAATTGAGCTGTAGAAGCTGTAAGCTGTCAGGGCGTGGTACAAATGAAAATAACCAGTAAGGACGTAGTTGCTTTTGTCTCTATTATTTTCGTTCTACAAAGGAGTTCTTTTGTCTGTAGTCTATTATCCTCGTTCTTTGTGTTGAGGTAGGGTATTGTTGTATTATCCAACCAGAGAGGAGCTTTACGCAGCTACGTACCGACCAAAATAACAGCGCTTTAATGAGTTGCGCTTTTACAAAAGGCCGCTTGATTGATTGGACTGGCTGTTGTACGAAAACAAAAGACGTAATTCGTGTTTGGAAACCTTTGTCAATCATAGTTGAATAAAAGTTGTCATTCATTTTCTTCAGCATCACAACTTTATTGTGCATGGTAAAAATTAATTGCAATGAGTTTCTCTGGGGAACCCACTTCTATGAAAGCAGCTAAATAACTAACAATAGTTCCTATTGGAATCCGCTATCTTTTTCAATTGTAAACTGTACTCCTTTTCAAAACTGTTAAATTCAATGAGAAGAATGCATTTCATTTGTCCCTGTTTTCTGAAAACCTTGTCAACTGTAAACTAAGTCCGTTAATTACCTCGATTCTCGGCAATAACCCCAATACATCCCTCGGGCCTACGGCCCGTGGGATGTATTGGGGTTATTGCCTCGAATCTCGGTAATTAACTCTAACTTAGTTCTTGACTGTCCTAACTCAAACTTCAACCGATGGAAATGAATACTTTTTGGACTCGGCAGTTTTAAGGCCTAGGAAATGGCGCCTGATTGAGACGCTTGCTTTTTAAGGCAATGGACGTGCGCTCTCTTTAGAAATGCCTTGGTTTCTTAGAAATACCTTGGTTTCTTAGAAATGCCTTGGTTTCTTAGAAATGCCTTGGTTTCTTAGAAATACCTTGGTTTCTTAGAAATGCCTTGGTTTCTTAGAAATACCTTGGTTTCTTAGAAATGCCTTGGTTCGTCAAATGCAACACAACTACCGAAATGCTGCGCGCGCATTCGTTAGCTGGAATCATCCATTAAAGTGCGTTATTCTCAATCCAACAGAATCCTGCAAAAAACAGGTGTTAGATTACATCAATCGCAAACGTAAGGATCACGCTGCTAATCCGTTAGAATTGTCTAACACCTTGACACTTGGCGCTCAATCATTTGCTGGTAAAATGGCAAAGGCAGGAAAGGTTCAGGCGGACAAGAACGTAAAACAAAATCAAACGTATGGCAGTGCCGGTGGGTCAGTGAATGACGCAATCAGGGACATATGCATTAGAGCGTATTCCACGCTACAGAACTACAACTGGGCGAAAAAGGACATCAAACCAAGCAATGCAGATTTTGTCAATATGGTTTGGCGCAAGCGTAAAGAGGTCGGTATTGGATGTAGCCAAGGTGCTAAGGGAAAAGTGTACGTTCATATTATCTACGATGGGTTAGCCCTGAACGCCGACACAGTTCACAACGTGCACCCATACACAGGTATACACTAAAACAATCGAGGATTATTTAACAAATTAGACCTCGAGGCCGAATGAGATACGATTAAAAAGACCATGAGGCCGAATGGTCTATTGATATCATAGCACATGAGGATGAGGTCTAATTGTTTTAGTATAAACCAGCTTGTTGGACGGTTTTGGCAATAAATTCCATTATTTTATGTTGAAAAAAGTTTTCTTGCAAAGAAAGCTGTGGTTTTGCCAGGTACGGTCTATCACTAAAATTGACCATTAGTAGCTCAGCCAATCAGATTGCAGGATTTGCAATAGAACATTAGTTGGTTTATACTAAAAGCAGTTATTGGATGAGGTTTTTGTGATATTGGGAATACACAATGTCGAGACAAGTGCGAGGCCGTAAGGCCGAACTTGATTGCACTGACTGACATTGTTTATTCCGGATATCAAAAAAACCCGAATTCAATAATTGTTTTATTATGAACATTTAACTACGCCCTTACAACTGAATGTTTAACCTTCAGTAGGTTTTATTTGCTGTCCGCTTTTCATATTCAGTGCTGAAAAAAATCAAAGACCCTGCTTATGCAAATGAGCCCAAACTGTAAACATGAAATCCTCCTATACTGACATGTAGCTTTAGCCCCCCTCGATTTAAGACCCCCCCCCCCCCCCTCCAGACAGTTATTGCACAGTCCCTAATAATCTGAGAGCGTGGACTCGCATACCAATCCTAATAATTTCATACAGTCGCAATGATAATCAATCTTTCTGTTTTTCAGATGTTTGTGCGAACCAAAAAGGAGGTAAGCTCGTGTTTTAGTTCATGATGAAATGAGAACTAAGAAATAAGACCTAAGAACAAACACAACCTAGATATTATTAACAACGAAGTTCATGATGAAATCAGAATAAATACACCAATCCAATCACAAGCGAAAGAAGTTACTCACTTACTGACTCATAAGCGAAAGGACTGACGGTGACTACTCTGACAAACAGTTCACACCAGATCAGTGGATATCCAATCCTGCACCCTCTAGACTGCTTGCAACCCCTTCTTCAGCGAACGTCCGTAAATCCAGGGAATGTCTTTTTTTTACCCGCGGCGTGCTTCGATTTGTTTACAAGTGTCTCTCCCTCTCGACACTAGTACTCGACACTGTAAACAAATCGAAGCGCGCCACTGGTAAAAACATTTCCCTCGATTTACGGACGTACGCCGAAGAAGGGGCTACAAGTAGTCTAGCGCGCTCTGGTTGGATCCTGAAACTCGGAATTTCAGATGATATTTACGGCGTTGCGAAAAATGGCCTGACTGACTGATTGATTGATTGATTGCAGTGAAATGTCAAAAGGGATGGCATGAATATAAAGGAGATTGCTACAAGCTCAACAAGAAAAAGAAAACATGGATGGGCGGTGTCTTCGAGTCTGCAAAAGAGGACGCCCAGTTAGCGGACCTGAAAAGCTATGAGGTTATACAATTTCTAAAAAGCATTGCCGGAAAGGCCGCGAAAAACGATATGTGGTTTGGTAAGTATTAACAGAGTGGAGAAAAGGAATTAACCTTGTGTGAAAGCTAACGTTCTAATGAAATGGTCCCATGTGTGCGTTAGCCCTAGTAAGCGGAGAAAGAGAAAAAATCTCTGACCCCGAGAGGGATCTTGGTAAGTATTACTTAGTCCATGAATCAAATGAGTCAAATGCTCTGGGTGAATTCACGCCAGGTTTTGAGAACTTTTTTGATACATAATTCTGCGAACTCTACGCCAACTAACAAACCACGGTTTGGCTTCCGTCAATCAAAGTTGGGTACAGCTCTGGGTTATTTCACACATACTTTGAGAGGTTTTTAGAACCAATAAGGACTAGAAATGCCCCTCCCCCCAAAAACATGATAAGTCTGAAGGATGTCATAATTTGCAGCCCAAAATCAGATTCACGAAACTGACTGATTCAACCATACACGAGTTGAGACATTTTTCCAGAAGTTTCCAGGACTTTCCTTAGAATTCAAGGACTTTCCAGGAAGGAAATGAAAATCCAGGATATTCCAGGATTTCCAGGACGTGTACGAACCCTGAATAATGAAAATGTCAGTAAAGATTTTCCTTTCATGATCTAAGTAGTGGTTCTCCTTAGTGAGAGCATATGACTTCTCTGTTGTCAGTTAGGAGAATATAGTGCTTAGTTTGACCGACCGGAGTCCCAGTGGTGAGTCCTAGTATATAGATTTAGCCACTGGCTAAAAGAGGAGCTCCCGGTTACATATTTTTCTGTGTTGGGGTCTTGGTTTACCTGTGTGGGGGCGCGCAGACACGGACGCGCCAGCGATACCCAAATGGGAATACCGCTGAACCATGAAAAATGAAGTCGATCGTTATACCTGAGTTCTACTTTGAGCTATTGTATTCTTCCTGCGTTACCTATGGTGCTCCGCTCTAAGGAGCTCCGCTAATAATGTTATTTCTATTTTTATTCTAGGGCTAAATGATAGAAATCAAGAAAGCATCTACTCATATGTTAGTGGGGCACCAATCACAGCTTTGGACTGGAAAACTGGGGAGCCTCAAGGGAAGAACCAAAATTGCGTTGCTATTAAGTTAGCGTCCAGCACTGGCAAAATGAGTGACGTAAAGTGCTTCGACAAAAAGCCATTCATCTCCAAAAAGTCAAAGCTTGGTGAGTTTGATATGCGAAACGACGGATCATGTCAAACAATGTAAATCGAAAACTTTCGATTTTGGAGCTGTCAGCTCTCACGGTCAAAACCAA
Organism: Scolanthus callimorphus; assembly: GCA_033964015.1. Taxonomy (NCBI): domain Eukaryota; kingdom Metazoa; phylum Cnidaria; class Anthozoa; order Actiniaria; family Edwardsiidae; genus Scolanthus; species Scolanthus callimorphus. The sequence goes on along the minus strand of CM066912.1, from coordinate 29,464,732 downwards.
TCTGGTATTGCTTTCCATATTGGGAAGGCACTGCAGATCTTCATCTAATAATAATTTGGCAAAAACTTGCTCGAAAACAGTCATATCTTGGCGAAACTTGCAGGAATTCAAGCGATTAAAATGCTCTTTCCATCCGCCATTTTGAATTGTATCTTTGTTCTTGCCACTCGAAAAAAAAACCCTCATATCTTCGCGCCACCGTGTAATATCCTCTATATATAACTCGTCAAACTCAACAAAGAAAGAAATTAATTAAAGAAAAGAAAGTTTTATATTTTCCTCTTCCCTTTAGTAAGAGATAACCTAAATGGGGCTGTCGCAGTTCTTGCTCGTTTACTGGGTATGAATAAAACAAGACGATTGTTGGAGTTAAAATGGCTGAGGGCGATAGCCCAAAGCCGCTTTATTCGAATTTTCTGATCCAAATCGAAAATACGAAATACAAAGATGTCGTTTTTACAGTGCCCAGTAAAGGTGAGGGCAATCAAAACGCAATCACCATCATGTGGAAGGCTAGGGGAGGAGGAGGGTCAAAGGAAAAACCAGCGTGCTCACTTCAAGGTCTCGACGAATGACTAATTGCAAAATCCGTCCCCTAGAGGGGGGTTAATGGAAGTCCTCTCCTCGGGGAGCCAGCGGCCGCCACGTGACCGTGATTGTTACATAATCAATCGCTTGAGTATAATGGCTACAGATTAATAACTAGTAGATCGCGATAGGCGGAAGAGAAAAATAAAAATCACATTCGCTTTGCAAATATTCCATTTATATTTTCCTCTTCCCTTTAGTAAGAGATAACCTAAATGGGGCTGTCGCAGTTTTTGCTCGTTTACTGGGTATGAATAAAGTTTTTTTGCTCATCTCGGGGTACACTAAGTGGTCTTAATACACGACAGGTTAGAAAAGGAGAGGTTGGAAGACTTGATGAAGCGGCTGCATAAGATGACGCGAATTGCTGCCGCGAAGTTACAATCACGAGGGCTCTTGTACAGTATATATGCCTCAGAAATCTAGGCCATTGCATATTTTTACGAAGATTGCAATGGGTTGAAGGCAAACGGAACCTGGATATACTGTCACATCCGAAAGACAAAGGAAACACAGTAACAACGTTGCATCTCTTATTTTTTCAGGATATATTCTGTACGAATTACACTGAAGGTAGATATACCATTCGACAACAGTTTTACACAAGTTACCTCGCTGAAATACCAAGATTTGATCAAGAAATTGACAGATTCGGTAAGAACCACACTACGAGCCACGCTCGATAATATGCATTCAAACAGCTTATTATACGACTGTGACGTAATTTTACCATATAATGTCAAAATTAAGTGCAGAGATGGAGCCGTATTACTATTTTCATAATCCTATAGCGAACAATAAGAAATTATCCTTTTTTATATTTCATTTGTAGCTCCAAAAGATTTTCAAAGATAGCAAGGAGGCGATACTTGCAAAAAGTCACTTCTTGGATCTCCGGTAAGTTGCATTACTGATCCCTGCATCTTAGCAGTTGGACAATGCTTCGGTTTCCTTTTCAAATCGCTCATGCATTAGAATAGCTCGGAACTAAATATTCTGAAAGTCTGGGAGTAATACGCTAATTTGGAGCGAAGTAAAAAGGCCTCTAAAGTTGCATACTTTTATAGTGTTTGTATGGAGATTATGTCGAACTATCTGACGGCTATCTCTAAAAATACGAAACTCTAGCGGCCTATACCTTTGCCCCCAATTATTGGAATTCTCCAAAATTATCAGGATTTCTTAGTTAGGGGGTATTCTAGCTGGAACATAGAACATTTAGCGTGAATGCCCAATCAACGCTTAACTGCTAATTTGCGGGGATGGGTCAATTACATACCATTTTCACAATCACTGAACTTACATACAAACGCTGTTATTCCGAGCCGAAATAAAGAAAGCGCTTCTCGATTCCACGCGTTCCATTTAGTCTGGCGGTTTAGCGAAATAATTGCGCACTCTTGCATAACGGTTCCAAAGTTTTCAGTAGTTTATTGAAGATAAGCTATGGAGCCACGCTAAAATTTATTCGTAGCGAAAGCTAGAATTTTAATTTTAAACCATTGTTTTGCTAGTGGCAGCCATCTTTGTATCCTTTGTTATTAATGACACTCATCTAAATCCCACTGTTATTCTGTAACAACAGATCAACTCCCAAAGTTCAGATAGCCGTCACACCTCTCGCAAGTCCGTACACTAGTCCCTATAGCTCCAGCAACTACGGAACACAATACTATGGCAAGCGAGAATATGTACCCACAGGTACCCCCGGTCCTCCCACTCATCACCCAACAAGCGCCGACCCTACACCATCACCATCACCCTCCTCATCGGTAGATGATGATGAAGATGATGAGGTGATGGACGATGACATGATGTTTGGGGATAAATCAAAGAAAAAAAACCAAAGCCAAGTAAGTCTTTTTCTCCCATTACTGCAATGTTCATAATTCTGTGAACTCCACACCAGCTAACAAACCGCGGTTTGGCTTTCATCAATCAAACGAGTGAACAGCTCTTGGTGATTACACGCAGGCTTTGAGAGGTTTTTTGAACAAATAAGGACTATCTAGGCTTCAAAACCAAATTTTCCATCATAAACTGCAAGTGAAACTTTGCGTCGGTCTTAAAAGGTTTGATGGACGTAAGCCAAGCGAAAAAAACAAAGATTGGCGTTCGGAAATTGGAAGTTTCAAGAGTTGTGAAAATCAGAGTAATCTACCGTTGTAGGCATGCAGTATGAAGAATGAGAGGAATGCATTAAGTCAATGAGATGCTAAAGGTGGCTTTAAAAATCTCTGCATTTAAGTATCATTCTCAGTTTTAATCCTGCCCTCCAGTTTTTCCATCAAACTCTCATTCATTTGAATATCAGGGAAGACGTAGAATGAACATTTTTTAATAGAACAAAGTATTTGTTTCAGGCTTCCTGTGTCTCACGCGCGCGCGCCCAAAAAGGCGGGAAAGTTCCAGCCAATCAGAAACGTTCCTTGCAAAGACATGTCGGAAATTAATAGTATTGAAAATATTTATTTTAGGGCTCCAGCTAAGCCAAGCAAAACTTATGCGAGGGTCGTGATCAAGTGCGGTGTTAAGAATCTAAAGAATCCGACACTGCCAGCTAGCTGTCCGCATATCATCCTTGATGCACTGAAGAAGGCAAAAGGCAAACTGCCAGCTCCCGTGAACAGGAAGGCGAAGATCACAGATATCAAACTTCTACCGCCAGGTCAGTAACAATATTAAAGAAAAAGAATAGGAGAGCGCATCGCCCAACTTCGCACGAAGAAACCGATTACTTTTGACACTCATCTGAAATCCGCTCTATAGTTCCTTCTTTGTCTTTATTGATCAGAAGATAAAATTACATATCTTTTGTTACATTAAATTTAGATAAAAAGCTATTTACATAAGTATAAATATATAATATTATTAAAAAGGGCATCAATATAAAATGTACACTATTTACAAATATTATACTTAAAAATGATTCTATGAAAAAGGTATCCTTAAAACGATCCGTATTGATGGCGGGCATTGCAGGCGATTTCCTCCTTAAGTTGTAACTTTAAGTTGTAACTTTATCTTTTATAAAATGGGAATTGAAATAGGTAGCTAATCCCTGATATATTTTCATTTCAGGAAGCGAGCCCACCACGGAATACATCTGCCCAAGTAGCTGTGCCATGTCCTCGACCTGCGCCTCCCCGTGCCAGAGCCAGTGCTGCTTCCAGACTCCATCTTACTATAATCCATACAACCCGTACTCTCCTTGCACAGGTACAGTGTGTACACAGAGCCCCCCCGCCAAGCCTCCCAAGCAACCCAAGATGATGAAATTCTCAGTACAGAGAGGACCCACCCTCAAGTTCAAAGCACCAAAGTAAGTCTTTCTTTCCACCTTGTTTCAACCTTCATATCATTGGGCAGTCGCAAAAAAAAAGAATTCCAGGTGGGTGGTGTCAAAATGGAGCTCGGAATTCCAGGGTGGGTGGTCAAAGTAGAGCTTGGAATCCCAGGGTGGGCACCCTTAAAATACGAAATTCCAGGGTGGGTGGTTCAAGTTAAAAACTCCAGGGTGGGAAGCTGTGACTGGGGTCCTCGAAAGTGGAGAGGGGGTGCGATGTTTTTTGCGACTGCCCATTCCTGCTAAGAGAGTGGTAGTAAGCCTTATAGAATATTTCTTATATACACATTTTTTATTTTACTCGAATACTATTACTTAGATTTATCTAGAACTTTTTACATGCGATTGTTATTTGTAAATTAAGAAAATGATTTCTCATTGTCTGTAAAATGACTTGATAGTTGTAAGTTATTTTGTTAGATGTTTGGAAACTCAATTCATAGCCGAATGGGCACATTTTGTATATAGTTTGAGCCTTTCTTGTCAACTGATTTCTTGCTCTCCAATTAGCCAATCAGAAGCGTTCCAAACAATGGAAAAACAAATCTGCAATTGAGCGGAAAACCTCTTTCATCTCCCAGGAGAACCTTTCCCTTATGTCAAATGTAAACTAGGTTTGACTTGAACGATGATTAAATCTAGTTTTTGCTTCCCAAAACTGTGAAAATTCGGGGATCCCAACGTTTGGTTTCCACACACAATTCTTTGTCTTGTAAGGTGCGATCAGCTGGAGGTAATGTGAGTTTAGCTTTGAAAGATTCACATTTTTTCCAGTGACATGTCTATTTCTATTCCTGTGCATAACTAGCTGATAAGATATTTCTCCTATGCAATAGTCAATGCCCTATCATGTCATTGGTAGCTGATAGATATATTCAGAGGCAGATATTTAAGTTCAAGGAGGGCCTCTCCACATGTAACTTCTCCAAGAGGATCAAAATTGTGTGAGCCGCACGAAAGGAAATAAGGGTATTACCAATAATGGTAAAACAAAAACAATTGTAGAAACAAATAAATAACAGTACCCATTATTAAAAAATGTGTGAAAAACATAAACTAAGCACAGCATCAAATTAACTCCAGTGTCCAGGCGAGGTAAAACGGGCAACAAAATCGCTCAACTTGTCGCGCAATATATTGTTGCAACTCGAGCGATGCTGCGCGTTTTACCACCTGACCAGACAACTTGTCTCGCAACAAATCGGCATGTTGCAAGTTTGGAAAATACGGACGCCTGATTGGTCAATGCCACAAACTGTGACGTAATCCAACACAAACAGACTTGTCAGATCGCAAGACGAGGTAAAACGAGTACCAAAATCGCTCAACTTGTCTCGCAACATTGCTGCAAAACGAGTTGAAGAGCGATGCTGCGCGTTTTACCACCTGACCAAACAACTTGTCTCGCAACAAATCACAAATCTGTTGCAAACCAAATTTCCGAACCAAGTTGAGCGATTTTATTGCCCGTTTTACCTCGCCTTAAGTAATAATGAGGATGCGAAGACATTGAACTTCTTCTAGGGAAATACATATTGAAGAGCACAAAATGAAATAAGGATATTACAAATGGTGATAAAACATAAGTTGTAGAAACAAATAAATAACAGTAATTAAAAATGTGTAAAAGATAAAACATAAAATAACATAAAATTAGCTCAAACGTAAATAAGAATGAGGATGTGAAGACAGTACAATCCTGTGAACTCGAAACTCTGATTTAAGAAACTAAATTGACTCCAAATACACCGCTTGTCTGTTATTGTTCCTTTCAACAATAAAAACAAAACATGAAACAACAACAAAACAACCGCTTGTCAATCAAGTTTGTTTACAAAATGGTACCGCGACTGAAAAAAAAAAAACTAGAAATAAAAAGCAAAAAATCACTAGAACAACATTTATTACAATTATTTATTTATATCCAAAGTTTATAAAAAATATATTTGTCCTAGAAAGAAGGCGAGCTTCCAAGACTGTACTGTTTTGTTTTTCAATAACAAACTTTATACGTATTTTTTTGGCTGCACATGTTTTACATTTGGGAGATATATATATCTGCTTCTATTTTGAAAGTGAATAATAACTATCGAAATTTCCTTTTATTCATTTACTTTGGGTTTTGTTCTATCAGAGTGTTGAGTTTACAGTATTTTACTGTGTTCGCTTTCAGGTGGGCCCCGCCTCCCAAACCAGTGAAGCCAATGCCCTGTCAACCCACCATTGCTAACCCTGCGTGACTCCCGCCTATGGATATGGCACTAGCTACACCACGCCCTACGCCGCTACTAGCTACACCACACCTTACCACGCCACTAGTTATGGGACAGGGTACCACACAGGTTACTCTACCTACGCCACACCCTGCACGCAGAGCCCATGTCCACCACAAGCTGCAGCCAAGCCAGCTACACAAAAGAAAGGCTTCTATAACACAGTCCCTTACGGCTTCCCTCAACAATATCCACCGCAATATGGATATCATCATTCTGGATATCATCATTCTATAGGAAAGCGCTCGCTGTCACCAAAACCTGAGAACGATGCGGTTTCCCTGGTTACCCCTGCTCATCTGGGTCATCTTATCCAATGAGTTCACCAATGAGTTATCCAAATAACTTTATGACTCAACCCATGGTGCCGATGCAGATGCCCATGGCAGGTCCTATGACTATGCCTCTGCCCATGCAAATGCCCTATCAAATGCCATACGGGCCTATGGGTCCTATACCCTGCAACCCTTTGCAGTATCCAAATCTATGTCCTCCAAAGAATCCTAAAGCGGCACCTAAAAAGGTAGCGGCTAAGAGACCCGCAGCCCCACCCAAACCATTGGTACTTCCAGGGTTCTCATACCCATTCCAAAGCATCCAACCACCTCCACCGCCTCCCCCCGTATACTACCCACAGCCTCCTACTATGTTCAGTGGACCCGCCTACAGCGGATGCAGTCCCTATGGTCCTTGTTCAAGGAGGTCACCTAAAGGGTCAAAGAGACCAAGACCCAAGAGTGACACGGCACGACCTCAGAAAAAGAAAGATGCTGCACCGTGTCATGGGAGCTCTTGCGGGACTAACTATGGAACAACTACACCGTATGGAACAGGCTACGGAACCGGTTCAAGTTATGGAACCGGTTCGAGTTATGGAACGGGTTATGGAACTGGATCAAGTTACGGAACTGGTTATGGAACTGGCTATGGAACCGGTTCAAGTTATGGAACAGGCTATGGAACCGGTTCAAGTTATGGAACAGGCTATGGAACCGGTTCAAGTTATGGAACAGGTTATGGAACTGGACCAAGTTACGGAACCGGCTATGGAACTGGCTACGGAACAAGTTATAATACTGGCTATGGAGGAATTCCAGTCAAGCACACACAATACAGCATTCAGCCTCCAGTTCAACCAATGCCCTTCAACCCTTACGGCTCCCCTTACGGCAGTGCTCTTCCGATGCCCTTTGGAGTTCCACTTATTCCTGGGTTAACTTATCCCAAATGTCTCCGTGACCCAACCAATCCTTGCAAATCAATCAAGTTCCGAACTCCGAGATTTAAGCCAATAAAGATCAAGCTGAAGGACGCGCCTATCGAGATCAGAGTGCCACAGAATCCTAACTTAGCAAGTCTGATGCAGTTTCCTCTCTCCTCAAATATCTGCTCTCCCGTGTGCACTCCAGCTACATGCGACAAAAAGAAGTGCCCTAAACGATGCTGCATATCAAGGGGGAAACGCCATGAATAAAGCAAAGGGAATAAATGGACATGACGTAAAATGGACACTAGAAACAAAATAACCAAATGCACATACTTGATAACAAATTGATCGCATTATATGGACGGGATGGTCGTCTATACTTTTATTCGCTGCATCACCATAGAATTAGTATCATAATAACTTTGGCGAGCATTGTGGTGCATTATCCGGGCTCTAATGAACATTTTGGCGGGCAAGTCAATCGGCGTTGATGATGGTCGCCATAAATTATTGGTTTTGCGATCAATGCACTCTAAAGTTATAATAATAGTAATTTAGTTGATGTTCTTGGGCGTAAATATGTTTTGGGCCCTTCTCAGCGCTAATTTTATCCCTCGCGCCTGAGTCGGGCCCAAAACATATTTACGCCCGCAAACAATATTGTTATGTGAGTATTAAAGACCCACCATCAACCGAGAGCCTTTGCGGTCTATCGGCCAATCAGAGCACCGGAGAAACAATGGATCAATTGCAAAACAAAAGAAAACAGGGCGCAAAGCCTCCTGGTTGACGATTAAGGCCCATCAGGAACAGGGGCCTTTGCGGGCTATTGGCCAATCAGAAAATCTGAATAACAATGGACAAATTTGAGAAAAAAGAAAATGGGGCGCAAGGGTTATCGGTGATGGGCCAATTGTTGGCAAAAAGTACTACCTTTTGGCAGACATATCATAGAAACATTTAATCAAGGTTTTTACGAAATATTGACCAAGTCGAAAGATTTCTCAGATCTGTATTTCAGAATCTTAGTCGAAAGATTTCTTAGATCTGTTTTTCAGAATCTTCAGATTGAGAAAAGCAAATGAAGCTTCCTTAATTGAAGTAAAAGCTAACTATTTCTGTTGGAAAACATTCAATAATCTCCTGTCCTTAATTATAATTATACTTATTTGCAAATATGCATGTTTATATTAATTGAATAGTAAAAGTCGAGAAAATTGTACTTGATTTCCGAAATTAGCGAGATGGATGCTTTTGTCGTCTCCGCATTTTTCTTCCCGACGAAATGACGGCTTAAAGAGCCCGTGTCAGCCACTCCTCTGTTAATGTTTTCCTTCGATATTAGAAGACGAATTACGTGTAGAAATCTCTAAATCAACATCTAAAACAAACTTTCAGATTTCATTTACCAAATACAATCGAGTAAAAATTGCTCTATATTCTCTAAATCAGCCGATGGAAATGGATGCTTTCTCCGATTTGGTATGATGCTATGCTGTACAAATGGCGGCTGACACAGCCTCTTTAATAAACCTTTTGCCCGAGTATATAGCGAGTTCCAGATGCGTATCGGAACCTATTTGTATTTGCGTTTACTTTGAACTTTCATTGGTCCCTCATTTCTAAAAACCAATCAAATTTTAAAACTAAACGCAGCTGTGTATTTAATGATCACGCAGCTGTGTATTTAATGATCACGTGCTCACCGCTCGCTTGGCTTGGTTTACAAAGAAAGCAGTCACATGCTTGGCGCGTGATAATGGTTTACTTGGTTTACCACTGAAGAAGCCATTCAGCAGCAACTTGTATTCTCTCTCGTTCATGATCTATTTGGTCTTACTGCAGTCATCTGAAATCCACTCTAATGGAAGACTGATTTAAGTGTAAACACGACAACAGATGTCTTTGAATAAAACACTTCTAAGTCTAGGTTTGAAGCTGGCGCTTTGTTTTTGTGTCTAGAGAGACAAGACTTCCGGTTGCTTCACACTTGAACGCAGGCGCAGGATGCAAGTGCATCATAGCAACGCAAGCGACGCAAGTGCGTTAGATTGAATTACACTAATCAGACGCAAGCGTAAACGTCTCAATCTTCTTGTATTTGCGTCTGAGAGAAATGTATGAGCTAGATATCCTTGCTCAAGCATCTGCGCTTGCGTTTAAGTGTTAACCAGCCCTTACATTGTAAGGTCATGGTTTACCACAATCATAAAGGGGAGCGATCTAATTTCAGAAAAAGAAAGAAAGAGCTTATTACAAATCCTATTAACAGGCAAACAGTTTTGGGTAGTCGCGGAAAATACCCACACGCTTTTTTTGAGGCTCAGTGACCCACCCTAAAATTCGTGTTCTCGGGCTCACGCTTTTGTCTGAATTCCTTTCTCCACGGTCCGGCATGCCTTTCTAAAACTTCTCTGAAAACTGGCAATGTCTATGGAATATTGTGGAAAAAAACATCAGTTCTGCTGTTGCCCATTTAAAGTCCCTTTACTTTCATATTTGAAGATTTGTAACAGGCGAGTTATTTCGAACACATAAGCCAAGGGCGGATCCTGGAACTTCAGAAAGGGGACCGGATAGTGAAAACATGGGACGAAAATTTTCAATTTTTCTTCAGCAAATACAGTAAATGTATGGTAAAATCTCCCGAGAAAAGGGGGGGGGGGGCCCTCGGCCCCCCTTAAATCCGCCTCTGTAAGCCCGTAGAGAAAGTAATGCAGACAAAAACATGAGCCCGAGCGGACAGAATGTAGACGGTTTTTTCGACGTGCACAACAGTGAAATACGTAGTTTTCGTAGCTGTTACCATGAGATGTATTTTACCGCAGCATACATCATTATCAGAAAACCAGTGTATCTTTCTAACTGCATTTTGACGTTCTCCCAATTAATATTACATTTTCATGATCACTTATCACTTTTTCAGGTGGGCCCCGCCTCCAAAACCAGTGAAGCAAATTCCCTGTCAACCAACCGTCACTAACCCATGCGTGACTCCCGCCTATGGATATGGCACCAGCTACACCACGCCCTACGCCTCTACTAGTTACACCACACCTTACCACGCCACTAGCTATGGGACAGGGTACCACACAGGGTACTCTACCTACGTTACACCCTGCACTCAGAGCCCATGCCCACCACAGGCTGCAGCCAAGCCAGCTACACCAAAGAAAGGATTCTATAATAATGTGCAGGGTTATGGATACCAGTCTTACCAGGGGTATGGGCATCACACCTACCACCCTTATCAGGGATATGGACAACATCCTTACCATCATCTTGGCAAACGATCATTGACACCCATCGCTAACAGAAGATGCGGAATCGGTTACTCTATGCCCTGCCCTCCTTCTTTCCCAATGTCCATGGGTATGCCCATGGCTGCACCAATGCCTATGATGCCTCCAATGGGGATGCCGATGCAGCAACCGATGACAATGCCAATGCAGCAACCGATGACAATGCCAATGCAGCAACCGATGGCAATGCCTATGGCTCCACTCATGCAAATGCCGTACCAGATGCCTTACGGCCCCATGCCTTGCAACCCTCTACAACCCCCATACCAGTGTCCTCCGAAGAAGGCAGCGCCTAAAAAGGGAGCAGCAAAGAAGCCCAAAGGTCCACCCAAACCATTGTCCATCCAAGGGTTCTCTTATCCATTCCAAAGCATTCAACCCCCTCTACCGCCTCCGCCTGTATTCTACCCTCAACCTCCTAGACTAGGACCAGTCTACAACCTGTGTAACGGGCAGCTCATCCCCAGTGGGCCTTGTGCGCGACGCTCCCCTCCTAAACATCAGAAGGCGAAGGCGAAGAGTGTTACCGTTCCCAAGCCATGCGGAGGATCCATGCCTTGTGGCACCACCCAAGGCGTGTCCACTCCTATGTCCTATGGCGCATCCTATGGTACCCCGTACGGCTCCACATCCTATGGGTCATCATATGGAGCCCCCTATGGTACCTCCTATGGGTCCACAACCTATGGTTCATCATATGGATCCCCCTATGGTGCTCCATATGGGACCTCATACGGTGGATCCCCTTATGGGACCTCTTACCCGACCTCCATGGGAGCCCCTCTGTTGCCAGGAATGCACACACCCCCGTGCGGGTTCTCCCTGCAGAATCCATGTGTTCCAGTTAAGTTCAAGAAACCAAAGTTCAAGAATGTCGAGATCAAGGTCAAGTCTGTTCCTATAAAGATCAGCGTACCGCAATTGCCTCCCGGGATGGGCCACCAATGTCCCCAATCCTGTACCCCTATGCCTTCTTGCCCCAGTTACTGCTCAAAGAAGTGCTGTATTGAAATGAAACGCCGAAAGCGCGAAGCTTTGAAGAAAGTGCTCAGGCAGTAAATAAAGACCCACGAAAGGACATTTTAAATTATGTAACTTAGAGTAACAGTAAGTGAGTGTGCGACTCCATGGCTCGGAAAGTAAGAACTGGACCACGGAAATGCAAATCCATGGTTCATAAAGTAAAACCTGGACCACGGACAGCTCCTGAGGGCAATGAATGCAAAGTTGTTTACTTTAATAAAGTTTGCATCTAATTATTATAAACAACCTCAAAAGGATCATGCAAAAATACTGTTAATTTAAGGGCTAAATGACTAGATATTCCTATTTCCATGAGATTATTTCTCGTGTTTTAGCTTCAGTGAAGTGTACGATAAGGCACGCCAGTGTAACAATTTTATTTGTCGCACAAATATCTACTTTAATAGGAGGCTGTCACCATCCTATCAGAAAACTATTGAAGAATATGTAAACGTAAACATTTGGTCGGATGGATCGAGAAATAGCGAGATAAAACGGATTGTTTTCGTGCTTTTCAGCTTTCGCTGGCCATCGTTACGGGTCGATACTTCTTTGTTTTGAGATGCGCAGAACAGCTGCGCAGTTCCGTGACAGCTTCCCTTTAAATATTAAAGACTAGAATAATGTCTGTTCACTTAAAGAACGATGCACAAGATCGAAGAAGAATAAAAGTCTGTAAATACAGTTCGTGAGTGATATAAATACGGTCAAAAATGTAAATGTTAATAGTTTTAAAATATTCACAAGGCAGTGTAAACTATTGCAAATAAAGTAATTTGCTTAACCTCACTTAAATCCTTCCAGTTTTCACAATTAAGCGAATATGGATAAAGCTACTTCAAATAACGTTGTTTCATGAACCATGTATTATAATGAAGTCGCTTTTTATTCGAATTCGGCAAAGCAAACTACACCAAGAACACTCAATGACGTTGTAATTACTTTGAGGCATTAACTGCTACGTTTTGAAGTCTTTTCGCTAAACTCGCGCGCAAACCCAAAGGAGTGAAGCAGGCAGTTCTGGTAACGGATTGGTAAAATCAATAAAAACCTTTCAAAGTGATGGGCGGGTAACCTGGATGGGTGTCACCAGAGCCTTCCCGCGAGGAGACGAGCCGGGGAGCTCTGTGTAAGAGAATGTTGGAGAGTAGTTTTTAGGTCGAGAAACGCGAGTTTTCTTTCGCGTGGCCCTGCGAGCAGAGGCTACTTTTGATCTCCCTGCATTTTCGTTTACTTTTAATGTTTTCTACTACGCAAAAGTAGCCTCTGCACACAAATGTCATTTCTCTGTCGCGCATGTGTCAAGAAGTGGCCTCTGCTAGCAGGGAAACATGTGAATTCCGAACGCTTCCCATTCTAATGCCACGGGAAATGGGTTTCTGCAGAAATTCCCTGTGTCTGTGTGGTTTCCTAGAAGTCTTACAGTGGGTAGCATTAAGATCCGTTTCTCAGGACAGAAGCACGAGCTTCTAACCCTTTCGCATCTCGAAATTTGAATGTGCGCATCCCGAGATCCCGTTCATCATCGCGTACATAAGCAACGCAGGCACGTTTTATCGGTAAGCCTGACGATTTTCAAACAAATTGCATGTGACTTAACTTCAAACTTTGAAAACAAAAATATGATCCAACAAGATCTCAAAAACTGATTGCTGCAATACGTTTCCATCCGCTCTGTAATCCTGTAATATGCCCACAATCGTGATCGCTTTGTGGCTAGCTATCGGATATTTTGTTTTTTTGGGTTCAGGATACCTGTGTCGCGCAAAACATCCGAAAAAAAAAACATCCGAAAAAACCCTGGCTCGCAGGCTACTTTTTGGCTATTACCACTGTATGCATTGTTACGCGACCACAAAATTCAATGTTGCGATGGGCGATTGGCGATTTTTAGCCGTCAATCAAACCAAAACGCTGGATTCGGCTGCTTTACTGGATCGATATTGATTGCAAAATCAACCAAAATGGTTTTAAGCTATCCTTGGCTTCCCTTGCCTAGAATGATTTAGAATTGATTTAAAATTTTCTTGCGTAAAATCGCCCATCGCAAAAGTGAATTTTGAAGGTCGCGTAGCAATGCATACAGTGGTAACAAACCTAGACTAGTATATTTTTGGCTATCCAATAGTTTTCTATGTTACTTTACACAAAAATTGTGCTAAAATCGTACATGGCTGTAATTTTGTTTGTAAACTTGTCGGACTGTGAAATAGAATTTGAATTTTTAACAATCTATAAAGTTTGTTTGCCGTGTTCCGACACTCATAACGATATTCAGCTGTCCGCTCACCATTCACTTTTGAATTCGGATTTTGTTTACCATAAACATTCTCGATTTTGCAAGCGATAAGCAGGAGTTATTATCTATTGTTTTTTATACAAGACAAGAAAATTATTTCTCACTAACTTTTGATCTAGCGGAGAAAACAGATAAACACAATCCCAGAAACAGTTATGAAAAAAGTTATACTACTACAAGGAATTTTTTTTAAAGAAAGAAAAACTAGATAAAATTGCAAATGTTAAAAAAAGTTTAATTTAAAATGTTACGATTTAATGCAATTACCGAAATCACTTTACAAGTTCTTATCAAACAACGCAGTTAAGTCTTTATTGCAATAAATAAAAGCAAGTATGCTTTGAAATAATTTGGTTAATTTTCTACCGAAAATGGTTCTACCGTTTCGTAGTTTGTAAGATGAAAATGCTTGATTTGGGTATAATCAGGCTGGCAAAAACGCCGCCACAACTAAACAGCTTTCCCAAAATATCGAAAATTTCACAATTGTGAAGGAATCCACGAAAAAAAAATAGGATGAAAGACTGAAAACGTAATTTCTTTTGCTGATTTCCGGCGATAGAAACAATTAAGAATGTCAAAAGCAATAAATACAAATAAAACGGCATCTTTATGAAAAACGTAATAATAAATAGGGAAAGTCTTGAGTTTATGAATTCGAATATGAAAGAAAATTTAAAGCATCAGCACGCAAATAATTTAACTGAAACATCGTTTTACGTGAACTTGGCATATGAAGAGAAATTGTATCGGGAAATTTACACATAAACGATCTAAATAATTCAAGGTCTGCAAGATCGACTGCAGTTTGTCAATGGACGGGTCTATAGAAGAATTTCACCGCTCAATGGAAATTTGATTTTGTCCGCATGGTTCCAAAAGTTAATTGGAAAATTAGAAAGGCGGACGAAATGTTAATACAGAATGTCTTCAACAACGTAATTGGTAAAGTAAAATACCCAATTTTTCTATTTAAGGAGGGAAATATAAGTGGCTAAACGAATTGAAGAGCGGGGTTTTATTGTTTTATCGAACTTGATTGGTTTGCGTGCTGCTCCGAGATCAGCGGGAGAGAGGCACACTTGCAAGTATAAAAGACCTGATTTGTAGTTTTAAGCTTCCAGAATAGAGCTTCGACGAACTGCATTAGAATATAAACTCGGTGAATTCCAACAAACAGGCGCGAAAATTTATCAGAAAAGGCGCGAAACTCAATCAAAAGGCGGCAAAATCATGGCTGACGTCAAGGTGATAATAAGCGTTCTTCTAGTGGCTCTTATCCTCTGTCAAACTGTTCAAAGTAATCCAAGTAAGTCACAATTTTCTTGTTATTATAGATCAATTTGTTATTTCTTTCCTTCACTCTTATTTGTGGTGTGAGGTTTGAGTTTATCATCGGGTTATGGAGTTGCATAAATTTCAAAGAATAAACTTTGGTAATATATATTTGGTCAGAACAGTCTTATAAGCTAGGCAAACCTTCAGAGCAAAACCTGAGCTCGTATAATTGCATCAGCTCTACAGAAACCAAACAACAAAAGGCTGAAATTTTTGTAAAACGCCGTGTAGAACTAGTACTTTGCTGCCGTTTCGAGCGTTAGCCTTACGTCGGAGCAAAAAGAATCTTTACAGAAAGAATGGATGAAACTGTTTCATGAATCGGTCAGCTTTTTTCTTTTGCAGAGCGTATTGGGCTAGGGAAGGCTACATAATTTTTTAAAACTAGCATACTCTCACTCACTATTTAAGCATTAGAGCACAACTTTCTATGACTTTATCGGCGCAATAGAGTGTGATTTTGGGAGAGACATGAGAACGTTGTAAAATCACGAGCTGCAGCCGATAAAGTCATAGAAAGTTGTGCTCTAAAGCTTTTATGATATAGCGGGAGAGAACCATTACTTTATCGGTGTAAGAGTATAGATTTGGACCAATCAGAGCGCGCGTTATACCGTAGCTATATTACCAAAAAAACATCTGCTAGTAAATGGTACCTTTTTACAACGCCCAAGTAACTTATTAATTATGAATGCACTTAGTCTTACACACTATGTATCGTTGAAATTAGATCTTATTTATTTGGAGATTTGATGCTATTGCCTGCAATATCTATCTTTACTCTAAAAATCAACCTCAAAAGTTTTAGATTGCGAGTTCTTTTATACTAATGCGTTCAATAGATAGATCACCTATGTAACATATTTGGCTACAGAGCCCTTCCCTCAACTTCAAACCCTAAAAAAGTTACCTTTAATATCATACTCTAAGATTGAAATTATTAAAAACGGTTAAAAATCAGCAGGAGTTCATTTGCGGCGAATTCAGAACTCCGAGAAACCGACCATGACACAGCTATTTGAAGTTTTTTGGGAAACCTGTTTACAAAACTGGGCAAATTGTCTACGGCACCACATTGTTTCAAGTCCTAAGCAACGAAGATCTTGAGGGGTGAGTTTTGTTTCGCATTTTCAAAAAGGACTCGACATGAACGTTTTTCGATTAGTGCTAGAAAAAAAATTATAGTGGCCAAAAAGTAAATTTAGTCGCCATAAAATAAATCTGTTTTCCATCTTTGTTCTTTTGAGAAGTGATTTTTAAAAGGGAGCCTGTCACGCAACCGCGAGGCTATCCTGCGCATTTAGCCTGTCACGCAACCGCGAGGCTATCCTGCGCATTTAGCCTGTCACGCAACCGCGAGGCTATCCTGCGCATTTAGCCTGTCACGCAACCGCGAGGCTATCCTGCGCATTTAGCCTGTCACGCAACCGCGAGGCTATCCTGCGCATTTAGCCTGTCACGCAACCGCGAGGCTATCCTGCGCATTTAGCCTGTCACGCAACCGCGAGGCTATCCTGCGCATTTAGCCTGTCACGCAACCGCGAGGCTATCCTGCGCATTTAGCCTGTCACGCAACCGCGAGGCGGTACGGAACCTGTCCTGCTGTAGATACCGAACGAAATCGCGTAGTCGCGGTAAGGTCACGGTCACGGCGCGGTACAAGTCTTTCGCGGTACTTTTCAAAGTCATACGAAATCTGCTCTATCCTGCGCATTTCCCGTCCCGTAACGATGGCCGTCGAGCGCTGCTTCCTTTCAGTCTCACCTTTTTGAAAATTCAAACAAAACTCACCCCTCAAAATCTCCATATAGTCCGGCGGATTAGAGCAAATTTTCGAGGAAATTGCGCATTTTAGGCTAAAGCCCCAATTTTTTGCCAGGTGATAGTTTCCAATGTATTTTTAAATCGTAGATATCGAGGCACGCTAGAATTCTTTCGTAGCGAAAGCTAGAGAGGTTTAGAGTGAACTATTGTTTAGCTCAATAGCAGCCATTTTGAATGCTTTGTTATTCAAATGAGGTTTAGAACTTAGCTTTGTGAACATTCAAGTTGTTCTCTAGACTACACAGCCATAGCAGCTCAAAATTTGCTAATTCTGAACTATGGATTGAGCTGACTGACTTCGGCTGAGCGTCTCCTTAGAGTTTTTGCTGATCTATTAAATGTCACGATCAGTTTATTGTGAATGTTTATAATTTCTATTGTAAACAATAGTGTGACTGAGGTTTGATGAAATGTTTCAAGAATGACCAACAAATTCTAAAGAAGATCGAGATAATTGGTACCTCGTGTGGCGAATGTGTAAAGAAAGCTTGCCTCTAACATTTTGGCATGATATTTCTTCCCAGTACTGTGCTATACTCTATAAACACGGACGATGGAAGATTTCACTAAGTGCCGCAGAGCTCATGAATAACAAAGGATTCAAAGATGGCTGCCAATGGCAAAACAATGGTTCACATTAAATTGTTCTAGCTTTCGCTACGAATGAAATTTAGCGTGCCTCCATATCTTAACTTCGACAAAATACTGAAAACTATTGACATGCAAAGTATGGAGTCTTTAGCCAAAAGTGCGCAATTTTTACGCTTATCCGCCGGACTAATATGCTAACTTGAAACAATGTGGTGCTGTAGACAATTTGCACCAGTGTTTGTAAGCAGTTCAGTAGTTAATGAATTACTTTTTGATGACAGTTGGTGACAGCCTCATTATGAAGGCAAAACACCCTCAGATCCACAGAAAGCATCCAGTGATATCAGAACGCAACATGAGGAGATTTCTGCCAATAAAGCGAAGTGAGGAATGTGGCGGAGGATGCTGTCAACATGTGGTGTAAGTCGTATAGATCAAGCCTAGACGCTGGCATTGTGAGCGGGTTCCCTGTGTTAGGACTTGCAGAGTGGAAGTGTGGGAGCTGGGCGTCGGTTGACGTAACGTCTGCCCAGCCACAGGAAGCCCGACAATAATGCAAGCGACAAAGCCGGCATAGATCTTTTTCGTGCTTGAACTGACTCTTTTGGAAAATTTCGATTATGACTTCATGTATTAAAGAATAATCAGGGGATTATGAAAACATCAGGGAACTAACCAAACATGCAGTATTGGCATCGTTACCTTCGGCACGAGATTCTCTAGCCTGCTAGCCTGCTCTCCAGTGGGTTTTTTCGGATATTAGATTTTTTGGCGCACGGGATTTCTGTGTCGCGACACAGGAAACCCGCGCGCCAAAAAATCAAATATCCGAAAAACCCACTGCAGAGCCGACTAGCAGGCTACTTCCCCCGCGACACAGGAATCCCGCGCACCAAACAATCAAATATCCGAGAAAACCCACTGGAGAGCCGGCTAGCAGGCTACTTCCCCCGTGACACAGGAATCCCGCGCACCAAACAATCAAATATCCGAGAAAACCCACTGGAGAGCCGGCTAGCAGGCTACTTCCCCCCGCCACACAGGAAACCCGCGCGCCAAAAAATCAAATATCCGAAAAACCCACTGGAGAGCCGCTAGAGACTCTCGCGAGAGGGTGTCAAGCAATGAGCGAAGCGTATCACTCTTGCGCGCCTGAACAAAAGAAGCTGGAGCCTCTAGTGCCCAGGGTGAATATTTTTTATGCATTTTTAAATGTGCTACGCATGAGCATAAATTGTATACACCAAATAAAAAAAATCTATGTAGTACATCATTTTCACCTTAAGTAATCACTCTGCGAATAGAGTCATATCAGTTCGACCGCTCTAATGCGTTAATCGTAAAACCCGGATCTTGACAACTCGAGTTCGTAGGCGCATTGCTTCTGGCCCCATAATCACGTAAACCGATCACGTGCTCACCGAGTGATAGTAGTTTTACTTGTCCTGTGGTTGGCGGGCAAACAACCACTGAAGTGGTTGATAAAAGTGATAGTAGTTTTACGTGGCTCGTGATTGGCTAATAGGGAAACCATTAAGCAGCAACGTGCATTTTCTCTCGTTTGTGATTGGCTAGACTTATGAGCGACAGCGGTTTGCAGTCACAATACAGGATGCAGAATTGTAATATAAGCATTGATCTTTCAACTACTGTAAAAACATTATCAAGCAATCCTTAAATAAAATGCGAGTACTTGTGATGCGTATTGTTTTGATTATGGCGGCTCAAGCAATTCATATTTAGGGCGGCTTGTACGCCTGGGACTTGACATTGGGAAAAACTATGTTGTCTTCTTTCTACGTTACCCGTGTTGAGCACTCTCCGACGAAGGATAATCGCTAATATTCGAAATAAATATTCTAAATATATCATTTCCCTGGCAACCTAATTGGACTACACTATTCAATTTATATACCGTTTCCGGGAAACGTTGTCACCCCAAAAGCCTATAAGCTTGAAGCGCAAAGGGTAATGGGCACATCTAAACTGCTACTACTGTTTGATCTGGATTCAGACAGTTACCACAGAAAAAATCATAATTAACTCTCAGCACATTTCTAAGCATGTTTGTTTCTAATATTTTACAGAAATTCAAATAAATCTTTACCCATACTCCCTAGCGCACCAAGCTTTGTTGCTTTTTCCAGTGACAACGTATCCCGAAAACGGTATATACATTAAAATCACAATCACAAAATATATAAAATAAGACCAGTGATCTACATTTTAAACAACTCAGAATCCCGAGTATGATTCAACTTAGTCTAAGAAAGAATCAAGGCACCGAGTGCCTCGGTGAAATCGTGGATACCTTTTTGTAAAGTGGCAGCATAGTTAGTAGAGGTAGTAGAGGAGACTAACTATGGTGGCAGTAGAGCGTGCACCCCACCTGATTACCTGCCCCAGAATTCTGAGGACTTCATAATAAATTCAGATATTTTAATAATCACAAATGCAGTTATCCAATGAAATACAATAAGACATTCTGATATGTATATTATTTCCCTATTACATCTTTAGTTGTAGATGGGAAGATAACATTTTTTTACTTTGATTTTCCCGTCATTTAATGCCAAGTTTTAGCGACTGAACTTAGTCATCCTTTTAATTACAGGGCTGGAGTTACTGAAACAAAAATAAAAAAATAAAATGGTGCATCAGAAATTACAGCATCGACCAAAAAGCATGGCAAGGGTCATGGCAAGATGCGTGTGCGAGGCAATGTGCGTGTTAGAGGGAAGGGGAGTCCTCCGGCACTTTTTTGTGGGGTGGATATGCGTGTTGGTATTTCTACTTCAAAGAGACAATAGCCTTTTTCTTGTTCTAGTCCAACTAGTTTTTTCTTGCTGATTTAGGTTTTGCTATTTTGCTCCTAAAAGGTTTGCTAAACTGTTTATGAGCATAATATTTAGCTTCCTATTGGGGCATGAAAACAAAACAAAGGATTTGAGGCTGACAGAGATTCTTTATGTCAAGATAACAAATGAATTTTACAGAAAGGTCTAATAATGTATTGTGAATGAGATAAGTGCCAAACGTACCTGAGTAGTAAGCCCGGTGCACACTAGCGACATAACGACATAATAATCAATATTTTCCATGGATCATCAATAGAATACTTTACCAAAGCAATCTTCTGTTATTTTTTGTGGACTTCACGTTTTGAAACCACTAAATTTGGTTCGCGTGATATTTTTCTTATGTCGTTAAGCCTGGTGCACACTTGCGACATAACGACATAAGAAAAATGTCACGCGAACAAAATTTAGTGTTTCAAGAAGTTGAAGTCGTCAAAAAATAACATAAGATTGCTTTGGTAAAGTATTCTATTGATGATCCATGGAAAATATTGATTGTTTCAATTATTTTCCCTTACTTTTTTCGTTGCAACATAACGTCGTTATGTCGCAAGTGTGCGCCAGGCAGTAGTGATGGCTCTCCCAAGCTGATGGCTCTCCTAGAAGATTATATTGCTTTGTAATTCCAATTCTCCCAGATGACAAGTTCGGCATGTATTAATCTCAAGTGGAAACTTGATTTTGTGTATAGTTCTTCGCAACGGGAAGCAGAAATAAGCCAGCCGAAAATCAACAAATCGCAAGTTAAAAATTGGATTCTTCTTTCATTCATATAACTCCGATACTAAGTAAGCATCTTGAGTGTAAACTAGGGCAATAACTTTAGAAATGTGGACCTCCGAAGCCAGAGAAAAGGATGAGCTATCTTCCCCCTTCGAAGTCCGCCATTGTTTTCCTTGAACATCAGAGCCTAATGGATGATACCGCTGGCTAATTTTCGCGGGCTACTCAGATCAGCTGATTTGCATAATTATTGCGCAACTTGAGCTAACACTTGAGTCATGAGTGACATCGGGCCCACCACAATAACTCGTGTCTTACGCTTCGCGTATCCACGATTTAAAAATGAACCGAGACTTGCATTATATAGTCATTTCTACGCAAGATATAATAGCTTTATCCGTCAAATTCAGCCTGTCAGAAATTTCAGCCTGGTAAGAAATCTAAATTAAGCCTATTCGCAATCCAATTCCATCCGTTCGATAACATACGGAAATACTTCACATTTGTGTTTATCTGGCAGTTTAACAGTTATTAAACAAACCTAGAGGTTTATTTTGCTCTTTTCTTGTAAATGTAAAGTCCTGCATTTTAAGCTTCCTAAATTAACCCTATAGTCAACTAGCACTACTCCTTCAAGATCGCGCGTAAAAAAGCCATAATACCAGAACTCGATATAACGATAAACGCTACCGTGATATGCGTTTTCAACGTTTTAGAGCATAAGGTGACAATGCGTGGTGAGTGCCAGCTGCCCCTGAGCTAAAACACCATAAAGGCTTATACTAATCCGAACGGTCGCCATTCGGTTTCAAGCGGGCTCCACACACTTTTACACTCATGTTGGAGCATCTTACTGCAGTTGTAAACCAAAACGCTTAAAATTTTTTCCCGCCTTAGTCTTGGAGCGAAGCTGCTTGTGAACATTAGCTATCTCTGTGGTGTCCTTGACGCTAAAATAGTCTGCGGAATTTCACACTCTAGAAAAGCACCAAAATGTCTCTTTTACAAGTGACGCGATGGAACACGATGTCGGACTAAAAGTTCGTTGGTTGCATTCTTTATCCCATCCTGCCAAATTAACCTTGCTACTATCTCCTTGACTGACCATCAAACCAAGATGCATTTGCCCCGTTTGCCACATAAACCGCATTATTCGTTACCCAGAGTAACTCCTCCTTGTCAATCGTTGCCATAGCAACAAAAGTGCTTTTTCGCGCGTTACCATGGTTATCTTTACCACTATATTATGTGTCAAACCTTTCCTTGCATAGATTCTTCCCGTGCTCCTCGTACTCTGCCTTAGTAACGCACATTTTCTTTGCAAAGGTTTCGGTTTTGGCCAGCGTTATCCCGCCTTCCCAAGCATACGTTATAGGGCTGTAATAGAACAATAAACATAGAAACAAAAAAACATCAAAGCGTGGTTTATAAGGAGTTCACAACAAACCGCATGTTCACACTTCTCGGCTTCTAGACATTTTGGGGTAAGTTCGCCTGAGAGGTCCTCGCAGAACAACATGTTCCCCGTTTTCCGCTGGCATTTCTTCCTGTCCATTCAATATGCAACTGGCGATCGCCAGATCGTCTGCGAGGCCCTCGCAGAACAACATGGTCCCCGTTTTCCGCTGACATTTCTTCCCGCGCGTCCAAGATGCACTGGCGATCGCGCTGCCGGAGTTTTACGCGATAAAACAACCTCCAATGCCTGTTAGCATAAGCGTAAAGCGACTGCCTATGAAGAAGTCTACAGGAAGTCCATATAGTACTTACTTCTGTGGTAAATGCACGGCGACATCAAACTCGCACGGTGCTAGAGTACGCACATCGTGAAATCTAGAAATTCAAGCGCAAAACAATCTTGAGCAATATATTCCCATTACATTTCAATAAAAAACAACAATAAAAACTGATGGATAGCAAAATATTAGTCTGGATTTGTTCACTAGCCCTTTAACTACAAAGCGATCATGATTGTAAGCTTCTTAGACTTATTACAGACTCAATACAGAGCGGGTAGAAACGGATTGTAACAATAAGTTTTTGAAATCTTGCTGGGATGAAAACATAAGGGACTGAAAGCAGTCTAAGAAGATGTTGTTTCTCTTGTTATTAAAAATCATTGGCCAGGTTTTATTATTGCTGCAGATTGTTTCTTTTTTTCGCAACAGTTGTTGTACGTAGTTGTAAATGGTGGATAGCTAAATAGAACGTATTGACGATTATCGATGTCATGCGAAAACCGAATCCAATAATTGTTTTATTATTCATTATCTGACACAAATTCAATTTCTTGAGTCGAACACGTCGCAAAGCGAGCAGCCATCGTGAAAAGAAAAGATTCAAAGACACAAAATTTGCCGCGCATTTGTAATTTCACACAAAATACCGCTGAAATGCCGAATGGTCCAAAAACCTCTACAGACAACTGTTCCCGCTGAAAATATTGCAGGCGCTTGCAAACTGCCAGAATTGTGCGTAGACTTTGAGCCAATCAGAAACGATTACTGAGTCCAATGAATAATAAATCTACGGTAGGTTACTTCAGCATACGCTGATTTACAAGTTAGCCGTGCGCTAAAATCTATCATGTAAAGTAATGAAATATTACTTTGAAATACAAATTGACGAATAGACATGGCAGTATATTGTTAAAACATCATCAGGGTGTTATTGTTGCTGTTACTCACATCTTTCTTTAAATCCTGGAAATAAACTGCTTCCTCCAGTTAATAGGATGTTCATATAAAAGTGTGGTTGCATCTCTAAACATAGGAGTAAAGGGTCAGTTATCTGCAAACGTTAATCAAAGTCTTCAACTTGAACGTTATTGCACCATCCCGGTACTGTTAAAACCCCTACACTATAGCATGGTATCTTCATCTCCATTTTCTCTGTCGAATAAAAAATATGTCGAGAAAGCATCCAGTCCGATAGGCTGATTTAGGAATGTTCATTCGATATATTTATTTTTTATTATGATAACCATGATTTTACTATTTTTATTGTTTTAGTGGTTTTTTATTTTGTATCAAATTGTTATTATTGTTTTTTAATGGATGTAAAGCGCCTAGAACATATAGGTATAGGCGCTATATAAATTATTATTATTATTATATATTATTATAAAGAACTCTAGTCAACTACTCATTGCTAATGTTTTCATTCGACATTAGTCTTTAGAAGACAAATTATGCATATGGCTCAATCTGCAGTCACTACGTTTCGCTCTTTGTGGGCTCATCAGTGCAGAATAGAGAAGAGAAAAATGAGACTGAACCTCAGCTATGATAACAATGTAACAAGGCAAATTAAGAGGTTCACTGTGTCATGCCAGAGTGCTCAAACTACAAAGTAGTGGGCTATGCATAATGCTAAAGCAATGACATAATCTCAAAAAGAGTGCTCAACAAAACAAAAGTTAAGGAGCTTAAATATACATATGGCTCAATCTGCAGTCACTACGTTTCGCTCTTTGTGGGCTCATCAGTGCAGAACAGAGAAGAGAAAAATGAGACTGAACCTCAGCTATGGTAACAATGTAACAAGGAAAATTAAGAGGTTCACTGTGTCATGCCAGAGTCCTCAAACTACAAAGTAGTGGGCTATGCATAATGCTAAAAGCAATGACACAAATTATGTCAAATTATGCACGTAGAAATCTCGAAATGACCATCTACGAAGAAATGTTTATTCTTTATTTAAGGAATTCAATAAACAATTTCACACTACATTCCCTAAATCAGCCGATGAAAATGGATGTTTTCTCTGACTCGGTATGTTGCTAGGCTGAGAAAATGGCGGCTGACTGAGGCTCTTTGAGGTTTCATATATTTCTGTTGAGAGATTATTCACTTTTGTGTTTACCTGGGGGAAGAGCACCGATGGAATGAACTATAGCTTCCGGGATTCCCATTTCTTGTATTCCTGAAACAACAAAACTCTAGCCATAAATCTAGTTGATAACACAGTCATTATCTTACGCCTAAGTAAAAAAAGTTAGGCGTAAAAGGAAATTTTTAGGTCTATTTACGCCTGTATCGGGCACAATTTCAAGCCCTGTATCAATATTTGTATCATAATAATTACCAATATCAGATGGATGAAAAAGCACCTCTGGTACAGCAACCTTTCGTTGTTCATTCTTAGAATCTGGAAGATGAAAGATCAAGAATACAACACTCAGCTAATTGTAATTAACAGATACCACACTCATTCAAAATGAAAACCAGATTTCTCACTCGTGATATAAAATTCCATGGTTTTTCTACTCATAATTCTATCAAAAGTTTTGTGCACACCTTTTTCTATGGTCATGCATGCAAAATAAGTTCCAAAGGTTTTGAATTTTGGTTGACAGTGCAGAATCGCCCAAACGAAATCATAATCATGACTTTGGATCATCACGATACTATGAATCCGCAGTAAACTTTGTTGATTGTAGCCAACTGCCAATCACATCCTAGTTCAACAAAGTTTATTCAACAAATGTCAAATGCTGAATCAAATTGAATCAAATGCTGGATTGGTATGGAGTTCCATTCCCGCCAAAATTCAATGCTCGTGTGTTTTGAACTCGACATTCCGAATTCTTGCCATGCCTGGAAAATGCAACATTCAACGTTGAACATCCAAGATTGATCACTGCACATTTAACATTCAAATGTACATTTATCATTCATTTTGCTGTATTTTTGCCTTGTTTGGGCACTCGACGTGTAACTTTTTTCATTTTATTCGGCTTGATGTCAGCTTGGTGAATTCGGCATGGTTATGAATTTGATATCGCTGCGAATTCAACATGGTTGTGAATTCGGCATGGTTGCGAATTCGGTATGGTTGTGAATTCGGCATGGTTGTGAATTATGCTTACGTCATCAAATGCCGAATTGGCAACCATGACGAATTCAAAACGATGCCAAATTCAAAACGATGCCGAATTCGAGAGAACCAGCCGAATAAGTTTCAATTTTATAAAATGCACATATTTGAATGTCGAATGTGCAGTGATCAACCTTGGATGTGCAATGTTGCATTGAAGGCATGGAAAAAATGCAGAATGTCGAGTTGAAAACACGAGCAAAGAATTTGGCGGCGATGGAACTCCATAGGATTGGTATGGCCCAAGCCTTGCTTTTAAACATACCTGTTCTGATTCATTTTTCTTGGATGAATCATACATTTCTTCTACAGGCTGCAAAACCACAAAAAGAATATGCTTATTGGTTAAGGTAAAGAAGAGCCTTGAGGCAAACACCAGTATGCGGACAACAGGGGCGTAGACAGGATTTGAGAAAGGGGGCTCACATCAGTACAAATGTATGGTGCCCTTTTCCAACTTACTGATTTTTTTCTTAATGTTTACAGTATTTTCTTCCAAAAAGGGGGTCACATGCACCCCAGAACCCCTCTAGCTACGCCCCTGGGCAAGCCTAAGAGAACTGCTGCTTCCCCTTTTATTGTTTCCCCTTTTATTTCACTCGTTTTCCTCTGTATTGTATTGCATTATACTTTGTTTCCCCCTCCCCCTCCCCCCTGCTTCTTCAATTCTGAGGTGGAGCCCTCAGAACAGTGTGACATCGCCTATGACAGGGGTAAAAATCCAGATTGGATATTCTACATGAAAATTTAATAAGAATTGTCAGGTTGTTCAGTCACAAGCTTATACCTGAATAGCTGGGATATAAGGGTGGGAAGATACCAGGATGGAGAAGATCAGGCTGGTACCACAAGGGAGGTTCAATGATGAGAAAACTACTTTTCAGCAAAAGATCAAAAGGCTTTCATTCTGTTTCTGTTACCTTAACATAACCACGTTTGATGTGCGTGTAGTCTGGAAGAACATAATCTCGAACAATGGTGTTATCTTTTCCTTTTAATCTAAAAGAATAAAAAGAGAAACGTTAGTAATGTTATTAATTAGTTGCTGAATTTGCTTTGCTGGTCATTTCATTGGGCAATTCCAGAAATAAAGGTACCCTCCCCACGGGCGGCACTAGTTTTTGACCCCCTATGCATCCAGAATTTCCAAAATGGTTTACCCCCTCCCTTTACCCCCCCCCCCCCCCCCCCCCCCCCCCCCCCCCCCCGCCCCCGCCCGCATATAGAATTCCGGGCAGGTTAAAGAAATCCAGCTTCAAAAACCCCCCCTTGCAATCTGAATTCCGAGCTCTTAAACCCCCCCCCCCCCCCCCCCATCCCATCGGAATTTCCAAATGCTGCCCGTGGGGGGGGGGGGGGTACCTTTATTTTCTGGAATTGCCCATTCTTCATAGTACCTAGCAATGTCCATATCCTTATAGAATCGGCTTGATACAAAGCAAGTGTCTTCTTTCAGCTGTAGGTAGCAAAAGATGAGTTCTAATCAGGAATACAGTAAAAACCCGCATAAAAGAACATGTGGATTAAGAACACTCAGGCTGTAATTTGGTCAAAAAGATACCTTATACATAAGAACACATACAGCCTTAAAAATGAAATTGTTCTTGTATAAAAAGATTCGAGGACAGTAATCTGGTGTGGTACATCCAGATCAATATAATGTGCTAGACTATTGCACACACAGTCTCAGCATGTACTGCATGGGGAACTCCAGGATTGTTTTAGACTACTAAATTACTGTCACCTTCTGCAAATCACATTCTTTATTCTGACTGTCGGTAGTGTATGCAGTAAGCTATTATCTTATATTAAGAGACACATTTTAAGAACAAGAACATTTTCAGGCTGATTTTGCAGAAAACACCCAATGTATAAGAACAAAATCAGCCTGAATCCCCATAACACCTGTTCTTTTATGCGGGTTTTTATTGTACTACAATCCTATCTACCACCTACATCATACAGGGCTTCTGGTATTTCATGTGGTCTTGGACCCGCAGAATTTGGTTAAATCAATGGAATCTCACAATATTTACCAAACTCATATTTCAAACATATTTCAGCATTTTGGCCTATTCACTTGCAGCAAAAGTTTTGAAATGGTATGGTAAAAGCATATATTACCCACATTTTAAAAATATCTTACCTGGTTAATAACGTATGTTTCATCCAATACATGAAGCTGCCTAATTTTGTAAATACAAATTCACACATATTATTTTAAAAAACTAGTTAGGCCATCTGGTTTAATATCTACACAGTCAATAAATGCAACCAGATTAAAAAATTATTGCTGGAAAAATTTTCTGTTTCTCTCTGCGTTCCTTCCACCCAAAATGGAAAGTGAGATGGAAAATCTCCTTAAAAGGAATTTTTATAAAAGGCAACCCTTTGGATTACCATCTGGATTTGGGTCAACATACTAAATATAATATAAGAATTCTACTTTGAAGGAATGTTTGTAAAAGTGAACCATCTGAATTTAGGTCTGCATACTGTAAGAATTCAAGGAATTTTTGTTAAAAGCAAACTGTCTGGAATTTGGTCAACATACTGTACGAATCCTACTTCAAAGGAATGTTTTTTTCTGTGACATTATACAGACCTGTATGAAATGATTTCCTTCAGGTGATTGGTTAAAAGTTTCCCACCAACATTTATTCTGCAAGAGGTAAATATAGGAACTTTTAATGTATGTTTTTTATGTTTCTATAGAGCAAGGAAAAGACACTGATTGAAAAGAGATGTTTAGCCGCTTCCATGCAAAATACATCTTTAGGATGCACCATGTGTGAAAAACATTAATGGTACGCACCTTCTGACTGCTTTCTTTATTATCTTTCCATTAAAAACAGGCACTATATGAGTATATGAATAACCAGTATCCACCACAAGACAGACAAGGTTCTTAACTTGCTCCACTTGATGACACTTGTAAGCACTAAGCTGGGGAGCTGAGGGACAACAGATAAAATTTCATCAAAAATTAAACATTGACGACAGACTGAATAGTCATAGAGTACAGTACTTAGCCCTGTGCTATCAATCATATTTCATTTGGCAAACAAAAACATGGTGCTACTGAAAGGATGTCTACCAAGTTGTCAAAGTTCACATAGATAGGCATCTAAAGGACACATGTAGCATGCAGCATTGTAGCTGGACACATGTTTCCTTGTTTAGCCGAGTCGCACACAACAAACTTTTCTAGCCAGGACACAAAGAAATGTTGCTTCACAAGACAAGAAACTTTTTTTTGTGTCTGAGACACACACGTGCAATGTTTAGCCACTTGGGGAAACATGCAGGAAACATGCAGTCCTAGTTTAGCAGTAGTTCAAGACTCGGTGGAGACATTAATTGAGGAGTGTCATTTCACCACAAGACTTGCCCATCCATTTTCTTAACTCTCTTGTTTGTAAATTGTTTCCAAGTCAGACTAAACACATGCCTTCTTCAAAAGTTCTAGGACCTGAGTGGTTGGCTTGAAAATTCTTGGCACTGTTTTTCTTGAAGGGAGCATGCATTGTCATGGACTCATTCACCTTCTACTGAACAAATATGGATGGCAGTAATTATTTATTTGCGACAATTTGGGGGGTCTTACCCAGGGAGGACATATAATAGGACTCAGGGTCCCTTACAAGAAATGCCTCCAGGGGGTCAGGGTCAGAAAAAATATAGATAATACAAAGAGTAAAATACAAGTAGTACAAATTTGGTAAATACATTAAAGATCAGAAAATCTTGTGGTGAATCAGAAGTCTGCTCCAGGAAAGAGGTGCATAAAAGTCAAATGCAATTGAGAGTGAATGATAGCAGTTGACATTCAGGCAAGGTCTTTTCTGTGTGATTAACAAATTTCCCATATTTTACCTGTTGAACGAGAGATGGCCTTGAAATTGTATTCCTCAAACAAGATCTCATCCATTGCATCCTAAATATCATATAAAATAATGTAACATGTAATTCCTCAAAAAACATAATGATATTTCCAGTCAAGGGATTAGGAAATGGGAAATTGGAATCATCAATTCAATTAGGAATTTTTGTTGATCCAGGGACGTAAGGAAATTCATCGGTTCCACTTTCAGCATATTTTCTTGTCAGTTTTTATCATATTACTAATAACTATAGCCAACAAGGGCAGATTTACGGGGAATTCTTCAGGAGATTCTTCCAAACATTTACTGTCATTATTGCCAAATAATGGAAGACGAACAAAAATTTTTGGTCACTTGCCCTCTCTATTCAGAGCTACATGCAAACTTATCAAAAAAGATTAAAAAGCTACATTGAATTTCTTTGACTTGATAGCACCTCGGAAGCATACCGAGGTTACAGCAAAATTTGCATTTGACTGCTTTCTCCTTAGGGAAACTTTGATATCAAGTGCCCCAGATCAGTGAGATTAATGTAATTTTTTTTCTCTCTTTTTCTCTTTTAATGTCTAAAATTATTGGAACAAATACCAATGTATGAACAGTTCACGGTACCAATAAAATATATCTATGTCTATGCTTTGTCCAAACTGTATTTGCTGAAGGAAATTGGCAAATTTTCATCCAATTTTTTTCACTATCTCTGGACCCCCTTTTTGAAATTCCTGGATCTGCCCCTTGACAACCACATCTGGATCATTCATATCACCTTTATTGAAGTAAAGTTGAACTGGGGTTCTGTCACCAATATAGTTGTACCTTCAAAATTCACCTGTTTAAAAAAGGAAAAAAGGCAGACAAGTTAGGAAAGCTAGGAAAATGTTTGATGTTTACGACACAGGTTATTTTACAACTTTGAGCAACGTTTGGCCAAAAATAGTGTTACACAATGATTTCTAGTTGTAGATTTGTGGTCCACATTTTGAAATATCACAAAAGGCAGAGGACTGGGTTCGCGCCGCCACAGAAATAAGCCGTCAGAAATGGCAAAATTCTCTAGAATCTATATAGGATGTGATTGGCATTGCCATTTAAGGTGTGCAAAATATGTCTATCTGTAAAAACTAAAATAAATTTTCTCAGCTTCCTATGGAATTTTTTTTACCAGGACGATAATACACAAACACTACCATGAAGACCTTTCAAATAAGAATAAATTCAAAGCAACAATGTTTATTATTTCAAGTAACAAGATTTTTTGCTGCTTTTTGGCAAAATTGCTCAAAGTTCTAAAAAAAAATGTCTTAAATAGACATAACATAAGTGGAAAAGTTAATCCTAGTCAAAAGACCAAATTGGCTATCGGTGTTTACATCTTGTTGCCACCCAATTCAGATCATGTGATGATTCCTTTGGGTGGTTACAATTGTTCATCTTATACATACTGGCATGCGCTCGGTAGTGTGTAAGAAATTGGACAATTGTAACCACCCAAGGGAATCATCACATGATCTGAATTGGGTGGCAACAAGATGTAAACACTGTTAGCCGATTTGGTCTATTGGGCCCTGAAGGTCTACAGTCTGGCCGGGCACTGCATAGATGGTCAGGCAGGTTATTTCAGGGACAGTCTGCAGGAATAAGGGAGATCTCTAGCAGGTTTTCTAGCAGACCTGTTCCTAAAGTGGTGCCCACTTGATGACTTCCTGGTTGGATGTTTGCTGGTAATTAATTTTGACATATATACACATCTGCTTCCAGGTCATTGGCTATCTTATTTTTATACATCAAGGTGAGCTGGCTAATGGCTCTTTGCTCCTAGAGGCTACACCATCCTAGATGTTAAATCATTTCAGAGACACTCTACGAAAGTCATTTAAGAATTGCGCAGCTCTGCGCTGGACTTTTTCTTCTCTAGTGTTGCCACATTGTTGTTTTCTTTAGGATCCAACCCATGCTGAACATCTGGCCAAGATCTTGTAAGATATTTCAAGGTCTTGCAGGATTGTGTCAAGAATCCAAGCCAAGTAAGATTTTCAAGATCTTAGCAAGATCTTGGCAAGATGTTCAACCTGGACATATAGCACATTATTCAATTTGGGTTCGCACCAGGGCTTTGTATGCTGTCTCCCTGATTTTGATTTTGAGGATTTTGAGAAAGTGTTACCTGTAGTGAGTCAATAACTGACCTACAATCATAAGTCTGATAATACACGATTTTGTTCATGCATGAAATATCTAGTAACCATGCTCCTCAGGGAACAATAACAAAAGAATGAAATGAACAGCCTCAATTGACCATGGCTTCCTTCTTTTGTTACTTGCTCCTTGAGGGGCTTCATCCGAGGTATATTCCATGTATTAGCAAAGTCGTGTATTAATGATAAGCACACGACAGAACCCAAAATGGCAAGATTTCTACCATAAGGTCAAGTAAAGTCAGATAGGCTTGATTCTTTGCATAGAGAATCCTTATACTTATACAATAAGAAACAAAATATCAAATATGACTTTTTTCTAATGGATCCGTCTTTAAGATATGAGCTGCTAAACTTTGGTTACTGCATTGTTTTATAGCAAAATTTGCAGAATTCTACCTGAAAATGTCAAAAAGTGCTGCAGCAACAAAAGTGTAACCCCTCATATCTTAAAGATGGATCCATTAGAAAAAAGTCATATTTTATATTTCGTTTTTATTGTATAAGGATTCTCTATGCAAAATCAAGCCTATCTGACTTTACCTGACCTTATGGTAGAAATCTTGCCATTTTTGGGTTCTGCCTAAGCACACACAAGTGAAGCACTCTACAGTACCTCCATTCCCTCTTTTCCAAATGTATAATCCCAGATCTGTTTTTCCACATCCCAGTTAACCAAGAAGCCCTTCTGGAAGGGGAGTACATAGAACAGTGCAGAATAGTCCTTGCACTCATCTATCTGGTCACCAATAAATGCTTTTCTCCTCTCACTTTTGGCCTTGAAAATTGCATTAGGAATAAGCCTGGTAAGATCAAGCAGAAAGAAAATCAGATGATATCATCAAAACAGGTAAAACACGAATTTCATGTATAAAATACAAAGAAGAATTTTGGGGTTTCACTTAATCACTTAATGTTGCTCATTCAAGTAAAAGGCAAGATGATCGCAC
The DNA here is from genome assembly GCA_033964015.1 of Scolanthus callimorphus. Classification (NCBI taxonomy): domain Eukaryota; kingdom Metazoa; phylum Cnidaria; class Anthozoa; order Actiniaria; family Edwardsiidae; genus Scolanthus; species Scolanthus callimorphus. The sequence goes on along the minus strand of CM066912.1, from coordinate 29,431,453 downwards.
AAGAATGTGTGCATGCATATTTACAGTGTAGAAAGGCCGATTCTGGTCTTGACAAAAAGGAATTTTCATGGAACATGGTTTCACTCTTTGAGAATGTATCGGAAGGAAATCTGCATGTTTATCTGTGGTTATATAACATCGAGTCTAACGTAGATAAACAATTCATGAAGTGCTTTTGCTAATAAGTGTGATGCTGCATTTCCTCACAAAATGAAAAAAACTGCAGAGGCAGCTATACTGAACACTGAAAACTATTCCTAGTGAAAGCTACTACTATGTCTAGATGTGTAACTTGATTCGTAAACCGTGTTTTCTTCGATCGCACAGCTAAGACAACACTTAGCAACCACAACACAAGGGAACCACAAACATCACTCAGTGGTTTTCCAAATACACAGGGTTAATTAGATGTTTGGTTCAGGGAATGCTTTAGAAACACAGTTAATAAGTCTGCAGAAAATATGAGAAATGAGTATTGAGCAAATTGGCGCTGCATGTTTTAAGTTTTATGTGTTTTAGCGGGGTTGGTTTCAGTATTTTACTGAATGTTCCATTTGAACTTACCGTGGAGTATTTGACGAAGTAAAGCCGATCTTTTGAGAAAACGCGCCACAATCCAACACCAGGGTCGCCATTTTGAATTTGTGCGGATTGCCGCGGGGCCGCGAAACAGTCGGCTCGCCTTTAGGGGCCGAGTCTCCCCCGCCGCGCCGTGGTTCATTTTATACGGCGTGCTCGAATGCTCTCCATCCATCAAATGGACTAAAATGCCTCCGGACTGGCGCATGGGAACCCAAAAAGTTGGGACATGCTCGCAAGTGCTCGCCACATTGCAAGCTTGGCAAACTGAGTTCTTTTTTTCCTCGGTACCCTGCTAGCACGTGTCGAGCAGGCCAATTGTGGCATGTAGCTCAGTCCATAGTTTAGCACCAGAAAGGATATTTTATTTGTCATGCGTATGTTTAGTCGGTTGCTGTATTGGCCGTTTTCACACTAGAGACGAACAAATCGTCTGGACGAAAAAATCGTCTCAAGTCGAACAAATCGTCTGATGTGAAAACGGGACGAACAAATTTCAGACGAACAAATCGTCTAAATTTGTTCGTCTGTTTTCGTCTGTTTGACCGAAGACGATTTTTCATAGACGCTTTGTTCATGTAGACGAACAAATCGACCAAAGTCCGATCTAAATTCACATTAGACGAACAAATCGTCAGACGATGTGTCCGTCCAGACGATTTGTTCGTCTTCTAGTGTGAAAACGGCCATTATGTAGAGTGCGCATCGTTGTGGCGACTGATATCTAAACTTTCTCATAATTCTGCGAGCTCTACGCCATCTAACAAACCACGGTTTGGCTTCCGTCAATCAAACGAGTGAACAGCTCTGGGTAGTTTCACGCAGCTTTTGGGAGGTTTTTAAACTGATAACGACTACCCGTCTTCAATACCAAATTTCCCACCATAAAATGCAAACGAAACTGAAACTTATGATAGACAGAAGCCAAAATTACAGTTTGGGGTTCAGAAATGTAAATAGTACTTACTAGTGGGAGTTAATTCGCAGATTCAGTTCAGTGTTCAATGGATAGTTGGCAAAAATTTAGCTACCTGGCCAAAGTGCAACCTTTCTATTGGACTGCTTCACAAGCAGAGACCATTTTTTAACTGACCACACGCAAGTAACTTTTCTCCTCTCATAGCTCCATATGTACATACTTATCATAATTTTTATCTTAATATATTGTATTATTTATTGTATAATGACTACGAGCGCCTATGTAAATGTCAATAAAGTTTATTATTATTTCAATATGGAATCTAAATACCACGAGGAAGCAGTGCCCAAACGAATGGGCCCGGACACGCAGAATCCCTAAACGAGATTGAAAAAGTACAAAGCCGCATGGAACGCTACGTAACCAGCCTATAATAACAATTCAAGTCAGTCACTTTTTTATCAATGCATATATACATTACAACCTGTGCTGATCATGCCTGCAAATAGCATTGTCTGTAGTTGAGACAGGCGGCATGATAAATATGAATTATATAGAACTAGAATAGATTAAGTATTCTGGTATACCATAATTCTTCTGCTTCTATAAACTATTTAAATAACCCGCGTTTTGTCTTGTTTCCTGATTACTACTCATATACCGGATGTGATGAGTGTCGTCTAATGGATCGCAATCCAATACTGCGCTGTGCAAATGATATATTTCTCTTTACTAGGCACTAATAAAGCAAAGTGAAGTTGAGCGCAAGAGCCAGCTAATCGAGGAGACTGGATATATTTGCGGACACATTTTTTGCAAACGCGCAAACTTCGGAGACCTTGAAACCGTCTGACTTGCCGCCGATGCCTTTGAAACGAATGATAACCGCGCATTTTCTACCTCCTCTTACAAATGATCGCGCAGATCATCGAGTCGGTAGCTTTTGAGGAAACAAGCTAAAACATCGGTAATACTTTTGTAAGGGAGTTTTCTTAGGACTTAGAAACATACAAAGAGTGCGGCAGTGAGTAATCTTGCCCTCTATTGTCAGCGCACTAGCTTTGAACAAAACGAGCTTAAGTAAGAATGCGCATGCCTAAAGAGAGCGAACACCGAGTCGGTACCTTTGAGCTCGCAGGCGCTGCTATAAAACAAGCAACCCGCACAAGATTCTCGCATTTAGCTCTTGCAGTGGCACGAGACAGAATACTCATCACAAAACTTGGAATTATATACCTAGCACAGCTTATCAAGGATGGATCCAATTCAGAACCGAAACCTTACAGCAAAGAAATCTTCGTTCATGATTGCGGACATCTTGAATCTCAATGATCCAAGTCCGGAGGTTCCAGTAAGTATAAGTACAGCAGAAGTGACATCAGCTATCAACGACGTGGAAGGTTACAGGACTATCGACCCTGCTTATGGCAACAAAGGTACAGCTCGTAAAATATTACTATTACTACATATTACACCTTATTTTATTACATTTTTGAATGCCAAACTGCTTTTTGTCTTCCGTCAATCAAACCTTTTAAGGCAGGCGCATGGATGTTTTCTAAGTATAGTTTGCATTTTATGGTGGAAGATTTGGTTTTGAAGCCTAGCTACTGAGTCCTTTAGTTCAAAAAACCTCTCAAAGCCTGCATGTATCACCCAGAACTGTTCACTCGTTTGATTGACGGAAGCCAAACCGCGGTTTGTTAGTTGGCGAAGAGTTCGCAGAATTATGAAATTGCAGTTTGTTATTTAGCAGAGTTTGTTATTTAGTAAAAGTTTTGAAGAAGTTTTGTTCTCACTAGCAATGGATTGTTCTCGTCATTTTTCGCGCATGCGCCTGGGGTTCTCTCGACACTTTCATTTAATGGTGTTCTTCGTTTTTTTACCTACAACCGTATTCTTAAACACGGGTTTACCAACACACAAACAGCGAAAACAGGGCAAGAAAACCGAAGAAAACACCATAATGCAAGTAACAGGTGTAAGATAGAACCAGGCGTGCGCGAAAAGTATTAAGTTTTTGACTCCCTCCCACATGTATGTATTGTCAAACCACACAAAGCCCAACTGCGCTCACTTAAATAACATCTTTATTCCCCGAATCTTTTGCAGCCATGGGATTCTACCTTCCACCACTGGAGACGTGTGGCCCCAAGAAGAAGAAGCACCCGACCTTCAACCCTGAGCAAATCATGGAGCTCACGATGGCATTCGAGAAACAACGATATCTGAAACCCATGGAGCGTAGGCAGTTAGCGAATCGGTTAGGCATGGAGGCGGACCAGGTAAAAACTTGGTTTCAGAACACGAGAACGAAGCAAAAGCGAAAACTCGCGGAGTCAAAGGAGAGAGAAGCAAAACTTGCTTATCTGAAGACACTTGCCAGTAAGCTGGTGTCGTCAGATCAAATCGAGCAAACGGAATTGCCCAAGAAGACAGTCCCGAGCAGTCGTCGTGGTTATCGAACTTCATCACCGCCTGGTTACCATGGATACAGGATGGCGTCACAACCCAAAGCCACCAGAGGATTTTACGATTACCTACCGCGCCCGGTTTACCAGCAGTGCCCTGGGTACGAGTGCTGTCCTGAGTGTTCATGCCGTGGAATGACGTCACAGCCGCTACTAAAATTCCCGCCAAAAGTGCGCGCGTTGCGCCAGTAAAGAGGTTTGTCCATACTAAAATATGACAGGGAGTATTTACTATGATTATATAAGGATAGGTAAGGATATATTATTTAAAAAAAATTTGTCAGCAAAGGGCTACCAGCTGGCAAAGTTTCCAGCATTGTGTATTTTCTTGCAGATAGCTCAGAGTGCAAACACTCATCGCCGACATGTCACAGTGTTCCGAACACATTCACGTCAACGGACAAAAGTAAAGATATTGTGGCGAAGGAAATTTCAGGTAATATGAGTAAGTATGGGGAAAGTTTTTTCTTGCAGTTTGTGCCTTTTCTTGCAGATAGTTCAGAATACATGCCCTCGTCACCGATGTCAAAGCGTTCAGAATTCACCTCAACGGACAAAAGTAAATATATTGCGCCGAAACAAATTTCAGGTAAAATGAGTAAGTATGGGGAAAGTTTTCTTGCAGTTTGTGCCTTTCCCTGCAGATAGCTCAGAATACATGCCCTCGCCGCCGATGTCAAAGCGTTCCGAATTCACCTCAACGGACAAATGTAATAATAAATTGTGCAGAAGCATACTTCAATGAAATGTCAGAGTAAGTATGGGGAATGCTTTTCTTGTAGTTTGTTTTTTTCTTGCAGATAGCTCAGAGCGCAAACCCCGATGTCAAGCATTCCGAACCCATTCAACTCAAAGGACAAACCCAGAAGACGTGAAGAAGCGACGCCCGCGATGAGATGCATACTGAAGCTCACGAAACGAAACCCGATAAGAACAGAGTGCTGCATTTAGGACTTCAAAAGGCATTTATTTGAGTTCAACCTGCATGGGAGACGCTAAAGAAAATATATGAAGCTAATTCAGTGAAACTTGAATGAAATGAGATAGGTAAGTATGCAGTAAAGCTTTGTTTTATGTAGTTTGTATTTTTTCTTGCAGAAAACCCGGTGTACAAGCCCTTGGCAGCAAATTCAAAGCATTCCGAAGTCACCTCCACCGGTAGATCCAAAGGACCGACATCTTAGAAGGACGGCGTGAAGACGCAAAGAAGCGACACCCTTAATTAATCTACATATTATTGTCTAACAGAACGAAAACCGATGTGAACAGTGTACTGTATTTAAGACTTTAAAAGCCGTGTTTAGTTCAGGCTGTGAGGAAGATGTACGATGAAAAATTATACGAGGCTACATGCAAATTATTATAGAAGTGTAAATATTCAGAAGCAAGTATAAGCCAATATTCATTAAAGCGTAAATTCGACAAAATAATTTGATGTTCGTCCATTTTTGTTGGTAGTTTCTCAGAATGCGCGCTCTATGATGCCCGCACGAAGCTACGCTGTTTCATTTCTTCTTCTCCGAAGAAAAATCTGTATCCAAGGTGTCAAGTGTAAAAAAGTCACTGGGCTTCCTGTGGAAACTTAACATTAGTGGCTGGAAAACCTCATTAGCGTCATTTAGTTCATTGGTTAATTAGCACAGTCGAATTTATAATTTACATGTAATTAGCACATCATAGAAGAAACAGAGAGTGTCAACCTCACCACACTCCCTTCATTTGTCATAAAAGGACGGAGAAAGAAAAAGGTAGAAAATTTAAGTTGAGAGCCTTTTAGAGGTTCGCGTCTTTCGGCGCAAAAATGCCTAACACCGGTCAAATCAAGGGTCAGGCTTTCAAGTGCGATAGATGCCGAAAAGACTTCAAGAATGTTTGGCTTCCAACAAGCACTTGCTGCAAAGTTCGAATGCGCGAGCTCGGATCGTCAACTGCAGTCTACACTTCGCAATACTCAAGGCATTTCTCGCTTAAAACAGACGGCAAAACATCTACTGAAAGTTCCAAACCCTCAAGCTCTTCTCCAAAGTCAAGGAAAAGAAGTGACGCGAGTGGAAGAATGCAGCATCTTGATCCGAGATTCAGATATGTAAACTCGCTAGCGCCTTTTTCGACTCTCGGAAAACCAACATGTGGCTTTTACTTCTCGCGCATAACAGACAACAAAAAAAGGCAAACTGGAATTCCGCCATCAGATCTTGTGGCTTGGAGGTCAAACATCTCGTGATATTTAACTGAGAAGAGAGGTATATCAAGATATTGACAAGTGTGAAGGAAAACAAGGGACTCTACAGCACAGGGTTTTATGGTATTCGATCTCGTTGCTACGGGAATTACGAGGTCTTAAAGTAAACGAAACCCATTTTGATTTACGTGAACTTGTTATCTTTAAGAGCATGATACAACAGCTGAGTGAATTTAAAAATGCCAAAAATAATGCAGCAAATTCTATCTGAAATAATACAGAACACTGAAAATCGTGTGGACTCGAGCTTCAAGCTCTTCCGATCTCAGTGAACTTTGATTAAATAACTTTTCTGAGACAAAGGAATGTAAATTCTGTTATGGCCAAATTAAATCTTGTGTGTATTGTTGATTGTTCGATGTAATCTTCGGTAAATATCAACTACGGAAAACAAAATCGAACTATGTGTGTCCTATGCAGTGATATTAAAGCGGGTTAATGATTACAACATTTCCTTAGCTACATTTAATTCTCGAATGTTGACTTGAAAAGAGCAGGTGGTTTTTTTTTAAATAAAATATTTTTTCGTGGACAACAAACATCTAAATAGAAATAAACTGAAGTTACGTCCCGACAAAAACGAAATGTGCCTTTTTCAAACATGGAATGAGCTGGGAGATCCACAACAATATTTGTCTTCTCTTTTTGAGAAATAAGTCTGTGACTTCCACGGCGAAAGGACAACAATGAGCCATTTCACATGTACATAAATTTATATGAAAAACTTTTTACAAGGTTTTTCTTTTCTACACGTAAGAAGGATAAGTAAAGTTCACCTTAGCCTGCAAAAAATACCGCTACAACGCAGTCTAAACACACTTATTCCTTTATCAACCAGGGGTAGCCAGGGGGTGGGGGACCTGGGCTGTCTGTGGCCTATTCCTTTTTAGTATAAACCAACTAATGGTCTATTACAAATCCTGCATTCTGATTGGCTGAGCTACTAATGGTCTATTAGTGATAGACCGTGCCTGGCAAAACCACCACCTTTCTTTGCAAGAAAACTTGATTTTTTCAACATAAAATAATGGAATTCATTGCCAAATCCGACCAACTAGTTGGTTTATACTAAAACAATTAGACCTCTCGTCCTCATGTGCTATGATATCAATAGACCATTCGGCCTTCGGCCTCATGGTCTATTCATCATAGCACATTCGGCCTCGAGGTCTAATTGTTAATTAGAAGAAAAATGCAGTAAACATGCAGCTGTTTCAGGTAACACGCGACCCAGCGTGTTCAAAACATCGAGAGAGCTTTTGGCAGTTGGGTTTTCCTGTGTAGTCAATCCAACCAAGTGAGCCAATCAGATCCTTGCCTAGTTTCGCCTAGTGCAGTGAATTGGCTTCTGTCGCGACATGTCTCGCAAGGGAAGCCAATCGAATGCACTGAGTAAGGATATGATTGGCTCACACGGACACGGATTGCATTGATGGACAGCACAGAAAACCCAACTGTCGCGTGTTATACCTGAAACAGCTGTAAGAAAAAAAAAATCGGAAAGCTGGAAAGGAGCACCTGGCTACACCCATGTCAACTATGAAAGAGAATCACTCTATTAACAAGCGCCAGAAAGGCTAGTTTTAGACGTCGAACTTAATTCTTGTCGCACTAAATGTCAATTTCCCATTGTTTAGTTAGTTAGAGCTATTGTCTTGAGCTCATTTGCATTAGGAACGGCACTATCTGCCGTGCCAACGCCGTGCTACTGCCGTGCTAAATTAAAATTTTGAATCCTTCCAGCGCTTTTAAAATCAGGGCTGAGATCTTCTCAATTCGCCAGACATGCTATACTAACCTCATAAAATCACTCCTATCGAAATTACTTGTTTTTACTGGCTAATGAACCTAATCTATTTAGCGCGACAGAATTACGTTCGACGTTTAAAACTGGCCTAAGTGAGTTGAAACATGCAACACACATACATTGCTTTAGTGCCGAGCTGCGGAATATTCGCAGAATAAACAATTGAACAGATTTTTAAAATAATGTTGTTGAAAGGCTTCAAGTTGTTAGATGTTATTATATTATCACTTACCACTTTTGCTCTACTTTGAAAAATGAGATATTATGAAGAAAACCTGCTTGGGCTAGCAGTCGAGAGTTCATTATTGACCAAATATGGTCATAAACTCGATACAAATAATCCACAGCTTGGTTAACCGTTACATGTTTCAACTAAGTTATATGTTTCTGCAAGCACTCAGTAACAGTTTCCTTTGCATAATAAGGCTCAGCTAGAATACAATGGTACAAAATGTACTCAAACGCTCATTGGAGGTGGCCTATTCCAAAAAAAAAGATTTTTTGGACACAACAACTGCTGAAATTAGAAGCAAACCCCTGAGGAAAATCCAGAATGAATGCCTTCTGGAAATTTTGGGGCAACAAGAAAGGCCCTGTGGAAATTCCAGGGTTAAATACAAAAATCCAGATATCAAATGGAACAGTCCATTACCATCACATTGCTTTTGTGACCTGCCATGCTACAATGTAGATGTATGTGCAAAACGCTTGCTACTCTGAACTATATGTAGCTCAAAAAGAATTAGTCAACCTAATGCATTTGAACTTGAACTTGGAAGTGTGACAGTTATGTGGGTATTAATCAAGCTTGGTTCACATTACTGTAACAACCTGTTGCAGTTACAAAGTGTGTGTGTTATAATGTTGCTACTCAGTCACACATGTATACCAGGCTTTAAATACAGATGCATGATTCTTTTTGTGCCATGAGGAACTTGGTTTTTCCAATGGATGGGTTTCTGCAAAAATTCCGATTTCAATTGGGAAAATACACCCCTTTCCAAAAATGGAAAAGCTCTCCACCTCTCTTGAAAATAATTTACGAAGGAACAACTACAATTTTTTTTACAGCCAAATTCATAGCATCGCAGGGATCTGTGCTTTGTTTTTGGCAATGCTGTGCTGTCAATCTATACTCTTGGAGGCAAGGATATGCAATTACAACAATCACGAATCACATGTCTAAGAAAGTTCAAACAATCCAGGATTGTCATGTCCTATTTCCTTTCTATAACTCACTTTGGCTTTTCATAGACAGCACAGACTTGCTAAATTCTTTAGATTTTCGCTTTTACAACAAATTCAACTGCAAATGATCATACAATGACCCATATTCAGAGATGCCGACCCGATTGAATAGCAAAGTGGAAGACTTTAGCGGAAATACAACAACTGTATGAGAACAGCCCATCAAAATGTGGGAGAAATACAGTAAATGAATGAAAATAATGAAAAAAACAGGAGATCAGGCTAAAATATGTGAGTCTCTTGCAAAATGTGAGAGTTGGCATCTCTGCACATGGGACTTGTGTCTGTTTCTATTTTCTAATAGCAAATAATACACTTCTAACATTTCTCCTGGATTCATGCACTTCCTTCACCTTTGAATTCTTCTTCGCTTCACACTTCTTTGTAGTCTCCTGGTAATGTTTTCTTAGTAAAAAAAAGTTTGTACTTGCAGTTTAGCCATGTTACTGGACGTAGATTTTAGTGCTGGATATTTTTAGCTTGGTGTTGCATTCATGAGTAGAGTGATATTGTCTCCCTTTATTAAGATCCTTCCTGGAACGAAAGAGATAACAAATCTTAGAGAAATTCAGGACATGGAACTACTGTGCATCAGCAGTTTACTTTATCCAAATGCTGTCTGTAAGGTCCTCCAACCTCTAGTCCAGCGGTTGTGTACCATACAGCTGTTTGCATTTGACTATTACGTTCAAAGTTAAGATCAAGCCCTGGAAAGGTATCGCTTATTAAGGTGGCTCCCGAGTATTTATTGCAGAAATAGACCTCAACTTCTAGCGTATGTTTGACCCTGAAAAAATCTTCCGATTTCCATAATTGTTTTCACAGAACTTTAGCAACCTCTGCACCCAAAACGGTTGATCACGTGGTACATAAGCAACCCATCACGTGGTACAAAAAAGTTGATCACCCGATCAATTTTAGACAGCTGCCGGCGGGCAGAAAAATCGAGAGGTGTAACGGTCTACTGGGAAGAGTAGTAAGAGCATTCACGCTCGAATTTTCAAGTTATAACAATTATTCTAAAAACACCTCCTTTGGAAAATTTAAAATACCCAAGACAGACGAGCTTAATATATCAAATGAACTACACCATTTGGTAGTGCAGAGGTTGCTTAAGCTCTGTGAGAACAATTATGGAAATCGGAAGATTTTTTCAGGGTCAAACGTACGCTAGAAGTTGAGGTCTATTTCTGAAATAAATACTCGGGAGCCACCTTAAGTAAACACTTTAGTGCACAGCATTCGTGGAAAGCAGCTTTTAATCATAGTTTGTAATTATAGTTAAAGTAGTTAGGATTAAAGTATAGTTAGTTTCTCTTTTATAATAAATAATAATTGTAACTCTTAGCTGATGAATTGTCCATGGGTAAATAAGCTTTTAATCTGGGGCATGTGTTTTGACCTGCTCCCTAAAGATGATCTATTCTCCCTAGTGGTCTACGCTCGGATGCAAACAGCTGAATTTGGTTGCTTTGAATTCCATCACAATTATGAGAAGATCCATCGTAAAGTAAAATACTAACAGGGCTCAGAATTAAAAGAAATCAACAAACATGTTGATTTCAATTTAGCCTCCCACATTTGACCAAGTTTTCATACATTTTCACTAAACTCAGCCCCCCCTGCCATCCTTGTTAGTTACATACACTTTCTCACCTAATGGTCTCCTGTTCTTGGTTTTGAGGTGAACTTCTTCTGCGTCATCCAGGACTAGATTCATGTACTCATCAAATCCCTTAAACAAAATTAAGAATTTTCAAAGAAAAGTTACCTTTGTGCAATAACATAGTTTGCCTCAGTGCATCTCAACTAGAATACAGCTAAGCAACAGTAGTTAAGGTAACTCAAGGCATTGTTTTGTTGATCTGATTTCAACTTTCTCATGAGCTAGGTACAGTAGATAACAACACACAATTTTACCAAGATAGTCCACAGCAGTCCTAAGGATCTTTGAAAATTATTTCCTTTTGTTTCCCCAACTTATCAGTTATTGCTGTTACTACAGACAATACAGTCGAAGCTCTCTGTGCGACCGCTCTCGTAAGCGACCAACTCCCATAAAGACCATTTTCCTGAAACCCTGTTTGAAATGTCACATAAACTTATTTCAAGCTCTTGTAAGCTAAAGAGATCTTGTAAATAGATTTCTCTATAGAGTATTATTATAGTCTACCTGAAGGATCTACCGTGCATACATAAAGCTTTTACTTACTTACTTACTTACTTACCGCCTTATCAATGCGACCAGCTCCGTTAGCGACCACAATTTCAAATCACCAGCAGAGATTTTCTATTGTTTTTAAGCTCTCGTAGGCGACCACAATACTTTTTGTCTTTAAAACATCAGTCATCACCTCATAAATATCTAAACTGATACAAGCTGCACCGGTGAAATGCTATTTTCTATCTACATTTGCGGTTATCTATTCTTAATTAAAGTCGGAAAAATAAATTAAACTATTTTAAGCATTAGTATCACATGAAATTTTCTAGATTTATTATACTACTAAGCTCTCGTAAGCAACCAACACCTATTTTTCAAGTAGGAAGCCACTTGGTGGTCGCTTACGAGAGCCGTTCTTGTAAGCGACCAGCTCCATTAACGACTGCAATTTTCAGTTCCCGAGGTGGTTGCTTACGAGAGCTCCGACTGTAGCTGAAATCTAAAAAAATTGCTAAAGGAAGTGATGACTTCCAAGGTTGAAAACCAATTGCTTTACTTACAATGATGTGTCCTTCAATTCTCATATTGACCTGCTCGTAAAGCCAAATCTGGACTCTTGACCTCTGCAATTTAAGTATGATTAGAATGTCAAAAACTTAAGCTGATTTTGAAACTTTGTCACAACATTCCTTCACAACATTATGAACCGTCCTTGACAACATGCTTTTTGAGACACAAAACTATTGCCATTCCACACTCAACTGAATAGGGCAGTAAATACTTACATTTTGAAGATACCTAAAAATAAGGTTCTGAAATACAAGTCAAGGAATAGGATAATCGCACTTATGAACATCATATTTCTTTCAGGTTTGAAAATAATCTAAACATTGAGTTTTAAGAAGAAGGACTGCTCAAGTTTGGAAAAGAGCACCATTATATTAATGTAATGCAGCAAAATGAAGTTGGCACCCAGACAAACATAAGGAAAACTTGAATGTCTTTCAAAATGCCTAATTTTCACTCGATTTTCCAGACATCAAGGACATATAAAATAAACTAACATGCATATCAATAAGTGGTAATCAACGGTATAAAAAGGCAAGTAAAATTATCAAAAATTATCTCGGACTACACGTGCTCGAATGCCGAAGCGTTTGCTTTGACAATCACCCATCGAAACGTTAAAAAATCAGACAAAAGGATACAATAGGTTGAACCATAACTTTCTGAACTTTCTGCCCTTTGTATGCCGCCATATTTTTTCCTTCTTCTTCTTAAAGATACGAATTTGTTGTTAGGATTGAGCCGCTTTCTTCTTTAGAAGTTTCAAAATGGCGACTACAATTCGCAAGGCATTGTGGGGAAACGTTTCCTTACGTTTTGCGATCGAAAAGCATGCTGGGTACTTTGTTATGGCAACACACGGGTTTTGCGAGGGTTTATGGGTAATGCGAGTCTTTTGGGTCAGCGGAACTTTCTATTCCTAAAGTAGTTGAAAGTAGTCATGACAACAAGAAATATATACTGTCCGCCATTTTGTTTTGAAAACGACGTTTATTATCTGCACGGAAGTCGACATTTTTTGTAGTAAATATGCCTGCTGAAGCGAAATCAGGGGTCCTATCGTCTCCTGCTATATGTATAGAGACGACTTTGGCTCTTATAAAGCCTGATGCTGTTCATAAAAGCGACGAAATTGAGGAAATTATCTTGCAACATGGGTTCACAATTTTACAGGTAAAAAACTTTCTCTTTTTACACAAATTCCTTTTTGTCACTTTTCGATGGGAAGCTAGATTTATTTCACCTTACATTTTATCTTTTTGAAAATATCTAGAAAAGAAGAGTTAATCTTACTCCAGAACAAACAAGTGACTTTTACGCTGAGCACTATGGCAAGATGTTTTTCCCCAGTCTGGTGGCGTACATGAGTAGTGGGCCAATCATGGCTCTTTTATTGGCAAGAGAAAATGCAATTTCTTACTGGAGGCAGCTTATAGGGCCCACAAATACACAGAAAGCAAGAGACCAAGCACCAGAAAGGTGAGCAACATGGTTTTAATGGCACATGCATATGTGGTTCCAGATATTATCCATACCCCCCTACGGAAGGGCATTGCAAATTCCGGAGGGGTGGGGGAGTCAATTTACCTGATCATTTCCATACAAATACTGTATTTTTCCTTGGAAATTCCAGAGGGGTGGGGGGGTCACTTTTCAACACCTTTCCGTGGTGGGGGTATGGATATTTTCTGGAACCACACAATACCCGAGTATGTAAGCTGCATAGGTAGGGCCAAAGGCTAACTTGTATTGTGTGATTCCAACTTATAGTTTCTGTTCTTGCTTCCTGTGATAGTTTACGAGCTATATATGGTACAGACAGTACACGGAATGCACTACATGGCAGTGATGGGACAACAAGTGCTGAAAGGGAGATACATTTCTTCTTCCCTGATAGTAAGTGAAGCGACAATGATAATTTACTGGTAATGTAATGTGGTTTGCAGAATAGGTTGGTGCTAGGAAGGACATCCAACCATAAAACCTTTGCTTACATACAAAATCACCATAGTTTTCAGCTTGGTCACACCTTTTAGGTGTATAAAATGTTAACGAGGTAGTGAGCAAGTGAGAACATATTCCACCTTCAGATATCTTTCTCAAAGTCCCAGAAATGAGGTCCCTTCAGCAAGAGAACTTGAAACTCAGAAAGGTCACTTATCCCAGGGTTTAGTTTTCTAGTATCCAGTTCAAGCTAAAAAAAAAAAAAACGACTGAAAGGCATCTTAGAAAACATGTGACCCTACCCAAATTTCTGGATATACACCCAGCTATTTAAGATTTAATGAATACTTTTTGTTTGCAGCTGTAGTAGAACCTGTGTCATCTGGACAAGCTGCCAAAGACTACCTGACCAAAACTGTTAACCCAACACTCCTAAAAGGACTGACTGAGCTATGCAAGAAAAAGCCTGCAGATCCAGTTGTAAGTATTTTAATTAACAAAATCTTACCTGTTTGATGTTGGTTATACTCCTGGTGCATTAGATGGGAAGTAGCAAGCTTTCCCACCAACTTTAAAGGGGCTCTCGCATGCTTGCTGGCTACCTCTCTGACAAGAAAATAGCTCAAATCGCAATCCAATTCCATCCTCTTGATAACAGGTCAAAACAACCTAGAATTGCATTTTTCTAACACTTGAAACGTTTTCCTATTACTCTGGAGGATTATTTTGATTACTACGGGCAAATGTATGTGTGTTTTCACGGTTACAATTTTACTTATTTTATGTCCATGGTGGAAGAATATTAAGCATGCGAGAGGCCCTTTAAGAGCAAAGAAACCCAAGGAAAGTGACAGGACTCCATATACAAAAGTGGGGATAAGTTTTAAATAGGAGGGGAACTTTGCTTCTCAAGGTCCTGAAAAAATCACACAATTTTTAGTCACGTTTTGGAAGTCAGTGTTAGTCGTTTTTTCTCAGACTGTAACATGATTTGGTGTGTAGGGAGATGACAGCTTTTATTCAGGCTAATTAATAATCAGATTGTTTCTTTGTATTTTTTCAGCTCTGGCTAGCAGACTGGCTAATTGAGAATAATCCCAATAAGCCACGTATTAATGAGGAAGCATATATGGTCGAAGAGCCGCAAGACTAACGCAAAATATCAATCCAAACATTGCTTGTGGCTTAGCTAAAGAGTATTATATTTGATGTACATAGAACATTTTTCTGTAGTAGTGTATGCTCAGTGAAATATGGTTTTGTAAAGTAGTCTTTGATGTTGATGTAAAATATCAGGGTTGGATGTTGTCAAAAATTGAAAACTGTCTCTAGAATGTTCCATGTTTTATTAAGTGCTATGTAATCACTCGGGCTTCACAAGCACTCATCTATGTGACACAACATGGGCAGCAGAACTTGGGGGGGGGGGGGTGCACTAGCCCCCACAATAAGTTGTTCTATGGCTAACAACAAACTCAGTAACTTCTTAGTAAACGTCTCTGATATTTTGGTACCGTGGCCCCCCATGTTTTTTGCTTCTGTTGCCTATGCATGAAGGATGTTGCTTTGATAGAATATTTATTGTTTACCACCTCCCATTGAAAAAATGTACACAACCTTAGTAGGTGGTCAAAATACTTTTTTTATTTGAATGCAAATAGGTATAATAAATTACTTTTTAATCATCAAATAAATATAGTTGGATTCTATCAATTCTTTCTTTTTTCAATATGAAGCAGATAGCAGGATTTTATGAAAAATAATTAGTTTTATAGAATGATAAATTCATCACATGACAAGTGAATTCCACAGCAAATTCCACATGAAAATTGATATCACATGAGTCACGAAGCGACAAATAAAATTTAAGTGATGAATTGTTCTTGAATCCCATAGCAAAGACTTGATATTTTAGTGAAATGATTCGAGCGCAGGTGTAAGCTGTGTTTTTATCGAATTCAGCTTTCAGTCATTGAATTCCACGTTAATTAGAAACCTAATATATGGCAAACTTTCTAACACCATCCACAAATCGCCTGCAAGCAGGCCTGTATCTAACACAAGGGCAGGGACAACAACCCCAATGATTTCAAAAATCTGGAGACAACCTTGAAATTTTTACATGACCCAGGCTGGCCTGGTTATAACCGGGCTAAACTTTTTTTCTGAGGAAAATTGAACAAAAGACATCTTCCGTTTAACCAGGCTCATAAACAGGCCCTATAGACTTTCCTTGTCCATTTCTCGCTCTCTGAAAATTGCACAAAATCCGAAAAATCACAGAGGACCATTCTCGAACCAAGTGGTGACAGCCACTGACGCATGCGCGAGAATTAATACAGAGCCACAGAGAGAAAGACCTTTCAGCGCATGCCTACAGGGGAGGCTCACCACCTGGGTCATTCTCGTACCCAGAGCTCCTTGGCTTGCACTTCGCAGGGGAGGCTCTGATGGCGGCCATTTGAGGGCCCTCGCTGATTGGCTGATTTTGAACGTTGGAGCATGCGCTGAAAGGTCTTCTCTCTGCGGCTCTGTATTAAATCTCGCGCATGCGTCAGTGGCTGTCACCAGAGCCTCCCCTGCGAGGAAAAGAGCCGGGGAGCTCTGGGTTCGAGAATGCACCTGGGTGCGAGAATGACAGAAGATGACTTGGGGTAAGTGTTAGAATGAAGATGATACAAAACATCCACAAAAATCTTAATATGTATTTCTCTTATTAGTAAATAAGCTCTTATGTTCAAATTTGTACATTGTGATCATACAATCAGCAATACTTCACTACACTGGACTCCCACGTATAGCTATAATATGTTCTCTCTATTTACAGTAGCTATATAGCTAAGGCTATGGATGCAACATTGTTAATTAAATACGGGCATACTCAGCTATGCAGGGAACGAGGGGTGTCCAAAAACGGCTCGAGCACCTCGCGAAGCCAACGTGGGACCTTGAAATACAAAATAAATAAACAATAGTAAATATTTTGAATTAGGCCTTCTAGGGATGTAGCTGATAATATCCAGTGCTGTGAAACGCTTTGAGGCTTTAGTGTGAGAAAAAAGCGGAGCTCCTTAGAGCGGAGCACCATATGTATCGCAGTAAGAATACAATAGCTCAAA
The DNA here is from genome assembly GCA_033964015.1 of Scolanthus callimorphus. Taxonomy (NCBI): domain Eukaryota; kingdom Metazoa; phylum Cnidaria; class Anthozoa; order Actiniaria; family Edwardsiidae; genus Scolanthus; species Scolanthus callimorphus. The sequence continues at coordinate 29,414,393 of CM066912.1, read as the reverse complement.
GTAGAACTCAGGTATAACGATCGACTTCATTTTTCATGGTTCAGCGGTATTCCCATTTGGGTATCGTTGGCGCGTCCGTGTCTGCGCGCCCCCACACAGGTAAACCAAGACCCCAACACAGAAAAATATGTAACCGGGAGCTCCGCTTTTAGCCAGTGGCTAAGTCTATATTAATCCTACCTGATCACGGTGAATCTTGTAGGCAGTGAACTCGTTAAGATACGCCACGCAACCAAGGAAGATGAAAACCAGAAGGACCATGGCGATGGTAAAACGGAACATAGTCAGGCATACACGTGTACACAGACTACGCCTTTTCGGCCTGTAAGGAAAAAATAGTCATTGCTTGTGAGTGAGTGACAGAACATATGTGAGTGAGTGATAGAGTCGAAAGTAAACCTGACATGCGTTAAGTCAGAGTTTGTATTGGTCGAGAGGAGTCTGACTTACTTCGACTCCTGATTGGTTTGTTGTTGAATGGTTTCCACTCCTGATTGGCTAGTGGTTTTGTATTGCGTTTAGTTTTCGACACTCATCTGAAATCGGCTCGAACTCCGGACCCAAACTTGGCCCAGTTTACACTGAGGCAAACCATCATGGCTAGGCAATTATAACAAGCTGTCTGGCCCGTTTGCCGTGATGGCTTGCGCCACGACCGCAATCCTGATAAAATCTTGTGTTGTGTTTATATACCGGGATCCCGTTTCCAGCAGCCTACAATCTTACTAACCGGCCCTGGAAGGGGTATCATACCTTTGTTCAATTCTCTCAGATGTAGATTCCATCTCGCCCACACCATAATCCTCCTCATCCTCGTTGTGAGTGTTTCCTTCTCCATCCTCCTCACCCTGGGTGGCCTCTATCAGCCCTTGCTCGCCTTCCTCTGCTTGTCCCTGACTCCCCTCGTCTGGTGCTTGCAGCAGGGTACCCGCGTCAATGGTACGACGACGGAAATTGTGTAGGACTTCTTTAGCACGCACGGAGGTGTTGTGGATTGCCATCATAAAGTTGGCGAGGCTATTTTGCCGCGTGTCTTCCGAGGTGGACTAGATTAATGAACAAATAGAGCAAATTTCAAACGACTGCGGTATTTCGTGTGGTGTTTGGAAAGATAAATGTTTCTGCTAGTACAATAAAGTCTGAGAAAAGGTAGCAACTAACCGTTCTCTCTGTTCTCTCTGTTTCCTGATCAAGACCATAGCCACCTGAAGTTTAATAATCAGACAAATAAGACTGAAGATTAAATAAAAATAAATAAATGTATGTGCTTATATAGCGCTTGATTCCATAGGCTCTAAGTGCTTTACACGTTGCTTTACAAGATCTGGACTGCAGTTTTACAGTGCAGTTTACAATCATGAGTGGGGTTACATATCATATATTGTAGGGAGTTCTGTCACTGAGCAAGCCCAGTGGTTCTTTAACGTCCCTCATGATCCGCTTTGGTGAAGTGTATTGAGAGACGGGACCTCGGTTTATTGCCTCATCCGAAAGACAAAGCTGCAATGGTCCCTTGGTTGACAGATCCGCCTTTGGATCCAGCCTCAGCGTATACTTACGTATACAGGCATTTTCATGCAATTTCTTCGACGTTTTACCCTATACAAGATTTACTAGCGAACACCGCTTTCCACGACAAAGATAAACTCAGCCTCGAAATACATACAGAAGCGTACAAATTTGTACTCAGTTGTTTGAATGTTTGCTAATTGAAACTTGAAAATGGCTTAAAGTGAGAAAGAATCATTGATATATAGATTTAGCCACTGGCTAAAAGCGGAGCTCCTGGTTATAAAATTTTATGTGCGAATGAAAGGGATTCCCATGTGTACATGGTTTACATGGTTGCTTTAGAGTCTTCCCCTCACGAGATATTAATTTTTCAAGCATAGATGACGTCATCGATGACGTCACATCACGTGACCACCTCATTTCGCTCATCTGGTGACCTAGACTACACTACCCAAGTGTGGTTGCTTTAGAGTCTTCCCTTCACGAGATATTGATTTTTCAAGCATAGATGACGTCATCGATGACGTCACATCACGTGACCACTTCATTTCGCTCATCTGGTGACCTGGATTGCATTACCCAAGTTTGGTTGGTTTAGAGTCTTCCTTTCATGAGATATTCATTTTTCAAGCATTGATGACGTCATCGATGACGTCATATCACGTGACCACCTCGTTTCGCTCATCTGGTGGCCTAGACTACACTACCCAAGTTTTGTTGTCTTAGAGTCTTCCCTTCACAAGATATTGATTTTTCAAGCATAGATGACGTCATCGATGACGTCATATCACGTGACCACCTCATTTCGCTCATCTGGTGGCCTAGACTACACTACCCAAGTTTGGTTGTTTTAGAGTCTTCCCTTCACGAGATATTGATTTTTCAAGCATAGATGACGTCATCGATGACGTCACATCACGTGTCCGTGTTACAGCACCCCCCTTGAAACATAGACAAAATATCCCAAGTATGGTTGTCTTAGCATGTTCCCTTGAGGAGATATATTTTTTTCTTTGCATACCACAGGGTTCCCATGTGTACACGGACGGACGGACGACGGACGACGGACGGACGGACGGACGGCGTACGCTATAGGTTTAATACCAGAAAAATAAAGAAAAAATAATATCTCCCGAAGGGTAGCTTCTATAGAAGCCAAACTTTGACAAAGTTTCAAAGACCATAAGAGGAACTCTACACCAAAGTCACGTGCCCTTACGTCATCAATGACGTCATCAAAATGATCCATAATGCCCGTGACGTTCAAAAATCAACTCGATAGTATACTATACGTTTTTCCCTTAGGTATGGTGCTCCGCTTGCGCGGGCCTTCTGCCCGCGCAGGAGCTCCGCTATTATACTTACGTAAGCTGCTAGGCCCATTTACAGTCGAGTGGACAACGGCCGTGTCTGAATCTTCAGATTGCAGGAACTCTTTTTTCCTAAATTTTAAAGACAAATCATTTCATCAGAGCATTAAGCGATGAATAGTTTATTTCTTCAATTTGATACAAAATATTTTTTAGGGAGCTTCACGCACGCGGATTCACGACGCTTTTGTTCTTTAACAACATTTTACCATGGCCTTAGATGTGTTCTAAAAAACCGTGTTGGGGATTTTTTAATTTTTAAAAAGAGCCGATTTTAGAGTGTGTCCGCTACGTTTTTTTTATAAAAAAATGTAAATGACTTTTTCGGTGCCGTACTTTCCGTGGATTGTTTTAAAGCAGGGTTCTACGCCTAGACAATTTAAGAAATCCAGGAGTTACAAGGAGATTTCTCAGCACTTTTCCAGGATATTTCCAGGAATTTTTCATAAATCAGACTCGCCTTCGAAACGTTTTTGCTCCTCTTTAAACAGTTTTTTAAATAGCATTTTTCGTGGCCAGCATTAACAGGTATTGAAAGCGGAGTAGTTACTTCAATGAAGCATGTCTTTTTGATACTTCGTGGGCTTTGATTTTACTATCCCTTCTTACGACGATTTACTATCGCTTGTACAACAAAATACCTTTTTTAATGAGTTTGGGGCAAATTTCCAGGATATTCAAGGACTTTCCAGGACAGGAAATAAAACAAAGGAGTTCCCAGGGGGCGTACGAAAGAACAAAAAGGACTCTTCCTGAAAACGGGAGTTTCTCAAATCAAATCATGTGTGATTTGAAACTCCAAGCGGAAAACAATGATTTTGTCTAAAACCATACGTGGTTTCATACTGTGGGATCTTACCTGAATTCCTTGAGATCTTCTTGTGCTCGCTCCAGATGTCTGATAACGTTTTCGGCGTGACAAATCATCACCTCAAGACCAGATGCCATGCGCGCTTCCTGGAATCATTACATTCATTAAGTCATTCATCTTACACTTTTACATCTATATAGAAATAGGCCAGTTTCGAATTCTCTAATCTACCGCTGAATAGGCATCAACGGCGCATAAATACAGTGGGCCTCGATTTGAACCCGAAAGTTGCGAATACCAACGAGTCCAAAAAGTTTTGTCTATTGTCTCCATTCAAGCTTCATCAGTTTCTCGTCGGTATTCACAACTTTTTCTACTTCAAACTGAGGCTCCCACTGTATTTATGCTCCGTCGATGCCTATTCAGCGGTAGATTAGAGAATTCGAAACCGGACTATTGCCTAAAAAATTATCGTGGTTAATATTAATACATTTTAATGTTAAAATATACAATCTTCGTTCACTGTCTAAAATCCGCTTGCCTCATTGGCAAAATAAAGGCTCATCGAAACTCTCGCGCTTTTCTAAGCGACAACGATATTCGTCATCAAAGTGGTCGAAATATCAGAAAAACAAAGAAACCATGCAGCCCATTTCGCTCAATAATCCGTGAACACTAAAACGTACCTGTTGAACGCTTCCGTGCTGTTGAGCTAACGTAGAAACCCTCTGACAAGAGCTCCGTAGAACCTCCATCTGGGATCCTAACGCCGTAGCAACGTGCTAAATAATAAAAAACAAGGTAAGCTCGGAAAAACTGTTTCGTTTTCATCACCCTATATACCTATTTCAAAAACGATTGCACCGTCGTAACTGTTCGTTGCAACCCGCGATGAGTCATGGGAGAAATTAAGTGCGAAATTCTCGAGTTTACAAGTTGCAAGATTTCTCGCTAGCGATCTATTATTATAGTTATATGTGCTATACGTAAGACTAGTTTTATTTCAATAACCAATAGAGCGGATTTCAGATGACTGTCAAGACTTGTTATGTAATTGCAATGGCTTTGCGTTCTCATTGGCTACTCATTTTTTTCTCAGCCAATCAAATTGGGAAGTAAATACAATTGTGTAATCACTTAGTAATTGATTCGGCTTGCAATTGGCTGAGAAAAAAAGCCATTTAGGAGCAAGTCGTGATTTCTCTTGATTCTGATTGGCTAGTGATTGCTCAATTGCAATTGTTTTGACGATGGTCATGTGAAATCCGCTCTATTCACTATTGGTTCTCGTTAATCTAGTTGCTCCCACGACGCACTGTGAGCGACAACAGACACAGTTGGGTCAGTGTAATGAGAGTAGGTGTAGTACATTGAGAGAATCTGATACAAGAGAATTGACGAATCATTTCCACCTACAATGAACAAGGTTCGAGACACGACCCATGGGCGGAAAAAATCTCTAGCAGACCACGCAAGGAATCGAAACCAAAACACAGGGATGAGAGGCAACGGCTTAGACCGTTCGAACACCTGTAATTCCTAAACTTCACCCGAGAAGACGAGTCAAGTATAAATCGCGAGGCGAACCTGAAGCTCCTTCGTTCGAATATATCGCTCTTCGTAATCCTGAAATAAGCAGAACCAATATACAACTTTTAGACAGGATTCAAGATGTCACATCAGCATGCATAATTGAGTTAGGCCTACTCGCCGCGAGTTTATGAGAGATAAGGCGAGATAGGGCGAGATAAGGCAAATAAGGGGAAAATGGTCCAAGTGAAAGGCGAGATCAGGAAACATTGTACCAATTAGGAGCTGCGAGATAAGGCGAGATGAGGCGAGATACGGCGAGATAAGGCGAGATAAGGCGAGATAAGGCGAGGCGAGATAAGGCGAGATAAGGCAAATACTAGGGGAAAGTGGTCCAAGTGAAAGGCGAGATCAGGAAACATTGTGCCAATTAGGAGCTGCTAGATAAGGCGAGATAAGATCCCAGAGTAGGACTTGATTTAGTGTCAAAGTAAAGTAATTAGAATAGTTAGAACACAAGAGCAGTCAAGAACACTAGTAAGAGCTATATGACAGTGGAAAGGTTACGGCACGTAACGGTATAGGCCTTTCTCACGTTAATATTGATTAATAATATCTAACAGTTATCAGGAAATGAAACAAGGTATTCAATTCTACACATTCATATGACCAAAACTGCAAAATTTGGTGAAGATTCTATCAAAATACCTTGAGCAAGTTTATCATGTTCTGAAACTCTCTTTCCATTCCACTCTCTGCGACTCGTCGGTTACGCTCCTAAAATAGGACAGACGACAAGGTTGGTGACCAAACAATTTGGTACCCTTTTCAAACTTGATGCCACCTGGCGACCAAAAGTTTTGTTCAGGGGAAGTGTTTTGCACTTGGTCTTCAGTTGGCGACTAGGAAAAAGCCCTGGACAAAAGAATTTTACTTCCTATCAATCCCATAATGCACCAGTTTAGACGCATTGTGGGATTGATAGGGGGTAAAATTCCTTTGTCAGGAGGCCGGCATTTTGAATATGACGTCAGATTTCTCTGACGTTTCAAGTAGAGTGGGAACCCTGTCTTGCTAGGAAGACGGCCTACCCAAACATTCTTCCGTGTAAAGCCGGGGAAATACGAGGCACAGAATTCCTCAACTTGTCGCGTAACATTGTTGCGTTGCAAGTTGATAATCGATGTTGCGCGTTTTTCATCTCGCGCCACAACTTGTCGCGCAACAAAAACATTTGTTGCAGGTTGTGAAAACTTGTTGCGCGAAGTAGAGCGCGGGTCTACTTTGAGACACAAATTCTAGCTTTGTTGCTCGTTTTTCATCAAACACAAAACTTGTCGTGCAACATTTTGCCTACGATTCAAGTTGGTTGGTCAATAGAAATGAAGTGCTAAGGGGCCAAATTCGCCTTGGTCTCGCATGTGTGATCATCAAAACAAAATGTTGCGCGACAAGTTGTGAATTTGATGAAAAACGAGCAACAAACATTAGACTTGCAACGCAGCAATGTTGCGCGACAAGTCGAGGGTTTTTGTGCCTTGTATTTCCCCGGCTTAAAGGCCCGTTTACACTAGCAATTTTTGTCGCGGCGAATTTTCTCGCACGTACGCGTCAACTCAAAATCACTAATGTAAACTATGTGCAACCCGGCGCGATCTGCCGCGATTTTGTTTTCGAAAGTCTTTGTAACTTGATGCGATTTGAAAAAAAAAAGAGAGCACAGAAATCGCACCGGATTTGCATCTCGTTTACACTAGAGAGATGGAATTGCAACTCGCGCGAGAAAAATCGCCGTGACAAATGCAACAAAAATCGCAAGTGTAAACCGGCCTTTACTTTCCTACCTGAATTTCTAGCCGCTTGGCTAACGTCATTTGGTCAGTATTAAAAGCGACGACGAGAGTTCGAAAATGTTTCTGTAATGAAAGAAAACAAACGGCGTTAAAGGGGCTCTCGCACGCTTGCGGGCCGCTTCTCTGACAAGAAAATAGCTCAAATCGCAATCCAATTCCATCCTCTTGATAACAAGTCAAAACAACCTAGAATTGCATTTGTGTACATTTGTGTAACACTTCAAAGGTTTTTCTATTAATCTGGAGGATTATTTTGATTACTACGGGCAATTGTACATGTCTTTTCTCGGTTACAATTTTACTTATTTTATGTCCACGGTGGACGAATATTAAGCGTGCGAGTGCCCCTTTAAATCACCCATAGAACGAAAGATGTATAAGATCAAATGACAGAATACAAGATGTTTCATTAGTAGTACTGCTAGCCTATTTCGTTCCACGCTTCACATGCTAAAAACGTTGAAGGATTTTTGCGATGCTAAAAAAAACATTTCTGGCAAAACGCCAGTTTTTACTCTGGTCTTTGGTCAGAAAAGGTTAACTTTGACATCCCTACAAATTGCAGCCATTTCTATACAGAAATTTAAAAGAAAGAAAACAAAGAAAATGTACTTACCTCTACTTCCTTTTCACTAGGCGCCGGTCTGCAAATAGAGACAATCATAATGTGACAATTTTAGAGGTAACAATCAACAAGAACAACAAATGATCACTTGCTATGCAGAGATTAGGCCTAGGGCATACGTCGAATTAACGTCGTGTCGAATACATTTAAATAGATAATTTATTTTTGAAAGTGTAATGAGTCGGTATCTTTTGAAAAAAAAATGCAATCGACGGGACCCTAATTGACCGATCCCTATTTTGACGATAGCTCCGCCCACTCATAGCAAACAATAGGAAGTTTTCCCTATGGAATTCAAAATGTCCGAGCAACAAACTTGTATATCGAAGATTTTTCAATAATTATTCAGCTTTTCAAGATAAAAATATAAAATCCAAATTGCATGCAACAACTTCTAACAACTCCCTGCAATCGGTGTCTTTTCCGCGCTCTATGCCAAAGATAAAATTTGGCTTGTCCGACGTAGCAACAGTAACTAGGGGTATAACAATGAATGCGGGATCGGTGAATTCGACGTATGCCCTAGGCCTTAGTCTATAAATATACCGGACATGTAGAGAGACCCCATCCACAAAGTTACTACTGTTTAACGAACTGTCCATGTCTTCGCCAGTTTCACTAGTTGATCTAAAGTTGACACCGGGTTTGCGCTTCCAACGACTCGCCGGTCTGGTTCGTCTAGAGTCATCACTGGATTCTCCTGGAACGTCCTCGCGTCCGGTAATTTCCTCTAAGGTCTACACAACGCAAGGGTGTCAACAATCAGCATTGGCATCATATCAAATCGGCTAACGGTGCTTACATCTTGTTGCCACCCAATTCAGGTGATGATTCCTTTTGTTAGTTCTGTGAGTTAAACTCATCGTCTCAGATAAGTTGGGGTAGGTACTGGAGCGCTTGCAAGGTACACCCTCCAAGCAAGCGCTACCCGAGAATGGAGGCAAGCACGAGTTTCTAGCTGAACTGGAAGTGCAACCAGGCCAAAGGCACACGAAGTGATGGGGGGTCCCAACGCGCCCAACAGGGGCAGATTCCCAGGAGCGCACGCTCGACTTGGTTTAACTCCGATAAAATTATTCTCATTTTATCTGCATAAAACATTGACAATTGGGCAATTCCAGAAAATAAAGGTACCCCCCACGGGCGGCACTAGTTTTTGACCCCCCCATGCATCCAGAATTTCCAAAATGGTTTACCCCCCCCCCCCCCCCCCCCCCGTGCATATAGAATTCCGCCGGGTAGGTTAAACCCCCCTCCCCTTCAGAAATTTCAACTTTTACCCCCCCTCCCCTCCGGAATCCAAATAATCACCACCTTGTTTATTATTGCGAGAAAAAGTAAAAATTTGCGAGAGGAAACGTTGCGGAGAAAAAGGCAAAAATTGCGGGGGTTGTTGCGGGAATTTATTAAATTTGCAAAGTAAAGAAAACACAAAAAGCGCATAATCTTGTTTCAGAATATTAATACAGAGCATGATAGTTTGATTTTGAAGAAAAAAATACCACCGGCATTCACAACATCCACTGAATATGAGCTCTACATTTTTAGCGTGTTTAACTAGTAGCTAACTGGCTATTTTGTAAGATTTGAATTGTAGGGGCAAAGAATCGGATGATATTATCACGGAAAATCTTGAGACTTTCGCCATTCGCCAACACATTAGAATGAGCTAGACCAAGCTTGGAAAGCCTAGTTGTTACTTTTTGCGGATCTTCGAATATTTGAGGCTTAGGAAAAACCCATATAGAAACTCTAAAAAGGAGTAAAAGAAAAACATATTATTCAACATGCATATTACATGTACCATCTTTGAGAAACGTTTATTAAACTATACCGTGTTGTTCCGGGATTTCATTAGATATGTTAGGGAAAGTTGCGGCGGGTTTTGGTGAAAGTTGCGCGTCCATGCAAGCTCAACTTATCCCGTATCGCCAACATCCTTTATATTAATTTTAATGTGAGATTGGGCAACGTTGAATATGCTGCATGATTGAACTAACAGTCGAAATCAGTAGAAAATTATGGAGATTCTGTCTTAGAAGGGACAAGTACGAACTGGCAAGCATTCTCTATCTATCGAATGGCGGCGAAGACTGTTTTTGCGCGCGTGAAATGACGTTATTTCCTTTCTGAAAAACGCTATTTTAGCAGACTGAAAAACACGCGAACTCCTTCAGAAGTTGGGCATCTTCAGACCCCCCTTTGTGACAAGAAATCCAGCTTCGAAAACCCCCCCTTGCAATCAGAATTCCGAGCTCTTAAACCCCCCCATCCCTTCGGAATTTCCAAATGCCGCCCGTGGGGAGGGGGGAGGGGGGGGGGGGGGGGGGGTACCTTTATTTTCTGGAATTGCCCATTGTAACCACCCCGAGGAATCATCCCATGACATACAACAAGGTCCAGAAGCAAGAATTCGTCTTACCTTCAAGTATTCCGATGTTAAATCTGTTTGTGACCCTGTAGACGCCGTATACTTAAAGACGCTGTCTGGCGTCTCGCCTAGCGACGCCGCCGTCTGCCCCCTCACCAGTTCAGGGCTCTGGGCCGACCTGCCAGGGCTTTGTGATGACACAGACGAGTAAGGGGGAGAGGGGAAGCCTCGAGTAGCGCGCCCGAGGGGGCTAGGGTGAGGAACACTACTTGTGGACTTTGAATCTTGTGAACTCTCATCTAGTTCACTTCGCGGCTTTCCATCGGGAGAATCTCGAACGGCACCCTAGAAAGATACAAGCTTGAGGTTAAAGGGAGAAGGTCAATTTTTTTTAATTTGGTTACCGTAAATGAAGTCTGGGTTTTTCAACGATCGTTTAGCTGCTAAGGGTTCCATGACACACTATTCTGACAGCGTTATTCCGTAAGGGTCGGGTAGTAGCCTTCATATTCCTCCGTATAAATATCTGGCATGTCTTATAGAACGAGGATATACAGAAGGACACTGAAGTGTACCATATGAAGGATCGATCCAGGATTGGTTCAAGTATAAAAGGTAAGGAGTTTCCCTCTAAAGTCTTACTGTTATATTTTAGTTGCCCAACTTCATATTTTACCCCAGACATATGCACATGCAAAATGTTGTTAACACAGTTCTTTGCGCAACTCGAGCCCTGGCCATGTCCGGGCGGAAAGAAGGTGGTAGGGAAACGGTTTCCCATGCTACGGCTTCACGTGGCTTCACACAATACTATGTTGCCCATCTCACAAATTGCTTTCTCGTCATGTCTTACCTGTAAGGGCGCCATAATCTGCATGGCATTAATGTAGTCTTGTAGTCGTGTCCGTAAGGTGTGGGCAGTAATGCGAGGAGACGAAGAACGTGGAGACTAGAAGACACAAATTGAGACCACTTGGCATAATTGAATACTACTAATTAAAGGCCCATAAGCACCCAAAGTCGCATTGTAAGCTCACAAGAATAAAACGCAGTTGAAAACTCGATGCAAATTTTCAGTTTGAACTTGTGAAATGCGAAGAACAATAGGAACCTCTTTGGGACCTATAGGCCTTTAAAATTACTCTGTAGGGCAGACAGCAGCTTTGTTGATGGCCAAAGCTTTGTCCGAGGGAGGTTCTTCTATCAAATTAAAGGGGTAGGGGAAGGGGGCTAGGGGAAGGTGGCTAGGGGACTAGGTCACAGGGAAGGGGGCTAGGGGACTAGGGGAAGGGGGCTAGGGGACTAGTAGAAGGGGAATAGGGGAAGAGGAAGGTGCTTACCTGTTTATTTCTGTTGAGTAGTTCAGTGTCATGGGTGTAGGGTATCATGTCCATGATCTCTTGCATCTCATTACTGTGTTTACTGACAGACAAGCGGAGCGATTCCTGCACAAAAAAAAAAAAACAACGATGAGACGTCGATCTACCCGCCTGGCTATCCTTCCATCCGTCGGTCATTCTTACTCGATGCAGCCCCGGTGAAAAACCTTAGGACCATATACAATCATACAGAACCCTATAGAATCATACAGGATCCTTTAAGATCATACAGGATCCCATAGGATCAAACAGTATCCTTTAGGATTCGGCCCAAATCAGCGTTGCCCTCGCACTGCGTGCGTTGAGTTGAACCTCAACTTCTTTTCGCTAGACTCCTTCGCAGCCCCTAACGGTCGGACCGTTAATGACTGCGAAGGAGTCTAACTTTTCGCGGAATATTGAAAATCTACAACCGAAAAATAGATGCATCTACTCCTGTGCTTCGGACGCCAACCAAGGTGATGGAGACCCCTGGTGATGGGCTCCCTGTGCATTGCCGCACATTAGGCGATGGAGGCTGCTGTTTGTGGACTCCCTGTGTTTCGGACGCCCACCACTAGGTGATGGAGACCCCTGGTGATGGGCTCCCTGTGCATTGCCGCACATTAGGTGGTGGAGGCTGCTGTTGGTGGGCTCCCTGTGTTTCGGACGCACACCACTAGGTGATGGAGGCTCCTGTGGTGGTGTTCATTGTTACCTCTAGAGCTGCGGTACGTTGTTTCTCCATAGTAAGTTGTGTCATTAGTTTCGAGTGTTCGTCCTCGAGCTCTTTGACCCTCACTGTAATAAGAAAAAAGCGTTTCATCTTAGGCTTTTATTTCATGGTAAACTTGCGATTACATCAGGGTTTTCCAGACTCAATGGTTTTCTTCGTGTACAATAGACGAGTTCGCACTCTCATAGTGTTCACACTAGGGTTGAAACATGTTCACACTAAACATGTCTTACAATTCATCTCGTCCATTTGTAGCTCTTGTGAAACATCACAAAAGCCAATGTGTTGTTTGCCTCTTAAAATATCTACTGTGGAGACATCCGTACCAAGAATTGAAAACAGGGTTCGTTAGCGTTCTGGGTAACACAAATCCAGGATTTTTCAGGAAGTCTTGAGTTTTCCAGGAGGGTAGAAATGTCTCTCCCCTCGGAAAAACATCGTAAGTCTGGATGTCATAGTTTGCAGCCTAAAATCAGATTCACGAAACTGACTGATCCAACCACATTTGATTTGAAACCTTTTTCCAGGAGTTTTCCAGGATTTTCCTTAAAATTCCAGGACAGGACTTTCCAGGAAGTAAATGAAAACCTAGGATATTCCAGGATTTCCAGGACGCTTACGAACCCTCTGAAAAACTTACAAATTTGATGAGCTTGTTGGATGTCGAGTTCACTTTGTGACCTGGAAAACAAAAGAAAGCATACAGGTTTTTCGACAAGTTCCAGGAACAAATAACTACACTGGTCAGGGCTTTCAAAAGTGAGCCAGATGACAACAATAAATGACCGCCTACTTTCTCGTTTTATCTCGCTTCTACCTGCAAACTTGTGTAAAACTCCAAGAATTAACAGCCCACTATAAATACGCGTCTGTTACGGAGAGTATTCAAACTACTGCGACGCATAAACAAGATGATTTAAACGCTTTAGAAGATTATTATCACATTTCTTCGACAATTGAATTTCAATACATAATTAAATAATATAAAAGAGGGATTTAACTCTATTCAATGCATAAATGCCTACTGAGACAAACGACAGGAAGCCATCCACCTTACCTATGAGCATCTATCAACTTTCTTTCAAGTTCTTGTCTCTCTTCACACTACAACAATAAAAGTTGAAAAACATGACCCTTTGTTAAAGAATAATACATGGGCGCACGCGGATATGGAATTTATCTTCGAGTGTTCAAATTTGGATATCTCACGAGTGGGCGCAGGGAACGAATGAGATATCAAATTTGAACACGAGAAGATAAACTTCATATCTCCTAGCGTCCATGTATTATTCTGCTTATTATATAAACGTTTTTTTGTGAAAACTGCTTGATTATGAATTCGCGATAGTGGACATTATCGTAATGTTTCACACGTGCGAATTATTTCTCAGTGGCCGAAATCCTGATAAAACACGATAGTTTATACAATAATTAGAGTGCGCTCATTCGTAAAATATTGTTCTTGCCACTCGAAAATAAAACTCATATCTTCGCGCCACCGTGTCATTTTCTTTTTATTATATAGACAAACCAAAAAAAAAATATTCCAAATTGATTTCCAAGCACTTTTGTTTTGAAAATATGCCACTCAGGTCCCGGATGAAGCTTCGAATGAGATCTACGAGTGGCGTATTTCCCAGTAAAACACTCGTGTCTATATAATAAATAGAGGATATTACACGGTGGCGCGAAGATATGGATTTTATTTTCGAGTGGCAAGAACAATTGTTTTTATTGTTTTTGACACGAGAAAATGAAATCCATATCTTCAAGCCACCGTGTAATGTTCTTTTTATTATATGGATAAGAATTGACATAGCGGCAAAATATTACAAATTGAACAACTCACTTGGTAAAGTCGAAAGTGTTTATTTGTGAAATGCGCCCTCAATCTTTCTGATTCCCAGTGTCGTTAAGAACTAATTTCCCTTTTTGTGTTGCTGTAACTTTCTCTGCCATAGTTGAAATAAGGTTTTTCTCTTTAGAACTAGAACAAAACTTAGTTTTGTGGCTTAAAACTCGTGTGACCGAGCGAGCGAGATTTCACTGCTGACGAAGTCAGGAAAACAACACTGCAAACGTACACATCCGGGACATTCGGTACATAACTTTTTCATATTTTCACTAGTGAAGATATGGAAAATACGAGTGTTTTAGTTTCCGGTAAAACACTGGCATCCATATAATAAAAGGTAAAATGTAAATAAAGTATTTGTATTTCTCAAACTCATTCGTCAGGATTTCTCAAACTCATTCGTCAGGATTTTACAAAGACAATCATCCGCGTTGAAGGAGGTTTGGCTTTGCGATCTCAATTTGCATGGATTTTTGAGAATTTATTCCTTCTTTTTCTCGATAAAAAATGATTCGTTTGAGATGTACAGCAACACTTTAGAAGAAAACATGTGAACTTGATATTAGGAATGGCCAAGGAAACAAAGGTCAAGAAGAGCAGCTGATCGAAACTCACCTTTATACCGAGGGACTTCGCTAAACTTTCCCTTTCTTCTCTGTAAGATCAAATTTAATGGAGTGGAATGGTTAGAAAGCCCGGCAAACTTCAAAGGGTCAGCACAATAGCACAAATGCTGGATGTTGAGAGAGGATATCAAGTGAAATTGACAGTGCATAACCTTTTATTTCCAGATTATATAATGTCTGTAGGTGAACGTACACGTACACTTGCATCTTATTGGATGTAGTTTGGTACTTATGTACCTGACACACGCATGAGATTTGATACAGAAAAAGAGCTTTCTGCGCATGCCCAAACGTTCAAATTCAACCAATCAGCAAAGGCCCTCAAATCGCTGTCACCAGAGCCTCCGCCGCGAGGTCACAAGCCGCGGAATTCCTGGTACGAGAATGGTTGGAACAAGAATGACCAGTGAGATCAGTAATACCTTGTTGACATTAATTCCTTGTTAATATTTGCGAGCTGTTCCTGTAAGCTTCGTATAGTCTCTTCGTTTTCTTTAGCTTTCTCTTTCTCTTTTGAAAGTTCACTTTTGACGTTGACAATCCTTGGAAGGAAAACGAAGAATGCATTAAAGAGCCTCTGTCAGCCTCCATTTTGTCAGCCTAGCAACATACCGAGACAGAGAAAGGATCCATTTCCATCGGCTGATTTAGAGGATGTAGTGCAATAGTTTCGATTGAATTCGATAAATGAATAATAAAACTTTGTTTTTAGAAGACTATTTCAAGATTTCTACACGTAATTCGTTGTCTGATATCGACTGAAAACAATAACAAAGGAGTGGCTGACTAGGGCTCTTTAAAGAGCCTGCGTCCGCCATTTTGATAGCATAGCAAGATACGTTTTAAAATTTCGTGACACATGTAAACAATGACATCACCAAGGATCGGCCTATACTTACCTACTATCCAGCTCGTCCGAGCTCAATGACAGGTTGCCTAATTTCTGATAGGCCTTGTCTCGCTCTTCCTGCATCTGCCTACTCTCCTCTGTAGAACATAGAAAAGTGTCATCCTTTATACTGAGACAAATTAAAAAGGATGGAAATTTCCTGTTCATAAGTCATACAAAAAGCAGGGCTCGAAATTGCGCCCGATACAGGCGTAAATACGCATAAAAAATTCCTTTTACGCCTAACCTTTTAGACTTAGGAGTAAAATAACGACTGTGTTTTCAGTTTCTACAGTTCCTACGTAGTAGATTTACGCCTAGGTTTTTGATGAATTACGCCTATAATGTTGGTAGAAGGCGTAAAATAACGACTATAGAGCGGATTTCACATGACTGTCAAGACTTGTTATGTAATTGCGATTGCTTTGCATTCTCATTGGCTACTCGTTATTCTCAGCCAATCAAATTCTGTAGTAAAAACAATTGCGTAATTACTTAGTAATTGGTTTGGCTTGCAATTGGCTGAGAAAAAAGCCATTTAGGAGCAAGTCGTGATTTCTCTCGTTTCTGATTGGCTAGTGATTGCTCAATTGCAATTGTTTTCACGACAGTCATGTGAAAACCGCTCTATTTCTTAATTTCCGTGCCCATTATGTACTGCTTTGTTATTGTAAACGTGATTAATTGCATCAGAAACTCTGACTTAATGCAAGGGAATTCTACTATTGGGCTGTTCCATAGTATATCCGTTACACCCCTATCGAGGAACCGGGAAATTCCACAGGGGTCGCTGTGTTTGACCCTACAGGGTCTGTGATTTTGACCCTGGATTTACCCTGGAATTTCTACAGGATATTCATTTGCACCTGCGCAATGTTCACAGGTCCACAAGAGAATGAGGAATTTCCGCAGGGGTTGCTTCAAATTTCCACAGGGGTTGTACAGGAGTCAGGAATTTCTACAGGGGTAGTGTAGCCTGCGCGCATCCGGTACACACGAGCTTAACCTTTAGGGTTAAGCATAATAATCTTGTTTATGCGTCGCAGTAGTTTGAATACTCTCCGTAACAGACGCGTATTTATAGTGGGCTGTTAATTCTTGGAGTTTTACACAAGTTTGCAGGTAGAAGCGAGATAAAACGAGAAAGTAGGCGGTCATTTATTGTTGTCATCTGGCTCACTTTTGAAAGCCCTGACCAGTGTAGTTATTTGTTCCTGGAACTTGTCGAAAAACCTGTATGCTTTCTTTTGTTTTCCAGGTCACAAAGTGAACTCGACAGGCTAGGGTAGTGCAATTTTTGAAAATTTGGAGTTCTCTATAGGGGAGGGGGTTCTCTATAGGTGTTTGTTCGGTAAAATGCGCTAAACTGTGTAATGGAAGTAATAGATGTACAGATACAGCAAAAAAGTACACCACAAGGCATTTCACATACTTTGAAATAACTTGTTCATACTCTCAGCTAAAGTACTATATTTCTCACCTTTAAGTTTCTTTACAGCAACCAGCAGTTTTGCAGACCTGAAACGATATGACAGAAACTGTTTTATAACGAACAGATTTATCTCCGACAGTAGCCCCCCGTCCCCCACGTCATTCTGCCCCCTCCGTCCCTTATGTGCGATAGCTTGCTAATTTTATTTACCTCTTCTCTGCTGTTTTCTTTTTAAGACAAAGCAAATTGATCTTTTCAGCCACCTGATCCATCTCTTGGAAGAGTTGCATCTTGATAACCTGAAAATAAGGTTTATATGGTAAAACGTTATAATCCATTGTTATACTTTTCATAATAAAAATGCGGGTTTTCGCGCACTTATATAAGAACAACATGGGTATCCTTTGTTTCAAAGATAGCATGTGATAGTTTTTATTCAGGTTCCTTTACTTTTATTTTACAATATACACATTCAATATCTTGCAAATCTCAGAAGAATATTTCCATGACTTTGATAGTTTTTTGGTAAAAATTCCATGACTTTCCGGGCCTGTAAAAGGACATTAATAAAATCCATGACTTTCCAGGTTTTTAAGGACCCGCGGGAACTCTGTTGATGTATACCCAGAAGCTAATAAGATTTCCATGAGGTTTTTTTCATGTAAATAAATATCTAGATAAATATCTAATATCTATCCTTATTTGGCGCTCGCTGGTAAATAGATGAGAAAATCGTCCTTTCTACGCGCGCTTTTATTCACCTACGCGCCTTGTTCGGGTGTCAAGTCACGCTGAGTGCCCCATGGGGGAGGTGACTGAAAGCGCGCTTCACCTACGCGCCTTGTTTAGGTGTCAAGTCACGCTCAGTGCCCATGGGGGAGGTGACTGAAAGCGCGCTTCACCTACGCGCCTTGTTTAGGTGTCAAGTCACGCTCAGTGTCCATGGGGGAGGTGACTGAAGGCGCGCTTAGCAAAGGCTTTTCTATTGTGTTCAAGGACGTTCGCCAAGGGACTGCAAGCAGTCAGTTCATACATTGCCTGTATCAACTCAAAAGGGAGTGAACGGCACCAAGTGCACGCTCCTATAAATTCCGCCACTGTGCCGTGCGGCACGGCTGAGGATTCGAATCGAACTAATTCGGATTCCGACGTGGCGCTCTTCAGGTGAGAAAAATATATATATTTAGTTCGACACGACGTTTCCGCGACGTATGAATTAAGCCTAAGCCATGTGCTACGTTTCAAATCAGTTGTTCCTCATGCTGCGCTAAAGAAACGCTAAAAGATGATCTCTATTGATTGTCGACGGAGCATTACCTCGGTATATGCTTCATCATCGCTGAATGTCACAATAGCCGCCTTATTTGAATATGAATGGTCCTTTTGTTTGATTATGCCTCGTTCTATTAGAAGACGACTATATGACATTCAGCGATGAAGTAGATACCATTACCTCTTGTTTCTCTTTCACCGCAGGGCTCTTATCAAGGCTGGACAGCTCGTTTATCTGCTGAAGCGCCTTGTCTCTCTTTTCTATGAACTCATTGGCCTAGAAAACATAACTTTACTATAGCCTTTATTATAGCCAACACTATTGTTTTACAATCTGAATTTTCAAAACGTGGTTTGACTTTTTTTTTCTGTCGATCGTGTCAGTCAAACCATCTAAGCCAATCAGGGGTCTTATTTTACCTAGTCCCGTCACCTGTGCAGTTGACTGGCTTTTCATCGCGACAGAAAGCCAGCGCGCAACGAAGACTTTCGCTGAAATGGTAGATTTCGCAAATTACCAGGAGTAAAGTACATCGACACTTTTGGGGAAAAGAGACGGGCACTATTAGAGTACAACCATGGACCCGCCCAGGGAGCAAATTATGAAACCAACGATAAAACCAAGTTTTCGTATTTGACATAGAAGGAAATTATTGCTTTTAATAAGGAGAATTTCTAGTCAGATCATAGGTGTGAAAAGGTGTGATATGGGATTAGCCATGGACCCGCCCAGACCAAATTAAAAGAGACACGGATAAAGGACTGATCTAACACCAATTTCTCATATCTAAAATTGTGGGTAATGCATTGCTTTAGGTAAGGAGAAGTTATAATATGTACATAGGAGTGAAAAGATTTAAACGTACCACCTGAGTAGCAATCATGCTGTATCGGTCCATAGAGGTATTGGCTGCTACGGAATCGTGCGTGACAGAAGAGACGCGTGATTGGTCGAGAGAAGCAGCTGTGACGTCAAAGACGTTACTTTCGAGACTGTCATTGCATATGCTGTTGCCAACCATAGGGGAAGGGAGGTCCTTTGGCTCGCTTGACTGTAGAGCAAAAGGGTTAACTAACACTTTCAAGAAAGATAAATAAATGTTTTAACAACAAAGCACACAAGAATATGCAATGGATTGCAACATCCACAACGTCTAAAATATTTCAGACCATTCACTTGATCCAGACTTGCTCGCTTTGGCTTTTTGTTGTTGTTTAGTTTGCCGAGCCCTCAAATTTTGATTGACAGCGCAGAACAAAACACGGTTTCTAGACTTTGGACCATCACCATACAACGAATTCAAGGGCAGGTTCGCAAGCGACGCAACCGCAGGCTTAAAATCAACCTCCATAGCGCTGCGCACAGATTCTGAAATTAGATCACGAGACTCAGACAAAAAATCCCTCTGAAATCCCATTCATAAGGATCGCGCTCGAAAATACGAGCCAGGGTAGGAGTACATACAAGCTCTGCTATGAGGAGTGGAACTACCACAATTCATTTTGTATCGTTCTTTAGAGAGAAAACTAAGAAAATGGGAGAAAAGTATATTTGTTTGTCTGAGTTGTTAATTAGTGTGACGTCATCTGTGCGCAGCGCTATTAGATTGCTTTCGCTTGATTCACACTAGACGCAAACAGAAGGGAACGTAGCGCCTCAATTTTCTTGCGCTTGCATCTGCGCTCTAGTTTAAGCCACATAAGGGAAACGTATGAGTTCGATATCCTTGCGCTTGCGTCTGCGCTTGCGTTCGTGTGTAACTACTGTATGCATTGTTAAGCGACCTCAAAATTCACTGTTGCGATTGGCGATTTTTCGCAAGAAAACTGTAATGTCAATTTTCTTGAACCAGAAAGTTTAACATTCGAGGCAAGGAAGCCAAACGATAGCTTCAAACCATTTTGGTTGATTTGGCAATCAATGTCGACCCACTGAAGTAGCGGAATCCAGCGTTTCGGTTTGATTAACGGCTAAAAATCGCCCATTGCAACATTGAATTTTGAGGTCGCGTAGCAATGCATACAGTGGTAACTAACCCTGACACAATCAAGTGCAATTTAGTACTGAGATAAAGTTAGGGGGATGCTGGATAAAGAAAAGCAAAAATCATATGCGTACCAGCTGAGCTTGTAGCTCTTGTTTTAGCGAGAACGGCCTGCGGGCGTTTATTGGCGTACTGGTGGTGTAAGGGCTCGGTACAGGTACGGTAGAGCCCGGGGAATCGTGTTGTCGTATTCTGTAAGAACACAAAATTCGATGTAACCATAATGCAAGGGCGAGAATAGTAATCATCGTATATTGATATCCAAGTTTTGGATTGAAGCACGACAAGTTTGTGATACAATATTTCGACTTTATTCAAACCCATATTCATGTTATTGCCAAAAGAAATATTGACATTAGCGGTCCAGAATCATCAAGTCGCACGCGCTCCGTTATCCTACGATCCGGATGGGACGCGCGCACGCTAAATTCCGATGTGCGCGCTCTAATTTCTGTGAAGTTTTATGCTGTTTCAGTAAAAGCAAACAAATAAATATATTATTTACCGTCTTGGGGTCGGTCCAGATCGCGAAATACAGTGACCTTGGTCTTGAAAATATTGAGAAAATACCGCGGTCACGCTATTTCATAATTCGGACCTCCCAGCCGGTAAATAATATACATCTATTTTTGTGACAAAATGCTGCGTCGCAATTTCCAGAGTTTGGTTACTAACAGGCTCCGACATTGTTAGTGGTAAATATATTCTTATGGATCCGATTTTGTAGGAAGATTTCGTTCCCTGTGCAATATGTTTGATACCGCAGTGCCCGACATAAAAATTTTTAAATAAATATTTCTAGTCGCAAAATATTGAAGCTTGGTCGCCATAATATAAATCTGGCCCCGATCTTTCTCTCCCGAATTATACCGTTGACAGCTAATTTTCTAAACCTAAAGACTGGAAAGGTAAGTCGTCATTTGGCGACAAGGCTGAAATATTTGGTCGCCAAACCCTAAATGTAGACGTCAATGTCGGGCAATGTACCGGCGACTTCATGGCGGCTCTTTACTAACCTTGCAAGTTCATTATTCAAATAAAATACATCTTCTTCTAATTTACTTTTTTCTACTTTTAATTCCTGAAAGAAGAAACAAGGTATAATACTGTAAACTTCTCTGTCTCGTAATGATGAGAACAAAATATAATATAAAATGAAATAAATAATTCAGTCACATAGAGTGGATTTCAGAGTGTCGAAACCTAAACGCAAAGTAAATGTACTAAACTGACGAGAAACGAAACAAATGGACGATTCCAGCCGAAACGTACGCACGCGCAGTATGTCAGTAGATGTGAGACATTTGTCGAACAAATTGCTAAAAAAGCGCGCGCTGCATTCTGGTAGTTGTGGGACATGGTTTAGGCATTTCCATTCTCGTACCCAGAGCTCGTCTGCTCGCAGGGACATCCATTTGAGTGCCTTCGCTGATCATTCTCGAACCCAGAGCTCCCCGGCTCGTATCCTCGCGGGGGAGGCTCTGGTGACAGCGACTGACGCATGCGCAAGCTTTAACACAGAGCCGCTGAGAGAAATACTTTTCAGCGCATGCTCCAACGCTCAAAATCAGCCAATCAGCGGCGGCCCCCAAATAGATGTCCCCAGAGCCTCCCCTGCGAGCAGACGAGCCGGGAAGCTCTGGGTACAAGATTGGTCGCAGATTGGCTGATTTTGAACGTTGGGGCATGCGCAGAAATATGTTTCTCTCAACGACTCTGTATCAAATCTCGTGCATGCGTCAGTGGTTGTCACCAGAGCCTCCCCCGCGAGGTAACGAGCCGGGGAGCTCTGGATTCGAGAAAGGGGCATTTCTGAATAAAGAAGAACGCGCGCGGTTTTAGCCGGAATCCTTCATTCAACAACTGACCAATTAGAGTAACGACTTGCGTTTAGGCCCTGGCCCAATAAAAGGAGAGATCCCTGATCTCAACAAATAGGAACGCGTAGAAAACGCAAGTCTGATTAACTTTAGACAGTCATCTGAATCCGCTCTGAGTCACATACCTCGTTTGCTATTGATAGTTCTGCTATAACATTTGATAAATAATCTGCTTTAGACGTAGATTCCTAAACCAACAACAACAAAAATAGCAACAAAAGAGATCAGGAAATATATTCTTAATAGGCCTCTTTCATGTACTGTTAACTGACTACTGGAAAGTACATGTATGACGTGCAGTCTGACGCGCTGACAAAACAAAAAGAAGTCCCGGAAGTCAATCCAGTTAAATTTGAGGAACGTGTCTCAGGGTCCAACATTTAGTACCCGCGACCGACGTTTTGACGTCAAATAGATAAACACACGTCATTATTGGTTAGGTTTGTCCAGTACGGTTACCTCTGCTAGTTCTTCTCTGACATTCTGTAGCTCTTCATAAGCGACATTTACTTTCTACAAAGAGAAGGAATAGAATTCAAAGAAAGCACTTCAACTTGCAATTACTCAACAATTAATACTCGGCGATCGCGAAGGCCAAGTCGGCTATCAGTTCATAAGAGATCACGTCAGAGGCCATTGGGACAAGCGTAATAACTGTTTATTATAAGTCAAATCCAAGTTGGGTAATGTTTCTAGTCAAAACCTTCAATTCAAAACAGTTCATTTTAATTTTTCTAGTCTTCAAACTCGACACTTTCCGCTACTATGAGGCCATAATATGTAGCCTACTAGTGGCTCAACCAATCAGAATGCAGCATTGATAAATATGCCACTAGTGGGATTTGACTATGCGTAAAGAGGAGGAATGTGTACTCATCTCATCTCATCTCATGTCATCTCATTTTTTTTAAATCCGTTGAGTCTTACGTGATTATACAGGATGTCAAAATACTAAAGACATGAAATTACTAATTAAGAGAGATTATTTTAGAACTTCGAGCAATTTTGCCAGAAAGCGGCAAAAAATCTTTGTGTTACTCGAAATAAAAAAAGTTGTTATGCTTTGAATTTAGTCTCATTTCAAAGGTCTTCATGGTAGTGTTTTTGTATTATCGCGCCGGTAAAAAATTTCCAGAGGAAGCTGAGAAAATAAATTTTAGTTTTTACAGATAGACGTATTTTTCGCAACTAAAATGGTGATGTCAATCACAGCCTATATAGATTCTATAGATTTTTTCCATTTTGAACGCTTATTTCTGTGGCGGCGCGAATACAGTCCTCCAAATCTAGAAATTAGGATAGAAATCATTGAGTAACAGTATTTTTGGCCAAACGTTGCTTGAAGTTGTAAAATAACCTGTCTTAATACACGTACAGAGGAGAGGCACAGGGGGGATGCCCTGAAGTTCGGGAATTTGCCACTGGAGCCTTTTCAAAAAAGGGAAACTGTGAGAATTGTGCCTACTTACCTTTTGCAAACCTATAGACTCTGTTAATTCTTTCTGTTGTTGACGTAAAAAATCTATTTGTCCTTGGGACTCTGTAAGCTGAAGAAGAAAGACATGAATGAAACAGGAGCGAGCGGGTCAACAGTGACTTTATGGAAATGCTCAGGGTTCCCGCGTATTTCAAGAGTCATCTAAACATATCAGTCCCTTGCACTAAGATATGCCTTTGCTGGGGACACTCCGAAAATGTTTGACTAGTTCCATGGAACTAGTGGCACTAATCTTTACTGATTATTTGATTATAATTCCTGTCTTTCGTTCATTTTCAAAAACCTTTTACTAGTTCCATGGAACAATATTTTTAATGAAAACCAGCCTAGTGGCTGTTTTAGTTTTATTCGTGAATCAATAAAGGATGATTGAGTGGCCGCCAGTAGCCTGGATCCACTCATGGTGGCACTGTGTTGAGCAATAAGACAGATATGTTACCTTTATATTCAAGATGTCTGTATTTTCTTCTAATGTGTGCTTTTCTTTTTCCTGCATGTTAAAAGAAGTTACAAATAGAAAGACATCTTAAAAATAGTTTCTTGCATGTTGTTTAGCGTGCACGAAATGTTTTTCATGTTCATAGGAGTTTACAAAACCAATAAATACTCTTAAAGTGCGACTTTGCTTTTGGGTTATTTTCTATATATTCTATATATCTTTCTATATAATTATATTGTTTTTAGAAAAGGAATTACATGTAGAAATCTCGAAATAACAGTCTACACAGAGTTTTAATTCGTCACTTACAGAATTCAGCCGATGGAAAGCGATGTTGTTTTTTCTACATGTAATTCTTTTTTAACAATACATTAAACATTTGTCCCAAGAGCTCAAATGACTCATCTTTGGGACTCATCTTCCAATATCGAACCAAAACAATAACTAAGGAGTAGCTGACTTGAGCATTAAATACTTTTCATAACATTTCCAAAATACCTACCAGCATAGTATTTCTATTCTGTAAACCTTTTTCTGTTTCTTGCACCTCAGTGACTGAAAAAGAACATACCACAAGCTCAACATCAAGTAAATTGTCAACATGGTTACCTTACTACCAACCCTTAAGCTTGACGATTTTCACGCGTAGGTTTACGTTTCAAACGTGCACGCTTTGTCGAGAAGTTGTCGCGTTTCTCGCACTCTCATTGGCTGAAAAATAACGGTCAAAAACAGCAGCCAATCAGCGAGCGAGAAACACGAAAACTTCTCGACAAAACGTGCACGTTTGAAACGTAAACCTACGCGTCAAGTTTCAGGGTTGCACGCAAATGGTAGTACCTTCGTGCCAAGACATTGCGTGCATATCATAAACCGGGGTGGGAGTAGGGGGAGTAGGGGGGGGGGGGCGGTGTAGAGGGCTGGCTGCCTCTCTGCGGGCCGTGACGCAGGCCACCCAAGCTTACATTGTTGTGCGCGACAAAATCTGTAGCCGGGACACAAATGTTTCTTCAGGTCGCTAGGCGCTGTATCATCGAGCATGGTAACAAATGACCTTCATCTTAAGCCCGGTGCACACTAGCGACATAATGACGTTATTTTGCAACGAGAAAAGCATCGAAAATATAGGAAATAATCAATATTTTCCATGGATCATCATTAGATTACTTCACCAAAGCAATGTTATGTTTTTTTTGTGTCTATTAATCACTATTTTAGGAGATTAATAGTTCTATTTTATTTTCTATTATTTTAATTACATTGATTTATATTACACTATGTTAAAATTACTATTTATTATGTTAGTACTCTGACGGTGTCAAAAATTGTATTTCAGGCCTACTTAAGTACCATCTAAGATTTTAGGAGACTCTGTGAAAAAACTAAATTTACGAGTTCAGACACGAAGACTGCCTGGATGCATATGTTATGCCTTCACATAACATGTATATAACATAAGTCATCAAAAGTCAAAACCAGGAAAGGTCATCAAAGTGAAACTTTTGTGTGTCTATTAATCAACTATTTTAGGAGATTAATAGTTCTATTTAATTTTCTATTATTTTAATTACATTGATTTATATTACATTATGTTAAAATTACTATATTATTATGTTAGTACTCTAACGGTGTCAAAAATTGTATTTCAGGCCTACTTAAGTACCATCTAAGATTTTAGGAGACTCTGTGAAAAAACTAAAATTTACGAGTTCAGACACGAAGGCTGCCTGGATGCATAACATAACTTATGTTATGTTTTTTTGTGGCCTTCAACGTTTTGAAACCACTAAATTTGGTTCGCGTGATATTTTTCTTATGTCGTTATGTTGCAAGTGTGCACCAGGCTTTAGAGCTACCTGTTTGTCTAAGTTCGCTATTCTCCTTTTCCAGCTCCTTGTACTTGGAAGCCATGTGCTGAAGACTGGAATAAAGAACAAAATTAAAGTAAAGTAAAGTAACCGTGCTTATATAGCGCTTATCCTCGCGGCTCAAAGCGCTTTACATTAACGGATAACTCATCCTATAGAAACCAGCATTATAAACATGAGTGTGTGTCAGCATTGTGAGTTCTGTGACACAGAGGTTGGGTAACTTCCGACGGTCCTCGTGGTTCTTTAACGTCCCTCTGGTTCCGGTTAGTGTAGTGTATGTGAGAGACGGGACCTACGGTTTAACGTCTTTACCCGAGAAGACGCGAAGGTCTAACCATTTGCAGATATTAAAGCAAAGGCAGCACCTTCTCCTCAATTATTTAGAACCCTGAGTGTTGGTCCGGCCTGAGTCAGCCAATCCTTTATTATTATGTTTTCGGCGTTCAATATTGGCTGATTGTACTTTTAAACGGGGGGGGGGGGCAATACCAGAGTCCAATACAACCCGCCCTGGAAAACGTTCCGTGGTACCGGGGCAATACAAGGCACAAAATCGCTAACTTGTCGCGCAACATTGCGTTGCAAGTCTAATGTTTGTTGCTCGCGTTTCATCAAATTCACAACTTGTCGCGCAACATTTCATTTTGATAATCACACATGCGAGCCCAAAGCAGATTTTGCCTCCTAGCACCTCATTTTTATTGACTAGAATTGCAATCAAACTGTTGCGCGACAAGTTGTGTGTTTGATGAAAAACGAGCAACAAAGCCAGAATTGTGGCTCAAAGTACACCCGCGCTCTAATTCGCGCAACAAATTTTTACAACTTCGACAAAATGTTTTTGTTGCTTGACGATTAGCAGATTAGTGGCCGGAGATGAAAAACACGCAACATCGATCATCAACTTGTAACGCAAAGTGCAACTTATCTTGATGTATCAAGTTTAATTGATAAATGATCAAAAAGTAAAACAAACAAAAATATATTAGATTTACAAAAATAATACTAAGTAGCCATACTTCCTTTTTCTTTTCTTTTCCTTCCTTTCCTTTCCTTTCCTTTCCTTTTCCTTTCCTTTCCTTTCCTTTCCTTTCCTTTCCTTTCCTTTCCTTTCCTTTCCTTTCCTTTCCTTTCCTTTCCTTTCCTTTCCTTTCCTTTCCTTTCCTTTCCTTTCCTTTCCTTTCCTTTCCTTTCCTTTCCTTTCCTTTCCTTTCCTTTCCTTTCCTTTCCTTTCCTTTCCTTTCCTTTCCTTTCCTTTCCTTTCCTTTCCTTTCCTTTCCTTTCCTTTCCTTTCCTTTCCTTTCCTTTCCTTTCCTTTCCTTTCCTTTCCTTTCCTTTCCTTTCCTTTCCTTTCCTTTCCTTTCCTTTCTTTCCTTTCTTTTCTTTTCTTTTCTTTTTTTTTTCTTTGCTTTGCTTTGTAATTTTTGTAATTCATTGTCCTATATTGTATCTTTATGTTAACCCTCTGCCCGCCTCGTTAGCTAAGCTATTTGCGGGCACTGGCTACTTATTTTTGTTATATGTACAAAATAGAATAATAAAACCTAAAAAAAAAAACTAAAAAACGCCACAATGTTGCGCGACAAGCTGAGGGATTTTTGCCTCGTATGAAATACTCAAGCCGTCTCCCACGACTTTCAAAATGCCACGCGCGCTTTTTAAACAGTATGTTCGACAAATATCCCTCAGCGCGCGCGTGCATTATAGCCGCTGGAATGTCCTATTATCCACTTCTCCACAAGAGGCAACTGCAATACTTACTTTTGATTCTGTTTCTTTAGCGCGTCCACCTCATTACAGAGCAGGGCGTTGAGCTCTTCAGTTTGTTCCATCTGAAACAAACATCAACGTCAGCTTAGTCATTCGCGTTATGAGTGGGTTTCCTGTAGTGCCCGGAGAATCGTGAGGAAGCACGACGGAACTAGCTCAACGAATGACCTTGCGAGGAGGCTCTGGCTACAGCCATGTGAGGGCCTTTGCTGATTGGCTGATTTTGAGCGTTCTTCTCAAATCTCGCGCATGTGACAGTAGCTCCTACATGAGCCTCCCCAACGAGAATGATCACCTCGTTTGGCAAGTCTTCATCAAGACTTCATCTCTTGTGTGTATATGGCAGGTCAGAAACAAGGTGTGGCCGAACTAATTCGGACGCTCTCATGTCCACTGACGGTAAAACACCACAGAAACGCAATCCCCCTTCTTACCTGAGTCTGTACCGCAGTATATTGCTCCAACAGTCTCTTGTTGTTGGCCTGAAGACTTTCTATGGTTGATAACATTTCTTGTGCTCTGTCCCTGAAGCAGAATAATGAGTGAACACATTACATAATTTCTTGGAGAGGGTAACATGATCAGAGCTGCAAATTAATGGCCGGGCATCGGACATTGTCCGATGAAAATTTGCGTCCGATCAATTTTAAGATATGTCCGGCCAATTTCCAGTAGAACCAAGAAAAACATTTAATTACTTCCAGCTCACCAACGTTGATTCCAGAAAACAGGCTGTTTTGAGAATCTAAGAAATATAGTGGAAGAAAACAGGCTTTGCAAATCTGAGAACTGTGTTAAATTTCGAGGAAGCAGCACCTTTTGAGAGCCTAAGAATTCTAGTCGGCTGGGGACCAGTGGCTTAATTAGTTTAAAATATTTCTTTGGTAGAAACAAGAGATTACTTCTTACCAGTCATTCTTTTGGGCGACTCTCCTCCTATCCCTTCCACACTCTCGGAGCTAATGTTTGGAGTGCTTGTAACTTAAAATTGAAAGGCAGTTTGTAAATAACAATTTAAATATATCGGTAAATAGATCAGAGCCCAGCCAACACGTTAAAGAGTTTTTAAGAATGACTATTTGCAATCCTGACAATGTCCAGAATAACCTGCACATTGAACACCAAATCAAGTGCAAATGCTGACCTGGAATATGTGATGCATGAATGGTCCTCTTTGTCAAAAAATCACAAAATCAAGGACTTCTCTATAGTTTTATTATTTATATGCCTATGAAAAAGCATTTTAACGAGGTACCATTATCTGAATGATGTTATTTCTAAAATTATTTCTGGAAATTCCAGAGTGGTAGGGGTCACTTTTGAAACTTTGAACACCCTTCCGTGGGGGGGGGGGGGGGGGGGGGGGGGGGGGGGGGGATATGGATTTTTGGAACCACACAATGTAATGTATTCTGGATATTGCCAGGAAGGTGAATTACAGGCTTTACCATGATCAATTCCATTCTGGTGTAGTGGCTCAAATGCTGGAGACTAAGGAAAAAAAGATAAAAATAACAGGTTAATTAAAATTCCATTGCCATCAGTTAAATTAGACACAGTATTTTTACTGCCATCATTTAATTAAAAATTCATTCCAAGAGCATTTGCATAAAGCATTTTAGAAAATAACACCTATGTTGTATTGTGAATTTGCGCATTCTGATTGGTTGAAAGGCGTGTTTGTAAGAGACCTGAGAAACACGATTGTCACGCAACGCTGTCGCGCGTGTGTATGTTATTTAATTCTAAAAGCAATAAAAATACTTTCTGCGTGCTCACTGGTTTCTTACAAACACTCGGGAATGTTGGTCGAACTGATAAAACTTGAAAGACACTCGCCTGCGGCTTGTGTCTTTCAAGTTTTGATCAGTTCTCCCAACCTCCCCTCGTGTTTGTAAGAAAACAGAGAGCACGCGGAAAGTACTTTTATTGCTTAAAGAATACACTCAATATTTAACAATTTATCATCAAACTAGGTGATTTCATCATCAGCAAATGGATTATTAATTTGCTGATAATCAGATATACTGAAGGCGACTAATGTTGTCCTGTCTTTTCTAGCGAGCATTTTTTTAGCCTTTTTAAATGGAGCAAGTGGTGAACTAGTGAGCAAAATTGAAAACATAATCAAAAAATCAATTTCCATTTAAAAGTTATGAACTTCTGAAGTTTGAATTTCACGCCATTTTTCACCACCAAAGTAGCCTGCTTGCTGGCGTTGGTTTTTATCGTGAAAACCCCAGAGATCGTAGTCGTGGCCCGCCATCTTGGACGCGCGCCAGAAATGCCTGGAGCGAGTGACAAAGTGAGGGAGAGGGGCTCGAGGCATTTCCGGCGCGCGTCCAAGATGGCGGCCACGACTACGAACTCTTGGATTTTCGGGGTTTTCGTGATAAAAACCAACGCCTGCAAGCAGGCAACCACCAAAGAGCAGAAAATTCAAACTTCAGAAGTTCATAACTTTTGAATGGAAAGTGATTTTTTGATTATGTTTTCAATTTTGCTCACTAGTTCACACACTTGCTCCATTTAAAAAGGCTAAAAAATGCTCGCGAGAAAAGACAGGACAACATTAATGCACCACCCCCTCTCCACCTGTGCAATGTTGGAAGTTAACAAGAAAACCAACCGGTTCATTTAACTCCCTCTCGCACTTTTCTTTTCAAATTTCCTTTATACACTACCCCTAGATACTGCATAATATTGTAAACTTTTTAATTCATTTCATTATGAGTCAATAAAGATTATGATTATGGAATCCCAACTGCACCGTACAAAACCCTGATGATATCCCTACAGAAACAATTACATTGATTGGTGGGGAAGGGGGGAGAAAAGAGCTTGTGGGTGGGAGACTCCTAAGGAACCGAATTGTAAGAATAGCGGTTCAAACGTTGAGAAATGTGGCAACAGTTTGGCGGGGATTGTAGATACAGGCCTTTCCCTTCCGTTATATGCTGTTTGTACTTACTGTGCAATTCACAGTCACAGGAGAAAAAAACGAAGATCCTGACCTTCAGTACTGATCATACTACAAAAAATGTAAAGCGAGATTATTTGGAATAGTCAAGAATACTTCAGACCAAGGAAACAGAATATTGTTTTCAGCTCTCCAATGAACGTATGGACAGCACATAGCAGCACTCTTATGGGTTCCTTTTTTGCAGCCTTTGTGCATTTCTGCATGTCCTGATTGATGTACACTAAACTAACCTTAGAGTACAGCCACCAGAAAGTGGGTGCGATACTCTGAAGAAAACTGATTTTTAATCTGATTTGGCATGACAATCAATCCTGACAAAATTTGTACTTTACCAATAAAATTGTTTTACTGTAGGTGCACTCTAATTGGTTGGAGCAGATTTTGTACATCCATCCATGAAGTGTGACGATTTTTTTGCATCAGTTTATGTTTCAAGCGTGCACGCTTTGTTGAGAAGTCACGTTTCAACTGTCCCCACTAGTGCAGTTTTTGATCTGCAATATTTTTTTAGCCAAACAGAGTGCAAGAACTGGACTACTTTTCCAACAAACGTGTAGGTTTGAACAGTAAAACCTATGTGAAAAAAGCGTCACACTTCATGGATGGATGCAATTTGCCTTTGTCACACAAGCACCATCTTGAATTTTTCAGTCGATTTATTCAGCATGGAAACAGGGCCAAGCAGCATGCGGGTTTTGCTCATGTTGAAAAGCGAAGCCTGATGCTGGGATTTGTGGTACAAAAGTTGATCAAGCTACCAGAGAGTACTCTTATTTTTTAAGAACCAAAAAGTTGATTGGCTCATTGCTTTTTTCTGTTTTGCTGGGTCATTCTGGAAACAAAATGGCAGCACCATGTCAAAGGCAAATAGTGTTGTAGATTGTTTTCACACCAAATCTGATTGATCAGTTTTGTTCAGTATTCCTGCTTCTGTGTCCACTCTGTAAAAATGGTCTTTTTGAATGTCTTCCTTAATATTATACAGACCTTCCCTTTCTTATGTCATCAATCCATTCAGTTCTTCCTGCTGATAACTTATAAGACTTATATGTACATCCTTGCCATCTGGATCTAGTATCAGTGATAAGTCATCCAGCTTGTCTGCAAACTATGTCAAATAAAACATGAGTAAAAATCTTTACTTCAGGACGACATAGGAATGAGAACATTTTCAATTATGCCAAATTTTTCATGGCCAATCAGGGTGTCAATATACCGAGGCAACTGGTTTCTGTAACCCTTTACTTCACTATTGGCTACTTCAGGAATTTACTTCCTTGAAAAAAAGAAAGTATGAACGCATGAATCTTCAATGAGCTCTCAAAATGTAGGTAAACGTTCATGCACACAGAATTTCAAATATTCTCACCTCCCCCTCTTTAGCCAGACTCTGCCTTACACACCTTACAGCTGCTAACTGATAGCGCTATTCACTGTTTATCAACATTGTCATTGTAATGCTAATATGCCAAACGTAGATTGAATAGCGCCCTTTGTTCTGTGAACCAATCGATCTCTGGTTGGCACATTAATAACAAAGGATGACGTCAGGGTGAGCAGCGCTATAGACAGCAGTTTGGCTTTCTACTTAAGAAATCACTTGACACCCTGGCCACTGGTAATAGTATTTTTTTCAAAATTATAAAAAAAAAAGTGATTTACATATCTAAACTGGCAAGTCAGAGGTATTTTACAGTACCTGCCCACACTGTAAGGGGAAGGGGATTTTCTACATTTAACAATAAACGTCAAGTGATCAGTATATCAACATGTTATTTACATTGATTGGATTTTACATGACTGTCGTGAGTAATTTGCAATTACTTTGTAATTACTCCTATAGGCTTTGTTCAGAATGGTGTTTAATAACTTTGCGATTCACTGTTTCATGACAGTCATGTGAAAACCGCTCTATTGGATACATCAGGATTGGGATAAAAAAAATGCTTTTCTAAATTTCATCTGTCTCTCATCCCTGCTGTTTAATCTCTAAGGAGTGAAGCCATTCAATGGAAATAAGGGGTCGGCTTGGAGCCAAAAAGCCATCAAAGAGACGAAATTACTAGCAGTCATCAGACTGGAATATGATTTAACCAGCGAAAAAAGGTTTGGTCTCTTTTAAAGCCCTTCTGGTTGCAGGGCTCAAAATATGCCTCATAGAGGTGTCATGCTTCCTTTTATGATTTTGTAATTATATATTAATTCAATATTGTATTGCCGCATTTGATCAAATTATTTGTTAATCTGCGCAATAATCATTAAATAATTATTATTCAGAAATCAGCTGATTTCTTGCTCTCAAAGAGGTTTTTTGCAGATTCTAAAAAATATCTCAATTGGGCATAAAATCCTGTCTTATGCTGGGTTTAACTACTGGTATGGTGATTTAATATAGTTTTTGTTTCCCAAAACTGCTAAAATATCTCGCTAGATGTAGGAAGAATTTGTTTTGACAAACAATCCTTTTTTATATTATATAGCTTGTGTTTAATATTTGATCAAAGTAAAGTTAGTACAAACTCAAATGTAGCCCGCGTGGGCTACAATTATTAATTTTTATTAATTTATTTTATTAATTATGACCACCATCACTAGAGCTGGAATTTCAGTGGGAAAGTTGCTTGTTATTTTCACCGTAAATTTCTTTTTAATAATAAACACTTTTTATAATAAACACTTAATGACTGACCCTCTGGAAATCCTCTCGACTTCGTCTCAGGATACATTTGAGGGAAAACAAACTCGCTGTTTCCCTCAAGAGCAATCATTAAGTGTATAGTGTACCACAAGGTGAGATCACCTTGGAATACTAGAGCAAGTGATCTGAGGTTTGATAATGATAGATACAAACTGTATTATAAGAGTTGAAAGCTGCCTACTGGTAGCTTAGGGTAAGATGGTAAAATAAGTAAATTAAAATCCAAATAGAACGTATGTATAAAAGACAAAATTACAAGCATTTTAATACAAATTTTAGTTGCACAATTACAATTTGAGAGAGCTGTATACAGTTGAAGCTCTCTGTTCGACCGCTCTCGTAAGCGACCAGCTCCCATAATGAGCATTTTCTCGAAACCCCGTTTGAAGTCACATAAACTCTGTTATTTCAAGCTCTCGTAAGCGACCACCTTATCGATGCGACCAGCTCCGTTAGTGACCACTATTTCAAATCACCAACAGAGATTTTCTATTGTTTTTAAGCTCTCGTAAGCAACCGTAGTACTTTTGTCTTTAAAACATCAGTCATCACCTCATAATATCTAAACTGATACAAGCTGCACTGGTGAAATGTTATTTTCTATGTACATATTTGCGGTTATCTATTCTTGATTAAAGTCGGAAATAAATGAATTTAAGCATTAGTATATCACATGGTTTTTTCTAGATTTATTGTACTAAGCTCTCGTAAGTGACCAACACCTATTGTTCAAGTAGGAAGCCGCTTGGTGGTCGCTTACGAGAGCCGTTCTCGTAGCAACCAGCTCTGTTAACGACCGCAATTTTCAGTTCCCGAGGTGGTCGCTTACGAGAGCTTCGACTGTATAAGCTTTCCTGTCTTATAGGCTGTTGATAACTGGCTTTGACAGACCTTCAGGACATTTTGGTGAGAAATTAAGTTACTCTGGCATTTTAAGGTTCAATGTGCAAAACCTTTTGATGCTGTTTCTTTATTATTTCCAAATGGCATTTATATATGGCACTTGTTTAAAACCTGTTAATAAATAATTTGCAATTCTTATTAACAAAATTTGATATTCATTGATTATTAATTGATTACATAGATAAGGGAATACTAAAAAGAAATCCATACAAAATTTGATATGTTTGTTACATTTTATTATCATTTAGATATGTTACAATAAAAAAAATTAATAAATTTAGATCAAATTTGTGTTAGCCAAAAATCGGGTGCTATAAATTTGAATATAAATTTGATTAAATACAAAAAAAACAGATTTGAAATAGATTTCCAGTATACTCCTGATCTAGTAAAAATAAAAAAATAATAGAAAAATAACACTCAAGAAATTATGTCATGATCACTTATTTTGTGAAAAATGGAAAAGAAAGACATCAATTAAAAGTGATGAGTTTGAGAGGACTTGAACTTGAAAGGCACATGTAAATGATTGAAAGAATATTAATTAAGATAACTTGGCATAAATTTACTCAATTTTCAATATCAAAATAAAATGCTGAAGGGACTGGTGGTCCACAATATATGCAGTTTTCGAAAATGCTTTGTATTTTTTTCTTTTTCAAGGTTTTTTCCCGGTGAATATTTGATCGGTTCACACACATATCTCAATATCTATGACGGCTTTTCGACAAAATATAAACAATTTACCGAAAGTAAACATTCATCCAGACTTCCCTCCAAATGACATGACTTTAGAAAAGCAAATTTATACCAAGTTCAACGAAAATCGGTTTATCGATTACAAATCTTTACCTAAACCCCACATTGCATTGTAACAAAAGATTTCGTTAATTCTTCATAATAACGGAGACATTTTAGAGCTAAATACAAATAAAAAAACTCCCTAATAGTGCGAATAACTCGTCTTTTTTAGACATTTTTGCAACAGCAAGGCGCGAGGTGGTTTTATTATTTTTGCAGGCTTCAAAAGTAAACGTATATATTTGAACGTTGGGAAAGCAAAATAACTGAGTGTGATTTATGTGTTGAGGAAAACATATCTGTTTTTCTTACCTCTGAGGGATTATCATTGGAGTCTTTAGCTACAGCATTTCGTAAGTAGTTTATGAGACGAGAGACTGGAACTTTACCGGACTCGTCAACATCGCATGCATAAAACAACCCGTCGAGAATTGCTTCCTCCTTAACATGGGATATATCTTGGTTTTCCGCTGATAATTCCAGACTTTCCACACCCTAGTAATAACAATTAAACACGGATATCAGTTAGAACTAGGCCAGAGGGACTGTAAATAGAAAACTAAGCTGGCCATTTGAAGTTGAAGATTGGAATCGCGATGAGAACCGCCGTTGACTTTAGGTTCAAAGATTGGGAGATTTGCGGCACACCGCATCGCCTCTGCGACAGTTAAATACAACATTAGCGTGACTTCTCGACTTACCGACAAATTCATGACGTTTTCCTGTAACTATTAACAATTTCAGGAACTTTCAAGGCCAGATTTCAGGTCAGCAACCGTCGATTTCTCAGTGTTTACATGTGCGACCTCGCGCTAAGTTTTCCATGATTTCCATAGCTCGCTCGCACCATGCATTCTCATTAAATTCTCCCCAGAAAAAGAACTAAACTCTTCATTGACTTCTTAGGTTAACTAAGTGATGAAATCACTCGGAGAAATTGAATTTTCGAGCATTTTCCCTCTAAAATGTTATGAATAAATCATATTTTGAGCTGCATATTTTGGTTGAGACCGGTGCTATCGATTTGTTCAAAGTGGATTCTTTTGTCCGCGCGTGCCATATTTGGAAAATCATTGTCTACATCACCAAATATGGATAGCAATGGGCGTCACTTTATCACTTGGCAACACAAAATGGCGGGAAATTTTTGACAAAAACCGTAAACAGCGTAAAGAAACTACATGAATGTGAGGTTTCCCTGAAGAAACTGTTTTAATAGTTAAAACTTATAGTCCAGTCAATCTACGGTTTGACCGGGAACTAATTGCAACAAAAGCTTTTTCGACGCTTTTGTGCTACATTTAGAATCCGTGGCAAAATCGGCAATTCCGCTTTTCTGCTTTTTTTTATCTTTGATCTCTGAAAATTGCCCAATTTCTCGATTTTAAAAGTTTTTCTTCCGTCAAAACCCGAAATATCCCCAACATTTTTCGGAAATTTTCTAAAATCCCGATGCCGAGAAAAGCCCCACTTTTTTGAAAAAAACTGCCCGACATATTTTGGTTTCACGAAACACACCAAAAATCCGAAAATTCCCCTAGTAAATTCGATTTTCTTACTATAAAATTTCCGGAAAAATCTCCCACACTTTTTCTTAAACAACATGCCGTTTTCCGGCAATTCTAGGCGCCTTCATTTTTGAATTTCAAACTCTAAAAATTGAAAGAAAATCGGGAAAATATATCACTTATTTCCAAGTTTACCAATAATAAATTGTAGAATTAAGTCCCTCTCATTTTTCGAAAAAAGGATGTACGTTTTGCGACACAGAACAATGGATACACCTGAACCAAACACCCGTCCCCTATCGTCCCTAGGAGTGTATCTGTCTCAAAAGCATTGTTACGAACGCTGCATCGTAGTACCCCATATATGGCCATTCCCCTGGTGATGTGTCATATTATTTCAGAAAGTTGCACCAGAACTGTCCGTTGTTGCTTGCGATGCGTCATAACTCATGGACACTGTTGTTTTAAATAGCCATTATTTTTTATCATCCTGCTTATACATTGCTCGCAAAAAATTTTTGCAGTGGCTAACACGAAAATTAACTTCTTTTTTCTACCTAGTTTCTCCCGACGCACGCTATAATAGGCAGCTGTGACGGAGCAACCTTTTCTAAAATAGGTGTATGTATTATATGTTTACGACACAACACAGACGGCAAATGCACCGAGCCGAAAGGATGTTGGATAATTGGCTAGAGGAGGATGAATACTGTATAAAACTTACTACAATGTGTACATACACCGTACACATAATAAGGGAATGGTCATATAGGGTACTCTGGTACTGATCCAGTGTTGTAATGCTCTTGAGGTTGATACAACTCCTAGGAATAGGGTGGGGGAGTAGCAGGTGTATCTAGTGTATCCTATGCTCTGTGTCGCAAAACGCAAGATACACACAGCCTTTTTTGGAAAAAGGGGGACTTAATTCCACAATTTGTTCTTCGAAAACTTGGGAATAAGGGGTATATTTTCCTCATTCTCTTTCAATTTTTCGAGTTAGAAATTCAGAAGTCAAGACGCCTAGAATTGCCAGAAAACGGCATAATGTTTAAGAAAAAGAGTGGGAGATTTTTCCAGTGATTTTGCAGTAAGAAATTCGAATTTACTAGGGGAATTTTCGGATTTTTGGTGTGTTTCGTGAAATCAAAATATATCGGGTAGATTTTTTCAAAAGGGTAGAGGTTTTCTCAGCATTCGGGATTTTAGAAAATTTCCGAAAAATGTTGGGGATATTTCGGGTTTTGACGGAAGAAAAACTTTTAAAATCGAGAAATTGGGCAATTTTCAGAGATGAAAGATAAAAAAAAGCAGAAAAGCGGAATTGCCGATTTTTGCCACGGATTATTTAGTCCCCAAATGAACATACTAAAAGTCCCAAAAAACTCGGAGTTCAGGAACACGCCGAAAACGGACCCGAAAACGGCAATTGAAAAATCCCATACAAAGCTTGTATGAAAAACCACAGGGAGCCCAAATCTCGAAAAATGCAGAACATTAAAATAGAGTCATTTGATGAAACTTTCGACAATGCAAATGATTCGAATTATTCTGAAACACAATTTTGAACATAAATAGTACAGGTTTTAGTTGTATTTTCGTACTTTTTTATTAAATCATCACTCAATTCTATTTCCTCAGAGTTTTGATATCTGGAATAGGAGGCGCCAGCTAGTGACGCTTTTGTTCGATAAATTATCTCCGTTGATAGCCATACTATCTCAGATTAACAAACATTTGATGTTAACATGGATTACGCAGACATTTAAGACAATAACAAGAGAGAAATAAAAATAATTGGGATCGAGATGTCCGCACGAGATCGTTTAGCTGACACATTAACTGGTTCCTGAAACCCTCAAAGTCAAGGCAAGTTGGCTTCTTATTTCTAGCGTATGTTGATATAGATTATATATTATTAGATGACCTTGAATTCATATTCAGTGTTATTAATAGCCACCAAAGAGGAGGCCAAGTTTGCCAGTTGAACTGGCATGGTCTCAGTCCGTGTCCTCAGGACTCTCATCAAAGACGCCATATAGTAGAGTTGGTGCACGCGGGTCCCTTACATTGTCCTCAATGACAATTTAAAACTCGAGGTCGTGCTTTCACAAGAGCACCGGAGAATACTGCAGTCATGAATGCAATTGCAGCGTCCAATATGGAGACGTTACTGTGGAGCCGCTGGTCATTCAGAGTGAGGAGGGGCGATACGATCAGGCCGTAGGTGGGATGTTTCAGAGATTCGAACGAATCCCCTTCATTCCAGTAAACTCAGGCTTTTGGTCACAAAACAGGAAGGAAACACGACAAAATGCTATATACTTGGTTTGTACAATATTTCTTTTTCTGTAAAACTGAGGACAACGAACCCCTCTCCAAGAATGCGAGCTACAGGCCTGACGAGGATGTCACCGCGCAATTTCCATCCCCAATCTTCACACCTTGATATAAATACACTTTTTTCAGCAACAATGGATGTTGGAAGGCGATTCTGTGGTTCGGGGGACGAGGTCTCGCCTGTCCGTTTTACATTTTAAGACCGCACTGGTACCTTAAATCATGTCCAGCTTAGCCAGGTTTGCTATTATAGGTACAGACAAGAACATTTCCCCTTTCGAGATTGAGATATTCCTTTTTGTTTATTGTGCTTTAGGGAGTCGAATATTTTCGAGAGCTGGCATGCTTCTTGAAGGCCGCGCGTGCCTTATCTATCCCGTAGGGGCGCGAAAGTCGGGCCGAGAACATGGACCGAGAGCGAGACCATGCGGGAAGGCAAGCTAAGCTCGCACTAAAACTGGCCACCTCTTTCAAACTATTGTTCATTGTGGCTATGAACTGAAGAGATATTCAGGGACATTCACATCTAAGAATGAATTTAAAATATATCAACATTACGCAGGAAATAAAAATCTAACTTGCCTTGACTTTGAAGTACTTTGAGGGTTTCAGGAAACCAGTCAAACGGTGTGAACGATCTCGATCCCAATTATTTTAATTTTTTTTCTCTGGGTAATCCATGTTGTCATCAAATATTTGTTAATCTGAGATTTGTATGGCTATCAACGAACAAAAGTGAGCTTCTGATATTTTTTATTATACTGATGTGATACCGGAATTGGTTTTATCAATAAATTAGATGTAGATGTCTGCAAATTCGCGTCCCTTGCATGCACGGACGACAGCCGTATCCGGAAAGAAAAAGTTGCGGACATCTATCCGGATACTCGTGTACGGACGCGGGCTTCCTGTGTAGGTATTTCCGGGAACCTGGGAACCAAAACAAAGATGGCGCCCTCGCGGCCTACCTACACACAAACAGACAGCGCTTCTCTCCCAAATCTGCAAGTTTTGACGACTTTTTGACAATTTAGGGTAAGAAATAAGCTAGAAAAACATATGGTAAGTAGAAATTATCACCTTATTATTGTGAATTGATATATCTTTAAGCAATAAAAGTACTTTCCGCGTGCTCTCTGCTTTCTTACAAACACGAGCCGAAGGCGAGTGTCTTTCAATTTTATACTATTAATACTATTAGAAAATAACACCTATGTTGTATTGCGAATGTGCGCATTCTGATTGGTTAAAAAGCGTGTTTGTAAGAGACCTGAGAAACACGATTGTCACGCAACGCTGTCGCGCGTGTGTATGTTATTTTCTAAAAGCAATAAAAATACTTTCTGCGTGCTCTCTGGTTTCTTACAAACACTCGGGGAATGTTGGTCGAACTGATAAAACTTGAAAGACACTCGCCTTCGGCTCGTGTCTTTCAAGTTTTGATCAGTTCTCCCAACATCCCCCTCGTGTTTGTAAGAAAGCAGAGAGCACGCGGAAAGTACTTTTATTGCTTAATTAGAAATAACACCTATGTTGTATTGTGAATGTGCGCATTCTGATTGGTTAAAAAGCGTGTTTGTAAGAGACCTGAGAAACACGATTGTCACGCAACGCTGTCGCGCGTGTGTATGTTATTTCACTTATTTTCTAAAAGCAATAAAAATACTTTCTGTGTGCTCTCTGGTTCTTACAAACGCTCGGGGAATGTTGGTCGAACTGATAAAACTTGAAAGACACTCGCCTTCGGCTCTTGTCTTTCAAGTTTTGATCAGTTCTCCCAACATCCCCCTCGTGTTGCAGAGAGCACGCGGAAAGTACTTTTATTGCTTAATTATAATCGGGTCTGTGCAAACGTTTCTGATTGGCTAAATCGTGCGCACTCACTCCGCTTAGGCCTGAAGCTTTGCCGCCAAAAAAGTTCACAAGGCTAAGTTCTAGTTCAAGCGATTTTTTAAAGCGAGGGACAAAACTGCCATCATCTCCCACAGAAACTAATCAAAGGCATGCCATAGGCAAACTCGTGGCTGTTTTCCTTTAAAAAACTTTTGGAAATTAGTCGTTAAAAAATATTTTCGGGCAGAGTGCTCAACGAGAAAACAATTTTGACCTCTAACTGACACCAAAACGATGTAGCCCCTAAAATACCATTAAGACATTTTTTTAGGAACAATCATATGTCACACCATTTTTGTAGTTCTTTGTCACCTGTACTTGTGACAAACATATCTCTTCTTTTAAGTCAACAAATGCATTGCTGCAGTATTTGACACATGTATTAGCTTGAATTACAACTACCTGAATGTTTTCCCTGTTGCTATTAGAACGATCAACTAGAAAGTAGCATCTAATTTATTGCCAAGTGTTTCAAAATGGGTCAGAAGCACACGGTATACCCTAAAGCATATTGTCATTACGATAACACTTTATATCATTGTTTAGTTATGCAACAACTGCCATACATGTTATGCAGGCATTTGCAATTATACAGTTTAGTTCTCATACAAAGCAGAGCAAAAAAGTACAGTGTTAGTCAATCAGACTTGAATTGGGTTTGGCTTTTTTGTAGCATTTTGCTGTCAGTTGTTAAGATCCCAGATCTCAATATTGCCTTTGCTTTTGTTGCTTTGGGCACAATTTTTTAGGCTAATTTTTAAAGCTAATTCTGGAAGTTGCATTACAGTTTTTGAAACAGTGCACATAAGTCATAGCAGATTAAGCCATGCATAGCAGTCAACCATACAGCAGAATTTGGAGCTGTATTGGGTTTTCCTCCTCTAGTATTCGTGTGTTCTTTTTCTGGGTGTGTATTATATAGTTGTCACCTCAAGCGAACAATAAAGTGCTCTGCCCTTCAGCTGTTGTGTAGACCACTTCACAGGAATGGATGAGCCTTGAATTAGAAAGAGAAATGAGTCAGATTTTAGCTGGCTGGATTGCACCTATTGCAATCTTAACCTATTGGGAAAGATTTGGGTGATGCAGTAGTTAATTTCAGTGGTGACTGCCTGTGCCCATTACATACCAGTCAACCCCACTTTGTCAAAAATCTTGAGATTGACAGGTAAATACAGTAAATGTATGAAAAGTCATGTGAGTGACAATGCGGGTGATTTACAGTAAATGTATGAACATTTTCGCAAACATTATGCGGGTGACAGGCTTCAAAATCTTGTGACACCCGCCTAATGCGGGTGAGTTGACAGCTATGCCATTACCTCAAAGTATTTGTGTCTGATTTATGGGAGTCCCACAAAATGCTGTTCTTGGGATATAGTACATTTTTATGAGAATATCACAATTTACCCAGCTAACAGAGGGCTTCACAATTCTTTGTTGTAAGTATATGTGCACACACAGTGGTACCTCTGTTACAGCTGTTTCAGGTAACACGCGACTTCGCCGTTGTCAGATTCTTGGAGTTTGGCAGTTGGATTTTCTGCGTTGTCAATCAATGCAATCCGTGTGAGCCAATCAAATCCCTCCCCAGTGCATTTGTTTGGCTTCCCTTGCGAGACATGTCGCGACAGAAGCCAATTCACTGCACTAGGCGATTTGATTGATGTCGCAGAAAAAACCAACTGCCAAAAATGTTTTGAACGTGCTGGGTCGTGTGCTACCTGAAACAGCTGTAATAGAGGTACCACTGTATGTGCACATATACTTACAACAAAGAATTGTGAAGCCCTCTGTTAGCTGGGTAAATTGTGATATTCTCATAAAAATGTACTATATCCCAAGAACAGCAATTTTTTTGACTAAACCAATTTTCAGGTTTTCAGATCTGGACAGAAAAGTATTTTGCAAATATCTCAGAAACGAAAATAGCTACAGTAACAAAACTTTACATCAATGTTAATTCTAGTACTAGCAAAACTTTGACATTTGATGTTTCCATGACAACCAATTTACAGGGACGGCCCTGTCTTGCCCTAACAACATTTGCGAAAAGAATAATGACCCTCTCTTTATCATTTGCACCAAATTTGTTGACCCCTCCCTTTTCACCTGCATGAAAATTAGAGGCCCTCCCATATTTGCACCAGCCCTCCCCCCTAATTTATGACCAGTCCCTAAGCAAAGTACCTCCATTTCGGCACTTGGTTCGGTCCTGAAGGTGGCTGCTTAATATAGAGGTACCACTGTAATTTTTATAGAGGATATTACATGTAAATAGAGACGTGAAGAAATATGAGTATTATTTTCGAGAGACAAGGAGACAAGTACAGCAAGAGTAACATTGTTTTTAACATGAGAAAATAAAATGTTCAAGCCACTGTAATTTTCCTTTTATTGTATCACAGGGCGCCTAAGCTCATGATCCTTGTATTCAGTTAAATCTGTTTGCTACCAGATGGTAATACTAAAATATGCCCGAAATTGCTGATCCAATACGATGTTTGATAATGAAAATCATGCCTACCTTTGTTCTGCTGTCTCTGTGTAATTTTCTAATAGTGCTATCCGTAGCTTTATAAGCAACAAAACAGTCCAACGTCATAAACCTCCCAAAAGGAAGTTTGACCCTGATCGCAGGACTCGTGCTTGATCTTATCTTGCTGAGGTGCGAACGTTTATCTGTCTTTATCCAAACTGCAAACACGATCAGATCTACTTGATAAATCGCTTATGAGTTCACGAGTGTTGACTTGGTTATTCCTTCTTGGTATTTCGAGAAAACAGCCATCATAATCAGTCGAATTTCCGCGAATAGAACGAACCATCGAGAGAGAAGGAAAAGCATTCTAGAACCCAGATCTCCCCCGCTATATATTGCTAGATTTGGGTTCCCTGTGGTATAGAGGGGGTTTAGGGGGGAGCAGGTCGGTCGTTGGTCCTTGTTTTTACCACGAATTGTTGCCCCCGCGCGTTGTATTTTCTTCTTGCTGTTGAGTTGCCTCGGGGGAATGGGGTTCCTATTTTTGTGTGCAGATGATGCACTAAAATGGGATTTGGATTTCTGGGAAATGTGAATTAAACACCCCCTGCATTCATAACCCTGCACTAAGTACGTTGGCTTTGCTTCATGAAGGTCCTCGTTAAATGTAGGTTTTGAAATAACTAGACAGTAACGTTTTTAAACCAATTAGATCTTTGCGCATGCGCTAATGACGTCA
This sequence comes from Scolanthus callimorphus, assembly GCA_033964015.1. Taxonomy (NCBI): domain Eukaryota; kingdom Metazoa; phylum Cnidaria; class Anthozoa; order Actiniaria; family Edwardsiidae; genus Scolanthus; species Scolanthus callimorphus. The sequence continues at coordinate 29,370,303 of CM066912.1, read as the reverse complement.
TTGGTAGTGTACTTTTCATTTTCCCACGTTTTGTAACCCCCTGCACCTGGGTTTGCTCGGATCAAAATCCTTACACAGTGTAGGCTTTGAGATGACTAAAAAAGTACCGAATTGAAACAAACCATTTTTTTGCAAAGATAGGTAACACCCCACATTTTAGTCACGCCATGTCCCACAGATAGCTCGTATGGTCCCGCAACTCGAGGGTCCCGTTGGATGACTTCAGCATAAATTATGCTAATATTGTGCTAACGTAGGAGTGATCCAGTGAGTGAGTGAGCGAGTGAGCGAGTGACATCGAGTCACCACGATAACTCTTTGGCTGTTGCTACGCAACAAGCCACGAGTTAAAAAAGAACTCAGTTCGCACAGCCGAAAGCACCATAGTCATTCTGACCTAAATGTTTCTGTCACAGATTACTTGCAGGAATGTGCAGGGACAATTCTTATCCGAAAGCTTTAAGGTGAGAAAATTTCATTCAGCTTACGTAAACAAATTGCTTAAGGCGAAATGAGTGACATATTTACACAAAGCAAAGCCATGAATAATCACAATAATATTCTCTAAGTATAAATCCTGACACTGTATCGCAAAACGAAGGACACAAACCCGAAGAGAAGAAGGAAATCTCTTTAGTGGGCGTGTTTTTGTTGGAAAAGATTCACCTTTGGCTAAGTTCTAATTCAAGCGATTTTTTTCAGCGAGGGACAAAGCCGCCATCGCGGTCATGTTGAAATCTCCCACATAAACTATAAAAGAACTCATTTCCCTCAGCCGAAAGTACCATAGACATCCAAACCTAAATGGTTCTATTACAGTTTACTTACTGATTTGTGCAGGGATAATTTTAATTCGAAAGATTTGAGCTGAGAACAATTTTCATTCAAGTTTGAACAAACTTACACCACTGGCACTGCCAACAGAGCGCACGCTAAGCCATGAATGAAATTCTCAAAAAAAATCCTATGATAAACTAAAAAGTTCTTAGAACAATTTTACTTTACCTGTTTCTTCTCTTCCCTTTACTGAGATATGATAAGCTGATAAGCATACAAACAATTCCGAAGTCAAATGGTTTTTTCTGTGTAATAGGCTTGGCGTTTTCAATTTTAGCGGGTTCTTCGGACTTAGACAGATGAGAGCCGGATTGACTCACACGACACACGGCGTCATTTTCTCCACCAAAGTCAGGGAGACCAGTGCAAAACATACAAGAAAGGCTCTGGGGCTCACTTCATTTATTTCGGTATGGGGCAGGTGGTCTTTCCTGAAGGGAGGTCATTAGTAATGTAAATCAGAAGTTTATGGAAGGGGGAACTCAGGTTGAGTCTTCTAGCGTCACGGGCTGTTTTCTTGTTAGGGATCAATTTCACGAGTGTTTTCAATTTTTTTTCCAAAATTGCCCGAGCCGTCTTACATGTTTATGATATAAAAGGGCAAAATTCAGCGCGCGTGTTGACTGCACGTATTCGGACGTGTGCGAAGTAATTTTGCACTCAAAAAGAAAAAAATACCTTCGCCGTTAGCCAATCAGCATCGAGTAATTTTGCCCTGTATATTATAAAAATTGAAATTCGTCATTTTCGGGCCGCGCTTCACAAATGATGGATACTAATATATTTTTTTAATTTGCGGCGCGCATTAAGGATAAAACCTACTTTGTTTATTATACACACAAAAAATGGATTGTTCATCTATTTTCATGCTTGACATGAAATCCGTTTATCAAATTCAGAGGTTCCCTGCTAGCAGAGGCGTCTTTTCTCTGTCAAATAGACAGACAGACAGACAGACAGACGCTTTATATTTTGTCAAATATCTTCCACTAGTTCAAATAGGGGGCGGGGGCTGGGGTTTGGGCTATCACGAAAACTTAGGGGGGTCACTGCATTTGACCCCCATCCCAAAGTGTTTACTAACTTCCATAAAATACTGGCATGGGCTCACAGTGGCGTCCCTAGGGGTGACTTCTTAAAATACTTAACAAAATTACTCCCCAATACAAGTACTTATAATTTAGCTTACGCTAGTGCTGGGATGGCGGTACTTCGCCTCCTGATGTTATTTGTTGTTGAATGGCTTCCACTCCTGAATGACTAGTGATATTGTATTTGCATTTAGTTTTCGATAGTTATCTGAAATCTGCTCAAAAAAAATCACTCAACTTGTCGCGCAACATTGTTGCGTTGCAAGTTGATGTTCGATGTTGCTCGTTTTTCATCTCGCGCCACAACAAAAACATTTGTTGCAGGTTGTGAAAACTTGTTGCGCGAAGTAGAGCGCGGGTCTACTTTGAGACACAAATACTGGCTTTGTTGCTCATTTTTCATCAAAAACGCAACTTGTCGCGCCACATTTTGCCTACAATTCAAGTTGATTAGTCAATAGAAATGAGGTGCTAAGGGGCCAAATTCGCCTTGTTCTCGCATGTGTGATCATCAAAACAAAATGTTGCGCGACAAGTTGTGAATTTGATGTAAACACGAGCAACAAACATTAGACTTGCAAGGCAGCAATGCTGCGCGACAAGTTGAGGGATTTTGTGCCTCATATTTCCCCGGCTTTACTAAAATCAAGTCTGGCTTTCCTTTCGGTGGTGAAATGAAATCCGCTTTATGTTGGGCCGTCAGAAAGGGAGTGCATGGAAGGCATACCACGCATATATTTCGCACCTGTAAACTACTTTATTTGATAATCATATAGCCTGCTAGTCGGCTCTCCAGTGGTTTTTTTCGGATATTTTATTTTTTGGGCGCGCGGGATTCCTGTGTCGCGGAACTCTCGGGCAGTGTTTTTTTTCGGATATTTTAAGGAATCCCGCGCGCCAAAATATAAAATATCCGAAAAAAACAACTGGAGAGCCGGCTAGCAGGCTAATAATCATACAATGACATCTTATTAAAACTTTTGTAACTCTCATTGTCGCAATTTACTAAAACGTTTTGCTATGAATCTTGGCAGATTGACTAATATGGACGTGCTCTGATGGATTTTCTATGAGAAATGAAAGTTTCATTGTGAGCTATATTTCGGTTAATTATCACAGGAGGTTCTCGTCGAGTTTCTTTCCGTAGCCTAATTTGGAAATACAAAAAACCTCGACAGTTTTAATCAAATGAAACTGTGAAAAAGTAAATCTGAAGATTTGTTTTTGCGTTTTCTTGCTTTCGATTGGCTAAGAATCGCGACTTGGCTCTTTACTTTATTTACAATCTTATGTATTTACCATCACCTTGTAAACAAAAGCCCAAACATATAAATGATCACTTTTAAGACCCGTCTACACTTGCAATTTTTGCTGCACTTTTGGCAATCGCGCGAGTCGCGGCGATTTTTTCTCGCACATATACTCAAAATCACTATTGTAAACTATGGCAACACTGTGTGATCTGCCACGATTTTTTGTCACGTGATGTCGCGGATTTTCAAACATATTCAATTGGAATCTCTTTTCAACTTGATGAGATTTGAAAAAAAGAAAACAAAGAAATCGCACTAGATTTGCATACTCGTCAGGATCGCCGCGACCAAATGCAACAAAAACCGGCTTTTAGAGGCCAGGTATAAGACCGTCAGGACGTCCATTATGTATCGCTGGACACGTCAAGTTGTTGTCCTTTACAATCTTTTCAACAGCTTCAACATCACTCCATTCCATTCTTCTCTCTTGGTTTCGAATCTCTCGCGACACGTCGTTGAAATGACGGCTTAGTATTCCTTGGCACTCTGCGATAGTTGCGTTACACTTACACGGATTGGGCACATAAGGATATTTCATGAGCGTGGTTAGCGTGTTCAAAGATATTCCAGTTTTGTTCTTGCAAAACTCCATATCTTTGAATGAATGGGACAAGCAGTAGCTTGCAACGATGAGCTGAGCAGACATGTAAGCGGTTCCCTCCTCTCCTGTATGAATACTCCCTTGGGGTTCATTCATTAATATCTTTATATCTCCCGGCCTAACACTGGAATTAACTGAAAACCTTTTATTAAACTCCTGCAGAGAGCCACCGCATAATTTCAAGTTCCACTCGTAACGATCCCTCTCAAAATGCCAAGCATAATTCAGGACCGTCGTGACGGGGCAGATAAATCCAAGGCGACTAAAGTTCCGGTAGGCGTCGTCAAAATTTTGAGTGCCATATCTTGCCATTAGATGTTCCCTACAATTTTTAAACGTGCTGCTGTAGATGTAGATAGGGAAGTGCAACATAAAATCCGCCACCCACGGTACACCTAGCGACTTCTCGACGCTCCCTAAACACTGCTGGACAAAACCTTTAAACTTGGTACAATCCGTACCTACCGCACGTAGTTTTTCACCGTTATAGATCATGGATCTTGTGACAGGCACACCCAGGGCAGAATCGGAATCTACCCATACTATAATAGAGTCATTAGTATATAAATCATTATAGAAACTGCTCCAGATTTGTCTGTTATATCCAGTGTCACGCTTCGGCCAGGGATATTTTAAAATACTTGGATCTTTGGGTAATCCCTCGTACACGATGCGTCCCCTATATCCCATAGAAACTAAAGCGTCAAGCGGCGAGAGCATTGAACAATAGGGAAAATTAAGGGTTCTCAGGTGACTTAAGGCATGGGTCCATACGGCCACGCCTTTAAAAACATTCAATCAGGCCTTAATTTGGGTGAATTAAAGATAGGCTTCTTGTGTTGATATGACATGTCATAGACATCGCCATTCTTGTTAATTTGAGTTGTTGGTGTTTCCATGGAAACTCGGAAAAGTCTTATCAGTAGAGATCTTTGACTGCTTGTCTTTGACTGCTTCTCGCTCAGTCCACCCTTTCCCTAGCATGATTATTTGGCAATGTTCCATGTACTCGATGAGCATACGAAGCCGAATAAAAATATCTATCAATCGAGGGATGCTCGGACAAATGAAATTTGACGCCAAGATACCAATCTGGGCGTGGTCTTCCAGTATTTTATCCCCTAAAAGATACAATTTATTATCCCAAGGGGGGTTGGGATAATTTACCGGCCAGCACGAGTTATAGCCACAAGACCAGTACCTGAGTAGTGTATTTCCCGCATCTCGCCACTAGTGGAGTGGATATCGGCAAAAGTAAAGGCTGCTCGTTCGCAAAATTGTATCACGTTGATTATGCCAAATGATTCTAAAACACATCACTCGAGAGACTTTTTTGTACTTTGTAAACATGAGAATTTCGTTCTTCTTGTTTTCTCCCATACAACAGGAAGCTATAATGGTGCAAACTTTTCCGAAATAGGTGTATTTATTATACCATGAGCTTTTGATCATACCTTAAGGTGGATCGACCCAGTAATTTTGTACCCATGCCAACCAATTTTGAACCTCTCATATAAAAGCAGGTTGATTTCTATCGCGCACCCAATATAACACACAAACTACCCATAGACTGAAATACATGTCAGTACAAAAATTGGGGAGATCGGAGTAAGTATCACGTGACAATCGGGCCACGCCTATTTCCACTCTCACCCCAGTTTCAGGCTGTAACGACATTTTTTCGAAAAATGCTCTACGGTACCTCGAGATTGACTGATTGCTTACGTGTAACCGAAGTTTGACTAAATTCTACAAGCCAGATCTGAAGATATTTTAGGATTTATAAATCAGGGCTATAATTTATGTAAAATCCAGTGTTATGAATTAACAGGACAGAGTTTGGTACTTCATGGTTATAAACTGAAAGTTTTTATAGCTCATTCTATTTGTGTATGTTTAAGGAAGGTCATGCTTTTTATTAGAATTAAATATCTCTTTTCGATTTCGAAAAGGATAAAAATGTAACTATCAACATAATGGCCCCACGCATCAGCTTACTGCGAAATTTTGGCCTACTTTCACCAAATTCGGACTGATTTGAAAAATCGTAGTTTTTTTCACTTCAAATTTTTGGACGACTCCGATTCGGACTGATTTGAAAAATCGTAGTTTTTTTCACTTCAAATTTTTGGACGACTCCGATTGATCAATGTAAAGTTTGTCTCCAACGTTTCATATCAATTGAAATCTTCTATGGTCATCAACTTTGGACGCAAAGATCGGTAAATATTGGATGGACTCGTGTAGTTTCTGCTTAGGGACTAGCTTTTGTTCTTCGTTCGGCACGAAATCGAATTCCAATGCGGAACACGTTGATATTCGCGGGTGACTGCTCTCCGAATGGTCCCCGACATATGGTAATTAAATGCATAACAAAAGACCGAAAAACCTAAGAAAATTATCATACATCGAGACTAGCCGAGCAAGGACAAGCCCACGTGCGCTCCATTGGAATTCGATTTTGTGCTGAACGGGGAACAATAGCAAATCCCAGAGTAGAAACTACAGAAATCTATCCAATATTTACCGATCTTTGCGCCCCCAGTTGACATCCTTAGAGGATTTCAATTGATATGAAACGTTGGAGACAAACTTTACATTGATCGATTGGAGTCGTCCAAAATTTTGGAGCGAAAAAAACTACGATTTTTAAAATCAGACCAAATTTCGTGAAAGTAGGCCCAAATTTCGTGTTGAGCCGATGTGTGGAGGAATTATGTTGATACGTATATTTCTAAATTTTTCGAAATCGCAAAATAATATTTAATTTTAATCAAAAGCATGACCTTCCTTGAACAATTACAAATAGATTGAACTATAAAAGCCTTCAATTTATAACCATTAAGTACCAAACTCTGACATATTTATTCAATTCATTGAATTTTACATAAATTTTAGCCATGATTTATAAATCCTAAAATATCTTCAAATCGGGCTTGTAGAATTTAATCAAACTTCGGTAATACGCGGAGGCAACCTCTCCATCTCGAGGTACCGTGGAGCATTTTTGGAAAAAATGTCGTTACAGCCTGAAACTGGGCTGAGAGTAGAAATAGGCGTGGCCCTATTGTCACGTGATACTAACTCCGATCTCAAAAACTTTTGCACTGACATGTATTTCAGTCTATTGGTAGCATGTGTGTTATATTGGCTGCGCGACAGAAATCAACCTGTGTTTATATGAAGGGTTCAAAATTGGTTGGCATGGGTGCAAAATTACTGGGTCGATCCACCTTAAGCTCGAGGTCTGGAACAATCATAAAGTACCGCGCCCTGTCGTCCTGAACGCCTTCATTTGCTTTCTTCTACGGGGAGTGTAACGCGTCTATCTCTTCAGATCAATCTGTTAGTACAGTACTAGTTTAGGTAGAAATTTTAATTGGACGTTTCGAGGTTACTTATTGAGCTTGCACGAGGAACGCTTCTTTTCAGTCCAGAACAATCAAACGAATGCTGATTAATACCAAGAATCAAGATACTAGATAGAAGAGTTATTGGGAAGGCCAAAGCGTAGTTCGTTAAAATTTAGATTAGCGTGATTATCAGCTCAAATTGACGAAAATTTAAGAACATGAAATTCTATATTAGGCCAAGTAAAAAAAAGGAATCATGTTTATCGTCCCCGCCCGCATGGCGTTTTTTTTTTGGAGCCGCATCCTTTTTTTTCTTTCCACAAATTGTCTCTAAGACGAAGTCAAACGTCACAAGCGGTTAGAAACTGCTCTTTTGAAATGTGGCTTTTATGATATGGAAATGCTTTATATGAACATAGATTGCCCTTAAGAATAGTTTATGAAACAGTCGTAGTCATTTTGTACACAAAATATGGCATAAACCAATAAAACAAGGCACAAACAAGGAGCAAAAAGAAATAATAAATAAAAATAAAAAGGGCCGCATGGACACTTTTTTGGAAAGCTCTGGGCGATAAACATGTTTATTTTTTACTTGGCCTTAATAGATTCGGGTTTTAATTCCCGTCTTGCAAAAAAATAGCTTAAATGTCTCGAGGGCATTATTTTTGTGTACAAAACACATCTCATCCCAATTTTTAAATTCCTTTCAATTGACAATAAGCAAGATAAAATGAACGATTCACAGAAGTGAAAGCGTCTCGATAGCAACCTTAGTTTCCCCTGCAAACTTCTACTCAAATCACTTATTTGAAGATATTTGTTAGTATAAAATAAATAAACGGACTGGCCCGTAGGAAGTACAAACTAATCGAGGCGGGGGGGCCAGTCTTACAGATTTCTCAGAGTAATTATGGGTATATAGATAAATATTTCATAGCTTAAATTTTCAATTCAAAAAGCTTTTTTGTTGCGTTGGATCGAACGATCGTTGGAAATAAAGCATTGATTTGTAGCTATCCGCTCCTGTGCAAGGGCGGATCTAGGGCGGGGGGTGGGGGGGTGATTAGGGTGGCTAGCAACCCTCTTGTTCTCATATTTCTTGTAAAAACCTAAGATTAGCCACCCCCTTGATCTGAACTCTGTAGTATATCCTTTGTACTAGCCACCCCCCTTCTTAAGGATCTGCATCCGCCACTGCTCCCGCTCCCCCTTCAGCAGAAAAAATACAGTAAACATATTAAGAAAAAAAACGGAAAGCTGGTAAGGGGCACCATACATTTGTACAGATGTGACCCCTCTTTCTCAAATCCTGGCTACGGCGCCCTTCATGATAACATTCTTAAAACCCAATGACATTACCTGGTATTGTAAACCAATGTGTTTTAGCATAAATCACTGCATTGCTACTATAAACTAATTACGATTTTGAGACGGCAATACCACGAAATATTGACGGCTAGTTGGGAGAAAATATTTTCGTATTTGGCGGAGTCACTTTTTTTCGAGCCATCGATACCGCAAAATATTGACGGCTCACAACAGCACACAATGGGCAATTCCAGAAAATAAAGGTACCCTCCCCACGGGTGGCACTAGTTTTTGTCAAACTAGTTGGGTGATACTAAAACAATTAGACCTCTCGCCCTCAAGGGCCAATTCATAGTTCCGATGAAACAATGGAGCCATTTCACGCTATCTGGAGTTACCAATCAGAGCTGGAAAGATTCTCCCTCGGGAACTGATCTTGTCCCACAAACAGTATTTCAGGACTTCCGAAATCAGTCCGATGTGCAGCACTTTTTTGCCTTTTATGACAGTATAAACTGAGATCATCTGAAGATAAGGATATCTGGTAATCCTAAGCGGGATCGGAATATTTTTGGACTTTTTTTAAGGAAAACCCTGGTTTGTTTGTGGGACATAACAACAGTAACTATGGCTTCGAATGACAGGTCGGAACTATGAATAGCCCATTGAGGTCTGATTAACAATTGAGACCTCGAGCCCAAAAGGGCTACGGGCCAATAGCCCCGCTATTGACCTGTGGCCCTTGAGAACGAGAGGTCTAATTGTTTTAGTATCACCCAAATAGTTGGACAAAAAAGTGAAAAATTGTGTTAAAAAATCAGCAGAAACCCCAACAAAACAATATGTCACATTCCATTTCCATCCGCTCGATAATACACGAAAATACTCCAAATTTGTATTCATCTACAATCCCCGCCAAAACTGTTGACCCATTACTCAACGTTTGAACCGTTATTCTTAAAATCTGGTTCCTTAGCAAGAGTCTCCCGCCAACAAGCTCTTTTCTCCCCCTTTCCCCCCAATCAATGTTGTTCCTGTAGGGATATCATCGGAGTTTTGTGCGGTGCAGTTGGGATTTCAACATTGCACAGGGGGAGAGGGGGTTGTGCATTAATGTTGTCCTGTCTGTGATCGTTCTTGCGAGCATGTTTTAACGTTACTAAATGGAGTGTGTGTGTCAACTAGTTTTGGCGCGGATTGTAGCAGCTGAAGGCTATTTAAAAAACATAGACGATTATTTTGCTGATTTCTTGTGAATTTGACTGTAATTAAGCTACTTGAAATAACCCTAAATTTCGACCAAATGCATGACAAACCATGAGTACCCCTTTAACACTTGGACTAAAATGTAAAATCATCAGGAGCAATTGAAATCGCCCTCTGTATCCTTCTCCTAAAGAATCCTCTATTGTTGTATTAACTTTTCTAAGTCTTATCAATGTTTCCATCTATAGGCGATTATTTTGTTTACAGGTTGAGCTCATTGGCATAAGCAATGTGCAGCATCGGACTATTCGAGGGAGCTATAAAATGAAGAGTTCTGTATATCAATAGAGGACTAAATGAAACATAATTGGAAAATTTTAAGTTTACATTTTGAATTCTAAGCATGTGGTGCAACGTTCAATTTAGAGAAAACAGGTGAGCTAATGACCGTTCTGCCCAAATGATTTCATGTAATTTTGAAAAATCTTCAACTAACAGGGCTGCAAATTGCGCCCGTGGGGTCACTTTTGTGACTAAGTTTTTTTCTTTTGCGATTAAACTTTGTCAGTCAGTCGAAGTTTTGCCACTCACTTCTTATCTAACTCATTGCCGGATTTTCAATTTTTGCGACTAACATTTTAGAAAATGCGACTAGAATTTTGAAACAATTTCGACTGGACTTTTTTTTAATTTGCAGCCCTGACTAACCGGAAAAATGATATGTAAACAGGTCAAAACTTTCTTAAGAATAACAAATGAACTTATCGTAAGCTTTTCATTGTATTTTTCAAAGCTTAATTCAGGTTTTTTAAAATTTCGTGAAATCATTAGGGCAAAAAGCCCATATGTTAAACTCTAAATTGAGCATTACGCCACAAGCTCATAATTTCGTTTTTTTTAGCTCAAATTTTCTAATTACATTTTATTCACTGCCCCTTATCAATATTCAGAACGTATCCTTCTCTAGCTCTGCTGAGTAGCTTGATTCTCTACACTGTAAACAAATGACGTCACAGTATAATGGCCTATAGAGTGCCTTTAGGATCAGATATTGCAAACTTTTTGTCGCATGTAAAAGAAACAGTGATAGCAAACCTAGTGCCATTAGTAACCTTCTCAACATGGTGAAGGTTTTCAGATCCTGACGTGAAAATGACACTCTTGCCATCTTAGGCTCAACTGTATGATTGAACTTTTTATCAACAAACACAAACCTACCACCAGTGAAATTTTGGCCAAAATCACTTAAATAGAGCAAGGATGTATAATAAAAAGACCCATAGGTTATCCTATCAACATGTGGATGCCAGTACTCATCGTGAAGGGTCTTTGCAGGCTTTTCTGTCATGCGGGAGAAAAAAGTTGGCTTGGTCAAGTAGAGTTTGCTTTTGTCAATCCCAAACTCTGTGGCAATAGCATTTTGAATTTTGTCCTTGACTTTTTTGTAAACTTCAAAGTCCTTTTTAGTAAAAAGCTCTCCAGTTTTAAGCTGCTTTGCAATCATATAAATGTTGACAAACTTTTCACCGTAAGTCAAAGCCCCAGAGTGTAAATCTAAGATAGTTGGGCCTCCAGACGAACCACCGTGTTGCATTCCCCTTTTCGCCAGCTCAGCTAAATACACCGCCTCTTCAAAGGTTACAACATCATCCATAATGACTCTACCACACTTTTAGGAGCACAGTCCTTAAATTTGGTCCCATAATCGCCAGAGCATTTCACAGACATAAACTTTCTTGAAACACTATCTTCAACACTCACAAAAGTTAACACGCCTGGCCTGAGAAGAAGTTCTCAAGGAAGTAATCCCTAGAGTAGACGAAAGCAGCGATAATTATAACTGCTGCAATGATTCTTGGCAACACTGCGACTCCTTCGATGTCTTTAGCTCTACTTTTCTTAGGAGCTTTCCCCGCTCGTTCGGTTTTCTGACCTGCCGGCTGCTGCTCAGATTTAAACTTCTTTTCATAATCGCGATCTTGAATTTCTCGTCTCCTTTCGCTTTTCTCTGATTCTGGGCTTTTTTCTTCTTTTCCTTGCTTTCTGTGCACAACAGGCATTTCTTAATTTCGTTGTTTAATTTCAAGGATAGGTCTTTTAAATATTAAAAATACAACGAAACGAATAAAGCTTTGTTGCTTCTTCGTCCGCCATGAAAATTACCCAGAGGGCGTCACGATGCGACTCTCCCTATTCTCTCTCGCGACAATTGCCACAGGGTATCCGCGTAGATCGTGCCAAATGCAAATAACAAGTGTAAAATGTCTAATTTATTTATGATGATGATAAAAATATTCTTCAGTACAGTTCTGTTTCTCGTGAGTCTTTTTTGGAAGTCATACTGTTCAGATAACCTAGCAGAGGCCTCTTCTCGTAATTTTCGCTGGACTGAGCGCGACCCTGAACTGTTCGTTCAGGTGGCAGATGAGATTATGAGTCTTCTCATCTGGTCAGATTTTTTATCATCCTGGTTCTTATTACCGGAGCTAATAGGCCATTTGCACTAACCGGGTCACGTGACCCCAACTACCTCTTAACGAGATGTTTTGTCAAAATCAATTCTAGAAATAAAAGGAACCAATTGATACCGTCGGTTGCATCTACCCGTCTACACGCTCGACAAAAACATGTTCTGTCGGCACGTGAAACTTCGAAGTTTTGACAGTTGAACTTCAAAGTTTGCCCGCACAAGCGTGAAGCTTTGGTGACGCTCGTGAGTGGAAAAAGGTAAAAAGATCAGTTGATTTATTTCTTTTTGACCAGAAAAACTGTTAAGTTACCAGAATATTAGCTTTTTTCAATGTTTGTTTATTGAAACGAAAGTGCGGACGTTCAAGTTTGGCCGTCAAAACATCCAAGTTTCACTGTCAAAACATTGAAGTTTCACGTGCCCACAGAACATGTTTTTGACGTGTGTGTAGACGGGTAGCTGCAACCGACGGTATTAGTCAGAAACCCAAGTTTCAGCTTAATATCTCTAACCTGGAGCAAATGGCAGCGAGTTGAATTTTCAAGATTTTATTCAGAATGTACGGGATTTGGTCACGTGACCCTGATAGTGCAAATGGCCTATTGATGAATGGATTTTCAGTCCCGTCCCTCGAACCTCGCTTTCTCCGCCTCGCGGCAAGACAAATCGTGGATAACCAATAAGATTGCATTATCGCGGCACGTAAGTACTTTACGCGATCGCAGTAAGGCACGGCAAATCAATCAGCAAATCAGAATGGTCGCGGCAGAAAATTACGGTCCTCATTAGAACTAGAGCCAATTAGATCGCGTAGTCGCACAAATTTGTCGCGACACTTTTCACAGCCATACGAAATCCGCTCTGAAAGGAACTTTCAGAGTCCAGCGAGTTGGTTCCTGCAAGTCTCCGTTCATGTCAATTTTATTGGGAAATTTGTTTATAAAAACAGACCTTTTTTTACGATGGGGAGAAAAGCTGAATTTCCCATGATAGAAGAATTAGCCTGCGTAGCGGCTCTAAAAGGGGAGGGAGTCGGGGCGAGCGAAAACCGGAAAAAGTTATTCCTCCCTTCCCAGAACCCCTTGCGGCCCGCGCTATTTCCGGTTTCCGCTCGCCCCGGCTCCCTCCCCTTCCCTTTTAGAGCCGCTACGCAGGCTATAGAAGAATAGGAAGTGTGTGGATTTCCCATGGCTATCCATGTGAATTCCGAACACTTCCCATGCGTGTGCCTTGGAAAATTCAGGATAAACACAAATCGCGCGCTCTTCCTTCTCTCTGCGAACAGCACCATCACGCTTGCAACGCAAGTTACTCAAGACATATTTCTTTGTTGCAGCGCCACTGCTAGTATCATAGCTATCGCCTGAGGCGGATCCAGGAATTTCAGAAAGAAGGGGCTGGATAGTGATAATATCATAGGGACCGAAAATTGTATATTTCCTTCAGCAAACACAGTCAATGTACGGGGAAATCTCCTTGAAAGAGGGAGGGGGGCGTCCGTCCTGATCACAGTTAATCTGTCCCGTCTTTTGTGCGTTTTCGTTTGAGAATTCTTTCTGGCTTGAAGGCGTCGATTTTGCGCTTTCTCGTCTCTTTTTTGGCAAGATTTCGCTTCATCTTCCTGCGCGCGCTCTCAGCAGGATCAGCAACAGCCTACAGAAAGCAAGACGAAAGCTTGATTAACCTATCATAGGGCAGATTTCAGATGACTATCGAAAACTAAAACCACTAGCAAAACAGGACTGGAAGCCATTCTACAGAAAAAAAACTAGGAGACGAAGTAAGCATTGGAGCGTTAGGATTTAGTTCGCACTTTGATTGGCTCAAAGACGAAAGACTTTGCTCTCGACCAATAGAAACACTTGAACCAATTCGCCTTTGTCACACGGCAGCCATCTTGGATTTTCTAATACAGCGAAGCTGGCATGAAAGCGAGGCCAAGCGTGTAAGCCCACCCACGCATAGTCATTTCTGTAAGAAAAAATCCAAGATGGCTGCCGTGTGACAAAGGCGAATAGTCAGGTTTCCTTTAGGCCAGTCATCCGAGATCCACTCTTATCAACGAATCATTGAAGTCGCGTTTCTCGCTCGCGAATACTTCAGCAGTAGCATATTGACAGCAGTTTTGACCGCAATTTTTTTCAGCCAAATCAGAGAGCGAGAAACGCGACTACTTTTTGACAAAACGTGCACGTTTGAAACGTAAACCAACGCGAAACAATCGTCACGCTTCATGGATGAACGCGAATGGAAATTGCAGTTAAAATTAAACCCCCATGGAATTTTTCAATTATTTCTTGAAAACAGAAGTGTGCATTTAGTGGCGACCGTGCCTGTTACAACACAGGGATAAGGTAGATTTGGACAGTACATACCTCCAACGCGCGTTGCCTTTTTCGCTTCTCTTTCATCTCCTTCACGGTGTGCTGAAGTGCGGCATAAACCTCGGAAAATGCTTCTCTCCCAACCATACTCTTGATGAGCTCAAGCACCTCTTGGGCCAAACTCTGAAGCGCGGGATCTGGAACAACAACAACAAAAATTAAGATAAAGTGTAGCCTTTATAACAAACGTCCCCGCCGTGTGTTTTTAGGGAAAAGAAACCCCAGAAAATCAGGAGAAAGCGCCGAGAAGTTTGACGAGCGAGTTTCGCGCAGTCAAAAACTCCCTCGTCTAATTTCTTGCCGCTTTCTCGTGGTTGTCTGGCTTTCTTTTCCCTGAAAATACACATGTTACAACGAAGAAAGCATGGGGAATTAAGTGAAATATTCAATATTTTCCATGGATCATCATTAAATTACTTCACCAAAGCAATCTTTAATTTTTTGTGGACTTCAACGTTTTTTTTTCTAATTTTCCAAGTGTGCACCAGGCATAAGCAGCTTACGTTTTTGGTGGCTCCATTGTAACTCTGAGAATCTCTGAGAAATTCTGAGAATCAATTTAAAACCCCTCCCCCAAGAAAAACGTGAAATTTGTTCATTAGAAATGAGTGGGGAAATAATTACCAAGAACATTTGTAACTAGCAAAATGTGAAGTATTTAGGACATATATTCACTTCAGATGCATTCTGCGTGCACTGTTTCAATTGTTGGTATACCTTTATAAGTGGTCGGTACTTCCAGTTCTCGATGAATGGGTTCAAGGATGGGTCGTAAGTAACGTGAAATTCCCTCTCTGTAGAGCGCTACCGAAACGGCAGCGAGCCACCTTAATACGCATGTGCGCTAGAAAATAAGAAAAAGGATCTGTTGTCATACATACACCGTAGCACCGGGGGGCAATTCCCAAAACAAAAAGCCATCTTGCAGAGTTCCAAGCTATTAAAAAAACATCATACAAATTCCATAAATTATTGGACAACCTGATCCCCGGAAAAAATAATGCGCAAACAATCCTACCCCCCCCTCTCCCCCATTTTGTAATGGTCCACCCCTAAGCTTAATTACGCTGGGTCCCAGTGGCGCGCGACTGGTAGCCATAATAACTTTATTTAACGAGGGGTACACTTAACATTCATAAACTTTTGCCCCCCCCCCCCCCCCCCCCCTCTGCTAATGGTCCACTCCTTTTGAAAGTCTGTAGAGTCGGTCTCCAACATTGATATTTTTTTAACATTTTCATTTATTGCGTTTCAGTACGTGCTCTACCTTTTGAGTCTTTTTGGGTGTCTGCGACGCCTCGTGCGTTGCAAGCCGTTCCATCTTTTCCAAAAGAGATTCCAAGTCGTAGTCATCAAGCTCAGAACGTTCAGCGATTTTCCTGGACATTTGACTTTTCCTGGACAAAGAGGAGCTCACTCCCCCCAGCGCGTCATAAAAATGGAGTACTTTCGCCAAGAATACCAAGTTTTTGACAATCTACAAGAAAGAATAAATATACTTCTCATTTCACTTTCATTGCACGACGGCTGAGGATTTTTGTCATTGAACCGCTAGTACTTTTCGATTTCATTGTAAAGGGAAAGACGAGAAACTCAAACAGCGATGTCTCTGGATCCAATAGGATACAATGTCCGCAGAAATAAAAGTGAATAAGGTAAAAAAAAACAGACAAAACAGGAGCCGAGAGATGCCAACGTTTCGGATTTTACTTTCAATCCTGAATCCGAAACGTTGGCATCTCTCGGCTCCTGTTTTGTCTGTTTTTTATCTTATTTACTTTTCGATTTCAGAAACACAATTACAGAGAGCGCAATGGTTGTAGCACCATTTCTTACCTGATCACCAAGTTCCTGGTCCAAATATGGTGAATCTAACTGAGCACAAAAGTCCTCGCATAGCTTGGTGACCTAACAATAATAATGCAACATTAAAGCGAAATACGAAGGGACTCGAACCATCAACCGACCACCGTCAATGTTGTTCATTTGACTTAACCATGATTTTTCCTATTCATCTCATTAATTGTAATTCGTCCAGGGCTGTACTAATACTGACCCTGCTTACCTTCTGTCTTGGGTTATCGGCAAGATATTCCGGGGAGTCCTTTTCTGCAGTTTGGTGAAGTTCTTCAGGGGTCCAAGCCGAGAACAACAATCCAAACAGACGGCAACAAATCAACCGAACCCACGTGTGAGAGTGCGATAAATGAGTCTCAACGGAATCTACGGGAGAAAATAAAACATTAAAGATCGTGGCGCGAATATTAAGGAATTAACTGAAAGATATTGTTCGTCATAACGACAACAAAAGGGTAGGAAAATGAGGGTTGGGGAGGGGAAAGTAAGAAAGGGCTGTGCCAGGGAAAGAAAAATACACCGTCTCTTGTAAAACGTTTTGGGAGTAACATATCAAACACGAGTGCGAGTGTGAGATTAGAATAGTGAAGCAGTTGACCACTTTCAAAGGTAAGCGTGCGCAACAACCTCGGTTCTTGAGAAGCCATTCTCGCACCCAGACCTCCGCGGCTCGTCTCCTCGCGGGGGAGGCTCTGGGCCATCCATTTGAGGGCCGTCGCTGATTGGCTGATTTTTTAACGTTGGAACATGCGCAGAAAGTTGTTTCTCTCAACGGCACTGTATCAAAATCTCCGCATGCGTCAATGACCATCTTCAGAGCCTCCCCCGCCCGCGAAGAGACGGACCGGGAGATGAGGAGAAGACGACAAGGGAATCAGCAATTGCGATTCAATTATTACTCTCGCTCTCATGGCCCCTGAGTCAATAGCCATTGACTCGGAACCCATGAGGGCGAGAGGAAAATTGTTTTAGTCAAATCACACTAATAGGTCACTTTGTATAGCCAAAATATTTCTGGTCTGGTTATTTGCCATTTTCTGGCTCCGACACTTTTAGCTACTAGTAGGCTTTAACCACTAGTGTGATTTGACTAATATTCAATAGACCACGCGGCAAAAGGCTGAATGGTCTCTTAGAAATCATGGCCCATGACGCCGAGTGGTAGAATTGTTTTAGTACAGTTGATCACGGAAAAAAATTACCCCCGCAATTTTTTTCTTGAGCCGAACAGCAGCAGGAATGTGCTAAACGTGGTCCATCACAAATAGACCAGCAGTAGCGTGGCCAATAGAAACGCAGGATTTGATATAGAAATCTAGTTTATTTAACTCACTCCATATTTCGAGCATCTCCTGGTTGAGTCTCGCAACTCTAATCACACTACACTCCTTCAGAATCTTGGCGAGAGTTGTTAGCGCATTGAATAGCAAGTGATCCTTGGATTTGACCTCTATGTCAAGACCATTATTGTCTTCCTCGACTTCATCCTAAAGAAAACAGAGGTCAATCGCATGACCTGCGCGACAATGTTCGGGGGGGGGGGGGGGGGGGGGGGATTTTGAGATTAAATTATGTAACTTAATGTAACGTTCTCGGCCCAGTCCTCGCGCTGTCTCACAGTCATATCCAAGCACAGGAAGCCCACCGCTCAGAATGGGACTATTGTAGGCCTTTTTCTTACCACTTCAGAGCTGGCCGGCTCTATAAGTCGGGCAATCAGCGGCAGAACCGTAGGAAGACGACGTTCAAACGCCTTGCCCTCAACCTCTACAAACAGACCGCATGTTTGAGCTGCTAGTCGACGCATCACGACCTGAAATACGAGTTAAACAATAAATCAGTAAGTACAATGATATTCTACACCATTTCTCGGGTGTCACAATTACTTAATAACCTCTTCGTCCCCAGTGGGACTCAAGGCCGCAATAGACATGGCTTAAAATTACGGCCTAGGAGGATTATGGACATGGAGACCGGCCAAATCGGTTTGAGCCTGGTCATACCTTATTTCGAACCGGCCATATACGCACACTGAAGAGATGAAGATTCGTGTTAAATGTGGTCAGTCAAAATGCCCGGCCAGACAAAGATTTGACCGGTCAACTTTCAATTTTGGACAAGCATTCCGATCACGAAACACTGGACAGATTTTCCCATTGAACATAAACAACAGGGAAAACCCCTGTGACCTACACTGTAGTGCAGCCAGAGCCAAAGCTAAGTGTTAGACAAATACATTCTACTTGTCTTTTGTCCCTTTTCAAAAGTCATGGGACATTTCACAGATATTTGTGAAGGCAGATGACTTTTTGCCTTGAGAAAGCTACCATCGTGTGGGATGAACAATGGTTCCTGTGACGTAACAACAAGACAAAGAAAGAATAACAAAGACCTGGGTCCAGTTGCTCGAAAGTGGTTTAGCACTAATCCAGGATTAATTACCATGGTGACTCGATGGTTTTGTTCAGAACTAAACCTGGTTTAAATTTAATCAACCTTTGAACAACCCGCACCTGATGTTCTGGAGAGCTTCTCCCCAAGATGCATCGCAAATAGTTGAACGAAAAAAAAAAACCAATAGGATATATTCAAAAATCAATAAAACATTCACGGCACGCCGAAAACATAATGCAAAATTTTTATTTCACTAATGTTCCGTTGGATAATGGATCATTTTGATGAAGTGTGGTTGATTTCTGCCTTGAGTGGCACTTTAAAGGAAGACTGTGACGATACGCGCATGCTCCAGAAACGATCACTGAGCAAAACTATTTAGACTATTCTATCAGAAAACTATTAAAGAATATGTAAACCGTAAACATTTGGTCGGATGGATCGAGAAATAGCGAGATTAAAACGGATTGTTTTCGTGGTTTTCAGCCTTCGCTGGCCATCGTTACGGGACGATACTTTGTTTTGAGATGCGCAGAACAGCTGCGCAGTTGCGTGACAGCCTCCCTTTAAGCCATTTCACTGACTCCGTAATGTGCGCTGTAATAAAATGAGTCATTGTAGAACTAGAGAAGTTTTGAAATCCTTTCAGAATCAATGGTATAACCATAGCCAACTCACTAAACTAACTAAAGAAATGAAATGAAAACTTCCCTACCTTTTCTCCATCTATCCATTGAGTAACCATAGAAAACAAACTATCTCGTCTCTCCACATCAAGCTGAAAACAAACACGAAAACAAAAACATGAAACAAAGTCGTGTCATAACATTCACGTACAAGCGTTCCTTGAAAATAATTACGAACTAATGAATATCTCTAAATATTTCTAAAGATCCCGTGTCAGCCACTCCTTTGTTATTTGTTTCGTTGGATATTAGGAGACGAATTACGACGTAGAAATCTCTTAATAAACATCTAAAACAAAGTTTCAGATTTGATTTACCAAATTCAGTCGAGAAAATTGCTCTATATTCTCTAAATCAGCCGATGGAAATGGATGCTTTCTCCGACTTGGTATGCTGTTAAAATGGCGGCTGACACAGGTTCTTTAAGGGTCCTTCTCAGCCACTCTGTTCTCATTCGATAATAGAAGGCGACTTACGTCTATCGAAAATATCGAAATGAGATTTTACAAACAAAATATACTACTTGATCTACCGAGCTCAGTTAAGAATACCACAACACATTCCCTAAATCAGACGATGGAAATGGATGCTTTCTCTGACTCGACATGTTGCTAGGCTGAAAAAATGACGGCCGACTCAAGTTCTTTGATGGCACTTATTAGGAATACACATCGTTCTGATCTGCACATCGCAGCAGCACAACATATAGTTTTCTTTTACTTCCTCGTTCTTCTAACACACAAAGACTAACCTTTTGAAGCAGGGCTTTGATCGTAAGGGCCGTCAACTTGCGGCAGTTCCCCGAGTCGTCATTCACCAGACGTGTAGTGAGCGGTACGAAAAAGAATCCAGCATAGTCAAACAGAAGTGTCTAAGAAGAAGAGATGAATATCTTTAAAACGTGCTGCATTTTTAAAGCCTGACTGCAAATGGTGTATTGCACCCCCAACAAATAAATATTTTTGTTAATAAATGGCACGTGATCTTAGCCTAATCCTGACCCCTGTGCGTCTTTAGAGTATTGTTTCTGTTTACGCTCATTTTGTAGGACGGGGATGGGTCCGGTTCCTGAAAGGTTGGATAAAGTTATCCACGGTTAAAAGTTATCTGTTCTATAGGATTTGTTCTGGATTTATCCGTTGGAGAAGCGTTTATCTGCAGATAACTGTTATCCTCGCACTAGTCTCTTCAGTGACAGTTCCTTGACCAGTCAACGCAATGAGAAGATTCTGGACGTGGAACATGAGCTTTACAATGGGTTTGAGTTCCTTGTGTCCCCTTTACCTAGTAGAGGGCCTGATCATGGTCCGTGGTCTGAAATGGGTAAATACTTCGCCTAAAGCTGAGGAGGTCTATTCTAATGGAGAAGAACTTATCCCAAGGAATAAATAGAGCGGATTTCACATGACTGTCAAGACTTGTTATGTAATTGTGATTGTTTTGCGTTCTCATTGGCTACTCGTTTTTTTTCAGCCAATCAAATTCTATAGTAAATACAATTGTGTAATTACTTAGTAATTGGTTCGGCTTGCAATTGGCTGAGAAAAAAGCCATTTAGGAGCAAGTCGTGATTTCTCTCGATGCTGATTGGCTACACGACAGTCATGCGAAAACCGCTCAATGCCTGAATGTAGACAATAACAAAGAAACGGCTGCCTGGGTTATTTCCTTACCTCAGGAAACGTGGAAAATACGGAGGCCATCATTTCAAGTGCTGACTCTCGACCTGTCTCGTGTTCATACCTTAAAAAACGTAGATAAATTAATAAGTAATCATCCATGCAAGAACTAGGCAAACCTATTGTTCTGCGGCACTGAGGGTCCCCACATGCTGTGCCGTTGGCTTGCCTAGTTCGAATATGGACCACTATTCGGTGAAACGTGTAACCTTAACTTTTAGGCCACAATCCTTTGACATCTCACTACTTTGCACAGACAACAAGGCGAAGATGTCATATCCATATTCTAACAATTTGCTGGGAGATTTCTTTCCAAAAACACTAAAAACGGTCTTCGACCGGAAAGCTCTTGTAGTGGGTATACGCTTTGCTCTGATTGGTCGACAGTAGTTGGAAGAAAATGAAAGCTTCGCTGTGATTGGTTCATATTCCTCACGTGATTCTCATCTAGAACTTTCACCCCGTGACGTTTTTTAGAAGCGGAGGTAAACTCTACCGTAGCAGCTGAGAAACAGGCTACCCAAAAACTCAATTTCATAAGTTTCAGACGTTCCATAGCCTCCATACCTCTGGTTCTCCCTAACTTCATGAAATTGTCGGATACTTACCCTAGCTGGGAAACGTAAAACTCGAGGTTCCTTTGCAGCTTCTTGCCAAGTGGATAGTCCAACATGTACTGCAGCATACACTGGAAAACAAAGCGAAATTATATATATTTTTTTTACATTAGCAATTTTTTTATCATTCTGCGAACTCTACGCCGTAATAGCCTAGTTCAGGCTTTCAGGCCGGACTTCCTGCGGCTAGTTAGCGCTCACGCTTCCACAGGGAACCCGATCAGAATGCCAGGGCCTAAGTTGCTCATCCTGAAAATATTAGCCAATCCCAAAGTTCTATTTGAGCGCACATGGACATCACGTGGGCAACAGTCGACTACCAAACAATGGTAAGTAACACTTGGTTTACCTGACGGCACTGTTGCTGTACAGTGGGCGTGGCTCCCGTGATTGACAGCTGCGCCACCTTCTTCATGACGTCATAAATCTCTGGCACCATCAGCTTCCGGCTTAGGATAGCCTGCGAACACAACAAGACAATTAACAGGTTAAATGGACACTTTAGTGGAGAACGATTGGAAAACGAAACGGAAATTAACGAAAGCGAACAACAAGGTTAAAGGCCCATGGGCACCCAGGCCGCATTTCAGGCAGAGTTGTGGTGGGAAATACCTATAAAAGAAATGTCAAATAGCTATTATATATTATTATATAGAGCGGATTTCAGATGACCGTCGTGTTTGCAATTGGTTTGCTTTCTCATTGGCTGCTTATTTCTATCAACCAATCAAATTGCGAACTAATTACAAGCAAGGAATTACTAGCCAATTGGTTCGGCTCGTGATTGGCTGGGCTGGAAACCATTCAGCAGTAAGTTGTAATTACTCTTGTTTCTGATTGGCTAGTGATTGCACAATTGCGTTTACTTTCACGATGGTCATCTGAAATCTGCTCTATTATATATTAAAACAGTACCTTCAAAAGAGGAAAAGCCGTCCCTTGTCTTGAAAAGTCATGAATATCTTCTTCGACGAACGTAAGGAGGACCTGGTTAAAGAAATATGAGTATCTTAGTTGAGTCATAGAACAGGCGAATTTGCAGACAACGACTTCTTCAATGAATTCTCTCCTTAGCGATAGCCCGATTCTCATCCGCTACTTTAGAGTACGTTGGACTTTCTACCTTCGCGTCTGATCAACTTCACTGAGTAATACTTCCTGTCATTTGATCAAATCGCTGAAAATGCAATTTTCCTTTGCCCAGACAAGAAGAACGCTAGAAATTCAAAAATATTTCAGCCTTTGTTTCCCAGGTAAGAAAAACAAACATGGCCACCGCTCACTCGTTTCTATACAAATCGCGCCATGTTTGAAAAAAACGTGTATTGACTCACCTGGAGGTGTTTCTCCGCTACAGTGTACTTTTGAAAGTCCCGTATGATGACCGTCATAGCCTGGTAACAAATCAAGCCCATCCTTTAACAGCTTGAACAAGTGCCTATCAAATAATGTTACCTTGTTCTTTGCTAAGATAAAACTAAAACCAAGAAGCTTCTGTCTTTTTTTACGAATATGCATGGACTGCCATCTTTCGCCATTGTCAAGGGATAATGAAAATTAAATAAGAGTCTCTGTTCAAAGTTTGCATGAAACACAATGGCTTTTGAAAATACCCAAGTGCCTTATCAGAAGCATCTCGTGCACAAGACAATCGAATTTGTTTTAAATCCTTTAAACCTTTCTAAAGGTTTAAAAACAGTGCAATAGGTCTGGAGGGACACGAGTGACAATGACCTTACAAGCAGGAGCTGTCAGAATTGTAAGGTCCTTAGACCAGTTTTGTTTCCCTTACCTTGAAAGCCGAGAGGACCATCTCAAAATTATCCCCAACTTTTGCTCCCGCGGTTGCGTATTGCTTGAGGAGCTTGAAGAGCAGTTTGGCCATGTGCGGGACAGATTTGTCAAGAGAGGGGAGAGGTTGTTTGATGATCCAAGAAAGACACCGCAAACTTAGCGTCAACACCTGAAATTGTAAAAGAGTACTAATTGAAAATCACTTTCGATTTGTTTCAATTACAGTCATGAAATCCGATCTAATAAGGACAGTAGCTGTTGTCAGATTTGACCGTATCCGCATTAAAGGGGCACTCGCACGCGTAATATTCGTCCACCGTGGACATAAAATAAGTAAAATTGTAACTATTAAAACACATGTACAATTTCCCGTAGTAATCAAAATAATCCTTCAGATTAATAGAAAAACCTTTCAAGTGTTAGACAAATGCAATTCTAGGTTGTTTTGACCTGTTATCGAGCGGATGGAATTGGGTTGAGATTGGAGCTATTTTCTTGTCAGAGAGGTGTGCCAGCAAGCGTGCGAGAGCCCCTTTTAGGAGCCCGTGTCAGTCACTCCTTTGTTATTATTTCGTTCAATATTAGAGTATTGAGTATTTGAGTATTTAAGGCGAAACTAATAAAATAAAATAAAATAGAAGACGAAATACGTGCAGAAATTTATCTAAATCAACATCTAAAAACAAAGTTTCAGATTTGATTTGCCAAATTCAATCGAGTAAATTGTTCTATATTCTCTATATCAGCCGATGGAAATGGATGCTTTCTCCTACTTGATATGTTGCTATGCTCTCAAAATGGCGACTGGCACAAGCTCTTTAAGTGCATAATACAATACCTTTGTGTGTTTGGACTGAAGACAGCTCATCATAACCGCCACAAACGGATCAAGCATTTGGATGTGGGTCTGATCGGCGGAGGATATCTTTCCTTGCTTGAGAGCAGTCTGAAGAAGCTAAAACAGCAGAAATGAAAGCACAGTGAGACATACACACAACCAGAGGCAGAAAATGAGAAAATTTACTTTCAGGAATTTGAAATGGAAGCTAGTCGACCCATTCGCTAGTAAATACATTCGGGCCATTTTCAAAACTAGTCTGTGAACAATACGATGTGCCCTATTACACATACACCTAATTCAGAAAAGGTTGCTTTGGTCTTTGTCATTGAACGCCTTTGTTTCGTGGTCACTGAAGCAAGGAATGCCTTCGTTTCGCGCTATAATTGAAAGACCAAGGACCAAACACCAAAGCAACCTGTTTTGAATTAGGTTTATACAGGGAAGTATTTAACTACTGACTTAAACTTAGTCAAAGCCGTAAACTATAGTCCAACAACGTTTTTAAAGCAGTATGAATTATGTCGATCCCCTTTACGCGTATTCAAAACATTATGTGAATAGCCTCGATCAGTGTATCTTCCGTGATATAAAACCAGTGAGCCATTTTCCCATATTTCCAACAGTCCAGCGCAGCACCATTTAAGCTAGAATGACCACGTGTTCCCAAGCTGTGGAAATTATCCAGCTAACAATGGATGCAGTGGCGTAGAGACCCGCGTAGAGAGCTTCGAGCGTTCGTACGACCAGAAACTTTCAGGAATCTAACAGTTTTCAAGGAGGTTTCTCAGACTTTTTCCAGGAGTTCTCTAAAAGTTTTTCGAAGCCAGTTTCGTACTAATTTAGTGCGAAAAAAAATGAGTTTCTGTATTCCATGAGTCCTCCAGTACTTTCAAGTATTTTCACGGAGAACAACAAAAATCTATGAGTTTCAAGGTTTTCAAGAATTTGAAGAACCCTGTGGTTATCTCTCGGTAATTACCTGCAGTCCAAATTCCACGACCACGTGCGCATTAGTCCGCGTGCTAACTTCCGCGTCTTACCGCCACGCGTCACTTCCGGTTGAATAATATAAGTGTCAGTGGCTTGTAACCGAGGGTCCGGAGGGAGGCTGGAGGCCTTCTCTTCCCTACAATACACAAATGAAAACTTGTTGCCTGTTTGCTCTCTAGCCTTCTTGTGGGTGATGGCTGAGACGAAGACGCAGGAACGCTTATTTTCGTGTGAAAATCAATGACGGAGACGGAGTAGGAGACGTAAACATGAAGGCAGCAGAACGGAAACCTTCAATTTTCTTTTCCGTTTTCTTCGCTTATGTTCTAGTGAGAATCAATTGAACGGAAGCGCAGAAGGAGACGGAACGAAGAGATCAATCAGGATTGTCAAACTCTCACTTCTTCCAGGTTCTTACCGTGTTGCGGCACGTACTAAGGCGAGGCATACGCTTCTATCTCCGTTATTTGATTTTCACGAAACTAAGAATTTTTACGCTTGAGTCTCCTTCCCGTCTCCGCTTACTTCACTAGTGTAAATCAGGCTTTAGTAATGGAATCTTGTACTTACCCATTTTTATCAGGCACTTCTATGGACAGCTTCTCACTCGTAAGCCCGTGTATAAACACAAGTAACGTCTGCGTGGTCACTTACTTCACTAGTGTACATCAGGCTTAGTATGGAATCTTGTACTCACCCATTTTTATCAGGCACTTCTACGGACAGCTTCTCACTAGTAAGCCCGTGTATAAACACAAGTAACGTTTACGTGGTCGCTTACTTCACTAGTGTAAATCAGGCTTTAGTAATGGAATCTTGTACTTACCAATTTTTATCAGGCACTTCTATGGACAGCTTCTCACTCGTAAGCCCGTGTATAAACACAAGTAACGTTTACGTGGTCGCTTACTTCACTAGTGTAACTCAGGCTTTAGTATGGAATCTTGTACTCACCCATTTTTATCAGGCACTTCTATGGACAGCTTCTCACTAGTAAGCCCGTGTATAAACACAAGTAACGTTTACGTGGTCACTTACTTCACTAGTGTAAATCAGGCTTTAGAAATGGAATCTTGTACTTACCCATTTTTATCAGGCACTTCTATGGACAGCTCTCACTCGTAAGCCCGTGTGTAAACACAAGTAACGTTTACGTGGTCGCTTACTTCACTAGTGTAAATCAGGCTTTAGTATGGAATCTTGTACTCACCCATTTTATCAGGCACTTCTATGGACAGCTTCTCACTAGTAAGCCCGTGTATAAACACAAGTAACGTTTACGTGGTCGCTTACTTCACTAGTGTAAATCAGGCTTTAGTATGGAATCTTGTACTCACCCATTTTTATCAGGCACTTCTATGGACAGCTTCTCACTAGTAAGCCCGTGTATAAACACAAGTAACGTCTGCGTGGTCGCTTACTTCACTAGTGTAAATCAGGCTTTAGTATGGAATCTTGTACTCACCCATTTTTATCAGGCACTTCTATGGACAGCTTCTCACTACAGCCGATTGCGTTTGAGCGTTTTATCCTAACAGTTCGCACGTTACGTTTGAACGTTTGAAAGTTGCGTTGTGAGACAAAAAGTCGGACGTTTCCAAGGGCAACCGCCATGTGCATTTTTCACTGACCAATCAGAGAGGACAGAACTCTTTGGTTCGCCATAGAAACGTCTCGTTTCATCCTAGAAACGCAAGTTTCAAACGTTCAAACATAACGTGCGAACTGTTAAGGGTAAAACGCTCAAACGCAATCGGCTGTAGTAAGCCCGTGTATAAACACAAGTAACGTCTGCGTGGTCGCTTACTTCACTAGTGTAAATCAGGCTTTAGTATGGAATCTTGTACTCACCCATTTTATCAGGCACTTCTATGGACAGCTTCTCACTAGTAAGCCCGTGTATAAACACAAGTAACGTCTGCGTGTCGCTTACTTCACTAGTGTAAATCAGGCTTTAGTAATGGAATCTTGTACTCACCTATTTTTATCAGGCACTTCTATGGACAGCTTCTCGCTAGTAAGCCCGTGTATAAACACAAGTAACGTCTGCGTGGTCACACTCTTGTTCGCCTGGAGTCCAAGACCGATCCGTCTGAAAGTCTCTTCGACCCGTCTCGATATCTTGTGACTTTGATGAGAATCCAGGACCTGGCGGTGAAATGGCAAACGTGTAAGCACAAATAGTGTCCTCTGCTAGCGAGACTGTATACACTATACTTGAAAAATAAGCCCGTTTGGCAGGCATGCAGAAATTAGAGCGGGATTCAGTTGATTGCTATCGGCCAATGATACTTTGAACTAGTTGAATATTTATTGATCATGTGTTGGACCTTATAACGACGCCAAGGTACTCGGCTTATCTTTGAATCTCCGAGTCAAATGAGATTGTTTTAGTCATAAGCCTTCCTCCCACCTGACACGTACACATTTGTAATACCTGTTTTAGGGGAGTTACAAGCTGCATAACTGAAGATGACCCCACAAACTTTGCCAGGATTTCAAACGAGTCCGGACTCTTGCTGGATTTCGCCTCATGAAGTTTGCCGTTGATTTTCTCTACTTCTCTTTCCGTCGCCACTTCTCCGAACAAGTCTTCAACTAAAACCTGGAAAAGGAAACACTATTTTTACTTATCCACGAAGCAGCCTGGATTTTATCCATCTGATCTTGCTTCACAATGCGGAAAGGATTGTTTGACCAAAACGAAACGTTCCAAGGTCCTGAGAGAGACACCAGAATTTTCGCCTTTTTGTGAAGCAAAAACTAGATTTAATTTGTACAAGTCAAACCTAGTTTTCATTTGATATAAGGCAGGATTTCCTGGGGAGATGGAACGATTTTGTGCTTAATTACAATATTTTTGTAGAAGCTGTTTGGAATGCTTCGCGATACAACAAAAATCGTTCTGATTGGCTAATTTGAGATCGAGAAATCAGCTTGAAGTCATAATAATAATACAAATAATTTATATATTTATAAAGCGGTATATACAAATTGCTCTATACCACTTTACAATCACAGTAAAATGGAGATCAAATAAATTAAAATAATATTTAATAAAGGTATGTTTTCAACCTAGATTTAAAAACAGACTGATTTAGTCTAATGTCAAGCGGCAGTCATGCGTTGTCATTCAATCGTCCAGCGATTTGCTCGTCGAACTTCCACACATGATTTGTCCGTCCGTTAAATATCACTGATCGTTTTTACAACCATTCCCACTCTGTTCCTCTGTTACCTATTATTATCACTTTGTTGTTGCTTTCATTCGATATTAGAAAACAAATGACGTGTAGAATTCTCGAAAACCATTTACAAACAGAGTTTTATAATTCAGTTGCTAAATGGACGATTCACAGCTATAAGCGCGCGAGCTCTTCTTTATTGAGAAATGTCCAAGCCGTGTCCCACAACTACCAGAATGCAGCGCCCACTTTTTTAAGAGTTTGTTTGACAAATGTCCCACATCTACCGACATGCAGTGCGCCCGTGCGTTATAGCTGGAATCGTCCAATGGAAAATATTGCAAAAGATTCTCAACCTCAGCCTTTGAAAATGGATCCTTTCTCTCAGTATATTGCTAGGCTTTAAAATGGCGGCTGACTGAAACACAAGTCATAAAACACAAGTCATATGATGGAACATTATTTATTGTGCACATTTTAGTGGCTCACCCTACGTTAGCATATATTCGGTAATGGTTATGCGTAAAGATCGACAAACTTAAAGAGTATATTTATATATAGTTTATAACAAATTTTTTCATGTAATACGGGCGGATATTCTCCGAGTTGTAAGTAAAAAAGATGGGGGGGGGGGGGGGGGGGGGGGGAAGAAATATGTCAGTCACAAGCAAACACAGGAGGGAAATTCTGCAGAAACTCATCCATTGGAAATGCTGAAATGGTTGAAGAATGGTAAGTGTGCGATTTTCCATGGCTATCCATGTGAATTCCGATCACTTCCCGTGCGTGTGCCTTGGGAAATTCAGCTTTTCCCATGGATGAGTTTCTGCAGAAATTCCCTGTGAAAGCCCCGCCAGTACTACATAAGAAAATAGCGCAATGAGAAAACACAGTAGAACAAGTTCAACCCACAATAATATAAACCAGATAAAGACTACGGACAGAAACGAAATGTCCTGGCCACAACAGCGAGAGTCCCCGTGCCGTAACACTGAGCCTACCACGCTTCCGTTTATGGTTCATGCACCCTTGATTCGCCATTAACACCTCGAGAAAATCGCATTCTTCTCATCGAGACTGAGTTGGACCTATCGTCTGGCGAGCCATCGGTGTCGTCTGCCGGATAAACGACATTCAGCGACGAAATCGCAAAAATCGCACCAGAATTGTCGCTAACATGCTCTTAACGCTTCGTCTGTAGCTATCGATAAATATCAAGTATACCACAGGATTCAAAGCGCAGTTCAGATGACTGAAGAAGAACCTAAAAAGTACAAACTACAAAGTGCCTTCTGTGAGGTGATAACACCGTGTAAGAGCATAATAGGCAAGCAGAAATACAAGAACCAGCTCAGAGTGAAGTTCAAGACTATGATCACTAGCATCCTTAGAACTTTACGGGTTCGTCGATGCCGGGACTGCTGTAGTGCTGAACTGCTAGCGCCAGGGCTTTTACGAATGTGGAGAGCCACAACAATAGCTGAGTACAGTATAACGACCAAGACTATGGGGCCAGCATAGAAAAACGCAAACCCGAAGTTATAATAAAGAGAATTCTGATCTTCAAAGTCTAACACGCAGTAGTTTCTTGAACCAATGATTTCGGTCGTTAGTGCATAGAAAACAGGGAACTTAATACCAAACGCTAAAAGCCACACCAGGGTTATAATTCCGTAGGAGACACGCTTGGTAATGATTCTCTTGAACGGGAAAAGAACAGCAAGAAATCTATCCAACGCGATTGACATGAAAATGAGTATTGACACAGAAGAGCAGAATTCTTGCATCGACGCGCAAATTTTGCAGAGCACTAGCCCTGCTAACCCACCAACTCTCCATTCTACGCCAAGAATGCGCGAGTCAGCATACGAGGCATGAAAAAGATCGTAATAAGGATGTCACCAATGGACATATTGAGGAGGAAGACGTTCACTGGTGTCCGCATTCGTCTGTTTTTAGCCACTATAGCGATGACAAAGCTGTTCCCTATCAGAGAGACAAGGATAACGATGGCGTAAGCAACGGCTTTGATGATTTGGACACTGAGATAATTATCTGAGGGACACACGGCGGTGGATACTGGAACAGTGATGTTACTGTCTGGGTAAAAGGATGAGTTATTCGCCATCATCGTCTGCGAGTTTATGCTGGCAAAATGGCCCGGTGCGAGATATAGGACTTTGTGCGAGCAAAGATCTCTAAAATGTCATCGATTGCTTGGCCTTCTAGCTGTTTCCAACAATGTTCTCCCACCTTGCTCGCGATTTATATGACGTTGTGCGGGCAAAGAGCTCTAAAATGTCATCGATTGCTTTGCCTTCTAGCTGTCTCCAAAAATGTTCTCCCACCTTGCTCGCGATTTATATGACTTTGTGCGAGCAAAGAACTCTAAAATGTAATCGATTGCTTTGCGTTCTAGCTGTCTCCAACAATGTTCTCCCACCTTGCTCGCGATTTATATGACTTTAAGCGGGCAAAGAGCTCTAACATGTCATCGATTACTTTGCTTCTCCAACAATGTTCTCCCACTTTGCTCGCGATTTATATGACTTTGTGCGGGCAAAGAGCTCTAAAATTTCATCGATTACTTTGCCTTCTAGCTGCATCCAACACTGTTCTCCAACCTTGCTCGCGATTTATGACTTTGAACGGGCAAAGAGCTATAAAATGTAATGTTCTCCACCTTGCTAGCGATGTATATGAATTTGGGCGGGCAAAGAGCTCTAAAATGTCATCCACTACTTTACCTTCTAGCTATCCCAAATAATGCTCTCCCGCCTTGCACGCACGCGATTTATGATTTGTGCGGGCAAAATCACCCGGTGCTCTTGAGTTGTGAGATATTGTAGTACTTTATTATCCCGCGTAGTTCGTTGCACACGTTTATTATCCTTCTGTAATATCGTCTGCAATAAACCGGACCAAGGTAGAGGTATCCTAGGTTGTCGTGCTTTTTCTCACTAGAATTTATAAATAATTTCCCGCGTCGTTCTTTCCTGGTCATGCAGTTCTGTTAATTTCCATTTAGCTTCTTCTAATTACACGCAAGCTGCAACAGGGTCCTGCTAGGGAAATTTATTCTCCGCTAGAAGTTTTGATCACTATACTCGTTCCTACACGATGCCCGAACTGCTCCGCCTTATGTTGCTTGTTTCTTATTATCGTGAGGGAATAATCGGAATGACGCTGATTAAAACAGTATCCGATGAGACCTTTCTGTAATCTTTGACTCCTGTGACATCTGTTCTCCTTGCTGCTATTACTGTGCCTATTGTTACTGTAACTTTGACTCCCTTTTAGTTTATAAAATGTTTTCTTTGACACACGAATATTTCAATATCGCATTTAATCTCGCTCTGTGACCGCTTTTCTTTTCTTAGTCTCGTCTGACAAAGTTCCTGTCTTCTTAACACAATGTTTAGCGCACTTTGTTTGTTTTTATGAAGAGCATTTCCGAACACCTGACAAAAGATGCCATATGGGACGTCGAAGTAACGCGTTCATGGTTGCGTGTATTGAAGTTCTCGGATATACGTAAATGGGTCTTAACACTAATGCAACGTCTTCGTGCGTTACAAACAAATCCACTGTTTAATTTAGTACGTGGCTTGAAAAACCACAGCGATACCTATTACTGCATTAAGCCAAACCAAGTTTAAGATCCGGATATTTGAAAATACCTCATCGCCGAAGCAGAGTATTTAGTCAAAGAGGTAACGAAGCCCTTTCCTTAGAAGGTTTATAATATTGCAAGCTCGTTTGAACGCACTGCTATAAACCAGGTGGGCTAGGTCTTTCGATCCGATTAGAATACATTCAATTACCCTAGCAAATGTGAACCACAGGAACAAAGTAACTGTTGATAATAACAGCAGCAATCGTGCTGGGAACGATGTTGTTAATCCACGCAGGAAAAAAGCACAGTTTTAATTGAACTTCTTTCTTATGGCAGAAGTATTGTAGGTTTGCCCTAAAACAGATGCGACGGTTACGATGGATAGAATCCTTCTTGGTAACTAAAAGCTTACATGTTAGCATGGCCTTTTTTCAGATGGTTTCGCTGTTCCTTATAGAAACCCCTTGGTTGCAGGTTGTCCTGTTTTCCAAGCCCCAGCCAATCACAATGTCCCGTTTCCGAAGCCCAACAGTGGAAGTTATCTAGTGAGCTCCGCTTTTAGGCAGTGCTGTCTAAACCTAGTTACAGTAGTATTCCAACACAAAGCAGCTGGAATCTTCTCCTTGTTTCACGCTACAGTAATTTTCTAATTTTAAGATAGGAACTTTGTTTCTCGTTTACGCAAACAATTTTGGAACGTTCCTTTAAAGTTTAAGCTCCCCACTAAGCTCACAGGAATCTTTTCAATGCTGTCAGGTAAACGTCGGCCAACTATAGTGCTCTCGCTGACATACAAGTTACAAAGCCTCTTAAAATAAGGCTGTCTTGGTTGACGTTTCCAAAGTCACTGGTTGTTAACTGTAGGCTTATGGTAAAGTACGAGATTTGCTGTAAAGGACCGCAGTTGTCAAGGCCTGAAATGTCACCAGAACAGATTGGGAAGCCTTTGATGCATATACTTGAGCACAAATAAGTTCCCAAAGCCAACTTCTGGCATATTAGCTTTTCTCACACGCACAAGTGACTTCTGCTAGATATCCTGCAGTACTGATAAGCCGTTACTTTTATAACGTAAACGACTTTCAAATGTCAAGTATCTGCCATGGATTCACAATAAACAAAGAGCGATCTAGACAAATCGGACTGTTTTTTGCATGGTAGTGCTCAAAGAAACGAATATTGTGTACGATAGCGATTTGAATCACCGACCGCTCAGAATTTCTTCTTCGTCTTTATCTGCGTTACCAAAAGAGCAATACAGTTCTCTGCCACTCATGACAACATCGAGATCTGCTCATTAATCAGTTCCACTAGTTATTATACAAAACAAGAACATCTGTCCATGGAATTAATTTTACATTTGTCTTTCATTGTCTCTTTATCATTTTTTTCTCTCTAGAAATCAAATAGAAGCCTTTTACTTCTATTGTTTCAAACCACTACCTAGTTTAGATCACCTATCTTCATTGACATTAGTTAACATCATATACCTTGATACTAGTGCCACCTTCGACTGTCACAACCTTCAAAAAATTTTCCATGATCTTTTTTGCCGGAGGGAAAAGAGGAAGTACAATTAATTGTTCTATTTTAGTCACATATCAATAGTTAAATCACATCAAAGAAAAGATATAGAAATTATTGAACCCGCAGAGGCGCAGGGCGAATTTTCCCATTTTCTGAAAAACAAAAGCCCATACTTAAAAACATTTTAATAATTCCCTTCCTACACTACAGTGTTTGATTGCTCCCATTCATCAACATTAAACATTAATAATATCAGGATGGAATTTTCAAAGCCGCAAGAAAACAAATTATGGAAAGATGCGGATTCCGCTAAGTTTAAAGGATGTCCACCATTGCCCCTGATTCCTTATTTATTAAAGAATTCACTATTCCTTTCTCTTGTCTTCTAATTCCTCAAAAGACCTGAAAAAGATTTCCTCCTTTTCATTTTGATTTGAAAAGGATTTCAAGAATTATTGTATTTCTAATGTATTAAGCGAAATCGGGCTAAGAATAGTTTTAATAATTTTCATTTGCTAAGAAAATAACAATAATAAAATTATATAACCAAAACCGCTGTGAATGAAAACATGGTTGTTTTTGTTTTTTCTGTCCCGCCAGTCACGTCCTCTAAGCCAATCAGATCCTTGCCCTGTTTTGCCTAGTGTACTCAACTAGGTTTTCGTCACGACAGAAAGCCAGTCGACTGCACTAAGGCGAAACAAGGCAAGGATCTGATTGGCTCTTTGACGAGGAACCACGTTTTGAGCATGCGCCTTTCAACCTCTTAAGGACCCGAACATTTTAATTTGCAAAAAAATTATAATCCAGTCGAGTGTTGCATGTTGCATGCCTTTTTGCATGATTATGGTTATCTTAATCATATCATGGGTTGTGGATTAAAGAGTAAGAATAAGTAATTCCTACGAGTAACAACGATTCTTATCATGATAGAGCGGTTTTCATATGACTGTCGTGAAACCAATTGCAAAGTAATTACACCAATTCTGAACCTATAGGAGTAATTACAAAGTAATTGCGAATTACTCACGACAGTCATCTAAAATCCGCTCTAATAAGCAAGGTTAATCCTGAAGAGTTACTACAAGCACTAAGCTATCACTAGGAGTAATAATGTTATGATACGTTTTTCGGGTAATTTGATTGAATTGGGAATCCTTGAATCAAATATAAAAATGACAAAAACTGTACAATTTAGTCTAAACCAAAACAAATACTTTTTCTTAGATTTGACATGTTGACTTTTGTTCAATAACAGAGATTTCAATATTGAGTTTTACTTTCAAACAATTTCCTATTTTCCCTTTTTCACTCAACACCTGAGTTTCCTGGCAATTTGGAATGTGTAGATTCAGTTGCGTCCCGGACTTAAGGCGCAAGGTAAAAGTAAATATCTTAACTTTCAATTTTAATTGGAGTTATTACAGAAAACTCTATTCCAAAATATCTCTGAAATTCTCTAAAGAACTATACTAAATTTCCTAGCCAAACTTTATATTCTGTTCTCTGTTATCTAATGAATCACTTCAGAGTTAAATAGAATTTCTTAAATACGATGTTTCACAGAACTTTAATTTAAAATTATAAGACACGTAATCTAAATATCTGTGTAAATACAGCTGATTGAAAAAGGGTTTAAATAGAGACCCTGAACTTGTAATCTTTAGGGTTAGTTAAAAGTAGGAGTTAGACATGGTCTTACCAAGTAGGTCTGACCAACAGGTCAGTCTGACTTTTAGTCAGCCAGTAACAATCAGTAAAGTTGTACAGTACCAATCTGTGCGTCTCTCTTGCTTTCCTTGCTCAATTAAAGTAAAATCCATAAAGAGCATATTCCTATTCCGTCCCTAGTCTAGGACGAAGGTTTGTGAGCTTTTTCCTCTTTCCCCCAAGAGGACCAAAAAGGATCACAACAATAAAACAACAATTACCACCGCACGCATTGCTACGCGATCTAAATTCACTGTATTACGATTGACGGGTTCGTACGCTCAGAAATTGGAAAAAATCCAGGAGTTTTAGGGCGCTGTTTCGGAAGTTTTCCAGCAGTTTCCAGGATAATTTTCGGGCTTGACATTCCATTTTCGTTAACGTTTCAAGCTTGAAAACGATTTTTAGAATGACCAGATTCTTTATTTAATTTGTGAATGAAAAAATGCGTTTCCTTTTTCCAGGAGTTTTCCTGGACTTTGTTAGAAATTCCAGGAGTTTCAAGGACTTTCCAGGTTTTCCAGGAACCGTAGGAGCCATGAATAGGCAATTATCACGCAATACTGATTAATAATATTTAATAGTTATCAGAAAATGAAATCCAGTATTCAATTCTACACATCCGTATTAGTAAAACGGCAAAGTTTGGTGAAGATCGCTCGAAAACTGGCTGAGATATGAATTTTCAAAACTTCGTATTGTGGCTAACTTTTTACAAAGAAATGTATGGGAAAATACATCGGAACGAGGGTGGACGGGCATCGATGCCCGTCCAGCCTCGATTTGACATACTTGCCCATACATTTCTTTGTAAAACGTTAGCCAGAATACGAAGTTTTGAAAATTCATATCTCAGCCAGTTTTCAAGTAATTCTTTTAGAACTTTGCAGTTTTACTAATACAGATATGTTGAATTGGAAACTGGAATTCATTTTCTAATAACTATTAAATATTATTAATCAATATTGCGTGATAACGGCCTATTGACGATTCTCAGCAAGGGAATTGTAATGTTAACCAGAAAGTTAGTCCACTCTAGGCTAGAAAGCCAAAGCAGAGCTTAAAATCATTTTGGTTGATTTTGCAATCAATGTCGACTGAAGTAGCCGATTCCAGCATTTGGTTTGATTGACAGCTAAAAATCGCCCATCGCCCATTGCAACATTGAGTTTAGCAGACACGTAGCAATGCATACAGTGGCGATTATAAAAGGGGGTTTGTCAGCCGCCATTTTAACAGAATAGCAACATAGGCCAAGTCGGAGAAAGCATCAGTTTCCATCGGCTAATTTAGGGATGATAGAGCAATGTTCTCGATTGAATTTGGTAAATCAAATCTGAAACTTTGATTTTAGATGGTAACCCTTGTGTGTTTAAAGCAGCTACCACAAACAGTCATCATTCAAACATCCCTCGGTAGCAAAAGTTACCGGGTTGCTTAGATGTATGATTCAGGGGACGCTTTGAAAGTCGTTGCAGAATTATGGCGACTGCGGTAATTTTCCAGACAATTTTTTTTGTTCTTGTTTCGGAGATTTTCAGAACTGAAAAAATATGAAAACAACGAAAATGCAACAATGAAAAATATGGAAATAAGAGGATATGTAACATAACAGACTGACTCAGCTTCAGTTTTAGACAGTTCAACATGCAGGAGTTTGTCAGCACCACTTGAAAATAATGAATAAATAAATGAAGAAAGTAAGCGTGATATAACAATATCTTTGTTTGACGCAACGGAAAGAAATGCTCAGTTCTCACGTTCCGTTATCTCTTTTGATCAAATGACAACAGATACTGTCAAAACATATCGTTAGGCATCATATTTTCTGAAATGGCAATCAATTCGTAAAGAATTATCACACCAAACTCAAGTTCCGTGAGAATTTCGAGCCGAGTTAATCTGTACAAAGAGGCGAAAAAGGAAATGGCTTTGTTTAAGTAAGTTGACAGTGGTGTGGCCTCTAAGAAATAATCGGCTAACGGTGTTTACATCTTTTTGCCACCTAATTCAGATCATGTCATGATTCCGTTGGGATACCTGTGTTAGCCCTACAGATACTTAACCATTATCCTGCGAGATTGCGCAGAATATCGTCTGATACTTATCGTTGATACTGGCTAAAATCAGACGATATTCTGCAAAATCGAGCAGGATAATGGTTTTATTATTCAGCACATCGATAGCACAAAACCCCCCCGAAAAACATGACTTTTGTGTATTATTTACGAGCTCAAAACATCATATTTCCCTCAGAGACGGATATCGCAGGATAGCTGTCATGTACAGAAGACAGCTATTGGCGTTCCAATGACCATATTTGGGCAGTGCTCGATGTGCTGAATAATAATCTCGTATATTCGGTCGAGTGAGAAAAACCTGACAATGGACGATTCCAGCTATAACGCACGCGCGCGCTGCATGTCGGTAGATGTGGGAGATTTGTCGAACAAACTGTTAAAAAGGCGCGCGCTGCATTCTGGTAGTTGTGGGGCGCGGCTTGGGTATTTCTGAATAAAGAAGAGCGCGCGCTTATACCTGGAATCGTCCATTGCCACTCGACTTTTAGATATCGAGTCTCCTCGATACGCTATTCATTTTCCAATAAGGTAGGGGGTCCTCGTGCCGTCACTTACCTCGGTGATTTCTGCTAGACAATAGTCGAGGTTGCCAGGCAACAGCTGTGACGTCATGCGGTCTAATAAGGAATGAAGCGTGAAGCCCAATACGTGGAGCTGTCAATAAGATAATCCGTCATTAGCCTCTTCACTTAATCTCATAGTTGAATTGCAGAGACGAATAAACGCTTTTTTCCAAATGGCCGCCGAAAATTCAAATTGATTTATGTTTAAAATGAACACCGACACTAGAACACACATCATTCACTATAATATAACTACAAAATTTCACTGCATTATATCTAATATGTTCCGAGAAAACGAAAGTTGAAAATTTGAAAATACAATCTAAATCAGGCAAATCAGACTCTGCGTTCTAAACCAATAATTGTAATTATCATGCTCAACCTCATCCAATAATTGTTAATTATTAAGCAATATTAACGCGATAAGGTCTATACCTGGTAGCCTCTTGTCAGAGACGCCCTCATTTCCTTAAGGATAAAAGAGAAGTATTTGGTGCCAAGGGATGTGGCTATCTGACACAGCGTGTCCCTTGCAGCATCCCGGACGTCCCGCGCACGGCTCTTTAGAGCCAAACACACCTTCATTAAAAGCCTGAAAGAAGGTAGAACATGTATTAAGAAAGGAGCTATGACTTCAGACACCTGTAGCACGCAACATATGTGCCCCGCATCGAGTGGCTAAACTGGCGGAGAAACATTTTAGTGTGTGTCATGGTTACAAAATTTGTCGCGCGCAACAATGTTTTTCGGGTGGCTAAACTATGGAACATGAGGGAAACATGTGTCCGGCTACAGCGTAGCCTGCGCCCGGGATTCCTGTGTCCTTTCACGACACAGGAATCCCGCACGCCCAAAAAATCAAATATTCGAAGAATCTACTGGCTACAACGATACAACGTTGCGTGCTTTAGTGTTCCAGTTAGTTCAACCAGGGCTTTACTCTTACAACAGCAGAAAGAACGCGTTACTGTGGTTCCCATAATTCTTTAACTCTGCACCGACTTATTGTAATTAAAATTCCGTTTTCAAAGCGCGCCGTAAATCAAACATCTGAGCATGCAACCCAGTTTTCCGCACAGCCCGTCCTTTGTGTCGATCACGCAACGCTTCGATCACGCAACGCTTCATCAGGCAACGCTTCGATCACGCAACGCTTCGATCACGCAACGCTTCGATCACGCAACGCTTCGATCACGCAACGCTTCGATCACGCAACGCTTCATCACGCAACGCTTCATCACGCAACGCTTCATCACGCAACGCTTCGATCACGCAACGCTTCGATCACGCAACGCTTCGATCACGCAACGCTTCGATCACGCAACGCTTCGATCACGCAACGCTTCGATCACGCAACGCTTCGATCACGCAACGCTTCATCACGCAACGCTTCCTAAAGCGTTGCATAACCGACACAAAGGACTGGATGCGCACTAGGAGACTATTGTCACCCGATAGCTTTTGAAAGACCTCTCGGTGACGTTTGTTGTTGGTAAGTCGTATCTATCGTATATTTACCCCGGTAAATGCAAATGCAGTGTGTGTTGCGGCAAAGCCTGGAGAAGTTTAACTACTGCAAGGGCAATAGGAACACGTAAGGCACTATCTTGATCATCAGCTTTGCTGTGGCTGAGACGGTGAACAGTTTGGCCCTGTTGAGAAACAAGTAGTTTTCATTTAAAAAAGGTAAAGTAACTGTGCTTATATAGCGCTTATTCTCAAAGTTCTAAGCGCTGTACATTTTTGGATAACTCATCCTATAGAAACCAGTTTTATAATAATGTGTGAGAAGACGCGAAGGTCTAACCATTTGCAGATATTAGAGCAAAGGCATCACCTTAGAGCAAAGGCATCACCTTCTTGTCAATTATTAAGACACTGAGTGTTGGTCCGGTCGGGGCTTTAACTCCCAACCTCCCGCACAGAAGACCGGCGCTCCACCACTGCGCTAACCGGTCGTCGTCATTTGCTTGTATGACGGTTTTCCATATACTCTGGAGTGCTGTTGTTGCAAGAGGCCCCCGGTGATCGCGCGGCAATTGGCCCCAAAGTGACTCGGTGTTTGTCTAGTCTTTTGTTTTCTCTAGGAGCTTTTGTAAATTAGCCCTATCCTATCGTTAGGCAACTTCTAAATCTAAGATAAAATCGGCTAACGGTGTTAACATCTTGCTGCTATCCGATAGACCTCTTTACCTTGGGCGTAATGTTTTCCAATTTCAGATCACGTGGCATTCCCATGAGTATGCTCTCTTTCTTTTCTGCTACGCACCGAAGAATATATGAATATGGAAGCAACCCATACAAAGAAAGAATATTCAAATGAATGCCACGTGCTTTGTTGAAATGGGACAACATTACGCCAAAGGTAAAGAGGTCTATTCACATCAACTGATGATTCATTTGGGACGTTGCAATTGTTCAATTTCGCAGGATCGACCGGGCGCACGCAAGTATCTACAAAATGTACAATGGTAACCTCCCAAACGAATCGGCAGGTGATCTGGATTGGGCGGCATTAAGATGTAAACACCGGTAGCCGATTTCGTCTGTTCCACTTGAGAATGGCAGAATGCCGACGGATACTCTGCGTTTTACATGTTGGAGTATTAAGACAGGTTATTTTACAACTTCGAGCAACGTTTGGCCAAAAGTGTGTTACTCAATGATTTCTATCCTAATTTGTAGATTTGTGGTACATTTCGAAATATCACAGAAATAAGCGATCAAAAATGGAAAAATTATATAGAATCTATATAGGCTGTGATTGACATCACTACTTTTTTAGGTGCGAAAAATATGTCTATCTGTAAAAACTAAAATTTATTTTGTCAGCTTCCTCTAGAAATTTTTTACCGGGACGATAATACACGAAACTCCACCATTCGCCTTTGTCACACAAGCGCCATCTTGGATTTTGCAGCCGATTTATTCAGCATGGAAACGAGGCCAAGCAGGGCACGGGGTTTGCTCATGTTGAAAAGCGAAGCCTCATGCTGGGATTGGGGTACAAAAGTTGACCAAGCTACCAAAAAGTACTCCTTATTTGTTTAAGAACAAAAAGTTGATTGGATCACTGTTTTTTCTGCTTTGCCGGGTCATTCTGGAAACAAAATGGCGGCGCGTGACAAAGGCGAATGAAGACCTTTCAATGCAAATGAGACTAAATTCAAAGCAACAACTTTTTTTATTTCGAGTAACAAGATTTTTTGCCGTTTTCAAAATTGCTCAAAGTTCTAAAAAAATCTGTCTTAAGCTTTTTATTTACCTTTTTGATCAAGCTCTTCATTAACTCCGGCAATATCCGTTTAGAAATGGACTCGTAAATCCGCAACGCTAACTGATCGTCCAAGATGCCATCTTGAATCTGATCAGCACCTTTATCCGTCTCGTCGTCGCCTTCTTCGTCTACGTTTCCTTCCTCGGCGTCTTCGTCGGCGCCCTTATTTGCATCGTCTGCATCTTGGGTTTCATTCTCCTTGTCTTTCTCAACTTTTCTTGTCTCGTATTTCATGCTATTGTTCGGTTTGCCTGTGGATGGCAAATGCATTTTCATGTTATGGGTGTACTGCCATATTTCGTTGCTGTGCAACCAGCTCCTACGAAGTGGGTTTCCTGTGGCGAATGCGCCATCGCTAAAAAGTGCACCAAATACGGCCATGTTCCTCAGCGACATTGATCACATTTGAATGTAATTTGCGCAACATAAATATTCAATAATTTAACAATTATAATATAGCTACGATATAAAGCGCGCTCTGATTAGTCCAAATTTATGTTCTATTTCACCGATAAAGTTATGGTTCTTCCCCGCTGTTAGTTCATAAAAAAGCATTAGAGCACAACGTTCTATGACTTTATCGAAAAATAACACACTAGATGTTGGGAGACACTGGAAACGGTTTACAATTTTCTCGTG
The DNA here is from genome assembly GCA_033964015.1 of Scolanthus callimorphus. Lineage (NCBI taxonomy): Eukaryota > Metazoa > Cnidaria > Anthozoa > Actiniaria > Edwardsiidae > Scolanthus > Scolanthus callimorphus. The sequence continues at coordinate 29,328,281 of CM066912.1, read as the reverse complement.
TCTCTCCCAACATCGCGCGTGCTCTATTTCGCCGATAACGTCATAGAATGTTGTGCTCTAATAATTGTTTTAGTATAATTACTCAAGTGACTGAGATTTTTTTGACAAATAACAATAATGGCACAAGATAAAGCAGATTTGGTACGACTGTGAAAAGTGCCTCGAAACAGCTGTGCCGCGCCGTGACCGTACGGCGAATACGCGATTTTAAGCAATTATTGGATGAGGTTTTTGTGATTTCCAGAATAAACAATGTCACGAGACAGGTGGAATCAGGCGACGCCGTGAGGCCGAGCCTGATTCCATGGCGAGACATTGTTTATTCTGGAAATCACAGAAAACGAATTCAATAATTGTTTTATTATACATTGATTCAGTAAAAATACTTTTTTTTTCTGTCAAGCAATTTCTTTTACACAAGCGCCTTGTTAGATAGGGAAAACATTCAAGTGCTCTACTCCCATTATGCATTGCGCGCGTAGGATCAAGAATCAGCTAGCTGATTCTTCAAGATGTATTAGATAGTACATTACGCACCTGTGTCTTCTGTAGTGACATTGACTTGGAGGCTACGCAGATCAAAATGGAATGAATCGAGAATAGTCACCACAATTCTGAAATAGAAAATAAACACAACACAAGTCAGGGGAGAACGTGTATCAGTATCCTCGTCTGCTCGGGAACAGGTGTCGAAGTAGACGCCGAAGTTCTGACGTCTACACCATCGTTTTTGTGGCTCTGCGAAGCTGGAGTCACTATTCTCGTCGGGATGTAAGTATGTTAAACGTCCCAGGCGTTTGAGTGCCACAGCAACCCCATGTCTCACTAGGCGATCTTTTAGTGCCGCAGCAACCCCAATACAACGGTCGCACAGAATTGTCACGTAGAGATGGCAGATATCGGGGTTATTATGACAATGCCTGGTCAGCGCATCGATGTGGCGAATAACAAATACCTATATCTCCCCTTTGGGGAATATTTGAATACCGTATGGCTAATATTAACTATGCTCTATTTTCCTACTTCCTTACTATCTATACACCTTGATTTGCAGAGCCACATGCATGCATTATGTGCCTATTTTTCTAGCCTGCTGCGACAAACATACTTCAAATCTCTACCTGACTGTGGTCTTGTGTTTGTCTGGTTGCCTTTGCAGCGCCTTCAAGTATTGACGCAATAAATGGGAATACTTGGACCAAGGAAGGCAAGCCGATATTGTACCAATAGTGGCGATAGCTTGCGTCAGTAGGTTATGATCCTTAGCAGCGCTGTAGTCATGGAGATAATTGGTTACCAGGGGCAACATGTAGGCTACCAAGGTTGAGTGAGACAGCGCTTTGTTGTGACAGTGCGTTTCTAAGCGACGGAGTGCACGGATACGACGATGAAGCTGCATGGGAGTTAAATAAAAATTGATTTGTTATAGCGAAATAACCATTTAACAAATGTCCTCTGTTTTTCCGTGGTATGTCCTCTTATATACCACGGAATGACGTAATAGAGTGGTCAAAATGTTGTGGACTCACGAGGCGCAGCCGAGTGGGTCCGCAGTACATTTTGACCACTTTATTACGTCATTCCGTGGTATATAAGAGGACATACCACGGAAAAACAGAGGACATTTGTTTTATACCACAACAAAAAGGCAAAAATAAAAAGGCAAAAGCAGCGCGCGCGCAGCCAAACGGTGTTTTCGTTGGTTCTTTTTAGCGCGCGCGCTTATGATGGCGCGTTCCGTGGTATGTCCTCTTATGTACCCACGGCTGAGAGCCAATCAGAATTCGAGAAAAGCGCGCGTTGTGGTATAAAGTCATGATTGTGACCGATCCCGCTTTATTGTTCTACTCCCTAGTTCAGGGGCGTAGCCAGGGGGGTTCCAGGGTTCCGGAACCCCCCCCCCCCCTCCCCCCCTCTCCCGCAGCGGAACCCCCCATCGCTTCTCTTCTTGACCGACTTACTACTAAAATTGTAAATGATATAATAGACAACAAATAAAGGCTCCAATAAAATGTAGCAAATTTCTTCAAACGCTAGTTTTTCCCCGAGATATATTTGGATTTATTTTTTATTTTTTGAATTTTGGACCCCCCCCCCCCCCCCCCCCCCCCCCCCCTCTCATAAGTGCTGGCTACGCCCCTGTAGTTACTGTTACTTTGGCATAGAGCATGGAAAAAACACCAATTGCAGGAAAGTGTTAGAAGTTTGCTCATAGTATATGGGGTTTTATATTTCCATCAAGAAAAATTGAAGAAAATCTTCGAATTTCGAGTTTGTTGCTGGGACATTTTGAATTCCATAAGGAAAGCTGCCCATTGCTTGGTGATTAATATTAATCAAAGACGGGATCGGTCTATTACTAAAAGTGTCTTTTACATTAGCACTGTGGACCAGCACTCTAGAGGTTGTGCTACTTTTATCTTCAAAATTTTGATTTCAAATTGCCATAATAAGTCAATAAGAAAGACCTTGGGGTCAGAAATTATTCCTTAGATTGTGAATGCATCCAGTAAGAAATGGGATTCAATGAATAGCACAATCCTTTATGTGATGGCGATAAATAAAACTTAGTAGAACATCCTGAGGTAGCATAATACTTTACTAACTCCAAGAGTTTCAAAGGATTTCAGAAGGAAATGGTATTCTATAAATAGCATAACTATATTGTATTGGCGACAAATTTAGAAGTAGAGAATCAGCAGTCCTGGTATTGGACTCCTGAGGTTCCTAACTTCTAAGGTTTCAAGCGATTTCAGTAAGAAACGTGATTCTATAAATATACAAAATATATTGTCACGGCACCAAACTAAGAAAAAGGTCAAAGCCCTTGAGCTCCCGTTTGTGACTAACATTGTACTATCAGAGTTACCTGAATATGCCGCATGTTTTCAAAAAAATCCGCCTCCGGGTCGCTGTCAGTTAGAATACGCATGTCTTTGAAGCAAGGCCTGTCAAACTGCCGTACCATAGTGGACAGAACTGCAAGGAATTCGTTTCTGGCAGACTAAAAACAAACAAAGTAGGTGAGTATATTATCAGCGCCATCCGTCCCCATTGCATTCGCGATTGGTTCCATCGTAATAAGAGCTGCGACGACGGCAACGAGGACGACAACGGCAGAGAACGGCACAATGCACGCACGTGCATATTTATGAACGCAAATGCATTTCAGCCGTTTTTTTCAGAACTAGGACGTGAAACCGCTACGTTTTGCGTTCAGACGAAAACATGAGCGCGACCGAGTTGTTTGACATGATTGCAGTTGGATGTCAATTTCCTGCTATCAAAGTTAAAATACAATGGTGAATTCCAAACTGTTGCTGAAAATTGATCCAGTCCACCTTATGGCTATCCCCGACGAACGAGACTGAGTTCTTTAACCCTTTCACTCAGAGGCTCCCCCGACTATCAAAGCATTTTCAACTAAACTTTAAGAGAGTAGAATTTCATAAATCATCCATTAAGTGATGAGCAACAGATGCGGCACCAAATTCTCCCATCAAGTGTATTGGAAAGTGTGTTGTTTTGAGTAAGGAGAAGTGCTCTTTTGGTCTTGAAAGTAAAAGGGTTAAACGCAAGCCGGTAAGTTTGCCTTACCTCACTCTTTGCTCTAAAAGCCAGTTTACAAGACGGCACAACAGAATTGAGAATGAGCTCCTCAAACTCTTCATCGTCTGCCCTTGCTGACACTCTGTTGATCACGGCATTCAGGCAACTGACTGCGCTGTCGCGAATGGACAGATCGTCCGAGCGGTGAATATAATACAAACAGTTATGTAGTAATGGTATTATGTGATCAGGTGTTAGAAGTGGTGGAGAACCGGCTCCACCGTTGCTTGTCTTTTTAACAACAGTTTCCTCAACATCATCAGCACCCTCCAAAATCATTCGACTCGCACACGAGAAACCCAAAACTCGTAACTCGAAATCGGGTTCCTCGATTCGTTTCGGGTCCCACGAGTTCATATTAACGACGACATTTGCGACGTGTTCAAAGTTTGAATTGAGTCTTGCAATTTCTTCGAAAATCTCACACAAGTATTGTCTCGAGCTTCGCGCGTTCAGTTGAGAGAAGAACCTCCCAAATGATTTAGAAAACGAGGATGGGGTTTCGATGTTGGGTAAAAGGTTTTTTATTGTTCTAAGTGTGTCATTTTCTATTTCCTCTCGCTGTCTCATGTGTAGGAATGGTAACAAAAGCTTTATAAGTGACGCTGAGTCATCGGCTTCTTTGACGAATGGACTTATCTTGGACAAGATGGAAAGCTCAAGTTTTGGGAGAGCTGACTTGGACTTCTTGAAACCTTGTTTTTTCGTCATTTTGCTGAGAGTTTTCACTGTCTCGCTGAGGTGTTCGAGAAGGGCGGAGACATGAGGAAGAATAACCTTTGTTCCATAAGACGGTGGTGACGCTTTTTCTGGTACAGAGCACTCCCTGGAATTTATAGGAAAATACCTTGGCATTAAGGTTATAGCGGCGAAAGCAATATTTTCTTGGATGTGGAGAGGAGAGGGGACCACTATTGCTCATCCGGGACATTCCACAGAAATGACACATTTCTGTCACGTGAGTCATGCAATTATACTCCCTTTATTTTTTTCCTAGAGGGCACGGTAACGAATTCTGCATTCTGATTGGTTCTTAGAGCGCGCGCGCGGGGGCAATATTTTCCTATCTCTGACCTAGGTCACGGTAACCATTTGCGCGCGCTTGTTTTCATAAAAAAAAAAAAATTTAGAGTTTGAAAAAAATAAATAAGTTATTTACCGGCTTTAGGTCGGTCCGTATAGTGAAAAACTGTGACCTCGGCCTGGAAAATGTTAACCTCGGCCTCCGGGCCTTGGTCAACATTTTCCAGCCCTCGGTCATAGTTTTTCCTTATACGGACTTCCCAGCCGGTAAATAACATATATTTATTACATTTGATACCACTACTCCCATGATTCTTTTCGTAATTCGTTTTGTTTGCCTCATTAACACCATTACCTTGCAGCTTCAAAAGGAGCTCAAACTTTTGAATAACAAAACGAATTCGAAGAGGATTCTGGTAGTAGTGGTATCAAGATGTTATAAGGGGAATTGTGAATTGAGCTAACACCAAAAGGCACTTTTGAAGAAACAGCGATACCAAATTGAACAGTCTGCAGTAGGATTTCAAAAGAAAACTCGCAAACAGGCACTCGGAAAGCCAGAATTTCATTACACAGTCACGTGAGTCACATGGAATGACCGATCTTTTTATTCTTAATAATTATTATTATTAAGGAGGGTTCGTCGGTAAAAAGCCTAGAAAAGCAACGGTAGATGACGTGACGTGATGTGACGGCAAGAGGGTCCAACGCACATATTTGGGATAATATAAATTAGAAAAAATATCGGGTTGTTTGCCTTTTTATTTCGCAAAACCCCAAAATTATTGAGGGCAGTGCCCCGCGTCCCCTGCCCATGGGTACATCAAACACGCTGGAGAGGGTTCTAGAGAAGAAACGACAATGGAGACTAGATATATAAATATATACTTTAAAAAACACGGTAGTTCTTTCAGCGATGCTTCTGATACAACTGGCGACTATAGAGACTATGGAGCTTTGAACTCATCAAAGATATGTAGGAAAATGGCGCCATGAACTGCCCTTTAAAACAAAACGAACAAACAAACAGACAGACGGATAGAAAGGCAACACTTACGAACAAACAAACAAACAAACCAACAAGCAATCAGACAAAATACACACAAATGAACAGGCAGAAAGGCAGACAGAAACGCGAACACACACACAAAAAAATACAGACACACAGACAAACCAACAAACGAAGGAACAAACAAACAAACAATGCCTAAGACAAACCTACCTAAGTTCGGAGCCATACATGGCTAGATCTGCAACCCCTTCAACTGTACCAAACTCTCCCAGACCAAGTAGATTATCAGTGATCTCCATTACCATGGCAACAACTGATTGACTGACATTTTCCGTCTTGAGGCAGCTGTACACGTGATCTATGATTGACAGGCCAGATCCATTTGACGGTTTCCTTGACAACAGCGGATGATAGCGTGGGTTTTTGCTCCAACAGTGGAACAATTTCAAGAGTGGGGTGGGGTTTTGGATGCATTCTTGGCGAAGACTTTCGACCTAAAAGAACAAAACAGAGAAAAAGATCATAACGCATTCAATAGTCTAAAATAATGGCATTCCTCGCTTGTTCTTTTCCTTTTCCCTGTGAATTCTACCTCGCACCCCTCCGTCTTTCCTTCCCCATTCCTAGCGTCTTTTAATTTATTAGCGTCCACCTTGGACATGACACCGTCTCAATCACGACTAGAACAAAAATAAAAGTTTCAATTTATCAGCGTTATGGAGCACCAGAAGCATTAAAACAGTGGAACAAAACCCAAGAACAAAGACCTTAGAACGAGACAACTGAATAGAGTACAAAGACTTCGAGCACCAAAAACAAAGCTTTTGGTTACACCAAGGAATATGCGAAAATGTAATTGCTCGAGCCGCGCTCACAGGCGTCGTTTTTAACTCGTGGGTTACTATGGTAACCCCGAGTTGTAGTGGGGACCCGATGTCACTCACTCCTACGTTAGCTCATTAGCATAATTAGCATAATTTATGTTGATTATTGCTCGGAGCGAGCGCAGCGAGCGGAGAGCAAGTCTAATCTTGCTGCTTTGTACGTTCCTTTGCACGTTGGTATGCATTTTTGCAACGGAATCTCTTTCCGTGAAAATTCGGCGTGGGTTACCTGTGGTTACCTGCGGGTTACCTGTGGCACGCGCATGCGCGCGACGTTCATATTTTCGGGAGGCGATTTCGATTTTGGGGTGGCGATGCACCATTATAGATTCCTTCGTAGGCATTTGCAACATGCGAAGACGGCTACTAATTGCTTCCGGCTTCCAAAGTCCTTTCCATACTCAAACAGTTTACGAAACGTGGGGTTTTGATCTATCGATCTATGTGGATGTTTTTCAGTAGTTTGTTGGGATGAATTCGCTCGGAAATTCGCTTAGTTTCACGATTTGGGGACAAGTTTGGACGTTTGGAACGGAACTAGAAGTCCAACAGTTTACGAAACGTGAGGTTTTGATCTATCGTCTTGTGATCTAATATGTGGCGAGCTTGGAACGGAAGTACAACTCGAATGCGATTCTAGCGATTGGCATGGTCAAGTCTGTTATGAAGCTATCATGTGGCTGATATTTATTGGAACTGAATCAAAATGGGAAAATGGCTACACAGCTAGAATATTATTCAACCAACACCAGAATCCAAATCCAAGGTACTGCAATGAAAAATCCTGCTTTAGAATTTACAACCTGGGACCTAATTCCTGAAACATACTTATATTAAGTTTAGTTGGATATTAATTAAGTAACTACCGAGAAGCTCACATGTTTAGAAATCAAATCACTGTGCTTGGCTCAAACAACTCTATAAACATTTCTGCAACAGCTACTGGCCATGGCAGCCTTCAGGTCGGATACAACTGAACTTATTATATATTATAACACTGATCAGTCATATTCGAAATTGTGTATACAATTTATGCACCTATTTCACACAACAACTCTCCTTTATTGTACATAATAATTGTGTGGTTCCAAAAAATATCCATATGTTGAAAAGTGACCCCTCCACCCCTCTGGAATTTCCAAAGAAAAATACAGTATTTGTATGGAAAAGATCAGGTAAATTGACCCCCCACCCCTCCAGAATTTCCAATCCCTTCCGTAGGGGGAGTATGGATAATTTCTGGAACCACACATTGCACATTTACTTTTCCTGGACCCTGTTGTATTAAAATACACAGGGTTTAATAAAACGCTGGTGTCACAAAATGGTTATAACCTCAAATTGAACAGCATTAGTACTTAACAACGATTAAATTTACAGCAGATGTTGATAGAAAAGAGCCTATTAACAATATTTACAGTATGTACACTATTTACGCAATGTGTGGTTCCAGAAAAAATCCATACCCCCTCCACGGAAGGGTGTTGAAAAGTGACCCCTCCACCCAAAGAAAAATACAGTTTAGTATGGAAAAGATCAGGTAAATTGACGCTCCCCCCACCCCTCTGGAATTTCCAATCCCTTCCGTAGAGGGGTATGGATAATTTCTGGAACCACAAATTCATCTTTTCATTCAAAATTAAAATTTTACAAAAAAGAAGCAGAGCTTTTACAAATAATGGCAATAAATATACACATCATTAATCAGGTTGGATGAATTTTTCTTGATAATACATCTGGATTTATGCATTCACTATACATGCATGTATACCTTTTCATCTGAATGCCATCTTAAACATGCAGAGAATTTCTATAGTGCCCAATTATCTCTCTATCTGGATTGAGCTTACGTCCCCACCCTAGAGTGAGCCTTGAAGGTCAAAGTCCACACCATGGGGCAAGAAGGCCTGTCAAGCCCCCATGGGCTTAACATTGATAGGTGCATTAATAGTGTATTTTAAAATTTTAAACACTAGGAAACAAATCCCATTCTAGAAAGAGAAGCTTCCTGCCTCCGAGCACTTCACTATCTAAATAGATACTACTAGTTTGTTAAGTTATGTGTTCATTTTACCTACCCCTCCCTCGAAACATTCGCTTTTCTTTTCCCTTCCCCATCCAAATACTAACCTTGCCGGATCGTGCTTAACTTTAAAAGATTGCCCGAGTCACGCGCTTACCAACTGCGCCACGGGGACTTCGTGACGTAATCACTCAGGAAAAACTAATTATATGTGTCAAACGTCCCAGGGTTTGGTTGGTTCTCCGCAGGTTCTCTGTCTCATCTCTCACAAGTTCACTGTGTTTTGAAAGGCTTAAAATTACTCTTACGTTGTTAAGTTGACTATGTACGAATTCGAACAATATTCGACCGATGTGAATGCTCTCATGACCGTGAGATACCGATCTCCGATGTGAATGCTCATGACCGTGAGATACGAATCTCCCAAACTTCGCCGGCAAACGTCAGGTTCACTCAGTTCACTGTCTCGCAAGGTCACTGTTCACTGGACTTATATCTTCCCTAAAGCCGAAAATCACGACTTTTACTCATCGAACATTGTTGTTGTGATGCTAATGTATTTGCCAATGAATCGTATCCCGTCAACGGTTTCAGTTCGCGGCTTGAAATTACTCTTACTACGAGAATCGTGTTTTAAAGTGCCGAGAATCTGCCAGCTGCCGCACTCTCGACACTGCTAGACTGTTGTCACGCCGAAGGTTATAAAATATTTTTTGGAATCTTAGTAGTGGTTATGACTCATTCGTCGACCTCTAGTGCCGGACGTCCGCGGAGTTCAACCTTGAGGTCAACACATTTGTTTTTCTTTTTTAAAATCCTTTAGATAAAAAAAAGTTGATATTCCCGAGAACAATATTGAAATACTTTGAGACCGTTTTTTTTTTCACTTTCAAGGAAAAATCCAGCTGCCAATGGATTGAAAACGCCCGATTTTAATATTCAGCAATAATTAATTTTTTAACTCTGCTGGATTCAAAATTTAAACATTGGAACTGGCTTATACCCGTCCGTTTCCACAGACAGAATGTTATTTTTTTTCCCGGGGGAGGGGGATCCCATATTTTTGGGGCTGGGGTGCTCGTCGGGAACTTCGATTTACCCCCAAAAGGTACCAACAAGACGATTTTTCCCTCGTAATTTTCTCTTGTATTTTTTTTTTAGAGCGAAAATACGTCTGAATTCAGGCTTCAGACAAGTGTGATTTGCTAGAACGGGCCCCTAACTGGTACCTATCTTTAAAAAATTGAAAGTTTTCAAATTTTACCTCTAAAAGGCACCAGAGGCCTAATTTTAAACCCTAAGAGGTACGACGAACACCCCCGCCCCAAAAATATTGGAGTTCCCCCCCCCCCCCCCACACCCGGGATTTTTTCCGGGAAATTTCAGTTTTTTTAAATGAGCAACCCCACCCATTCAATGGAGAGCCTTCCCCTGCCCTCTCCACTCTTCATTACCCACGAGTTGGCGATAGCATATAGCTTTGATTTTTTTTTTCCGGCTCTTTTGCGTTATGCAAGATTTCGTGTTCCTGAATTCGTGGGCTCTATTCTATAAATTCAAATTATTATTATTACTAGCTGATGCCCTGTGCAAAGGGTGTAGGTTTGTTCAATCTTGAATTAAACTTTTTCTCAGCTTAAAGTTCCAATTAAAATTATCCATGCACATAACTGAAATAATCTGTAACAGAACCATTTAGGTTTGGATGTCTATGGTGCTTTTGGCTGTGCGAACTGAGTTCTTTTTTACTTTCTGTGGCAGATTTCAACGGCGATGGCGGCGATGTTGGCTTTGTCCCTCGCTTAATAATAATCGCTTGAATTAGAACTTGCCCCAAAGTGAATCTTTTCCAACAAAAACATGCCCACTGGAGGGATTTCCTCCTTCTCTTCGGGATTGTGTCCTTCATTTTGCGATACAGAGTCAGGATTTATACTTAGAGAATATTATTCATGGCTTTGGTTTGCGTAAATTTGTCATTTCGATTAATTTCGGGGATCAGGTTGTGCAAGAATTTGTTTTTCAAACTCGAAGACCATGTACGAATATGTTTTTCGCAGACACACACAGAAAATATCTTGTAATACACGTTATACATACATACCGAAACTTGTCAGAGTGAGAAGTGACAATTTGGATCCTTCAACATTCATTCAGTATTATATTCGTCCGCATGCCAACAGACCGTGAATTAGACAAGCACAACCTTCAGATAACTTTTGAAATTGTTTTGGGTGCCTTAAAAACCTTCAATTGAGCAGTCGTTCGGATTGGCCTTTGCAAATGTCGTGAACTAAAATCCAACAGAAATCGAGCCAAATTGATCGATAGGTTTTTGAATTGCATATACGAAGTCTATTAAAGTAATGCTAAAACTGGTACAAAATGCGACGACTAGAACCGGAGAAGTAAGACATATTACAGTACGACTTATTTTTTGGAGAGCTGCCCTAAAAAATAGAGACAATCGCATCTAAGATCTGGAGCTCGGCCTCCCTGTGCTGCGATCACGTGTCACACGCGCTGTCTCCCTTAGGAGTTGACTGTATGAATATCAGAACGGAGCGAGCTTAATAACTACAAACTTTGCCGTGAAAATACGCTATTTTCCTTTCAACCTCTGGCAAAACAAATGGAGTAGTGCTAAAGATCATGATGTCTTGTACTTGTGTGCTGAATTTTATGGAATTTCAGGCAAGTGGAAATTAGGTGCTAGTGGCACTTTAAGTTAACTTTCCATTCTCATTTGCGGATATTTCTGTCAACTAACGCTTCCCTGATCCGTCCAACATGAAAAAAGATCAATATAAATTAAGATTCCCGTCGTGAAATGATCCAGTGATGCTATCTTTTAGCTACTGCTATCTACTGACTTTGCTGAGTATCTACTGACCATTCAAGACATTTCGGAGCTTAGAAGAACAAAAGAACAGTTGAATTGACATGTTGGGCTGGATTAGCCCCAGATACACGTGAAAAGGGTTTCAAAGGCGTCGCGGTGGAGGGCCTTGATGTATTGTTAATCCAAAACAGGGAAAATTCCCTACAATGGGTGTAGTCAAAATAACGACATTTAAAAGGAGGAATACATCTCGTACAAACCGGAAGGCGAAAACAAAAAACAGGTATTTAGGAATAGATAAACGATTGAAATTTATTTTTATTTGTGTAATGGCACAATAAAGACTGCAAGCTGGTCTCACATTTTGGCGTAAATCTTTAAGGCGCTCGCTCCTGCTTGAATTTCCTTGAATTCCTTTATGTGATCAGTGACAATTGACTTCAACGGAGAAATATCAAAGGCCGCTTCTGGTCCGTTGACTCAATACACTGCTTTCTCTTCACGCAAAAAAAAAAAACAGCTGATAAATTTCCAAATCCTGCGGAAAGAACAGCTAATACTATTTAAGTCTCCCAGCGCTCGGCCATTGACCTTTACCTTAGAGTGTGCGAGCGTTACCCAAGTATCAATTAACGCATAGACCTATTGTTGATCTAGCGATGACAGCTATTGGACACGCGAAAGACCCTCCGCCAATCAGAGAGCGAGTTTCTACCCTGCTCTCTCCAAATAAGGGAAAATCCCCTGCATGGCATGGCTCACGTTTCAGCAAATAAACGTGGAAGAGGTTTTCCAAGAAATCCACATAGCGTGCTCGCTAAACAGTAAACAGTAAAACCAGAGTTCTACCGAGACTATTTGCAGGCTTCCTAAAGCCTTGTGTTTGTGAATAGCAAAGCGAATCAAGCCGTCAAGCTTTCTGTGGCATTATCTTTGGCAGGGCCATCGGTTCTTCGTTATGGCAGCCGAGAAGTATGAGAGACAACAGGAAAGGACCGAAGCAGCCGAAGAGTACAAATCCTTACTTGTTATTAACAATGCGCGTGAGTCGGACGTGACTCTTTACATATACTGCATATGGGATCGAATATGTTGCATTTCTTTCGAGTCTAAAATAATCAGGCCAAATGAAAAACATCTTTATCGGTACAAGACGGAATACAAATTCAAAATCGTCGCTAGATCTAAGGACAGAAAACGTAAAGAGAATCTGCGAGGTCCTGAAAAATGGAATGGAGACAAATTGTTTCGAGTAGTTGGTGAGAATGGTTCAGTTGAATGCAACGAAGACGATCTTGCCAACTACCCAATGGAAAAACAAATAAGTCTTCGAAAACTACACCGTAACAAGGAACTGAAAACTACGGCTGGTGGACGAAACCTGTATGGCATTTTAGGGCTGGACATTAAAGTGGTGCGTAAACTAAAGACGAAAGATGAAAAAGAAGCTGCCCTCAAGAAAGCATACCGCAAACAGATGAAAATATGGCATCCGGATAAGCATGGAGGGGATGACGAGATAGCTAAAGAGATCATTATGGCCTACACAATTCTGGGCAATGAAGAGACGCGAGCGCGTTATAACAACATGGCTGACTACGACGAAGGGTGGATCTCTTCCGCGAGATGGAAAGCCCTTTTCAACCCGGAGCGCGTCACTGAAGAGCAAATAAAAGCATTTTGGAAACGAATGGGTTATTTTGCCGTCTCGGCTATAATGATGATTTTAGGATTGCCTACCATGATCTTTAGTGCTGTTGCGGCCACTCCACTGTTCAGTTTTCTCGGAGGTGGGCTCTTTGGAGCTGGGTTACAGTCCTTGCAGTACACAGTGAGCAGATCTTCTGTTGCTGACGGAAAGTTGGAAGGCAGGTTGGCTTATCAAGGCAGGATGGGGGTGCTGTAGCTGGTGTTGTGATGGGGGGTGCTGCAGTTGGAATCACAACCGAGCTTGGAGGTGCTGCTATAGAGTCAGCAGCCGTCTGTGTTGAGCAGCATATAGAAACTGAAGCAGCTATGGGAGCAGTTGTTAGAGTGACAGAATCTCTCGCCTCTGACGCACAAAGAAAGAAAAGCGGAGAAGAGGTAACATTGAAACAAGCTCTTGTTCGGGCCACCCTTAGAGGGGCTATAGGAGCAGCTGCTGCCGTGCTTGGAGGTTTAGTAACAAGGGCATTTGTCGGAAGCAGGGCATCCGCCGCATCTGTGAATCTCAAAGAGGACATTGGTGAGCATATGGCAATGCCTGCAGGAGGAAGACGGCTGGGAACTACTGTAATTCGCAATGTGAGTCGAGCGCTCACGGAAAACGGGACAGAAGCAGTTTTAGGCTCTGCTGCTAATGCAGTTGAGAAACGATTAGATGATAAAGTTGAGAATCAACCTCCTGGCGAGCACCTCAAGAATACAGCTCAAAATGTTGCCGCGCCGTATGCACTTCACGCAGTTAGCAAAGTACGTAGCGCCCTTGCCTCTCATGAAATCAAAGAAGAGCGTGAAGTCAGAAAGAAACCGCTCGAAAATAGAGGAGTAACACTTCAGGTTCGACTGTCAGAGGGAAATGATAACGCTCCCGATGACCCCGTATTGCCAGGCCTAAATGAGTTACAAGACGACGAAGATGATGACTTTACTGATGGCAGAATCAAATACATATCAACAGGAGACTGGGTCTCCAAAATGATCGTCACCTACGTACAGAATGGTACAAGAACGACAGAGTCAGTACGAGGAACTGGAGAGTCCATATACATTCCCAATGGTTCGACAGAAATCCAAGTCAGATTCAAAGTCATGCGCCCATTCTGGGGAGATATTTGCGAATACAACCGGTTCAAAAAACTGTGGATGAAGCCTTCAAGACCACACATATTTGAGTACGCAAGTCCAGTGACGCGAACGTTTACCATAGCGGGTAACCTGTGGCGGGAGGCTGTCATGCGCGTTAGCGATGAATTGCATGATGAGACAGGCGAGTTGTATGACGTCATTAGAAAGTCGAAAACATAAAATGGTAACAGACAATTTAAAATGTTACAACGTTAATAACGTTTGATGCCCTGAATAAGAGCCGAAGTAAAAGGTATTTTAAGATAACTTAAAAGTTTTCTTTCAACATAATTTTGGCAGAAATGGTTAAGGCTTTCTAAATACAGTAAAAACCCGTGTGTAAGAACCTACAATGTTCAAAGTTTGACTTATCAAATTCATTCCTTATTCATAGGATGCTTATCCAATCTCTGCACTGGATTCGTATCAGGTGACACTACTTGTATCCCCCGATAAAGAATGGCTAGTTCTCTGATATAGAATACTAATTGGACCAATTAGTATTCTCTATCAGACACATTCCAGTGCAATCCCCCAGTCCTAAGGCTGAAGGGTACCACTCTAGTGAAGTCCAAATAGGGTCTTCTCTCTAGGGCAGTACCTGAAAAAGGATTTCACCTGAGAGACTATATGTTGTTTTAGTCCGGCTAGATCCATGTGGGACAGGGCTCACACATTTTGCGCATGCTTTCTACAAAATGTCATGTCCCACATTGAGCTAGGCAGACTAAAACAACAATTTTCAATGTTGACATAGCAGGGTTCTTATACTTCGAGGTAGTTATTGGAAGTTTAGGCTAAGTAGGTTCTTAATAAGGTTGAGATGGATAACATGGATTGTTGTAATTACCAGAAAATGGAAAGAATGTGTTTTTTCCTTCATTATAAGCATTTTAGTCAAATCAAAAATTCCAAAAGTATGCTAATGAGGTACCGAAAGAGTTGAAGTCGATTTCTTTCAAAATTTAGCCACCTTTTCAAGATTTTGTTAGAAATCTTACCTTTCTATTGGCTTTTGATGAACTGGCATTATACGTTTCTAGGAGTATTTTAGAACCTCAACAGAATCAAAACATTGTCACGGACAGACGTTCTTTAAGACATATATTTTTAGACAAACTCATTTATAATTCAAATTGTATTTATTTATCAATTATATTTTTGCTTAGAAGCGTGTATCACCCGGATATGTAATAACCAACAGGATTTGTAATAACAAGCAACCGGATTTGTAATAACAACAGGATATGTAATAAAAATCAACCAGATTTGTAATAAAATATCAACCGGATTTGTAAAAAAAATTCAAAAGGACTTGTAATAGCATAGCTAACCGGATTTGTAATAACCAATCAACGCGATTTTTAATAATCAAAAAGGTTGGAAATGCGACGTTAAGTAAAACCCCGCGTATAAGAACCTAGATTTTTTAAGTTTAGCCTAAACAGGTTCTTATATAAATGGTCATCAGAGTTTCCATAGCAACGGAACAGCGGGTCACTGTTTCTAAATAGCAAACCTTCCACGTGAAATTCGATCTAAAATTTTAAAATGACACATCAAGCGCCAATCCTTAGGTAATTGTCTATACGTATACAAAGTTTAGAGAAAATTTGTTAAGCCGATTTTAAGGCGACTTTTTTGCCTTTGAAATTCAAAACTTTTGACTTGCTTTCTCATAATAATATAATTTAATGGGAAAAAGGCTAGCAAAATCTTTTACCTCAAAATTCATCCAATGGTATAGAACTACTTGTATGCCAAATTTGATGCCAGGAAGTGCTTTTGATTTTCCATAATGAACATCGACGCAAACTTCAATTTTTGAGCAATTTCGCGAATATCATTTCGAACACAAAAGTACCTGATGGCGAAGTTTTTTCTCGCGCTCTTAAAATTGATCATATTAGCGAGATGCTGTCCGCGTAAGAAAAAAAAATTACGTCGCGGATAGCGCCTGGTAAAATTCTAAAGTTCACCACCTTCTTCCTAGTTCCACTCCGACACTTTCATCTTTCCAAATCAAAACACCATTTTGACGCGTTATTACAAATCGTGTTGATTGGTTATTGCAAATCCGGTTAGCTATGCTTTTACAAATCCTGTTGAAATTTTATTACAAATCCGGTTAATATTTTATTACAAATCTGGTTGATTTTTATTACAAATCCTGTTGTTATTGCAAATCCGGCTGCTTGTTATTACAAATCCGGTTGTTATTACAAATCATGTTGGTTATTACATATCCGGGTGATACAGAAGCGTCATCAACCGCCTATCTATATTATTATAATCGGGTTGTCTGCGCAAACGTTTATGATTGGCTAAATCGTTCGCAATCACTCCGCTTAGGCCTGAAGCTGTGCCGCCAAACGAACGGTTCACAAACCTGCAGAGAAGGTGGAAATCTCTCCATTGGGCGTGTTTTGGTTGGAAAAGATTCACCCTGGGCTAAGTTCTAATTCAAGCGATTTCTTAAGCGAGGGACAAAGCTGCCATCGCCGCCATTTTGAAATCTCCCACAGAAACTAAAAAAGAACTCAGTTCGCACAGCCGAAAGCACCATAGTCATTCAAACCTAAATGGTTCTGTCACAGATTACTGTCAGGAATGTCCAGGGATAATTGTTATTGTTATTTGAACAAACGTACACCAGTGCCTTGCTTTCCTGTTCGCGCGCTAAGGCGAAATGAGTGACAAATTTACACAAAGCAAAGCCACGTGCAAATCTATGAATAATATTCTCAAAGCTTTACGCTGTATCGCAAAACGAAGGATACACACCCGAAGAGAAGAAGGAAATCTCTCAAGTGGGCATGTTTTTGTTGGAAAAGATTCACCTTTGGCTAAGTTCTAATTCAAGCGATTTTTTCAGCGAGGGACAAAGCCGCAATCGCGGCCATGTTTAAATCTCCCACATAAACTAAAAAATAACTCATTTTCCTCAGCCGAAAGCACCATAGACATTCAAAACTAAATGGTTCTATTACAGATTTCTTACTATTATGTGCAGGGATAATTTTAATTCGAAAGATTTGAGCTGACAAAAATATTCATTCAAGTTTGAACAAACTTACACCACTGCCTACAGAGCGCACGCTAAGCCATGAATGAAATTCTCTATAAAAAACCTATGATAAACTAAAAATTTCTTAGAACAATTTTACTTTACCTGTTTCTTCTCTTCTCTTACTGAGATATAATAAGCATACAAACAATTCCGAAGTCAAATGGTTTGTCTGTGTAATAGGCTTGCGTTTTCAATTTTAGCGGGTTCTTCGGACTTAGACAGATTTGAGAGCCGTACTGACTCACACGACACACGTGCAAAACATACAAAAAAGGCTCTGGGGCTCACTTTATTTATTTCGGCATGCGGTAGGGGTCTGAGGCTGAGTCTTCTAACGTCACGAAGTGACGGGCTGTTTTCTTGTGACGCTTTGTAATTTACCTATATTGTTATTATTATTATTATTTAATATATTAGTTGATATTATGTAAAATGAAGTAAAAATTTGCAAAACACACGTGAAAAGGGTTTCAAAGGGGTCGCGGTGGAGGACCTTGATGCATTGTTAATCCAAAACAGGGAAAAGTCCCTGCAATGGGTGTAGTCAAAATAAAGAAAATTTACATCAATTGCACCTCAGGCTATACTGATAGCTTATATGCCAGTATTGTTGTGGAAACTCTATGGGCTGAGTTTTTGTGTGTAATAAATTGATTGAAATGGCCTCGTTTTTCAGGTTGCGAAACTTCACTAGCGAATCACCCTGAAAATCGGACTTTATGCAGCTAATAACTACACGAAGCACACTCTTCTCTTGAGCGGGGAAAAGGTGTTGGTTATCAGTTACGTAGGCGCGTCGGCGAAGCGTCTTTTGAACCCACTCTTCATTTTGAAGGGGAATGCATCTCGTACAAGCAACTGTTTTAGGACTAGATTAAGGCAATTGAAACAGTCCTTCGAGTAGATTTTAGCTGCATTAAGTCCGATTTTCAGGATGATTCGTGAAGTTTTGCAACCTGAATAACGAGCCCATTTCAATTGATTTATTACATACATACTCGTCAAATACGGTTTCCACAACAATTAATGTCTCGTGAAAGGTAAAAATGTAAAATTCATAAAATGACTTTTTTCCCGAAATTCATTTGATACAGCCCTAAAGTATATTTCTAAAACCCCAAACGACACGTCAACTGTTTTCCTAGGCTTCCATTGCCCATTCTTTTGTATTGCCCGCTACTCATTTTCTGTAATTTAATTAACTTTACCCGCTTTTTCTAGCACTTTAATTTTAGGTCAAATTTTCACCTTCGCGAAGCTCCTGACCCCGCACGATTTAAGATATCGGCCTTAAATTTTCTGTGTCGTTAGAAAACGATCACAACAAAAAAATCGTGTGAGGGAATTTTTATTTTTTACTCGAAAAAAATTTTATGATAAATTTTGCAGCCACAAACTGTAAAAAATGCGACTTTCAACTTCGCGACCTAATATTTCGTAAATATGCAAAATATCGAAAATCGCTGACACGGTTTTGCAGTTCATTTCTCCGAGATTAAAATCCGAGAAAGTGTGAAATTGTGCAACAAACCGCTAGTGGTCTGGAGCTTCTCAAGTAAACAAGGCAGTTTTTAGTTCGGGGTCTTAAAAATACAGGAATAATTTAAACTTCGATAAATTAAACAACTTCATAAGATAGAACAACATTTTAGCTTTAAAATGATAATTATCATAGCATAAATTGCGACGCGACGAGAATTTTTTTCCGAAGACACCCCTTACGGGTTTACAGAGACCTTAAGCAATAAAAAAACGGATTTCCGTGGTTTATAATGTGATAAACGCACGAGGGATGTTAAAAAACACGAGAAACGTTTTCAAGTGTTTTTCTAGCATCCCAAGTGCGTTTATCACATTACAAACCCCAGAAATCCGCTTTCTAGTGCTTTTATAAAATAAGATTGCATCTGCCGTGCGTCTATAATGTGAGAATGCACAGCTCTCAACCAATCAGAGCTAATACTGATGTGAACTATCCTATAGCCCGTGGTTGCCCGTGGTTGCATCTGCCGTGCGTTTATAATGTGAGAATGCACAGCTCTCAACCAATCAGAGCTAATACTGATGTGAACTATCCTATAGCCCGTGGTTGCCAACGCACCGCTAGGCCGTTTCAGGCCGTTATACGGTGCAATGTTTTCTGCCACTTGTTTGCGAGACTTTCTGCAACGTTGCGAGACAGGTTACTGCAACCGTTGCAGCAAGTAGGATACGATTCTACCTCTCGCAACGGATTGTAGCAACTTGTTTCACATTGCAGCTTGTAACAGCCAATCTTGAAACTTGTCTCGCATCTTTGTTCCCAAACATAATGTGCACGTGCGTTCTGTATCAAAATGGCGCCGACGACGTCGAAATTGTCGCGCAAATAATAAAAATCCGATACGTTGCGAGCGACCATTGCGAGCTAATAATCAGCTGCAATGGCTCTTGCAACTTGTCCTCGCAATGATTGCGAGGCAAAGTTGCAGAAAACAATATAAAACAAGTCGCTACATTTAATAAGACGAAGTTATAAAAGTCGCTAGCCTATCTCATATGGCAAGATACCTATGCTAACTTTGTGTAATGAAACATTTTTAAATAAATTCGGACTTAGTTTGCGATGGATAATATTGGCGTACTGTTCTTAACAGGGAAAACTCCCTGCATGGCAGCAGTCACAATAAACAAATAAATGCTGAGTAGTATCTAGGTGTTTCGGTTGATAATACTGATCCATTGTTAACCCAAGAAAGGGAAAATTCCCTGCATGGCCGTGTAGTCATAATAAAGAACCTGAGTAGTATCTAGGTGTTTCGGTTGATAATACTGATCTATTGTTAACCCAAGAAAGGGAAAATTCCCTGCATGGCCGTGTAGTCATAATAAAGAACATTTGCATCCGCTGAGCACGCAGTTCGTGGCTATAAAAGGTAGCACTTTCCTAGCGCACACTAAACCGATTTCTACCGAAGCTATTTTCACGTTGTCAAAGGCCTCTGTGTGTGGGAATAGCAAAACGAATTCAAGCCTTCAAGCTTATGTGCCAATATCTTTGGCAGGGTCATTCCCTGTAAAAACGGACTGATCAAAATAACTAAAAGGAATTGGTCATCTCAGACTCATTCTATTGCTCTTGAGTCTGAGATGACCAATTGTTTTGGTTAAAATAACCGGTTAGTTATGGCAGCCGAGGAACATGATAGACAACAGGAAAGGACTGAAGCAGTGGAAGAGTACAAATCCTTACTTGTTATTAACGATGCGTGTGACACGGACGTGACTCTTTACATATATTGCACTTGGGATCGAATCTGTTGGATTTCTTTCGAGTCTAAAATAATCAGGCCAAATGAAAAACATCTTTATCGGTACAAGAAGGAATACAAATTCAAAATCGTCGCTAGATCTAAGGACAGAAAACGTCAAGAGAATCTGCGAGGTCCTGAAAAATGGAATGGAGACAAATTGTTTCGAGTAGTTGGCGAGAATGGTTCAGTTGAATGCAACGAAGACGATCTTGCCAACTACCCAATGGAAAAACAAATATGTCTTCGAAAACTACACCGTAACAAGGAACTGAAAACTACGGCTGGTGGACGAAACCTATATCACATTTTAGGGCTGGACATTAAAGATGTGCGTGAACTAAAGACAAAAGATGAGAAAGAAGCTTCCCTCAAGAAAGCATACCGCAAACAGATGAAAATATGGCATCCGGATAAGCATGGAGGGGATGACGAGATAGCTAAAGAGATCATTATGGCCTACACAATTCTGGGCAATGAAGAGACGCGAGCGCGTTATAACAACATGGCTGACTACGACGAAGGGTGGATCTCTCGCGCGAGATGGAGAGCCATATTCAACCCGGAGCGCGTCACTGACGAGCAAAGGAAAGAATTTTGGAAACGAATGGGTTATTTTCTCCTCTCGGCTATAATGATGATCTCAGGATTATTTGCCATGTTCTATACTGTTGGCGCGGGCATTCCTCTCTACGTTGCTCTTGGAGGAATCCTCGGAGGTGGGCTCTTTGGAGGTGGGTTACAGTCCTTGCAGCACACTGTGAGTAAATCTTCTGTTGTTGACGGTGTAGACGGGAAAGGTTGGCTTATCAAGGCAGGATTGGGTGCTGTAGCTGGTGGAGTGACAGGAGGGGCTGCAGTTGGAATCACAAGTGCTGCAACCGGAATTGGAGGTGCTGCTATAGAGTCGGCAGCCGTCTCTTTTGGACAGTATGCAGGAATTGGAGCAGCTACGGGAGCAGTTGGAGGAGTGGTCGGATCTCTCGCCTCTGATGCAGGAAGAAAGTTCGCCGACGGAGAAGAGGTAACATTGAAACAAGCTCTTGGTCGTGCCGCCTGTGGAGGGGCTACAGGAGCAGCTGCTGGCGTGCTTGGGGGTGTAGTAACAAAGGCATGTGTCGGAAGCAACGTATCCGCCGCATCTGTGAATCTCAAAGGGGACATTGGTGAGCAAATGGCAATGCTTGCTGGAGGAAGACGGCTGGGAAATACTGTACTTCGTAATGTGAGTCGAGCGCTCACGGAAAACGGGACAGAAGCAGTTTTAGGCTCCGCTGCTAATGCAGTCGAGGAACGATTGGATGATGAAGTTGAGAATCAACCTCCTGGCGAGCACCTCAAGAATGCAGCTAAAAATGTTGCCGTGCAGTGCGGACTTCACGCAGTGAAGGAAGTAGGTAGCGCCATTGCTTCCCATGCGGTAAATGAAATCAAAGTACAGCGCAAAGTGGACAAAAGGTTCCCTACAACACCGTCAAAAGAAAGCGATTCTGCTTTTGAGGACACACAAAAGACTCGCCGTAGAAAAGTGAGGTTTGAAATGGATCAAGAAAATAACGAAAATCGAGTCAACTGGCTCAGAAACCGCGGCACAGCAGTTTATAAACCGCTCGAAAATGGAGGAGTAACAAATAATGTTCGACAGGGAAATGATAACGCTCCCGACGCCGCCGAAGATGATGACTTTACTGATGGCAGAATCAAATGCGTATCAACAGGATACTGGATCTCCAAAATGATCGGCACCTACTTACATAACGGTACAAGAACGACAAAGGAAGTACGAGGAACTGGAGAGTCCATATACATTCCCAATGGTTCGACAGAAATCCAAGTCAGATTCAAAGTCATGCGTCCATTCTGGGGCGATATTTGTGAATACAACCGGTTCAAAAAACTGTGGATGAAGCCTTCAAGGCCACACATCTTTCAGTACGCAAGTCCAGTTACGCGCACGTTTACCATCTCGGGAAACCTGTGGTGGGAGGCTGTCATGCGCGTCAGTGATGAATTACATGATGAGACAGGCGAGTTGTGAAAGATGACGTCATTTTAGGGTTCAAAATTAATAATAAACATAGTTGTAATTTTAGCAACATTATAAGCGAAATTTATAGCCGTAAATCCATTGGGAGAACACTTTAAAAACTGAAAGCACAGTCACAGTCGCTATTTACGCCTATTAGAAACTGGAAAAAAGTGTTATGTACCTTATTGGTACTAATGTTCGCGTCGCTTTAATTTCGCGATTTTCGCGATTTAAAAATAATCGCGAACTTAACGCGACGCGAAAAAAAATTTCCGCGAACTTTAATGTCGCGAAATTTAATATCCATCCGTATTTCTTGTTTTTAAATTTAATGAAGAATTCACGGCTACAATGTAAATATGTATTATATAAGTGCTAATAATATGGATGCAAAAATTTCTCGATTCTGATTGGTCGAGAGCAGTGCAATTACAAAAGTAATTGCACTCAAATGAGTGCAGGTATTTCATGAAGCTGATTGGCTAAATAAACAATGGATTTTGCTAACGAGCCAATCAAATGTGCGCTAGCTGTCACGCCACTTGATCTGTTTGAGCCTTGTCAACAAGATGGGAGATCAATAGATGGCTTTGGATGGAGGGAGAAATTCGGTTCCTTTTCATGAAAATCACCTTCCGAAACCCTTGGAAAGCAAAATGTGAAATCCTTATGGATTTGAGCAAGACTTGTTTTAGTTTTCATTCTTTGTTTTGGAAGGAAATGAAGGGAAAATCTTCGTTGACTGTGAATCTAGCGGCGAGAAATGCCAGCGATGAAAATGAACTAGAAGTCTACAAGAACACATGCGATACGGACAGTTTTCCGGATCAAATTCCTGTCAATCTTGGTTGTTTAGCTGTTACAAGAAAGTTTACACAAGAGAATACTTGAGGTATGTCTTCTGTGGAAGTTTACCTAGCTATGTTCACCTTTCTGGACAATATTCTGCCCGTTTTTGGTGACCGAAAATGCACAAGCAACTATAAGCTTTCAAAAGCAATTCAAACTGAAAGAAACCAACCAATTAATTAATACAGGCTCTCTTATGTTATTTTACCTTGGAATGTGAAATAAAGTTTATGATTGTCAAAACAGAATCCCACCTGCTTCTAGCATAAAATAAATTTGTTGTGTCAAGTATATTTATGTCAAGTTAGGTTTTGTAAACTTTGCTCGCTTGTCTCGCACGCGTTCAGTGCATTTGTGGCCGCTGCAAATAAGGTCTTTCTGCGAAAAATTTTGCATCCATATTATTAATAAGTAATCATACGACTATTCTCGTTCAATTTGGGATTAATTACACTCGTGAGTTTTTCAAAAAGCTCAAATTGCACTCGCCCTAACGGGCTCGTGCAATTTCGATACTTTTTGAAAAACTCACTCCTGCAATTAATCCCAAATTGAAGTCGTATGATTACCTATACAAAAACGTTAAGCAGAAGGTGATTTATCTTTGGTTATGCTATGGCTAAGCTATGGTACACGATGCGCTTTCTATAGTTTGGTTTTGTTATGAGTTGATGATTTTCAGCAATAAGAAGTGTATTCAATTCTCGAAATAAAATGATTTTTTTTTCATTTTCGCGAAAATTAATTTCCTAAGCGAGTCCAAAATGTTTTGACTATTGTCTCCATTCAAGGTTCATCAGTTTCTCGTCGGTATTCACAACTTTTTCTACTTCAGAGGCTCCCACTGTATTTATGCGCCGTCGATGCCTATTCAGCGGTAGAGTAGAGAATTCGAAACTGGACTATTTAAAGGGGGCCAAGTCACGGTGATAATTAGGGACGGACCATTTGATGGCTAATTTTTTTTTGGCTCGATATTTTTTTCGCGTCCAGTTTTGCTGCTCGATTGTTTTTCCCTAGAACGTGACTGTGCTCGATATTTTTTTCCTGATATTTCCTTTTTTGGTTATCAATAAAGTGATCCCCCCTCATAGCAGTTAAACGTTTTCGTGATCCCCCTGCCCCCTATTTGACCTAGTAGAAGACAATTTAGAGGTAGTGGGGATCGCATTTTTCTTTCGTGCGCGCTAAGCGCGCCCGAATTATGATAAACGCATTTCATCAAGCCTCAGAGAAAGTGTAGATTAACATTCCGTTTTTTAATGTATAGTAAACAAATCCTGTAGGTTTTATTATCCATGCGCGCAATTGCGCGCCGAAATGACGAAATTATTATTATTCATTTGCTTGAAGCGCGGCCCAAATGACGAATTTCTATGACTGTAACGTCGAACTCACGCTTAATCTTCTTTCGAACATAGTGACTGCCCGTCAGGCCTTTCACATTTTTGGTGAGTTTGTTTTTCCTCACCAAGATAGACTTGTTTTTGTGAACGGTGCGAAGGTAGTGTCTTCGTTGCGCGAGTTGCCAAAGACTATATTAGATGATATTTTTTTTTGCTCGCATTTTTCCTCACCCTTGCGGGGCTCGGGAAAATATCGTAAAATACTCGTAAAATATCCGCCCGTATTACATGAAAAAACATCTAATAAGATATATGTATATTATCACTGTTGCTCTACTATATTTGAGCAAAAAATGAAATATGTTGCAAAAAAATCTGATTAGGCAAGCAGGCGAGAGTTCATTTAATGAATATGGTCATAAACTCGCCACGAATAATCCACAGCATGGCTCGCTGTTACATATTTCAACTAAGTTATTTGTTTCTGGTGAAGTTAAGTAGAAAATGCATATGATAGAGAAGCTGCTGGAATAACTACTATCTGCAGCTGTTTCACTCTTTTCATTGTCCAAATCTTGTTGAAAAAATTATGACCATCCCCCGAACAGGAAAAATTTGTACCATCCCTATAGGCACGCGAAAAAAATCAGGACCCTCCCCACAAAAATAGGAGCCTTCACATGTTCCTTATACCAAGCCTTGAATAGACATTGAGAAATAGGGAAATAGCGCGGCCGCAAGGGATTCCCAATGGATGTCCCAAGATAACAATTGACAATTTATAGGGGCAACTGGCCTTTTTTGAGATACACCAGAAGTCGCGAATCGTAATGCATTGTGGTCTAGCTTCGGTACAAACAAATCACCAAACAATGGGCAGTTTTTCCCAGTGGAATTCAAACTGAACTCCACTGGGAAAAACTGCCCATTGTTTGCTGATTTGTTTGTACCGAAGCTAGACCACAATGCATTACGATTCGCGACTTCCGGTGTATCTCACAAAAGGCCTATGGTGATGTTAATGGTTGATGTCTCTGCAAAGGCCTCGGAAACAAGTCAGGTTATTTGTAGATTTGCACTAACCTGCGGTGTGACAGCAGCCTCGAAAATGTCCTCGCATACGCTAGTGTAGTCATAGGCTGGAAATGTCTCGAAGAAGTCGATAAGACGCGTAATGGCGAGCTGGCGGATCACCTTCAGGAGTGAAACATGCGGAGGATGCACCTGTAGACAGGTGATGATTTTGTATTACGTTTTTTGGAGACGATTTATGCTAATACATAATGTGAAAAGAAAATAAACCATAGAAATTTGATACGCAACTAACAGTGTAAATAAGAACGATATACAAGTACAATTTTTATTTGTTTTGACGTCATGACGCGCCAACCTAATGGCTGATTCCATGTTTAAACCGCACTTATGGAAAATTTGCCAGAGGGGCTGTATTGGACTCTGGAAATTCCACGGGGGAGGGTGTGTCTGGAGACTGGAAATTCCAAGGGGGAGGGGTAAAAAAGGTGACTCTCCAGGGCCATTTTATCTAAAAATAGATTTTAAGGGGTATTTTGCCAAAAAAATGGAAATGAGGTTGGAAATTCCAGGGGAGGGGGGCTTTTAAGGGAGGTCCTCAACCCCCCGGTGCGGTTTAAAAATGTGATCAGTCATTACAAGCAGATAACACACGCAAAAGAAAAACAAATTTAATATTGCACTTACCTGATCCCTCTTCTGCAAAGCATGCCCGCACGTGTAGAGAAGAGATAAACAGATCTTCAGTAGCGACGGCAGGAAGGCGGAGATGGCAAAGCCGACTTTGAGAAGGATTTGAGTCATCATGGTCAGAAAACCTTGTTGGATCTTCAAAGGCACCACACAAGACAGGTCTTGATCTTTGACTATGGAGCCTGCATCTGTGATAGATGAGTGCAAACAGCATTTAATTGTCATTTTCATTGCCATTGATATTGTCAGTGTCAGTGTCATTGCCAAAGCCGTGGTCATTGCCAAATTCATTGTCATTGTCATTGCTAAGTCATCGTCAAAGTCATTGTAATTGTCTGACAATGCCATTGTCGTTGTCAAAGGCATTGTCGTTGTCATTGTCGTTGTCAAAGCCAAAGTCATTGTCACTGTCAAAGTCATTATCAAAGTCATTGCCAAAGTCATTGTCAAAGTCATTATCAAAGTCATTGTGAAAGTCATTATCAAAGTCATTGTCAAAGTCAAAGTCAATCATTGTCAATGTCCCTGACACTGTCATTAACACTGTCATTGTTACTGTTATTAGTGGCCGTGCACATTACCTGTAGAAAGATGCTTGAATGGGGCAAGAATAAGATCCATGAACACCTTCAGCTCATCTTCTGGGCAGCTCCCAAGGAAACGCAGCACGACGGAACGGCGAGCGCCAATACCCGCTTTCCCTTGAGTGCCTGCACCAGTCCACCTCTGCATTTTACCGTACAATAACCTGAAAATTAGCAATGAGGAACTCAGCGTCCTTTACAATAAGAAACAATATCGAAAGTGAAAGAGGTCGTAGTTAACGTTGCAAAGTTCTCGTACGCGTGCAGCGGGACGTAAGAGATGCTGGCATTTTCGCAAGCACGTTTTGGGTTTACTTAAGGCCCGTTTACACTAGCAATTTTTGCCGCAATTTTTTGTCGCGCGAGTCGCGGCGATTTTTCTCGCAGGTACGCGTCAACTCAAAATCACTAATGTAAACTAGGTGCAACTTGGCGCGATCTGCCGCACATTTTGTCGCGTGATGTCGCGGAGGTTTCAAACATGTTCGAAACTCTTTGCAACTTGATGCGATTTGAAGAAAAAAGAGCACACGAATCGTATCGGCTTTGCATCTCGTTTACACTAGAGAGTTGGAATTGCAACTCGCGCGAGAAAATCGCCGCGACAAATGCATCAAAAATCGCAAGTGTAAACCGGCCTTTAGACCCCGTCCTTACGATTGCGTTTTCAATTTGTTACGGATACGACTACCATCCACACGTATACGATGAAAATGATAACCGAAAACGCACTTTTTTGAAAAACGATACGCAACTTTCCGAAAACGATGACATCATTCTCGGTCCCAGTTGACTGCGCGTGCGCTGCACATGCGCAATACGGCTTACTGGCGTTTTCAAAATGAAAGCAATGATAAAGAAGTGGCTGACTTGACCACTACACTGTACCTCGCCCCAGTACTTACCGTATAACCACAGGCATGAGCCCCTCTCTATGTGCAGGATCCACCACAGCCTTCCCATCGTCTAGCGTGAAGAATGCTAACTCGTCCCTAAAGCTCTCGTCTTCTAGTAACTTATCGAGATGCTCCCTGTATGGCTCCATGTATGGGGATCTGTACGTTAGGAGACACTTGACAGCTGCCTTCTGTACAGCACCGTCACGATGCGCTAACATGGCCATATAGATTTTACGAACCTGAAGAATAGAAGCGGTAATTCTTAGAACCTAGCAACCCTGTTTTGCAACGGGGTGGTGGACTCCAATAGTTGTTGGGCGGGGGTACTTGTCGTACCTTTTAGGGTTTAAATTCCGGCCTCTGGTACCTTTTAGGGGGCAAAACACACAAAAAAGATAGGTACCTGTTTGGGGTCCGTTCTAGCGAACAAATCAACAATGGTATTATCAATATCACACTTGTTGGTAGCCTGAACTTCAGACGTATTTTCCCTCGTAAAAAATAGGAGAGAAAATTACGAAGGAAAATACGCCTGAAAATGAGGCTTATTTGTTGGTACCTTTAAGGGGTGAAAAAAAAACTAAGCCACGCCCTTTTTGGTACCTTTTAGGGGTAAAGTTCCCGACGAGCACCCCGCCCCTCCAAAAAGGGGAGGCCCCTCGGGGGTTTTACAGCTGTCTAATCGGTTTCTCTCAGAGCTCCAATTGGCACAACGAACTGATGATAGCAGGACAAAACTCAAATAAACAGTCAGAAAAAACACAAACAAACGGACTGACATCAAAATGAAACTTTGCAGAGGTGCTCTTTCTGGTACTTCTTTTTTTTTTCAATAATAAAAAAAGTCGCTGTCCAGGACAAGGTAAAATAGTACACTAACCTGTGGTTCTTTCGAAAGGGCCTTGGGATTGTGGAACAGTCCAAACAAATTCAGATGAACACAGAGTGACTTGGTAGCTGCTTTGCGAAGGGTCTTGTGTTCTGGTTCATCCGAGCTTAAAGACTTATTTCTCGTTGACTCTTTTCTAGTACGAATATCTTGCGATGGCGCTGAGTTCTCATCGGAGAAGGCATACTCGGTACTTAAACAGAAAGTTGGTTGCACAATTACTCAGGTATCAATGAATTTTCAATTAAACGCAATCCAGCCCTCACAATTCATAGTTCCGATGAAACAATGCAGCCATTTCACGCTATCTGGAGATACCAATCAGAGCTGGAAAGATTCTCCCTCGGGAACTGATCTTGTCCCACAAACAGTATTTCAGGACTTACGAAATCAGTCAGATGTGCAGCACTTTTTTGCCTTTTATGACAGTATAAACTGAGATCATCTGAAGATAAGGATATCTGGTAATCCTAAGCGGGATCGGAATATTTTTGGACTGTTTTTAAGGCAAAAACCTGGTTTGTTTGTGGGACATAACAACAGTAACTATGGCTTTGAATGACAGGTCGGAACTATGAATAGCGTGGGCTGGATGTTAAGCGGCGCTAATACGTGATATTGAGCCTGCACAATATTTCGTTTCACCCTAATCTAATATGCATGTCTGGTTGAACACTGAATCTGTGACCACGCACTAACAAAAGGATTCCTCTGAAAAAGTGAAGTCAGGTTTCCTAACCATTCCGATCTATAAACTATGATTGAACAGAGACTTGCAGTTAGGGGTGGACCATTACAAATTGGGGAAGCGGGCAGTTCACAAAAATTCGTGCAAGGCCAATCCATCAAAACAAATTTCTTGCAGAGATCCAAGCAAGTGAAAAGCATCATACAAATTCAGGAAAACAAAATATTGCAGAACCTGATCCCCGAAAAAACATCCTCCCCTAATTTCTAATGGCCCACCCCTTATTCAACTTGTTTGGTACTACTACACGTACTATAAGTTAGAGCAGATTTCGTACGACTGTGAAAAGTACCGTGACATGGCGCGGTACTGTCGCGGTGGCGGTACGGAACCTGGCCTGCTGTAGATACGGAGGAAATCGCGTATTCGCGGTACGGTCACGGTCGCGGCGCGGTGCAACTTTCTGTGGCACTTTTCACAGTCATACGAAATCTGCTCTAGCAATCATCCTTACCCTATAAACCGCAACAACAATGGCACAAGGTCACGTGACCTCATCTCCACTACTCCTGGAAACTCTGCCATCGCTTTCCACATGAGAAACCGGAAGTTACTGTGATCAGTTCTGTTGTCTTCGCGAGGGCCGATTGCTACCGAGTAGAGACTGGTGAAGAGCGTATGCAAATCAGATGGGCCTTCCTCAGCACGCGTGGGAGTCTGGGTAGGGGCTGGCTCGTTTAGCATGGTTTCTGCAGAATTATCAAATATTTATTAAGTATCACGAGGTTTTTTTTTGTAACAAAATATATACGAAAATGTACAGAGAAAAGCGAAAAATCGTGAATTGATTAAATTTGTATAAAAAACGAAACTATATACTAAAATAAAATCGAGCCCTTATCTTTGTCAACTTTTGATCTATTTCCTCAAAAACTGGGCAGGGTCAGAAATTATGAGATGGACAATGCTTTCAAGTGGTATTGATGGATTTTGTGACGTCATGATGCGTTATATCAAGAATATTTCGCCAAAAATTATCGACTTGCCGACACTCCTTAATAGAGCAAATCCTACTTGGAATATGTGTATGTTTCTTAGGAGGAAAATTCATTAAAACAAATAGATGTTGGAGAAGCATCGTTTTCTTGGTCGCCATTTTGTTTATTTTCTCGGATTTGGAAAACCACAGGTAACCCACGCGGATACGTAAAAAACTACAGCACTTTCTTGCTATGCGACAGCAGATTTCGTATGACTGTAAAAATATGCTGCGGTACGATCGCGGTCGCGGCGCGGCACGTAACCTGGACTGCTGTGTAGATACGGAACCTCGCCTTCTCCGCCTCGTCGCAAAACAAATCACGGGCAACCAATCAGATTGCATTGTCGCGGCACAGCAAATCATGGCAACCAATCAGATTGCATTGTCGCGGCACAGCAAATCATGGCAACCAATCAGATTGCATTGTCGCGGCACAGCAAATCATGGCAACCAATCAGATTGCATTGTCGCGATCGCACGCAAGTACTTGCCGCGATCGCTGCAAGGTACGGCAAGTCAAAATTGCATGGTCGCGGCACAAAATTACGGTCCTTGTGTCCGCCACACACGGGCCGATTCCGACATGATTTTCTATCGTAAGATTATTGTGCGCTGCTATACACGTGCCGTCACATGTGTGGCTGCGCGCGATATTTTGTCACAAACTCATCGCCAGACACCAAACACGAGCCGATCAGTCAGTATTTTTTGTCTTGCGACGAAAAATCGGCCCGTGTGGTGACCTTTAGAACAAGAGCCAGTGAAATCGCGTAGTCGCGGCACGATCGCGGTTGTGGCACGTTCGCAGTTGCGGCGCAGCGAAACTTTGTCGCGGCACATTTCACAGTCATACAAAACGCTCTATTCCTCCCCTCACTGATCGTTTTTACCGTGTTTAAATAAAGTGTGTATGTTCTCACCTGTTTTTTTCCGCCGCCATCTGTAAATGCTCACTAAAAATCGCCCAGAATCTCTTCACATTACTTCCTAGGGCATGACTTCTGATAACGTCAATAACGGAGTCCCACATGGGGCTAAAATTGATATACAACTGCCCGATGAGATAACGAGTTGTGACGTCATGGTAGAATGCTGGTAAACTCTGATGGTGAGTCTGATTGAAGGTCAGTTTACGCAGTGGAAGCAGCTTTTCTCTGTAGTGGTGGAATGTGGCAGGGATTGATTCGGCTTCAAGGCAGACTTTGAAGAGGGTACATTTTCCAGGTGAGGGGTTCTGAGAATGGAATAAAAACTTTGACCATCTAGCTGTACAGGCTTGTCAGCCTACACAGGAAAATTTCCCGAAATCCAAGTATGGATTTAGTGTGGGAATAACCTAAAATACATTAAAAAGAACAATGCTTTTTGGAAACGGTGCATTGTAGGAGAGCTGAAAGGACAGAAAGATGTAACCTGCATAGCAAGCATTCCCATGTGTAGACTGCTCGCAGACCCTTCTTCGGCGAATGTCCAAAAATCTATTTTTATTTATTTATTTAATAGCTTTCACCAATTCACAAATATAATTTACAAAAATAAACGAAAAAAAAAATACAAACAAATGATAACAAAACTTTGGTGAGGGTCGCACAACAGAGCGAGGCTCCAAATTAAGTGCGCCCGAGGGAAATGTTTTTTTACCTCGGCGGCGCGCTTCGATGTGTTTACGGCGTCGACGGAGTTACTCAGGAGAGAGGACGACGCACTTCACTCCATCGTCATTCGACATTCGAGAAAGGGACTGCAAGCAGTCTATCCCATGGAAAAAATAAAACATCACTGACTGATTGACACACTACCCACCTCTTCGCTTGGAGTGAGTTCTAGCTGGTCAAACAATACCAAAATCCTTAGAGTTGTCAGCCGCACAAGGTGAGCTGGGGAAGACAGGTTGCTAGCAACAAGTGGATAAAGCTGCTGCAGGTTGCCTGTGCTTAGAACGTCTGAGTTGCCCTGTGCATTAGCATGACTGACAATACAGTGACATGCTTGAAGAATATGGACATTGTCTGAAAATGTTCTGTAGAATTAAGAATAGAAAAGATGTTCTTTTTTCCAGTTATTGAAACAAAATCCATCAAAATCAGGAATACAAACAAACAGACAAACAAGCAATAAATAAAATGCAGATGAACAACCAATAAAGGAATACTTAAACACCTTATGCATACTCAAACGTACCGCCCTATTTTGGTTTGGTGCGGCTGGTTCCCAGTTCTATCCATGCTCTCTACCCCAAATGGCACATTTTCATTTTATACCACAACACTTGCGTTTCTCGAATTCTGATCGGCTCTAAGCCATGGGTACAAGTATAAAAGTTTATACAACACGGAACGTGCCATCATCAGCGCGCGCGCTAAAAAGAACCAATGAAACAGGGCATCTGGGGAAGTGCGGCAGTGCGATTCCGCAATTTTGCCCAAAAATCGTACTAAACCGCACTTTCACACTTTCTTCACACTTTTCCGCACTTTTTAAGAAAATAACTAAAAATTGTGTGAAAATTCATTCTCAACACGGCAATTTCAATGATTTGTAGGTCAATACCTGGTTTATTATGTTGATGTTGAAGTATTAAGAGCAAAAACCTTGAAAACTCCACCATTTTCTTCCGATACGATCGCCACCGAACGCAAAAAATACCAGGCGTTCCACAACAGACTGTTTGAGCATTGGATTAATACAAATGGCGCGCGTTTTTCGATTTTCATTCCTTTTTAAAGACTAAATCGGTGACCCCCATTTTTATTTGCTAAATAGGTAGCGGAAAACAAAATACAGGAGAACGAAAAACGTTGGATGTTAGAAGTTCGTTTATTTGTACTTAAAAGCCGTAAAAATCCTATGAAACTGCCGGAGCCATTTTATACCGTAGATGGTGATGAGAAAGCAGTGTTTTTTTTGTTTCCATTTTGGAGTACTTTAGACCGTTTATTATTGCAAGATACTGTTATGAACAACGCATGCAGTTAAATTATGTAATGTTACTGGAGTTGATTGTCTGGAGAAATAGGCGCTCTTAGTGATTTTGGGGGTTCGAGTTTTTTAAAAATTTCGGTGAGCCCTTTTTTTTTCATTTTTCCATTGTTCTAGACCTACATATTAATCATGCAAAGTTTAATAAGTTAGCTGTTACATCAATTTCAACAAAATTACTTAAAAATGACAAAACAAATAGAAAATCAACAAAAACGACTCGTTATGATCCCAAAAAAGCGCAAACTACAAATTAAAAAATAATAATTTACCGCACTTTTGACCGTTTTACCGCACGTTTTTCCGCACTTTCTTCTAAAAAAGCCCGCACTTTTTTGCCGTTTTTTACCGCACTTCCCCAGATGCCCTGAATGAAAACAACGTATCGCTGCGCGTACGCTGTTTTTGTCTTTGTTTCTTTGATTCTGGATCCCGTATCCTTTTACATGGGTCAAGACTATATTTACTTCTGGGATACTCAGACCACATTCTTGTGAGCTCTTTAACCTGATTAAGCAGACTAGGAAAGAGGACATAGAAAAGGCAATGAACACAGTACCTTAATAAACCACACACATAATCAAATCCCAACTCCTGCGTCCACTTCTCAGACTTCATGTTCAAGGAGATGTAGCACTGTATAGCTTGTGCTAGGACGTACATCCACTTTCCCTGGTTATCCGGGTCATCCACTTTGTGAAGATGAGAGGATGTTATTTGCTGGATGAACTGTAACACTTGTCCACTTATGAGCTCTTCATTCAAAGGCCTGAGTAAAACAATAATATGGCAAACACTTTTCTTAGGATAACTTTAAATGCAATTTTTGTTACATTTGTTGCTGCAACTTTTCTTGTCCAAGTTCTAATTCTAAGTCGCTGCACTGTAAAAAAAAAAAGATGTAAATCTGGTGCAATTCCTATGCTCTATTTTGTTCAAAAACACATTAAATCACATCACTTTTATAAGTGTTTCGTACAAATTGGCTGGTCACTAATTTCGATACGCAGAGAGACTCTGGAACCAGGGTACATTACCTTAGAGTTGGAATGCAAATCAGGACAGCCCAGGCCTCGGCCAAGCAAGTGTTTGACTTCAACTCCAACACATTAAAAAACTTGTGAAGTATCTTTGCTCCAGCCTTAGTGCCAAGCTTTGGAAAGTACAAAAGTCCTGTTTTGGATGTGACATCATAGGGACTTCCATCTTCGTCCTCTTCATTTGCCAAGATTATCTCCATTAGCAAAAATGTGATCTCTTCAAAGTCAGGACAATCATCCTGATAAAGTTTCTGCTGGCAGAGTTGTAGAATCGGTGGTAATATATCTTGAGAAAAGTTCTTCCAGTTTATTAAGCTCTGTACAAATGCTAAAAAGTCTTTCAGAGGGAAATT
Organism: Scolanthus callimorphus; assembly: GCA_033964015.1. Taxonomy (NCBI): domain Eukaryota; kingdom Metazoa; phylum Cnidaria; class Anthozoa; order Actiniaria; family Edwardsiidae; genus Scolanthus; species Scolanthus callimorphus. Next base: position 29,293,276 of record CM066912.1, on the reverse strand, counting down.
ATTTCTCAATATGGCTCTTGTAAGTTCTTTCTGAAATCTGTCTTTCGTGAGGTTATGGAAGTTATTGAGGAGCATAGATGATGATAGATGCAACAGAGAGGAATGGACTTGCTCTGGTAATCCTTGGGAATTAACAATACTAATAACAACCTGAAAAATAAAATAAAAATCTCAAATATTTACAACGAAAAAATAATATCAAAACAAAGAATTCAATTCAATTTTATTACACACATTCGTTATATTCGTTAAGTTACATTCTTCAAAAGCACAATATATAAGTAAGGAAAAGAATAAAACAGATTTGGAAATACATAGAAAAGACATTAAGGAATTGTGCATGGTGGCCATGGTGGGAAAAGAATGTTTTACTAAAGTGCAACAGCAGTGGCATGGTTTTAATTAACAAATTTATTTGTCCAAATGATGGATAAAATAAGAGGTTAATTTTACATGATGTATAAAATTGGGTGTATACTGCACCCATAGTGGATTGAGCCCCTCTCACAAAGAAAGTGTTATGCATTTTATTTTATTTGTCGTTTGTGCGTGGTGTAAAAGAAAGACGCTTGGGCAACGTCTTGGACAAATGTAGTTTTTGAGTATTTTAACATTCGTTTTAAAGGTCACATTTTCAACAAATGTAATTGAGAGAATTATTGCAAATTTTATATGACTGTACAGGGCATCTGGGGAAGTGCGGCAGTGCGATTCCGCACTTTTGCCCAAAAATCGCACTTTTCCGCACTTTCACACTTTCTTCGCACTTTTCCGCACTTTTTAAGAAAATTACTAAAAATTGTGTGGAAAAATCCCTCTAAACACGGTAATTTCAAAGATTTGAAGGTCAATACCTAGTTTATTATGCTGATGCTGAAGTATGAAGCGCAAAAACCTTGAAAACTCCACCATTTTCTTCCGATACGATCGCCACCGAATGCAAAAAAATACCAGGCGTTCCACAGCAGACCGTTTGAGAATAAGTACGAGAAACAATCAATTAGGAGATCTGTAATTGGATGGAAGTTTAGATGGAAATAAGCCAATAGCTGATCTTGTAAGAAATGGGTAAAATACAAATGGCGCACGTTTTTCGGTGACCCCGATTTGTATTTGCTAAAAAGGTCAAGTATTTAGGCGAAACAAAACGAAAAATGTTGGATGTTAGAAGTTCGATTATTTGTACTTAAACGCCGTAAATATTCTATGAAACTGCCGGAGCCATTTACCCTAGATTAAGATGGTGATGACAAAGCACAAAGTTTACAATTTGGAGAACTTTATTGCAAGATAGAGCAGATTTCGTATGACTGTGAAAAGTGCCGCGGGCGGTACTGTCGCGGTGGCGGTACGGAACCTGGCCTGCTGTAGATGGAATGAAATCGCGTAGTCGCGGTACGGTCACGGTCGCGGCGCGGAACAGCTTTGTGGCGGTACTTTTCACAGTCATACAAAATCTGCTCTATTGTTATGAACAACACATGCGGGAGTTGATTGTATGGAGAAACAGGCGCTCTTAGGGATTTTAGGGGTTCAAGTTTTAAATGACTGATGCCGCGCAAGCAAGCATGGTGAGCCCTTCTTTTTTTTGCATTTTTCCCCTTGACCTAAATATTGATCATGCGAAGTTTAATAAGTTAGCTGTTACATCAGTTTCAACGAAATTACGTTTTAAAATGACAAAACAAATAGAAAATCAACAGAAACGACTTGTTATGATCCCCAAAAGCGCAAACCTTTAAATTAAAGAAAATAATTTACCGCACTTTTCCGCACTTTTCACCGTTTTACCGCACTTTTTTCCGCACTTTTTCCTAAAAAATCCCGCACTTTTCCGCACTTTTTTGCCGTTTTTTACCGCACTTCCCCAGATGCCCTGACTGTAATAAAAAAAAAAACATTTTGCTGATGAAGAGAACAATTTAACAATAAAAAGAGTAGTGTCTCACCTCATAAACAGCTGATGGGTCTGAAATCAGTTCTCCTCCATTCCATTTAACCCACTGATCAGTAAGCTGTAATAAATAGGACAATTGGATGGCCACAGCATTCCTCTGCTCTTCCCCAAGCTTTGTGTCAGATAATTCTCTTTGCAGATAATGAATTTCAGAAATAAGACTCTGTTCAATGATGCAGCCATGTTCTTTGTTTGTATACTTGGCCATAAGAGTAAAAGCATGTGAAAGTGCTGCAAATACCTGTGAGATAAAAAGGGATACATTTGTTCACAGTAACACAGAGATACCATGACTCTCCAAAAAGCGGTGTAGGCCTTTCAAGTTATCTGGTGGAACAGCAAAGCCAAATTAAACAAATCAATATTTTGAAAATGCAAGTCGTAATGCAATTATTTTAGCTGTAACATATGGCCTATTGATCTTTACAACTTACCAAATCCCATGGAAGGTCCTGAGGCATTTCCTCACTATCTTGGCAAGGCCCAAGTCTGTGTAACATGGCTGGTAACAGTCTATCTGTCTGTGAATGAAAGTGCTTCCTAACTCCTTTAGTCATTTCAAAACATAAAAACCCAACTCCTTCCACCAGATCTTCATCATTGTCTAAAGATCCAAATAAGACACCCAACAGTCTGCTGTGATCTTTAGCTTTTCTGGTCAGGAATGCAAAACTTTCTGCTGCAAAATGTCTGATATAAGGTTTCTGGTGCTGGTCAAGAAGAGGAGAAAATAAGCTGAAAGATTGAAGCAAAATAGATTAGTAACAAAGAATGTTACATTGTATAGGTGGTGCAAATCCTGAGTTATCCCTTTCTGCCCTGGATATCTAGAAAACTTGAATATTTTAGAATAACTTTCCTGAAATTCCACCTTACTCGCCCTGGAATTCCATAGGAAGGGGATCTGGGAAGTTCCAAAATAGTTAATTTGAGAGCCAGAACAGAATTTTTTTTAAAGTTGAAATTAGATGCCTGCAGTGCATCATGGGGAAAAAAAGAAGAATGATTTTTTTTGTTAAAGATCCTGTGTCCGATGGGTGTGACAATGTTATGATTGGTTTGTTGTGTTTATCTAATATGGTAAGAAATTTTCAAAATAACACCATTAGTTTTTTGTTCTATGGTTTCGTATCACATAAATCAGATTTAGACCAAAGGATGGATAGAAATTCTATGAGATTTTAATGGACTGAGTTCACTACTTTTACCGTTACCTCATTAGCATAGAGTTTTATGGGCTATGAAACTGTCTCACCCATCACCCGTCACAGGGTTTTAACCAAGTACAAAACTTCTTGTGAGCAATTTTTAGAATCGTTTGGCATAGGTATTGGCAGGGTATTGGCATGGCTATTATTCTACTTTGGTTACCTATTTGCTCTCAATGGTGCATCATTGCAAGCTATAGCAGACAGTTGTGATGGTGTAACATTTTTTTTAAATACAGCTGATTGCATTCGACTGTTTAACCCAAACAGTTTGCACTTTATGTTAATTGAACATTTGAAAGTTGCATTGTGAAAAAAAAGTGAGACATTTCCAAGGGCAACCACTATGCTTATTTTTCACTGACCAATCACGGAGTGCAGAATGTTTTGGTTCTCCATAGAAACGTCTCATTCCATCCTAGAAACGCAATGTTCCATCGTTCAAACAAGTGTATAACAAATTTCTTACCTAAATACACTTTCAATGTCTTTGATCAAATATCTCCACAAAAACTTAAACAAATATCCGAGAGCAGTAAACACAAGTTCCAGGATCATGCTATCTTGAGAATTGACATTAAGTAGAGTTACCAAAACATTAAACAAATCCGTGAAGTATGGATAAAAATCGCTTTGTAAATCCCGCGCAATTTGAACCAAAATGTCCAGCAGCGGTTCCAAAGCCAGAGACCCTTGAACTTGAAGATGGCGTTTTAGAATCTCGATTACTTCTTTGTCGTGATGGACAAGCTGTGCAAGTGTCTGAACCAAGGGATGTAAATCTTGTGCAGCTTTCTGGAAGGGTAAAGTGCAGTTTAATTCCCTCCATTTGTTCAAAGCCTCACTACAGAATGTTTCTGTGTCGTCTGGAGTCTCAGTTCGTTTCTCCACGCGGTGAGAAATATCAAGCCTAATATTCGAAATTCGCTCCGAAAACCTTGAAATTTGAAAGTATTTTTCTCCTTCTTTTTAACCATGATCGTAAGCTTGTCGGCAGTTAAATTATGAATGCATTTCTTGAGATATAAGAGTGGATTTTAAGTTTCTAAAGCGCCATGTGGAAAATAGTAATTCGCGGACGCCATGTTGAAAATACACGTGCAATGGACTGGGGCGAGTAGATTACCGCTGACCACTCATACATTTCCCAGGGTCTTCTGGGTAATTTTCTTCCCAGGGTCTTCTGGGTAATTTTCTTCCAATGGAAGAAAATCTTGAAAATTACCCAGAAGACCCTGGGAACGAGGTCGATCGGATTCCTCTGTATTTATTTCCATTTTTTCTTCTTTGATGTTATTTGTTTGTTTTAGGGACAAGCCGCAAATAAAAATGGGATGGAATGTTAAAAAGAATGTTTTACTTGTGTTGTGTCCCCTGTGGGGTACCAGTATAGAGAAAAATATAAAAATAGTCATTAAAAAGAAGAACGAACACGGAAACGAATGAAAAGAAAATTTTATAATTTTATTACGAAAAGGCGCGCCAATGCACACGCGAGGGTCTGGGTACCAAAGTCTTATGCAAATGAGTAAGGCATGGCGCGTTGTTGATTCCTCCCTTCAGTTTGCTTGTCTGCTTCAAAGTTATCGAAAATATCTGCTAAATACAAACCTTTCACATTATGGAGTCCAATCTAGACGCTCAGAATGTCATCAGCAAGTGTCTGAAATATACGATCTTTGCTTTTAATCTGCTATATTGGGTAAGTTTTGGAGAATTTTGAAGTTTAGTTGTTGATGCTCGTTTTACTTTGCTGCATTCTTCTAGAAGCATCATAACTTGCAGTTTTCCATTCTAAATTATACTGGGCTTCATTGTGTTATGCCTCACAACCCTGTTTTTGATCTTTCTTCCAATCAAATTAAGTTAGTTTTGGTAGCTTTAGTTCAAATTCAAATGCTTTCTGCGATCTCATTTTGATTTTAAATTTAGATATCGAATTATTCGTGGCTTCGCGCCGTTTGACTGTGAACAGCTTCAAAACTGTAAGATCACTATAAATCATTCTATATTTACTTGATTAATAATAAGTTACCGCCAATTTAGTTGCCATATTAACACTAGATTCTCAAGCAATCAAAAATTCTGAATAAAGCTTTTTGTTTTTGTAAATTCAAGCTTTCTTGAAACCTTGTTCGAATCGAAACCTTTTGCTTTAACTTACGGTTAATAGTAACTTAAGTAAGTTACAGCAGCTGACGGACATGGCTTTAGTCGGGGGTAGCTATAAGAAGGATAAATATCCAATAATTACAGTCAAGCATACTTAAACCAATTTAACAAAAAACTATTTTCTTCAGTAAAAACGTTCAAATACGATTTTGGGTGATGCTTCATGTACAGTGTTTGCTTCGCGTGATTGGTTTATAGGCGTGACGATGCTGAATAAACTAATCATTCTTTTATTGATATTTCTGTCTGGAAAAAAGGACTGCACAGGCTCTCGATCTGTGTATATAAAAATAACTTGAGCAAGAAAGTGCATCCCTCTTATCCAGATCGCAAAGATGATGCTGTGTAGTAGATCTGAGGAAATCAATCTGTTTTGGTAGCATGCATGTTCCTGATGATTTGGAAGTAGTTTGAATGTGCCAAGCATATGTTACAACGTTATGTTTTTTTAGTTTTGAGTTCATCCCTGGACTTATAGACAATCAGTTTGTATAAAGTAAAAGTAAATTTGGGTTTTTATACTTGCAGTCACATTCCCCACCCCTAGAAGTATATTTTGATCATAAGAGTGGTTGGAGTACCAATGACCATTACAAGCAATTCTGATTGGTAGCTCCGACCGGGATGGCAATAGAGAAGAGTACACACACATACGTTTAATTATACACACAGTAAAATCATCAGTATACACATGACAATTTGAATGACCAAACAATCGATTGTACCATTTCATCCAAACCAGAATTTAAGTTTTTTTTTAAGTTTTGAATGGCCGACACAAAAGAACGGCTGTGTGGTAGACTAAAGCACCTTATGTAGCTCCCATACACTGTACTGGGCTGGAAATTGCGCCTGTATGAGTCGCTTTTACAACTAAACGATTCTCATTTGCAACTAAATTTTAGTGACTTTGTCACTTACAGTCTGTAAAATGCAGCTAAAAATTGACACTATTTGCCAAAATGCGGCCTCATTTTTTTTTTCTTAATTTCAGGCCCTGCCATATCATGTAAATACTCATGTTTCTTAATTTTTAGGCCATTGGAGGTATCATGTTTGGTGTTGGCATGTGGGCAGTCACTCAGAAAGAATCCTACAACAAGCTCTCTAGCTTGTATACCGACCCTGCTGCTGTGTTAATTGCTGTTGGATTGTTCATCATTATCATCTCATTCTTCGGGACAGTTGGTTCTCTCCGAGAAAATATCTGCTTCTTACAGACTGTGAGTAAAATGTTGAATCTATATACTGTCATGTGTCCACCGAGTTAATGGTCAGGACAATTTTTGTGGTTCAAAACAATATCCATTTGCCCCCAACTCAAGGGATTGGAAATTCCAGAGGGGTGGGGGAGTGACAGTTTACCTGATTTATTCCATACAAATACTGTATTTTCCTTTGGAAATTCCAGAGGGATGGGGGGGAGGATGGATATTTTCTGGAATCACACATTATTATTTGTGATACTAGCCAATCATTGTTGCACTGAAGCAAATCAATAAATTTATTTCATTTATTCTGTTGCATACATTGCATTTATTTTTCAGTACAAATGGGTAATGATCGTCATTGTTGTACTAGAAGTACTTGCTGGATTACTTGCATTTGCTTTCTGGCCTGAGGTAGGTACCCATTCCCTCTGTGATTTCTATAGCTGCAGGAACTGTTTTTGAAAAAAAACATTCATGGAATTTGTATATCTAAATTTTTCCCATTTTACATGCGTGATGGAAGCATGGGGCTGTGGGGCACTGCTCCACCGCCCCAAGATTTTTGATGTGTGGCCCAATAATATCTATTAATGGTTACCAAAATAAATGAGCAAATAACCTGTATTTTTACCATTTCGCAGACAAGATTGAGTCAAAATTTGGGTTATTTATCACCAAATTTTGATGGCCTTCTTTTAGGTCTAATATTGCAAAATATTCTGTGGGGGAGCATGTCCCAAAACTCCTGTAGAAAAATAACATTGACAAGATTTTTTTTTGTTTACTATATGCAAGTTTAAGGTTGATCACCTCTGTGTGTAATTTTATTTATTATTTTATTCTACAGGTTAGGTCATCAGTACAGAGCCAGATCAAGAAAGGCATCATTAATTACAGGGATGACATTGATCTGCAGAACATTATTGATGGCCTTCAGCAAAATGTAAGAAGACTACAATAATTGATGAGCAATAGAGCAGATTTCAGATGACCGTCGTGAAAGTAAGCGCAATTGTGCAATCACTAGCCAATCAGAAACAAGAGTAATTACAACTTACTGCTGAATGGGTTCCAGCCCAGCCAATCAGGAGCCGAACCAATTGGCTAGTAATTCCTTGATTGTAATTAGTTTGTAATTTGATTGGTTGATGGAAATAAGCAGCCAATGAGAAAGCAAACCAATCGCAAACATGACAGTCATCTGAAATCCGCTCTAATAGGCCACTTGCACTAAGTGGGTCATGTGACCCCAACTACCTCTTAACGAGATGTTTTGTCAAAATCAGCTCCAGTAATACAAAGAACCCATTGATATTAGTCAGAAACTGAAGTTTCAGCAACCTGTAGCAAATGGCAGCGAGTTGAATTTTCAAGATTTTATTCAGAATGTATTGTATTTGTCACATGACCCAGTTAGTGCAAGTGGCCTATTGTTGAAATAATAATGATTTGTAAATACTAAATGCTTATCCAATTCTGGGACTCATAGAGGGGCGCTTATTGGAGGGGGAGGGGGCTTAAAATAAAGGCTTTTGAAATGAACATAAAGTATTTGTACTATGAATATAGTAGTAGGCTAGTCTGAAGCCATAGCCAGAAACATCTGCCTTGTACAAGTGTAAACCGTACGTAATATGTCGAACTGGAAATAGCGAAATACTTGGCGATTAACTCAACAAGAGTCAGTCCTCAATGGCCGCCATAACCAAGAGTCCTGTTTCTCGGGCCAGGCCCAAGGAGTCTGGGCACAGGGGTGCCCAGCAACTGTTACACAAGTTTACTTATTTCTCATTGTAACCTAAGAGTAAAATCAGCTTACTTTTTTAATATCATGTTTTGCCCTGTTTGTTTACAGTCAGGGCATTCGAACCGTGAACACCTACTGGTAGATACATTTTTTCACAATTGAAAATATATTTTAACTTTTGCCGTGGTTATAAAACTTCATTGCATTTTTCAAACAGTTTCAGTGAGAATAGCAAGCATGAACAGTAATATAAAATTTAACCAAGTGTTCACAGTTTGAATGTCTAACTGTAATAGTACTCAAATTTTGAGGGGAGGGGGCTTATTGTAGATGGGGGCTTATCAGAAACTTGAGGCTTGGGGGATTAATAGAGCATTTACGGTAGTTTTTAGAAAATTAAAAAATAAAATTTAATCCAATGTCCACCCCTAGTAGTGAATGGTTTGGTGACTATATCAGTCACAATGTCAATTCTTGCACTCAAACCTGTGAAACTCAATTTCAACAGTTTAAGTGCTGTGGAAGTTCAGACATCAACGACTGGGATATCAACAGATACTTCAAGTGTGGTGGTCCATCATCAGAAGCATGTGGGGTGCCACACTCTTGCTGTGCCATGAAAGATGGAGATGTGAGTTTGCAAAAATTTTTGCACTAATTTCTGTTTTTTTTTTCCTTCAGATTTTACCAGATCCCTGCTTATGGAAAGTAACCTTCTCTTTTGTTTGTTTTAGCCTATCAATGTACAGTGTGGATGGAATGTCAGAAAGAAGCATGTAAGTGCTGGAAAAACAGGTCTCAAAGTTAACCAATATGGGATACAGTGTAAATGAGCCCAATAAGACACAACGTGTAAATCAGGCATTGCCATTGGAGGGGATACGTAAGGGTTTGCGGTTTTGCCATTTTTGGCACTGCTTCACAGTGTCACAGTTTCTTTTGCCCGAACATTTAGTTTCACGGTATTATTATGGAGGCAGGGTGGCCGAGTGGTCAGAGCGTCGTCCTCGTAATCCGGTGACCCGAGTTCGAGACCCCGCTCTGACTCCTCGACCATTCTTTGTACATAGCCGACTGGTTTGCCTCCCGGCCAGTTGGGGTTCTTAAATGTGTTGTTTATGTATAATACTCGGAGAAATTAGCTGTAATGGCTGTACATCAACTGTTACAAGCTATTCTATAAATTCGAGTTAAAACAAAGTTTGTTATTATGAAGCAAAGCTGTTCGAGGATTTTCCTTACCGGTATTTCAATGCGGTTTTACGTTTGTTTGTTTTTCATCCTAACTTTCGGTTTTGTGCTTCATAAAGCCTGTAATTTGCTGTTATTAATCAATGACATGATATCAATGTCTACACATTTCTATGCGGTTTCGGTTTTTAAGAAAATGGTGCAGTTTTGTTATATGTTTATCATGGCTTTTGGGTTTTCAGACACCCCTTATGCCCCTCTCCCATTCTCTTTCCTGGTACACTTAGTGGTCAAAGCTTCTCCATCTACTATGCTTTAGACTTTGCATATGAAATGCCATCTTGTTATCTGATCATGTTTGTACTGTTTTATTTTCCTGCCATCAGCGCTTACAGCTGGCAAACGAGAAGAAAATTTACGTTGTTGGGTGTCTTGATGCAGTCATTCTTTGGTTCAGAGATCATCTGTATGTTGTCGCAGCTATTGCCATTGCCTTTGCATTGCCAGAGGTATGTCAGCTTAAAACAATCAAAGCACTCACTGAGCAAACTCACTCTTGTAATAAGGATTTGAGAAATGAAAATGTAGCATCTTGAGTTGGAAAGCACACTTTTTCAGAAATTTTCTTTCATTTCCTGTTACTCAGCCACCACACTTTTGTGAACCATTTTTATTAGCCCCACCTTCCAAAATACACAACTGAAAGTGTGAATTTCAATTACCACTGAACAATGAACAACAAAGTAGATCGTATATCTGAGTTAGCTATTGTATTTTTCCCTGCGATTATTCATGGTGCTCTGTTCTGCAGCCTTCAACCACTAAGGAGCTCCGCTATTACAACTAACAGTCTCTGTCTGTGTTTTTGCTTGTAGTTTGCTGGAATCATTATGACACATGTATTTATTAACCAAATCAAGGAACAAATCGATGAATGCAACAAGCCGCCTATGTACAAGTATCGCCCGGAACAGCAGCCACTTGCAGAGTCAGTTAACTACTGACACCAAGATGTACTGTAGGATATAGTAGTCTTCAGGTACTATACCGGCTTCCTTTTGTAAGATAGATAACTGCACTTTGCATGCTGGGAAGCTACTAAGAATGACACAGGAATCCCATCAGGAGCACATGCGATGCCTAGGGCTAAGAAAAATACTGTGTAGTCGCAAAAGAATCTGCACCCCCCTGTTGAGGACCCTGTTTCCAGTTTCAGCCACCCACCATGTACCGGATGTTCACAGGCTACCCACCCTGGGATATTTTAAGCTTTCCCTACCCTCCCTATAATTCCATTGAAATTCTTCATCATCAAAAATGTATGGAAATGCATGTTTACCCACCCTGGAATTCCATATCTTGGGATACCAACCTTGGAATTTCAGTATTCTAGTGGAGTATATACCCACCCTGGCAGAGGCGTACGCAAGATTTTAAACAGTTAAGGGCCCAGCCTTGGTTATATGCAGAATCTGCAAATCTACAGGTACTCATGAATGCACTGCAGTCTGCCCAAAACATTTGCAGGCCGTTGCTTGTAGGCCGCGTTCGGCACTGGCTGGAATTACAACAGGGGATGCAGATATCTTTTTGTAACTACCCATTCTAGATCACAGCCAACATATACTATTTGTTTATAAGTTAATTTTAAAAATGTTGGCTAGGGATAGTTAATATTTAATATTAGGTTTGTTAAATACTTTGTGTCCGATAGGCCGAATACATTGTAGCCATGAAACTCTAATAAGGTAATGGTAAAAGTAGTGAACTCGATCCATTTAAAAATCTCATGGAATTTCGATCCATCCTTTGGTTGAAAACTGATTTATGTGATACGAAGTCAGAGAACACCAACCTCGGGCGTAGCCAGGAATTTCGGTTGGGGGGGGGGGGGGGGGGGCAATAGTGAAAACATGGGACGAAAATTTTCATATTTCCTCAGCAAATACAGTAAATGCCGCGGCCCCCCCCCCCCCCCCCCCCCCCCCCCCCCCTGGCTACGCCCTGAAACTACTACCAATCATGTAACATTGTCACACCCATCGGACACATGGTCTTTGCCAGCCAAGACATACTGTTCGTTTTTAATTGAAAGTTAAAGAGCCAGAGCCAGGTGCTTTTAGTTGTTGTTTCCATTTGGTGTTAGAAGTAAAAGGAAATCGTGTAGAAATCTTTAAAAAATCGTTGGTTTATGAGATTCAATCGGAAATATTTTACTCTGTTCTCCTAACCAGCATATGTAAATTAAAACCTTTTTCTGACATAGAGCTGCAATTCTAGGTCTTGTGGCAAACGATGTTTTACTAGCCTGTTAACAGACGCCCACTCAAAATCAAACGATTTGAGTTAGACTCGTGTGATTTGGAGTCGCTATGTTTCTCCTGATATTATGATCGTTATTTAGATTTGGTTCTAATAAGCCGACATGCAGTTTTTGTAGCATTTCTCTCGGCAAGTAGAAACAAAAGCTCGAAAATATTATCTCTAAAATGCACACAGTTTTGTAAGGTAACCTCATTTTAAAGTCATGCACATCGATCCTTATGACCTGGCTAAATTTCGTGTACGCCATTCTCCGTTCCCAGAGCTCCCTGGCTTGTCCACTCAAAGAGGATGGATCTGGATTGCGATTTGAATTATTTGCTTGTCAGGCAACCGTGCGTCGTAAGAAATTAAGTTTCTTGGGGTTGTCAAACTTCTTGATCAAGAAACGTCTGGAAAATGAATGGATATATGTTGGAGTGGAAATCCCTTCCTTTCTTTTCTTCGCTACGTAGACTTGAAAATAGAAGAAAACAGACTAGATGAATAAAACTGACTAGAAACTTTTTTTCTATGGTGGCTAAAGGTTCATTGTATTATTTAAATCTGTTCATCAAATGTTTTTTTAGATTGTTTTATTTCGTCCAATCGCTGAATTATCCTTAAAGGTTAAAATAAAATACTGCAAATTAGTGCTTATCTGGCAATTTGAAGATCACTTTACATACCTAGATGGTTATTTTGCTTCTTCCTTTTAATTGGACTTATTTAACGTAACTAAATAACCCCAAAATCGTCACATTCCCGCTTTAATTACGTCTTCTATGCACCCCACCCCACCCCACTCCTGCTTAATAATGACCTGTCCCTAAATATGGGAAACCGATTTTTGCCGAGGCAATGCGCAGCTAGGAGACTAGTGGTGCGAGCTCTACGTCGCTGAAGGGGAGATGGGACTAGGGTCGAAACGGTTTTGAAATTCTAAGGTCGGTAACCCCAAGTAAGGAATTCATGTCAGAAAAGAGTGACATGGCTACTCGCAAAGAAACTACCGATTACTCAGGGGAGCTAGAAGCACGTCCAACATCGCATTAACAAGGGTTCGTACGCGAGTTCTCAAAGAAAAGAATATATTAGACACAACCCTCGCGCCGTTTATAAGAACAAGTGTATCTTGACGAGTAAAAAATTAACCCTCCCAAAAATACCTTGCATTGGTGGCCTGCCGCACAGTTCACTGCAGTTCACAATTTTTCGTCATTTGAGGCGCGCAGTGCGCGCATGAATAATATAACCTACAGGCTCATCAAGAGACGCTTTCATCTAACCTATGTAGTTGAGGTAGCGTATTTCCTGGGCTGCTGAAAGGTTTTGTTTACTATACACGAATAACGTAAACATCCACTCCTAGTGCTCTGGATGCCCTTACATGGGGCGACATCAAGCAGCATAGGGTCATGCACTCTGTGAAACGTTCGCCACCCCTGGCGCCCGTTGAAAGAAAGAGGATAAAGGCCCTATGCTCCGGTAGACGTCAAGAGGATTAAGTACGTGACTAAGGCCCTGTCCACACTAACGCGTTTTCAAAAGTGTTCGTTTTCAAACTTATACGGATTCGCAGCGTGTTAGTGTGGATGGGAGATTTAGCTCCAAACAAGCGATCAGTTTTTATTAATGTTTACGCGTGCAAGGATAGTATCAAATAAAATGGCACAGACGTACAGTTGACGTTATCGTTTTCATTTTTATCCGGATTCGACCGTCCACACTAAAACGATATGTATACGGATTCGTTTTTATTCACTTTCGAGCAGAAACATATAAGTGAATTGAAACGTGTAACAGCGCGACAACCTGCGAACAACTCGCGATCAAAAAACACCATATTTGGAAAGCATCAGGTTCTTCGCTTAGCCAATCAACAACGGGAGATGTTTTCTAAAAATAACGCGCGCGAACTCCCCAAAACAGAAGCACAAGAATGAGTTGAGAACTGTTTTTTTTCCATGCTCAAAATCCACGAAGAAGAACAAATAAAAATCTAAAGATAACAATTTATAAAGAAATAAAATCGATAAGCTTAAGTTAATTTATAAACTAAACGTTTTTTAGTTCACTACTGAAAGAAAAAACAACCACGTTTTTTTGTCGAGCCTTACTTGTTTGTTTTGGCTTGATTGGATCCTTCGTTCTTTCTTTGGCATCTCATTTTCCGGTACAAATTCAACGACCACATATCTTGAAGTTTATAATTAAGAGCACTGGAGAACTACTCTAATTCCCCTTCTTCTGTGTTTGTTGTTTCATAAGAACGGATCCCTTGCAAATAGCCGAGCTTTTTCTCCTTCGTTCCTACGTGTAAATTAGTTCCTTTTCGATCAACAGAATCCAGCCGACGTTGATATTCATTTCTCCCGTTCTGGTTATTTCTTCAATAGCTTCTCAGAGTTCCTAGCCATAAAAATCTGCTTGGCCAACTTCTTTTTCTTGAAGTCCCGAAACTGAGCCAGTGGTGTGAGTTTTAACTTTGCAAAATATGCTCAATTCCTGAATTATTTTTCTCCTTCTGAGAAATTTATGCATTTTGGTTGAGCTTGGAAGTTCTTCTTACAAAGTTCATTGGTTTTCCAGCAGGAAATCTCGTAGAAAAGTCGGTAAGGCTTCCAAAAATCTGCAAGCATCGATGAATCAGAATGTAGCTTTGCAAAACGAGCACCGAAGCCTGCCGTGCTCGCCGTGTGCAGTGAAAAGTCACATCTGAATTTTGATTGGCTGCACGCAAGGACATTGTTTTCCAAATATGGTGTTTAGTGATCGCGAGTTGTTCGCTGGTTGTTACATCAGATTCATTCGTCTGTTACACGTTTCAACTCACTTATATGTTTCTGCTTTCGAGAGCATTTTCAAACTTATACGGATTCGATGAAAACGATCAGCGTGTTAGTGTGGATGGAAGGCCTAAATGTATCAAACGTATACGGATTCAAACGAAAACGCGTTAGTGTGGACGGGGTGTGAATATCAACGACTTTGCATAATTGCTATTTATTATTCCATAATTATTTTACTCTTACATTTCTTAAAAGCAAGTATCTTGTCACCAAGAAGTTGCATTACATTGTAATCCATGCTTTAAGGCTTTTTTAGTTAACATCATAATTTGATAATAGACCTTTTTCCAAATGGCCGCCGAAAATTCACATCGATTTTTGTTAAAAAGGAACACCAGCACTAGACGACCCATGATCACTTTAGTAAAACTCCAAAACTTCACTCCATTATATCCAATATCTTCCGAGAAAACGAACGTTGAAATTTGAAAATTTACAGACGTTTGTATGACTGGGGGTATGCGTCATACCCCCAGTCATACAAATCTCTGTAAAATTTTCAATTTTCAGACTTTCTCAGCCGACATGGCATTTGGCATAACGAAAATTCAAAGGATTACTAATGTGAGGATACTTTTTCTAGTGCCATTATTTGATTTTCAGTAAGTTAAATTTTAAGACATGTGAAGTTGCGGCGGCCATTTTGGAAAAAGGTCTATTAAAGTTTCTCATCCTTCCAAACAACACCTTCCCCAAAATTTGGGGCATCCGTATACGTAGCCAGAAGGGCAATCCATCCTCCCGAACCAATATGACCCCTTTTCACTTCTATCAGGACAATGACAAGACGTCGATCGCCGTGATAAGGCCAAGGTCTCTGTAGAGAAAATAAATACATCGTTAGTTACTAGTAAGCGTGCGGCTTAGAGAGACCCATAAGGACCCATTGCAAGGGCAGATCTAGGGGGGGGGGGGTGATTAGGGTGGCTAGCCACCCCCCTTGTTCTAATATTTCTTGTAAAAACTTTAAGATTAGCAACCCCCCTGGGTGTGAACTCTGTAATATATCCTTTGTACTAGTTGCCACCCCCCTTCTTAAGGGTCTGCATCCGCCACGCATTCCGAGCAGGCTTGGTATGGAAGAAAACAAATAACCTGCAAATCTGGCACCACCATGTGCCGCTCCCTATCATCACTTTTCTAAGAAAGGGATAAAGCTATTTCCGAAAGGTTGTCGAAGCAAACGCTACCATGCATACTATGTATATATATATATATATATTCCTTTAATGTTATTGCAGATCAAGGTCATCCCTAAAAGATAACAAAACCCGCGATTTTAACCCCTAAAGGATACGACGATCATCTCCGACCAAACAATATGGAATGCCCTCTCTCAATTATATCTATTTGATTTGAGCGCGACCTACACACGTATTACCTTGGTCGTTGTTTAGAGGCGAGGTGAATGCCAAGCTCATAAGCGCGAAAAGAACCAAAGCACAGATAAAATGTTTCATATTTAATGAAAAACAATGAACCTAAAGAGACAAAACATGTTAGCAATCAGAATTCAAAATACTCAGCACTCTTTTCATACGTTTTACAGCCTCATAGATAACAAGTTTTAATTCTATAAAACCTAGTAAAAATAAACACAATGACATTGTTAGATAGTAGTTGTCTTGGACACTAAGAGCTGTAAGAGAGATCACGTGACACAAACATCCAACTATTAGAAAAGGGATACAGCTATCTCAAGCAAATTCGACCATGACTTCATAGCGTGATGAAAACAAACCTTTCGACCAATGAGAGCGAGCATACTATCTGAATTGTTTTATAATTTTCAGAAGTGGTAAGGTAAACCGCTCTAGGAACCATCAAAATCAAAGCTCCGTAATAGCCAACTCATGCCATGGAATTCCACATCGTGACAGTTTTGTTTTAGTGCAAACAATCATATGATACTTTTTAACAGCTCGCAGTAAAGGGGCTCCTCCTATCGATGTTAGCACCCTCTTGGGTTTTAACCACTAATTAGCAGTTATTCCTAAATGCACTAACTTTGGTGCGGAGTCCGGAAGCCTCCAACTACAGTTTTTACTCGGGCTGTGCGTAATCTTGGGTTTCACGTGTCACGTGACCAAACTAAAACTCCTTCAAATGCCTTTTTTCCGCGACAATAAACAAAATAAGGACAGAAATGTTTATTTTCATGGTTTTTGACAGTTTCATGTTAGCGTTTTCGCTACTCACTATCTATTTAACAATTAGACCTCGAGGCCGAATGTGCTATGATGAATAGACCATGAGGACGAAGGCCGAATGGTCTATTGATATCATAGCACATGAGGACGAGAGGTCTAATTGTTTTAGTATAAACCAACTAGTTGGTCGGACTTGGCAATGAATGCCATTATTTTATGTTGAAAAAATCAAGTTTTCTTGCAAATAAAGGTGGTAGTTTTGCAATGCACGGTCGATCACTAATAGATCATTAGTAGCTCAGCCAATCAGAATGCAGGATTTGTAATAGACCATTAGTTGGTTTATACTAATACGTGATAGATAGCGAGGAGCAGAGCCAATCAGGATGCACGATTCGTGATAGTATGCGAGTGGGTTCTATTACTTCTCTTTATCTTACCTTTACTTCTTGTTTTTGCTTGGTGTTAACACTCCTCAGAGCCGATAACTTGTGAGGCAGTATTAGCTAGTATATATACCTGCATCGTATGGTAAAATGTTAAGGCGCCGGAAGTTTCCATTGGTTCCACTGGTCATTCATACAAGAGCCTTATAAGGCATTCACGGGCCAACATAGAAACCGTCTTATTTGATGATTTTAGACAAAAAACGCCATCAAGCACCAATTAGCCTGTAATTTCACTTTGCTTTATCTATACCAGAATCCGCCCTTTTCACATTATCTGGTGATAAGTGTTGAAAGATTTTTGTATATTTCGCGTTAACTTTGCATTGAGCAAGCTTAAGATGACTGTCGAAAATAAATCAGTCTTGCGTTTTATGTTTTCTATGTGCGTTGAAGTCTTTGTAGGCCTTTGTCAGCCAAGAAGGCTGCGAAAATAACCCGGACGGGGACTTTTGTTTTCTTGGATCACGACCCATGCGTAAGTCGTACTTAAGGTCTCTGTAAACCCGTGAGGAGTGTCTTCGGAAAAAGTAGTCGTGGTCGTCGATTCGCAATTTATGCTATAATAATCAGCTATATATCATTTAAAGCTAAAAGATTGCTCTATCTTATGAAGTTGTTTAGTTTATCGAAGTTTAAATTTTTCATGTATTTTTAAGACCCCGAACTAAAAACTACCTTGTTTACTTGAGAAGCTCCAGACCACTGGCACTAGCGGTTTGTTGAACAATTTCACACTTTGTCGGATTTTAGTCTCGGAGAAATGAACTGCAAAACCGTGTCAGCGATTTTCCATATTTTGCAAATTTACGAAAATATCAGGTCGCGAAATTGAAAATCGCATTTTTTACAGTTTGTGGCCGCAACATTTATCATAAAATCTTTTTCAAGTAAAAAATAAAAATTCCCTCACACGGTTTTTAGTTGTTATCATTTTCTAACGACGCAGAAAATCTGACGCCGATAACTTAAATTGTGCGGGGACAGGAACTTCGTAAAGGTGAAAAGTTGACCTAAAATTAAAGTGCTAGAAAAAGCGTGTTAAGTTAATTAATTTACAGAAAATGAGTGGCGGGCTTACAAAAGAATGGGCAATTGAAGCCTAGGAAAACAGTTGACGCGTCATTTGAGGGTTTAGAAATATACTTTAGGACTGTATCAAATGAATTTCGGAAAAATAAGCCATATTATTGGATTTTAACATTTTTACCTTCACGAGACCTTAATTCGTCCCTGATTGGTTTGTTTTTGAATGGGTTTCGTTTCTGATGGGCTAAATGCACTTATTTTGTTTACAAAGGATCTCCCACGAATATTATATCTGAGTTGTTAACTCTTATTTATGTCTTCCTGGTGTGTTTAGTTTTCGACACATCATCTGAAATCCGCTCTTGACATTTTTTTCGGACTCGAAGGCCATGTACGAATTTTTTTCCCAGACCTGTTCCCGTGGCGTTCCCCCCTCCCACAGGCCGTCCAAATCCTATTGCTGTATGAAAATGCATCAACAAAATTTTCTTATACTATATCTATATTTATATTGGTTTAGAAATGGAGTAGGAACATGCACCCTGTTGCATTTTGTATGTACGACAAATTATGTTATGCTATATTTATATTGGCTGAGTTAAAAATGGAGTAAGCCGACCGGTCGCCTGGGGTGGGGTGGGGGGGGGGGGGGGGGGGGGGGGGTGAGAGGATTTGGGTAATACACGGTGAAAATACAGTGAACCTCCCCCTATAAGAGCTGTTCAACGTTTTCACCGAATACATTTTACAGATAGAGGGTATCGCATTTTATTGTTGCCTCAGAGAAAGGGTAGATGAATATTCCGTTTTGTGTGTATAGTACTGCGCACCGCAAATGAAGAAATTATTAATTTTTATTATATAGACACGAGTGTTTTGGATTGGGAAATACACCACTCGTAGATCTCATACGAAGCTATATCCGGGACCTGAGTGACATATTTTCCATATCCTCCGACTAGTGAGGATATCGGCCAAAACAAAAGTGCTTTGAAATCAATTTGGAATATTTTTTTTCTGGTTTTCTATATAATAAAAAAAATTACACGGTGGCTTGAAGATATGAGTTTTATTTTCTCGTGTCAAAAACAATATTTACTCTGCCACACGAAAATAAAACTCATATCTTCGCGCCACCGTGTAATATCCTCTATTTATTCTTTATGCGCGCAAAGCACGCCTACATTTTTATTAAGCATCAACAGAAGCTCACTGGTATTAAGTATTTTAAAAGCAGCCTCAGACATCTTTTAACGAGAGCCCAAGCCATATCTTTGTAGGATTTTTTTTTCTAGCTTGAATCTCTGCAAGATTTTTTTTTTTGGAAGGATTGGCCTTGCACGAATTTTTTTGGGGGGAATTGCCACCCCCCCTCCCCTAGTTTCTAGTGGTCCCACCCTTACTTCGTTTCCTTTGATTAATTGGATTGTTTTTAAATGGGTTTCGTTGTGTACTTTTTTGTGTTTAGTTTTCGGCCCTCATCTGAAACCCGCCCTAACATTTTTAAAGAAAAGGTGATATTGGAATTGATAGGTTTATATATTGTACGGACACATTTATGAGGCGTTCGTGTTATCAGGTCCTGTTACTTTTATCTCCATTTCATGCATCAGCATAATAGCTGGCTCCTAATGTATCTAAGTACTGATAACTTTTTTAACGTATTAATTGTCTCAAAATGTAGAAAAATGGCTTTAATGTAATACTGGCCTCAAGCGTAATGGCAGATGGTTCTTTTTGCAGTTTTTGTAATATAGCTCCAAGAGTTCTAACAAGTCGAGGCCTTCGGGTGGGGGGGGGGGGGGGGGGGGGGAGAAATTAATTTTTTCTTACTTTCTTATTTTTAGCTACTCCGGTAAGGGGCAGGGGCGGATTTAGACTATTACAACTGTAGCAAATGCTACAGTCAGATTTCACAGATTTTTTATATTTCTTTGTAATTTATTGATTGACACAAATATTAGTGCGCTACAGTCAGATTTTTTCCTAAATCCGCCCCTGAGGGGGGTATAAAAAAAGAGAGCAAGGGGGCCTTCAAACCATAATATTGTAGCACTCACTCAGAGAAAAAAAAACTGTATTTCTAGTCATTTTACAAGCCTGAAATTTCAATATTTCTCCCTAGGACCCCTAGGATAATAACATTTCTACTCCTAAATGTATGTGTTTTTATATAGCGCTTAATTCCATAGGCTCTAAGCACTTTACAAATTGCGAGATGTCTGATCTCTAAGATGCGGACTGCAGTTTTACAGGTGCAGTTTACATCATGAGTGGGGTTACATATCATATATTTTAGGGAGTTCTGTCACTGAGCAAGCCCGGCGGTTCTTTCAAACGTCCGGTGTAGTGTATTGAACCGGTGTAGTGTAGTGTAGTGTAGTGTAGTGTAGTGTAGTGTAGTGTAGTGTAGTGTATTGAGAGACAGGACCTCGGTTATTGTCTCATCCGAAAGACGTGAAACACAGGAGAAATGACGAATCACTTCAACTCACGATGAACCGAAGGTTCGAAACAGCAGAGGAAAATCCCAACTGCCCCCGACTGGGAATCGAACCCGGTGAACAGAGGTGAGAGGCAAGCGCTTTACACGCTGCGCCACCCGTGCTACTCCTGCGCTTATTACTCTTGCTTTAAGTTACAATTTATATCTTACACGTTTATTTCGCTACTGAAAAAAAGATCAAACATCTGAAACACTTATTTCGCCTCCCCCGCCATGATTCAATCACTAGCATACCCTTTTCAGCTCATTCATTGCGCGCGAAGCGCTCAATGAACGAGATATTACATTGAAAACTGTGCGTATCACGAGCCAATCAGCTTGCTGCTTTCACCAATGTTCCCGGTCTTTTAGCCCGCTTTGCAATGTGGGTAAAATTGGCAAACACGCTTCGATCTCAGCGGCGTAGCCAGGAATTTCTGAAGGGGGGGCCGAATAGTGAAAACATGGGACGAAAATGCTCAAATTTTCTCCAGCAAATACAGTAATGTATGGGAAAATTTCCGAGAAAGGGGGGGCCCGGGCCCCCCCTGGACCCCCCCCCCCCCCTGGCTACGCCCCTGGATCTGCTTCGATCAACAACTAGAACTGAGGCTTGCTTACATTTACGTTCACGCTTCCCGTCCCCCCAAAGCTGACTCCTCTTAGGGGATTTTCACAAAGTCAAAGCCATGCATTTTGGCTTTTGCTGGAGTTTAGTTCAGAATGAAGTTTGAGGCCATCCTCGGTGACCCAGGGAATTTTTCCTCTGCTCCCCGAAAACGTTAGAGGAAAAATCCCTTGGGTCTCCGAGGATGGTTTGAGGCCTTCGCTTATTTCTCGACGCCATATTGGGGTTATTCAATAAAATTCTGCTAGTAGGCGAATTCACACAACGAAGCAACTGACGATGTAAGTTACGCACTAAGAAAACGGCCAGAAAAACAAACATCTTTCTACTAGTACCTGTGGTCATTTCTTTTTCAAGCAACATACATCGTAATAGTGAAGATTTGTTGTCATATCACAAGAGAAATGTGTCGTTTTTGTTAATGCCAACCCGTGCGTGACGCGGGCTACCTGTGTAGGTATTTCCGAGCTCCTGGGGCCAAAACAAAGATGGTGGCCTACACGAACATCGTTTCTCTCCAAAATCTGCAAGTTTTGACGAACTCTTTGACAATTTAGGTTAAGAAATAAGCAGGAAACTTCGGCCGACTTTTAAATATGGTAAGTAGAAACTACCGTATAAGGAAATTTTAGAAAACGACAGTTTAAAACGGGAACTATCTTGATATGGAAACGCC
The DNA here is from genome assembly GCA_033964015.1 of Scolanthus callimorphus. Classification (NCBI taxonomy): domain Eukaryota; kingdom Metazoa; phylum Cnidaria; class Anthozoa; order Actiniaria; family Edwardsiidae; genus Scolanthus; species Scolanthus callimorphus. Next base: position 29,271,223 of record CM066912.1, on the reverse strand, counting down.
CCCTAATACTGTATTTTCCGCCATCTTTCCCTGATTACCGATGATGCACCTGTAGGATCCGCTGATTATAGTACTATATTCTCACTTGGTCCCATTGTGCTTTATATAAGTTATGGGAAGGAGACCTGGCTCCGCTTATCCGACACCTTCCCGTGCGGAGTTCAGCAATAGCGCTATTCACTGTTTATCAACATTGCTATTCTAATACTATGTGCCAACCGTAGATTGAATAGCGCCCTTTGTTCTGTGAACCAATCGATCTCTGGTGGCACATATGGATGACGTCAGCGTGAACAGCGCTATACCTCTCTGACTTTACTATTCACAAAACTCAGAAGAATCCTAAATCCTTCCCGTAAATAAATAAATAAATCCTACCCTTCCCAAAACTCAGAACCATTTTAATACGAATTCACATAACTCAGAAATATATGGATACCCTCTGACGTTCGCCATAACCCAGGCCGAACCTACAATAGAAAAACTGGCTATTTTAAGATGCGTACCGACATACGGCATACTGTGACATAACACACTCGACATATAAACACTCGTGTTACATATAAACACTCATGTAACGTTATATACTCATGGTATTCTCCCAAAACTCAGAAAAAGTGGTCCAATTTTATAGGAGACGCACGGCTGCTAAAAAATGCCGGGGCTGCTGGACCTGGGGCCACGCCCTTTTAATCTGTCCAGGAAGACTGTGGGCGATTTTGCTGTTAGGGCGACAAACAGATCCAAAGATTTTAATAAAGGTGGAATTAAAACAGCATTTTAATGCAACATAGAAAGTTAGAGAGACCCGCAGGTCGAGCAACCCGGAATACCCCGCCCGAGGCCATTAGACAGGCCCTCCGAGGCGCAGAAAATTAGTTTTCTTGCATTTCTAGAAAGTTTTTTTTTTTTTTTTGCAAAATCGCGAAGACCACAATAACATATGAGAGACATCTCCAATGTAACCAAAAACGCCAGCGAAACTTCAAGCTGGGGACATTTTTACAGCGTGACAACACGCAATGCGGAATACACTTCGCAGCGAAAGCGAGACAGCTCGCTTCCAAACTAGAGGAATTTTAACAGCGTGACAACACGCCATGCGGAATACATTTCGCAGGCAAACTGAATTGGGATCCCGGGGGGGGGGGGGGGGGGGGGGGGGGGGGGTAGGGCTCCCACATTTTTTGACCGGGGATGATCGTCGGAAATTTTCAGTTTCACCCCTAAAAGATACCAAACATGGCGGTCCATAGCGTGGCTCAAAAAAAATATTACCCTAAAAGATACCCTAAAAGATGAGGTCTTATGTGCCAAGTAGGCGCGAAGGACACAGGTAACAGGAGAAAAATACCCATGAAGACATTTCCGTGGTTGTTTCTAATTCATCGTCTTCTCATCGAATAATCTCTCTTTCTTACACGGTTTTTAGAAGCACCATCATGAGAAAAAGCAATTTGACACAGTTTCGGCCCTAAAAGATACCATTCTGCCTAAAATTTATTGAAGATCAAGATCACCCCTAAAAGAGACCAAACCAACGTGATTTTAACCCCTAAAAGATACGACGATCATCCCCGGTCAAAAAATATGGGAGTCCCCCCCCGGGATTGGGATAAGGGAAACAAATTTAGCGTAACCCATACGCCAGCGAGACAGCTCGCTTCCAATCGTCCAAACTAGGGGAATTTTAACGCGTGACAACACGCAATGCGGAATACACTTCGCAGGCAAACTGAATTGGGATAAGGGAGATAAATGTAGCGTAACCAATACGCCAGCGAGACAGCTCGCTTCCAAACTAGGGGAATTTTAACAGCGTGACAATACGCAATGCGGAATACACTTCGCAGCCAAACTGAATTGGGATAAGGGAGATAAATAAATTTAGCGTGACCAATACGCCAGCGAGACAGCTCGCTTCCAAACTAGGGGAATTTTAACGCGTGCCAACACGCAATGCGGAATACACTTCGCAGCCAAACTGAATGGGATAAGGGAGATAAATAAATTTTAGCGTAACCAATACGCCAGCGAGACAGCTCGCTTCCAAACTAGGGGAATTTTAACGCGTGACAACACGCAATGCGGAATACACTTCGCAGCCAAACTGAATTGGGATAAGGGAGATAAATAAATTTAGCGTAACCAATACGCCAGCGAGACAGCTCTCGCTTCCAAACTAGGCGAATTTTAAACGCATGACAACACGCAATGCGGAATACACTTCGCAGCCAAACTGAACAGAAAGAAAAGGAAAAACGCTGGTGGAAACAAAAATGCTGGCAAGACTACTCGCCTCTAAACTGTTGGGTAAAAGAATGGAAAGGAGAAGTAGAACCATAGATAAAAAAACTCACATTCCACGAACGTCTGCCATTTTGTTACACGTTCTAATGTTAGTGGAATTAACGAAGCACATTTACGTGTCCCGGGCGAAAGGCATCTCAGACGGAAAAGTAGCGGCTTCCAATAGACAATAGAGGTATTCGGCTTCCAGCGCTGCAAACCTATAGGATATAGATAAAATGAAACCAGTCAAATACAAATACAAGATAAGGCATGTGCTAAAAGTTGTAGCGAAGAGTAGTGTAGAAAACAGTAACACAAACATGAACAAACCCAAACCAAAGAATTGACGCCAAACGAGTCGTCGAGAACTTGAGTGCTACAGGCAGGAGAAGAAATAAATGTAGACGACGAGAAGAAGTAGAGTTTTAATTCTTGAATTGAATGCGAAGTCTTGTGAAGAGAGTAGTACGGAGTTCGATCGAACCAGAGGTACGTCTTCTGTGCCCTAGATCAAGAACAAACTGACAAAGTATGCTAATGAGTGATAGCTTATATAAGCACTGTTGGAACGAAGTGAGAATAGCTTAGCCTTCAGCAGTTTAACAAAGCCTTCGGGCAGTACAGTTCTTGCCTTTGGCAGTAAAGTTTTTGGCCTTTGCCAGTATTTATTTATTTGTATGGATGTCAACGGAACTTTAAGTCAGTCAAGTCAGTCAGTTAACCAGTCATCAACCCGTCAGTCTTCCCCAGTCATTCGTCATCATTCATTGAACAGTCATCTCGTCATTCGTGTGTTTTGAAGTCGTTGTCGTCGTCCAGCTAAGTGTCAATAAATTTATATCGTTGTTCTGTGCGACTGTGTTTAAAGTAGTCCATACACGAAGCCAATAGGCAGTTACAGCACCTTTAAGTGCGAACTCGACTATTTTTACGCATTTCATCGAAGGGCCTAACCCGGGGAGGGACTCCCATATTTTTTGACCGGGATGATCGTCGGAAATTTTCAGTTTCACCCCTAAAAGATACCAAACATGGCGGGCCATGGCGTGGCTCAAATAATTTCTTACCCTAGAAGATACCCTAAAAGATGAGGCCTTATGTGCAAAGTAGGCGCGAAGGAGACAGGTAACAGGTAAAAGATACCCATCATGAAATTTCCGTGTTGTTTCTAATTTATCGTCTTCTCATCGAGTAATCTCTCTTTCTTACACGGTTTTTAGAAGCACCATCATGAGAGAAAACAATTTGGACACGTATTTCGACCCTAAAAGATACCAATCTCCCTAATTTTATTGAAGATTAAGATCACCCCTAAAAGAGACCAAGGCCCCGTGATTTAACCCCTAAAAGATACGACGATCATCCCCGGTCAAAAAATATGGGAGTCCCCCCCGGGGGCCTTGCCGTGTTCCCGTGCGACCAGCGCCCCAGGGTCAATTAAAATTACCCGCCACAAGGCGTAAAAAGCATTGGAAAAGGGCGTTATACCTGTCATTGGTCGTTCACTTGCTTGTCGAACCGAACGAACGGCTGCTGGAAGCTAGAACACGATGGGTTTCTGGGCCAAGAATTGATCCCTACTAAGAAAATAGGAGGAGGTAAGGGTATATCGAAAAAAAAAAAAAAAAAAAACAGGGTCGTGTCAGCCGATAAATTACGACTCTATACGAGGGGTCATTTCTATGTAAAGGAAAGCGTTAGAATATTTACCTGTAACGCGTTACAGTCTAGAACTAGTTTTATTAGCATAGAGCTCTAAGTGCATAAAACATGGCCGCCAACAAAAGAAAATAAAAACTCCTAAATTTAAGTACTTTCCCCTACTTTGATTAAATATGATATTTAGTATTTGTTTGTAAATGGTATTTGGGATAGGATTATGAAGAAGAAGCTTCTGTTGCAATTACTTTGAGGTTGACCGCATTTTTTTTCATAAAATGACTGGACTAACAGTTTCATAGAGTTCATAGCTTCAAAGTTAGGATTTCGATGACATCGCCGGCATGTGAACACTCTGAATATATGACTCAAAAAAACGTTCATGGCTATAATGCAAGACATTCTACGATCATCAAAACCTTTATAAGTCCAAAGTTCGAACAAATATCGGTAAACAATCACTCTCTTTCACTGCAATTGATATTTGGAAAGATCTCCCATCACATTTCAAGGACCTTAGTACCTTTCTATTTCGCAAAGAAATAAAACATTATCTACTGTTCCAACAACAAGAAATATTGTAATATCATAATTTATTCCTCTTTTCATAAATAATATTTCGATGTAAGTTCTTCCAATTAATCTTTTTCTTGATATTTCTATGACTTGCCTGCTTTTTATATAAATTCCTACTTTGACTTTTCGGGAAGTTAACAAGAAAACCAACCGGTTCATTTAACTTCCCTCTCGCATTTTTCTTTTCAAATTTCCTTTTAATACACTACCCCTAGATACTATATAATAATATTGTAACTTTTTAACATTTCATTATGAGTCAATGAAGATTATTAAAGATTATTATTATTATTGTTGTTAATGCTCCTTTCCAAGTCAGTTTGGGATGCAACAAGTCAACAATAACAAAGCAATGCATTGTGGGCTGTGAGTTGGCCCCTTTCAGTTAGTTTAGAAAATATGTTGCGGGCTTCCAGTGTGGGTGATTCTCCACATTATTAAAGGGGCACTCGCCCGCTTGATTTTTGTACAACCTGTCAAAAAAATACGTCTTCTTCTAATCACTAAAAATACATTAAGTCTACCGGGAATAATCAAAATAACAGTCCAGGTTTGTTAAATGACCTTTTAACTGTTAAATCAATACAAATCTATAGTGTTTTTATCTATTACCAAGAGGATGGAATTTGATTGCGATTTGAATTATTGGCAAGCGTTGGCAGGCGTGCGAATGCCCCTTTAACAGAGACATATATAATAGATTTTTAAAGTTTGCCCTTAATTCAAAAATAACAAATGTCGTTGAATACGAGTGATATCGTTGATTTTTTTAGACCACTCTTCTCAGGAGGATGTCAAGAGCTTGTATATGTTCGCTTGTGGCGGCTCTTTTGTCTAGTCTTCCAGTTGTCTCAGCAGAAAATGGCAAGTATCAGCGGCGTAGCTAAGGGAGGGGGATGGGAAGAATGGGGAGAGAGAGGGAGTGCATGTGACCCCCTTTTCGGACGAATATAGTGAGCTATAAAGAAATCGTGAACAAAAATGGTCCGAGTCATCATGCATGCATTTTTAGTAGTTGTGATTCCGACGTTCCGCTCGTCAGACGGAAGCGCTACCAACTGCGCTAGCCGGGACTTTACGGGGCTTATACGCGGGCATCAAACCATATATATTTGGAATCATTTATCCTCTTTTGATACCAATTTTGATAAAGTAGCAAGAAAATAATTTAATTGACTTGAAGGAATTACACAGACTCTAGTTCTCAATCTGTATACACCATTGATTTTGATTTGGTAACCACGCTACGATAGCCCACAGCTAGCCCGCGCATGACTCGCGCAAAAACGATAATGTCGATTCATTAATATAGCTGATGAACCTGTAGATAACGTTCGTAGTCTTGACTCTAAAGCTAATTTACTTGTTTCCTTGGTAGATCAATTTGAGGAAGCAAGCCTCGTTTTCGTGGGAGACATCAGTTTCTCTGGTCCTGTTAATTACTACGTACAACAGGGCAAATACAGTTACGAGGAAACATTTGTTAAGGTGGCTCCATACCTTCAAGCTTCCGATATTGCCATTGGCAACCTCGAGTCGCCGTTTCTAAGCTTGTCCGATGAAAAGTCTGAAAACAGAGGAAAAAACCGGTGTTGGTGTATTTCTGAGAGCTAGGGAAGAGGCGGGAAAATCATTGAAGTAAGTGATTGTATGACAGTTAATTTTTCCGGACCGTTCCTGGGCATCATTTTGATTGACAGGTTCAGCGTTGTCGTTTTCTGCGAATACGCTCGGGCTTCCTGTGGTTTGTCCCAGGCCCTTTGACGGGGACAAAAACAACATGGCGACCAGGAGAAGGATGTTTCTAGAACACCTGCAAGTTGTGGTGGATTTTTCTGCTTTTCTCGTTTAAAAATAGAGAAAAAAAATAATTACAGACCTTCCAAATAGGTATAGCCTGCTTGCAGGCGGGTGCTGAGTGTTTTTATCACGGAAAACCGGTCCGGTCGATGATCGGGCGCCATCTTGGAATTTTGAGGCGCGCGGTCTCCTTTCCTCCTCCCCCCTCCCCTTCGCCCGATTTTGCGCTCGCTCCCGGGACCGCGCGCCTCAAAATTCCAAGATGGCGCCCGATCATCGAACGGACCGGGTTTTTTCCGCGATAAAAACACTCAGTACCGCCTGCAAGCAGGCTAAATAAGGTAAGGTGAGGAATTACTAATAGAAAAAGCGCAGGCAAGTCGACAACGTTAGGCTACAAACGTCTTGATATGTAAGAGTTACTTATTCGTTTGTTTCTTTGTCTCGTCTAGTTCGTCAGGGTTCAACGTTATAAGTGTGGCCAACAATCACTTGAACGACTATGGGGAGTTCTCGGCCAACACAACCGCAAAAGTACTAAAAGAACTGGGACTAGGGCCCCTTGGATTTACCGAAGGACAAAGAGACACTGCACAGGTATCCCATGTCATGTTATCTTGAGCCTATGTGGATGCCCTATATATCTCACTCCAGCAAAAAAACCCCTTCAAATTGCAGACAAAGGACCGACCGAGATAATAACAATAACAATAATAATGTTTTCGTAATTACTTTTCCCCTCTTCAGGTTCCTGTCATAAAAACAGTCAAAGGAGTAAAAATCGGGTTTCTATCTTATTGTGATAACATCACTATGTATGGATGCGCTAGCTGTAACATGAAGAACATTACGAGCTTTCGATCCGGGCCGGCGGTCCTTAACAATACGGACATGGTGGATAGAGATCTTCAACGAATGAAGCAAGTATGAATCCAATTTTATCCCATCCGTGTGATTTCTATAGCTCTAGATATCCTAACTTTTGCTTCTTAGTTGACAAATGTCCTCTGATTTTCCGTGGTATGTCCTCTTATATACACCACCAGAAACATATAACTTAGTTGAAACATGTAACGGCGAACCAAGCTGCGGATATTCAAGATGAATTTATGACCATATTTGGTCAATAATGAACTCTCGACTGCTAATCCAAGTAGGTTCCTCTTCATAATTTTATTTTTCGCTCATACAAAGTAAAGCAACAGTGCTAAGTGATAATATACTAACATTTAAACTCTTTGAGTCTTGAAAACAACATTATTTTCAAAATCTGTTCAGTTGTTTATTCTGCGAATATTCTGCAGCTTGGCACTAAAGTAATGTATGCTTGTTACACGTTTCAACTCACTTATATGTTTCTGACACCACGGAATGACGTAATAAAGTGGTCAAAATGTTGTGGACTCACGAGCTAAGCGCAGCTGAGTTTGTTTTATGCCACAACAAAAAGGCAAAAATAAAAACAGAAACAGCGCCCACGCGACCAAAGGCGCGCAGCCAACGGTGTTTTCATTGCTTCTTTTAGCGCGCGCGCTGTTGATGGCGCGTTCCGTGGTACAGTTAACAAATGTCCTCTGATTTTCCGTGGTATGTCCTCTTATATACCAAAGGAATGACGTAATAAAGTGGTCAAAATGTTGTGGACTCACGAGGCGCAGCCGAGTGGGTCCGGAGTACATTTTGACCACTTTATTACGTAATTCCGTGGTATATAAGAGGACATACCACGGAAAAACAGAGGACATTGTTTTATACCACAACAAAAAGGCAAAAATAAATACAAAAACAGCGCGCGCGCTAGGCCAAACGGTGTTTTCGTTGTTCTTTTTAGCGCGCGCGCTGGTGATGGCACGTTCCGTGGTATATACTTTTATGTACCCATGGCTGAGAGCCAATCAGAATTCGAGAAACGCGCGCGTTGTGGTATAAACTTTTTTTTTTATGTACCCATGGCTGAGAGCAATTCAGAATTCGAGAAATGCGCGCGTTGTGGTAAAACAATTGATATATTAATGACGCCATCGATTCCATGTCCGTCGTTGCTTTTGACGATTCATTTTCGAACATTAGCAGTTTTCTATGCAGCCCTGGTACCTTTAGCCGACCCAAAGCATGTAGAAAATATTGAACGACTTTTTGCACACATGTCCAGATTAAAGAAACATTTAGACTTTGAGTGGCGATTTTCGGCTTCCACATTTCAGTCCCCTCTACGTGACGATTCTAAACTCTAAATGATGTTCTAAATTAATTTCGCCATGCATCGTGCTCTGTTGCCCCTGAACATCAACTCGTCTATTTACACGTGGAAATCTTCTTTGACAAACTGTCGACCTAGACAGCTTTAAACTCGGCCAGAACTCAAATTCACTCAAAGAAAGATGCTATGTGCACTTTCCATATGTTTATCACGGTCAAGAAGCTGGAAAAAAGTAGACAAGACACCACAGGAAGCCCACTCGATCTCTAGGAAGACGACAATGCTATCTTGATATGTATTTCTGCCCTTCTCTTCAGATAGATAATATCGATATTTCAGTCGTCTATCTTCACTGGGGGGAAGAGTACAACTCAAACAGAACAACTCTCCAACGAGACATCGTTAGAAACCTGACCTCACTTGGCGTTGACGTCATTGTAGGATCACATCCACACGTGCTACAGAAACACTGTTACCATGGCAATACATTGGTGGTGTACAGCCTCGGCAACTTCTTGTTCCCAGTATCGTTATTTGCGGGCAACGAAGAGGCACGTATTCCATGAGTATTTCACCTGGTTGAAGGCTGGCTCTCAGAACTACTTTATTTGATTCTACTGACCGGCGCCGACGGACGGACAAAATATTATATATCATCAAAAAACGAAAGATGCACTAACTATAAACCTACGGAACAGGAAAGGTGTCGCGGCATTTTCCCAGTCGTACGCAGTCATCTGCCCTAGCTTTAAGGTGACTCCAACAAAATGAAACGCGTTTTTTCAGAATTTTTGCTTTTTGTTTTCAAAATTAACTCGCCCATGTCGCGTCAAAAGTGGTCGGATATTTTGGAGCTCTGGATATCCGGCCATTTTTGACGCGACGCGAGCGAGTTAAGGTGGCCCGCGGGTAACTATTTTCAAAAAAACTTAATTTGAAATCGTTTTTTAAGCCCCCTGGACATATCCGACCGATCTGATGTGAAACGCATATAATCATCAATGCTTCTAGTTTATGAATATATGTGTTTTTAGAGTTGCAAACCACTACATTCATAGGAGGCGGACCTGGGGGAACAGGGGTGCTCGAGCACCCCCACTTTTTAACTGGGGGGGGTATGAGCACCCCACCGTTTGAAGCTAGAAAGCGGTTTATCTGTCTGTCTGTTTGAAGCTAGATATATGTTTTGTATTTACACGTAAAGAAGAAAAAGGAACAGAAGCGTGTCCTTTCTGTTTCTGTTTTGTTTCTGTATTTGCAAGAGAACTAGCTCGTTCACACCTAACTACGGGCGCCTTTTCACATTGTTCACAAAGTGCACGCCAAAATTACGTGTCCACTTCATTGTTTGCATCTTCGGCACTCCCACTTTTTAGGATGCTCCGCCGCCTTGACATTCTGCGTGCATGTGGTCATTGTTAATTGAACTCTCATCTGACAAACGTATTGCCGAATTGGGACCTTAGTGCATCTATTGAAAAATCAAGGGACAATTATAACCAAAGTACAACCGATTGCGTTTGAGCATTTTACCATAACAGTTCGCACGTTACGTTTGAACGTTTGAAAGTTGCGTTGTGAGACAAAAAGTCGGACGTTTCCAAGGGCAACCGCCATGGTATTTTTCACTGACCAATCAGAGAGGACAGAACTCTTGGTTCGCCATAGAAACGTCTCGTTTCGTCCTAGAAACGCAACTTTCAAACGTGCGAACTGTTAGGGTAAAACGCTCAAACGCAATCGGCTGTATGTTGAGCTTATGAATATGTAACAGTAGCTCAAATTAAAAAATATTGAGGTCAAAATCAAAACTCACCATACGATAGTCCAATCCTTCCCCATTCATCCTGGACGCATTTAAATGGATCAGGCGAACGCGATGCGACAGGGATATGCTTTGTAGAGAAAAAATTTATCGTCAAATTATTTCAAGTTCCTAAAGTTCAAACACATTTTACTATGTGAGCCAAACGTCATTCTAAACTCTCCCTCGCTATTGCAACGGAAATAACAGCTAGTAACCCACCTAGATGTTCAGGGTCGTGGAATTCTTCAAACCGTATGGACGAAACATTACATGCTCAAACTTACACTATTGTATTTTCTGCGTTTCGCAGATTAGCAGAAAATTAATGTTTTCACAAGTCACCTACGAGTGACAGTTACCATAGCAACTGTCTTATGGTGAAAAGCACATGGTGTGTAGTAATTCAATCTAGCTTGGCACTGCGCCTGCACGGTCAAAATTTTAATTTTTATTTTATACTAACTCTGTATATGACAAGAGACAAATTAAGCATTGTCACTATCATAAGTAGTAGTGATTATGATATGAAAATTAGTAACTAGCAATCTGACTCCCTCGAGATTGTATAAAGGCCTGAATCTGCATCAGGTTTCTGAATCTGCATCAGGTTCCCTATGGGGGTTTCCTGGCAGGGAGCAGGCTAAATTAAGATATATTTGGTCACCCTCGCTTAAGTCTAATTTTTCACCTTAGCTTTGTTAGAGAATTTATGGAGGGTCTAAGTGTATGACGTGCAGCAGCAACTAATCGGGTGAAGCAGCCAGCAACCCTATAGTTTACAAGTGAATTGTAGTACAGTGTTGTCTTTGTTTAGGGTGGGAACAGGGAAAGCCTCAAACTTATGAAAAACGCGTTTCATTTTGTTGGAGTCAGGCCTTAACCTTGTTATTGTGGTTAAATAAAGTTATTGTGGTATTGATTGTTCGTTTATGGTGGTTGTAGCTTTTTAACAGATTTAACAGATCTTATGACGAAGAACAAAGGGCGATGAGGAGAATACCTTTCTTCGAGACGTACTATTCCATCAGAATCCCACCGCTGAATCCCGTCTTCTGCGAGTCCAGGTCAACAAGTAAGTTTAAGGGCCTGTGTCAGCCGCCATTTTGACAGCATTGCAACATCAAAGTCAGAGAAAGTACCAGTTCCATCGGCTTAATAAAGAACTATTTTTCGCGCTCGAAATTTTATACCTGATAAAACACTGCTGTGAGTGTGAATTATTCGTCAGTCAACTGACCAGTAGGACATATCAATCAAAATAATCATAATTTTTACTTCTTTACTTGATTACGTCACTTGTCATGCGCAGAAGTGAAAAAGTCCAGATTGGAACAGTCTCCCTTTGCACGGCGCAAAGACTGACTAGTAGGGCCTGTCTTCTACAGGGCCATTGGTGTGCTTTACGCATACTAATATAGAGCAATGTTCTCGATTAAATTTGAATTTTTGAAATCAAATCTGAAACTTTGTTTTTAGATGTTTATTAAGAATTTCTACACGTAATTCGTCTTCTGATATCGAACGAAAACAATAACAAAGGAGTGGCTGACACGGGCTCTTTAAGCTCGAGGCAATCAGATGTACATTCTTATGACGAAAGCCCAGCGACAATCTGACCAGGAACACTCATGTTAATTGCATTGTAAAAAAGGCTAACAAACGTCTTTATGCAATCAGACTCCTTAAAAAATCAGGAGTCAGTCCCGGTGACCTGGTCAAAATTTATTCTGTTCTGATAAGATTTGTCTTAGAATGTGCATCGCCTGTGGGGCTGCCCTCCCAGATTATTTGTCTTATACCATGAGTCTGTTCAGGACAAAGCCTTGAAAATAATGTTTCCCGACTTAGCTACTTAGATGCATTAGCAGCTGCGGGCCTCTCCGCCTGTCCACGCGCCGAGACGAAGCTTGCGCAGCATTCATCAATAAAGCAAGAGGCACGCAGCCCCTAAACTTTTTTACAAAATAGAACTTCAACTGTCCATCATGGCTACTGCCTGAGGTCTGGCCCCAGTAGGTCTGAGAACAAATTACACGTACTAAACGTCTTGGGGATTCGTATCCATAAAATATCTGTAATGTTTATTCAAACTTATTGCCTTATCCGCTCTGACGCGCACTGTTATTCAGTCTGACTGCTAGAGTGTCGAATAAACACATCTATCTAAACACATGATCTACGTATCTATTCTTCCATTGATCTATCTACCGTCATGCACGGTGGTGCACAGGGCGTTTTTCTTGACAAACAATTCTCGTACACAGATCTCCCCGATTTATTACCTCGCGTGGAAGGTTTTGGTAATAGCCACTGACGCATGCGCGATTTTTTTGCGCATGACACAACGTTCAAAATCAGCCAATCAGCGGAGCCCCTCAAATGGTTGCCATCAGAGCTTCGCCCAGCGAGGTGACGACTTCGGGCAACAAAAATCTTCCTCGTCTTAGTCCTCGCTCTTTGAAATTAGTTGAATGTTGAACACTGTGTTCTGTTTAGTTTGAATATTTTGAAAAATAGTTTGAACATGTGGGACACTAGTTAAATATTCTTTTATAACATCTTGATGCCACTGCTGCCAGAATCCTCTTCGAATTCGTTTTATTCAAAAGTTTGAGCTCCTTTGGGAGCTGCAAGGTAATGGTGTTAATGAGGCAAACAAAAGGAACAATGAAAAGCAAAAAATGATCGATAGATTCCTGTGTAAGCCAATCCTTTGTTATTGCTTTCGTTCGCAATTAGAAAAGGAATTACGTGTAGAAATCTCTAAATCAAAATTTAAAAACAAAGTTTCAGATTCAATCGAGAACATTGTTCTATATTCTCTAAATCAGCCGATGGAAATGGATGCTTTCTCCGATTGATATTGCTATTAAATGGCGGCTTGTTTAATTATTCTCTCATCTCTATTCCATTCCCAGGAAGGGCGTGGTCGGAGCGCAGTACTTACCACTGAAAATAGCATTTGACCTCGAGACAAAAGTTCTCTACCCCACTCCCCTCGGGGACGACAAGTGGTAGACGTATGCGGAGAGGAGGATGCGAACTGTCTTTGCAGAAATGGAGAATCATGTTTTGAGAAGGCTTGCCACAAGTCTCCACCTTAGACTACAGTACTGGCAAGTGTAATCGTGCCATGGCAAGCAACAACAGTTAGCAGAGCGTGATCTCCCAGCATCCATTTTCGTGATCCGTGAAAGCTTACGTTCGACAGCCGTGACTCGTTATTTTTCATTTTTTTGCACTCGTGATCCGTGCGGCATACCCTCTGTACGCCCCTGACTGATAAAGAATCGCACTAGTGGAGTGACTGATGTTATTAAACAAGAGCAGCTCGTAAACTTAGAAAAGATATAAAAAATAAGATCACATTATTTCAGTGTCGAAAATCTAATCAAGCAACTGAGCACCTAAACCATAAATCAGAACTGAAAATCACATATACGGAAATCTGTTTGCTTACCGGTGATTTAACTTGTGCCTCTGGGAGATTATCTGCAGAATCAACTAAAGATTTCGTCTAATTATATTCATCTTAATCTTGTACCATTATAAACCATAGAAATAAGATTCCAATCTATCCATATGGACTTTATCCCAAGCGCATGGATATCAATACATTCCCTTTAGTGGTAGGGGAAGCGATGGTACCTTTAAATTTCGAAGTCTCGGTAAAATATAGCAAAATCTCGGAATCTCGGCGTTTTTTTTTTCTCGCACGTCTCGGATTCTCGTTTTTCTCGCAATTTTGGCCGTCCGTCTCGGATTTTTTGTACCGCGGTCTCGGAGTCCGTGCGGGGGACTCCCATATTTTTGGTCGGGGATGATCGTCGTATCTTTTAGGGGTTAAAATCCGGCGTTTGGTCTCTTTTAGGGGTGATCTTGATCTTCAAAATTTTTTTTAGGGAGATTGGCATCTTTTAGGGCTGAAATATGTGTCTAAATCGTTTTGTCTCATGATGG